>CM069866.1:69613215-70301548 GCA_036172795.1 Pelodytes ibericus
GTACCATTCACCTGGCTCCTGAATCTGCCGGTTTGGCTCTTAAAGTCTACAAATATCTGTCCTGCGTGGTCTCCGTCTGTAGTAGGCAGCAGCCGAGGTGCTAATTGATAGACCTCACTTATCTAGAATGTACGCCTTGCAAACCAGACTCTCCTGTAAAAAGTGTGCTTTGATCAGTCAGAGTAAGTCGGTAATCCCCTTTAAGTGCTGCAGAAACTGTTGGTGCTATCTCAGTAAAAGCCGCTAATAATCCCGCGTGGCTGAATAATCTCTGGCACAGTGCATTCTGGTTCAGAAATGTCTGATTTATGACACACAAGACTGGAACTAAAATGTGATTAAACAGGACCTCAGAGAGAGCGCGGTTTCTGACTCTGGCAGAATATATCTGTGAATTCATGTTGGTTGATAGCGGATCGTACATAGATACACAGATTTATTTAGTTTTTAGTTTTTTTTTTATCGGCCAATGGCAGCCTCCCTCCTACAAGTCGTGGAATGTAAAGCACGATAAAGAATGAGGGAGGGAGGTAATCTACGAGATGACGAATCAGAGCAACAATCCGTCATGTGAAAAGGGCAGATCCACCTAGCAGGGTGAGCATGTGTTAACTATAGCTCACATGCACTCATTTTTACTTTAAAAAAAAAAATTCACTGAGAATAATATTAGAGGAGCCTCTCTATCCAGTGGCATCCAACATGGACAGCTCGGAGAGAGAGGCAGGACTGTCACTATAGGAACAGTGTAACTTATACAGTATTAGCTCGAATATAAGACAAGGTTTGAGAAAATGCCCTGAAAAAGACCCCTCGTCTCATATATTTGAGGTTGTCTTATAATCAGACCTCAAATTGAATTTTGACTAGAAGACTAAGTATCCTGGTCCCCCAAAGAGCTTTGGAGGAACTGGATCATCCACGCGGCTTGATGGCTGCCCACAGACGACCTCCGATGCTGTCCGATACTTCCGTCAGAGGTTCTGTGATGGAACACCGTGATCATGTGACCTCCTGGCGTTCCGTCCCAGAAGTCCCGGCTGAGTGTTGGCCCACATTGAAGGATGTCTGTGCGCACCCAGCATCACACACATATCCTCCGGCTGCCCCACTAGACACCAGGGAAGTCTGTAGGTACCTTGTCAGTCATGGGGGCAGATTGAGGATGCATTGGTAAGTCTGGCGGCAGAATGACAAGTCTTGGAGGACAGATTGGCCAATAAAAGGACATTTTAAAAGAATGCATTTTTTAAAACATATTTTTTTTTTTTATTAAATACGAAAAAATAGTTTGCATGTGAATTGATATTTTCTAGTAAAACCTATTTTTTTTTCCTTTTGGATTGTCTTTTATATTTAATCTTTTTTTCCCCCTTAATTAATTAATATCCACATTTTGGGGTAAATGGTTCTCATAATCAAGGTTGTCTTATATTCGAGCAAACACAGTACTTTATTTGTAGTATTTTTAGAAGATAGGAAATGTTTACATCATGCAGTAACGTGTCTAAAAAAAAACCTTTTTTTCGAATCCTGTGGGTGGAACTGTAGTAATACAGGTTGCTAGAGGTATACAACTTACACTTAAAAGCAAGCACTTTTCATGGTTTAGAAAAATATTTGTTTCTTATGCAGTATTATTGTTTGCTTCCCTTTTTCCATGTATTGTATGTAGTTCTATCACTTGTCCCAATACAAAGGGCTGCTGGAGTTCTTTCCCATCCCCAAACTCGTGATGTCACAAGCTCCGTGAATTAAACACAGCTGGTCTGGATGACAGCCTGGTGTACGTCCACTTTCGGACAGGGCGTAAGCCTGGTTACCTCCTTAGGGAATGGAGGGCGATTTGGCCTACAGTTTCTCCTGCATATTAAGGGTAAACAGTGGGACAGTGATCTCATCCTCTCTGGGACGCAAAACCCAATGCTGTACAGTCACCATTCTACTTCTGTTTCGCCATTTCAATTTAAACAGTTTTACACAAATGTATTCCAGCAATGTTACATGTCTGCCCCCTGATACAACTATACACCACAATAAGGTACTTTATTTGCATTCCTTTAATAACCCCTTCTTGACGTTAGAATGTACTATGCGTCCTGATTTTAAGTGCCTAATAGTCATTAGGACGGCATAGTACTGCAGGCACTTACAGCGGGATCCCACCTGTCAGATGAGGCCACTTTGAGTGGTCTCAGTCCGACAGGGGAAATGTAGCCGGTGCTCAAAGCGAGCACATTTCTCAAAATCGCGCCGTGCCCGAACTTCCGGGTTCGGGCATGCCTCTGTGACGTCACGTGATGTCCGGAGGTCTTACGATTTTTTGGCAGGGACCCACAGGATCTATTAGGACCCTAATCGGGTCTCTGCCATAGTGTTCCTGGCTACCGATCGCCTTGTGACCGGTGGCCAGGAACAAATCATTTTGGTGCCTGCTTCATTTGGGAAGCAAGCACCATGCGTCACAAAGGGGTGAAAGCATTTCTCTTTAACCCCATCACAACCCTATGATGAGTGAATGCATCATGCAGATAAACCGGCTTTGGCCAACGCCGGCCAGTGTGTAACCTGTCCAGGACTCTGCCCCGCAAACGAGGCAGTGTTCTTGGACCTGATCAGCGGTATTCAGGGCATGTGATCGCGGCGATCAGTCAATCTCGGCAATCGACATGCAAATTAGAGTACAAAGTCAATGTTTTCATTCACTATCTCACATGCTGATTGTGAAGTGCATTGAGTGACGGACAAGAAATAAGAAATGAAAAAAAGGTTGACCCTTCCCATCCCTTGCTGACCACAGTTTGTTACGGTGATCATTTTCCTTCCTACTTTATGGCCCTCATTTTGTTTTTGATGTGATGTTGCAGAGGCGTGCCAACCCCAGATGTAGCCGGCGTTCACCCAAAGTGGCCTTATTTGACCAAGTGCATCCACACCAGGTCGGGGGCGGGGTGAGGGTGCCGCGGTGAGCTGTAGTTTTGATGACTTTGACCAGTACCAGGCTGTAGGTTTGCAATTCCCTGCGATTTCCTCTTTTGTTAATACATCTCTAAAATATAATATTGTCTCGATTTCTTTCGTCCGATGAGTCTACAGATTTGTGGAGTGTATGCATTGATGAGAAGTTCAAATTGATTTCATATGGAAGATAAGGAGGGCGACTGGGAATTAAGCGCAAGAGAGAATCTTCCCCATTCGTGCTGGATCCTGCTGACTTTTCCCACCACGTTTAATGCGTCCGTGTCATTACCCAGCGCAGGGAAAACTGTTATCCCTGCTGTGAGCGTGCCAGTAAACAGAATCCACGTCGGGAAAACCCGGGATGTAGACGGCCATCTTAATGACTTGTAGAATCGAACATTCAACTGGTGTTATATCGAACTGTGAAAAGCCCCGCCACTGAGCTGGGGTTCGTTTGATTATTTCATTTACAGAGACAGGCTAGGCTGGAACGCAAGTATTTCATGCAGTAGACCAGGGGTCGGCAGACCGCGGGCAGGATCTCTCCGCCAGCCATTTCTATCCGGTCTGCAATCCACAAGCTAAGAAAAAAACCAATGCAGCTACCCGGCCCGTGGTGTAGATGCCGTTGTCCCACCAAGCTCTACGTCTGACGCATTTTTCGGAATAGGGGTTGAACTTGGCAAGGTAGCTGGCTACCGATCACCAAAAACTGGTGCAAACACCATGCGTCACAAAGAGGTTAAAGGATGTCTAACATACACACGTATGTATTCATTAAAAATATGAATACCTGTATTCTAAATATGTTTCATTTGCTCACAAACATCAGGTTTGTAGCTTCAACTCTTCCTCACACTTGGCTCGCGGCATTATTTTTGCTGGAGCCATAGCGTGCTCCCCTACAAAATGTAGTGTGTAAGTGTGTTCAGGGCAGACCAATCAATTAGTTAATCAAATGGAGGATCCTATAGAAGCATATGAATTATACATTATGTAGGGAAATGGCTGAACATACAGCTGTATACGTGGAATGAGAAGTAGGTGGAGTTAAGGTCAGATCTATTCAGGGAGCTGATCATACAGCTGTATGCGTGGAATGAGAAGTAGGAGGAGTTAAGGTCAGATCTATTCAGGTAGCTGATCATACAGCTGTATGCGTGGAATGAGAAGTAGGAGGAGTTAATGTCAGATCTATTCAGGTAGCTGATCATACAGCTGTATGCGTGGAATGAGAAGTAGGAGGAGTTAATGTCAGATCTATTCAGGTAGCTGATCATACAGCTGTATGTGTGGAATGAGAAGTAGGAGGAGTTAATGTCAGATCTATTCAGGTAGCTGATCATACAGCTGTATACGTGGAATGAGAAGTAGGAGGAGTTAATGATGTCAGATCTATTCAGGTAGCCGATCATACAGCTGTATGCGTGGAATAAGAAGTAGGAGGAGTTAATGTCAGATCTATTCAGGTAGCTGATCATACAGCTGTATGCGTGGAATGGGAAGTAGGAGGAGTTAATGTCAGATCTATTCAATTAGCCGATCATACAGCTGTATGTGTGGAATGAGAAGTAGGAGGAGTTAATGTCAGATCTATTCAGGTAGCTGATCATACAGCTGTATGTGTGGAATGAGAAGTAGGAGGAGTTAATGTCAGATCTATTCAATTAGCCGATCATACAGCTGTATGTGTGGAATGAGAAGTAGGAGGAGTTAATGTCAGATCTATTCAGGGAGCTGATCATACAGCTGTATGCGTGGAATGAGAAGTAGGAGGCGTTAAGGTCAGATCTATTCAGGTAGCTGATCATACAGCTGTATGCGTGGAATGAGAAGTAGGAGGATTTAATGTCAGATCTATTCAGGTAGCTGATCATACAGCTGTATGCGTGGAATGAGAAGTAGGAGGAGTTAAGGTCTGATCTATTCAGGTAGCTGATCATACAGCTGTATGCGTGGAATGAGAAGTAGGAGGAGTTAATGTCAGATCTATTCAATTAGCCGATCATACAGCTGTATGCGTGGAATGAGAAGTAGGAGGAGTTAATGTCAGATCTATTCAGGTAGCTGATCATACAGCTGTATGTGTGGAATTAGAAGTAGGAGGAGTTAATGTCAGATCTATTCAGGTAGCTGATCATACAGCTGTATGTGTGGAATGAGAAGTAGGAGGAGTTAATGTCAGATCTATTCAGGTAGCTGATCATACAGCTGTATGCGTGGAATGGGAAGTAGGAGGAGTTAATGTCAGATCTATTCAGGCAGCAGACCATACAGCTGTATGCGTGGAATGAGAAGTAGGAGGAGTTAATGTCAGATCTATTCAGGTAGCCGATCATACAGCTGTATGCGTGGAATGAGAAGTAGGAGGAGTTAATGTCAGATCTATTCAGGTAGCTGATCATACAGCTGTATGCGTGGAATGAGAAGTAGGAGGAGTTAATGTCAGATCTATTCAGGTAGCTGATCATACAGCTGTATGCGTGGAATGAGAAGCAGGAGGAGTTAATGTCAGGTCTATTCAGGTAGCTGATCATACAGCTGTATGCGTGGAATGAGAAGCAGGAGGAGTTAATGTCAGGTCTATTCAGGTAGCTGATCATACAGCTGTATGTGTGGAATGAGAAGTAGGAGGAGTTAATGTCAGATGTATTCAGGTAGCTGATCACACAGCTGTATGCATGGAATGAGAAGTAGGAGGAGTTTGTGTCAGATCTATTCAGGTAGCCGATCATACAGCTGTATGCGTGGAATGAGAAGTAGGAGGAGTTGTCAGCTCTATTCAGGTAGCTGATCATACAGCTGTATGCGTGGAATGAGAAGTAGGAGGAGTTAAGGTCAGATCTATTCAGGTAGCTGATCATACAGCTGTATGCGTGGAATGAGAAGTAGGAGGAGTTAAGGTCAGATCTAGTCAGTTTTAAAAGCAAGAAAACAGTAGCAATTCAGAAAGTGAGAGTGATAGCTGCTAATAAAACAGTAGTAGGAGTAGGGGAAATGCTTGAAATGAAGTTACACTATAATACACTGCATCTATAAGTGCAACAGACCTAGCATTTCTATCCTAAAATAGAGCTAAATAGCTGTCTAATAGATGAATTGAGCTATTTTATTTTCAAGCTAGAAGTTTTGTTGTTAATCCATTAGAGGGCGCCTGTCACTTGATAACCCATCTGTTATGTTACTTTAATGAATCATGCTTGCTAGCCAATGTGCATTTATATGACGTTAGAAGATCCATTAAAAAAAGAAACCCACTTTGTTTGGAATTCAGATTATTGGCCAATCGTCGGAGTTAAGTGAGGAAACGAAACATCTTGAGATCATTGAGAAATCCCGAGATTCCGACGCTTGGAATGTTACAGGAGAAAAACCACCATCGCCAGATGACGTCACGTTGGCTCTCGGAAAAAGTTTTCATACTATATAAACCAGCAAGTTATTTTCTACCTCCCTTCACTGCAACACACGGTCTGAAAACAGCGAAGTAGCGGGTGTCTGAAGCGTCGGCAATTCCTGGCACTATAATAAATATAAGATAATGAATCCAGTGCAAACTCTCCTGGTGACGTTTTTCACCAAAATAGACCTACAGCATGTGGTATTACTTTTGGACCAGTAACCGAAGGCAACTTAGCACGTGTCAGTAAAATCAATGCTCTTCCTGTCTGGCGCTATGAATTTTTAAAAAGCTGTTGAGCATTTTTAAAGACATTATTAATACTAGATTTCGTCCTAAGTGCTAAGGAGCTTATTAGAAAAGGTGTAGGAATGAAACAGATACCCATCTGGCTACCTGACTACTTTCTTCTTCCATAGAGCTAATGCAAACGATTGAAAATGAAACACTAGACTGTAAGCTGTGTTGGCCCCAGTGGGTGTTAAAAGCAATGATGACTTGCCTTGGCAATATAGGGGATGCTCAATATAACTTACCGTATTACCTGTACAAAATCTTTCTCGGGTGGACACTTCAAACAAGATTTGGAAGAGCTTGCGCCAACCAATGGCTTATAACATCACTAATCGTAACATAGTTTTTATATGTAACCCCCCACTCATACTGCTTTGTCCAGGGGAGACGCACTATATAAACGGATTGTATGATCTGAAGACTCTATTGAGGAGTTTTAACTTGTACGTAACATCTATGGGATCCTACTTCAAAGTATTTCTTAATAATTGATTTTCTTGTACTTGTGGCCGCACAACAATTGATTATGGCAGAGGATGCACACTACTTCAAAATCAAGGAGCGACCTGCAGACCCCCATGTGTACTGTGTTTTTTTTTTTTTTTTATCTCTCTCTCTCTCCCTTCTTCAAGACAGCAGGATCAATTTCTTATCTCTGCGTGAGATTGTAGGGCCTCTTGAGCTAAAGTCAAATCTTAGATGAATCCTTAAATAGTCTTGCACCTTGGCCGTAACTTCCTACGTACACAGGAAGCAAGAGGGTCCTGAAGACATCTGAGTTAGAACCTCCGAGGAGAAGTCGGAGATATGCCCAATACAGGACTGGAACTCTGTTGCCTCATTGGAGCTTAGGAAACCTTGTTTCGTCTTCCCATACTTCCATCTGAAGCCATACTGTATCATTGTTCCGAGTTTGATGTTGTGGTAGAGTGTGCTTCTGCTGGGTACTCTCACATCCGGACAGGACACATAGCACTTGTAAAAAAAAGTCAGAGCCCAGTAAATGCAGCCTGTACAGAGGCCAGTAAATACAGCCTCTTATCTTCAAAGACTACCGGCTTGCTATTAAACTGCAACAAAAAAAAAAGTATTTTCACACACCATATTCCTGCCGACCCAAGACTTCTTTGTACACTGAAGTACTGATAGGAAGCCAGGTAGAAGATACTCCTCCTAATGCCTGAAGTATCCTGGAAGTGAAGCCTCCCTCTTACTTAGAAAAGGGAAGAAGGCACAAAATAATTGGGGAGGAAACTCAGTCGGTATGTTGAAAAAATATCCAGTTTACTAAATATATATATATATATATATTCAGGCAGGTACAAAGTGGAAAACAGGAACAGAGAATTGAACACCTTACGCATTTCTTGCCTCAAAAGATTAGGTGCCTTTGAGGCATAAGGCGTTCGGATTCACTGTTATTTGGAGTAAGAGTTTTTACACCCCTTCAAAGAAACGTATGCAAGGAAAATTGAAAGCCAAAAATCTCGGGGCAACATTTAATTTATTCTTGAACTCTTGTTATCACGAAGACCGCCTGAACGACACTCTTACCGCTTTCCATTATTTCTTAATATTCCTGGATAGAAATTCTACAAATATCATCGAGAAGCCATTTTTAATAGATGTTTACCAATTCTAGCGGGATGAAACAGGAGTTATTCCCATATTGTTATGGGTTAAACGGCAGTAAAGTACTCATCAGGTGAGCAAGCACTAGAAGGTATCCGAGAGCACTCTAGGTCGACTTGAGCCAGCGAAAGTAGAATGGTTTCCTGCCACCTTGTATTGAGCAAATATAGGGGCAAGCCCGCTTGCTGTCACAAAACTTTCACAGGAAGTGTGTGGATTTAAAGATCTCGGTAGATATTTAGTCTGAGAAATTGCTGTCTTATGGGTAATATCAAGTTTTATCTAAAAGGCATTTTTTTTCCAGTTATTATACTAGAAATGTAGGTTTTGTTTACTTCTCTTAATTAAGAGGCCTTGTCTGTCTCAAGATCTGGCAACAGAAGACACTTCACAAAAGTGTATAGATATATTCCCGATACCAACTATGTCCCATAATTGAAGAAAAACAAGTTACCTGCGCTCTCTCCTTTATCCCTATGTATTTTTAAAACAAATGGAGGT
This sequence comes from Pelodytes ibericus, assembly GCA_036172795.1. NCBI lineage: Eukaryota > Metazoa > Chordata > Amphibia > Anura > Pelodytidae > Pelodytes > Pelodytes ibericus. Next base: position 69,622,004 of record CM069866.1, read on the forward strand.
TTTTTAGTTACCTCCAATGGCCATGAGAGGATGAGCCCACCTGCCAACGTCAAGGCAGACCCCCCTAGGTGGGTCGTAACTCTAACCATTCACCTTGCTTCTTTGAGCCTCTGGCAAAAATCTCAGAAAGGGGTGTTTTTTTATATACACCCCTATACATTATTAACCCTTAATAGGGAACACATGGGATGGGCGGCTGCATTGTAACAAGGCTGAGTAATACAAAAAATGGATACAAATACAGAAAGAAAAGTCCTGCGCTCACTCCCATCACTGGTCCCATAATTGTGAAAAAATAAATTAAACACTTGTGAAAAGTTACTGGATTTAGATACCACAGTTGGCACACTGCATATTGTCCAAAAAAAAATGGCACGACTGGATCTGCTACAGAAAATACTTTTATTCCTTCAATGGACTATTTAATAAAATAGAAATAAATTGCCTTAAAAGCACACAACCCTCCAAAAAAAAAAAAAAAAAGTCCTAATTTATATTCCCATTTATACTCTCCACTGCATCCAAAATGTAAAAAGCTCATAAACTAGATGACAATGTCCACATCCTATGGCCAACTTGAACTGGTTAAGATAAGAGAAGGACGAGAGGCAGATGATATTCAGGGTCACAAAAAAGAAATGGAGACGGACAGTGAGTTATTGTCGCCTAGTCAGCAGAGTAGCCAGATACATTGCAAGAGAAGCACAATACATTTCCAATGTCGTGAAGCATGAGGCGAGTTTCAATTACAGGGGAAAAAAAACCCTGGGAAATCACTGGACACGTTTCACTTGGAGATCTATACCGTCCTCATACATCTTTGGGAATAAACACTCCATGGTCAAAGGAGAGAACCTAGCTTCCGGGATATGTGTAGAAGTGGCTAGAACATATGTTCGGAGCATTTTGACCTGGGAGGTGGTTAATATTCACATTTCAGAGAGGATGGTTCCATGCCTTCTAGGATCAAAGTTACTTTATTGACTATAATGTACAAAGTGCATCACGATTTGCTGTCTACCTGCCTGATCGACGCTGCAAGACTTCAACTCCTTCCGTCTCAGTCTTTACAGGTCCTTCAAAACTCACCAGAAAGAAGTCACCCTTACAAGTCGCTCATCTAGAACACCCTTGAAGGCCAACCTGTAGGCAAATAAGTAACATGTTTAATTGAGAGATGTCATTTTAAATAGAACTGCTTTAATGAAAGAATACAGAGCATCTTATTGAACCCTATTTGCTCCACATTGCTCTAACAGGGGGCAGACATGCTTAGAATCTTGGGACAGACCTGACCCAAGATTCTAAACAATATGTCTGCCCACTGACGGAGTTATCTGGAGCAAAGAGGTCTCAATAAGGTTCTCTGTGTATATTCTTTCTTGTAATGACACAAGTGTGGTTTTCACAATGACCAGCAGGTGGCGACATTAATATTTTTTTCCTCGCTCAACACCCTCCGCCATTACCTCACAGAAAGATCTAGAAAAGAGCATCAAGTCGATGGCACAGATCATATCTACTTGTCCAGTAACGTCAGTGGCTTCATATAATGTTATCCATCGGCATTATACATGGATTTATTCAAGAAAACAAGAATTGACAAGGAAACCGCACAATGTAGGCCAAAAGCATAGTTTGAAAGTGTAGCGGAATTTGAATATTTTTCCAGCTCAGTTACTTTTGACCTTAAGTTTGCACTTTTTTTTAAACTTTTTTTTCCAAATGCCACAGACCTATAGTGAGGATATTGTTCTTTGGTATTGCTGCCACCATTTATTTAACCCTAGCCGCCACCCAGCAGGTTTGTTTGTTTTTCAAATAAACCAGTAAAAAACACTTAGTGATCATTGCGCAGTTCACGCGAATGAGTTCCCCCGGACTTTGTGTGTTGGAACACCGGCACCAGAGGGACGTAAGCTGTCCGCTCACTCACCGACCTGGTCAACCTCTATGGTTGAAGCTGATGCGTAAAGGTTTTTTGGCTCTGTAGAAAAGGGAGCGTGTATTGATACCTCCATGCTAAGCTCAATGTCAAAATAACTCTATTGATATTGATACATTGGACAGAGTTCAGAGAAAGGCTACTAAACTGACTCATGGGTTGAAGGATAAAACTTACCAGGAAAGGTTAAAGCATCTTAACATGTATAGCTTGGAGGAAAGACGTAACGGGGGGGATATGATAGAAACATTTACATACATAAAGGGAATCAACGCAGTAAAGGAAGAGAGTATATTTAAAAGAAGAAAAACTACCACAACTAGAGGACATAGTCTTAAATTAGAGGGGCAACGATTTAAATGTAATATCAGGAAGTATTACTTTACTGAGAGGGTAGTGGATGTATGGAATAGCCTGCCAGCAGAAGTGGTAGAGGTAAACACAGTCAAGGATTTTAAGCATGCGTGGGATAGACACAAGGCTATCCTGGCTATAAGACCGGGAACGGGGGACTAATAAAAGTACTCAAGAAAAAAAGTTGGGCAGACTAGATGGACCGAATGGTTCTTATCTGCCGACACATTCTATGTTAACTCAAAGATGAAAAAGGTATTTTTTAAATTTAATGCCGTTTTAAATTGCTACATTTTGAGCGAAAATTAGTTTAGCCTGGTTGACACTGGTACCAGCTCAAGCCTTGGAGCTCCTAGCCAGGCAATGTTCTAATTTATGGCCACAAACATTGAAAAACGGTAGCCAATGCTCAGTAGTCTCAAAGAGGCTGTTTATCTGTGTAGCGTAGAACTAAGATTTCTAATAACTAGTCCATCAGAGCTGTAACCACCCGAGGAAAGGACGCCCATTTAAAGGGACCCAGCAATGGCCCACAATGTTTCCAACTCTGCTACATTGGCCTAAAGTTTGAAACTCCCATCTCAAATCCCTGCAGTTCATTGGGCAGACCCTATAATATGGTTACAGGTCATGGCTAAAATGATCTAGTACAGTGCTTCTTAAACCTGTCCTCACGGACCCCTCGCAGTCTAGGATTTAGGGATTATATAGTTGTGTTTAATTTAGAAAATGTATAACTCCTGGTATGGTTCCCTAAACACAACTGGGTGATCCCCAAATCCTGGACCACTGGGGGTCCACGAGGACAGGTGTAAGAAGCACTGATCTAGTACAATAAAAAATTAGCTACAGTCTGTTTAAGGAACACTAGATGGTGGCAGACTACCTTTCAACTGAACCTCCAGGGTATACTCAATAAAGAGAGAATTGAGACAGAATTTCAAACTTCAGGCCAGCGTAAATCAGTTGGACGAATTCCCTCATTCAGTTGCATGGGAGAATTTTTCCAAATCTGCTACTTTGGCCTAAAGTTTGAAATTCCCATCTCACTTCCCTCCAATTCTCTCTTTATCGAGTGGACCAATCTGTATAAAATATAGTCGCAATCCCTCCACTCCTTGAGTATAGAATTCCCTGACGGTCTGTCAAAGGGTAATAATATATGCTAGGTAAAAAAAAAAAGAAATACCCTGTGTCCGTAGATACACCAGGATGCCCTTACAGTGACTTCCTCTCCAAACTTGTATATCAAGAATACTAGAAGCGATGCTGATGCAGGTTTTTGCAATATTGCAATTATTTAATCATAATAAATATAAAATATTTTATAGAATAGGGCATGACAAATCCTAGGGAGCTCCAGCTCCAGAAATCCCTGCTGTTGGCCCCTAGATGTTAATGTTTCACACAGAAGTTCCCCTGGCTCCTAAAAATAACTAGACTTGCTCCTTATCTCTAAAGATCAAGCCTCAAATGCTTAGATATTTTTAGCATGAGAGGGATTTAAAGTGTGTGGGGGGGGGGGGGGGAGCACACACCCTTTTGTGATGATTTTTCCATGAATTTTATATTTTATTTCTAGATTGCCAATCTTTTGCACGCCCTCTTCGATTGTGTACACTTCAGCTCAGACCTTTGACAACCTTTCTGACGTGTGTTTGACGTGAATTACATCCATGACATATATCTGTGGTGTCAACCAGGGCTTGTGGACTGTCAAAGCTTAGGAGTGGCCTGCCATAAACGCTGAACGTTGAGGCATTTTTCCACGAGTGGACATTACCTTGTTTGATGTTAGAATCTGCAACATGCTGTGATGTCACTCTGAAAGCACATCGTACCTCCCAACACTTTGTCCATTTTTATCTAAGCCACACCATCCCTCAGGCAATTCCAGGTGGGTTTGGCTAAGTCTGTAATTCTTCTGAAGAAATTAACGTAGAAAACAAAAATAGTTTGTAGACTAGCCCACCTTGCCTCCTGTAATAACGAAAATGTAAACAATGAAGTCCATAAAAAAGTATCCAAAGGTAAAAGGGTTGAACTTGAGGGACTTTTTTCAACCTATGTCCTTATGACTAGTAATGCATTACATGGTTACACACTAACGACGGGATTAAAGAGAATCATGTGTAATGATTTAGATACCTTTGTCACCGCTAGTCTTTTACACTAATAAACACACTGGCACAAACATGATCACTAGTACACACAAACAAACACACTAATACACACAAACACTCTTACACATACCACTAATACACAAAAACTCACACAAACATGCTTAATAATACATACAAATGCTTTTACACATTACTCGCACAAACACTAATACAATTACACATAACACTAATACACAAAAATGCATACTAATACACACATTACACACAGTTAAACAAACACTCACTAAAACACTCTTACACAGAACACTTAGTAATACACACCCTTACACACCCTTACACAACACTAATACAAACTTACACATTGCACTCAGTAATACACTCTTACACATCACACTAATACATTCTTACACATAACAATAATACAAGCTTACACATAACACTCAGTAATACACACACTAATACTTTCTTACACATAACACTAATACACTCAACACTAATACACACTTACACATAACACTAATACAAGCTTACACATAACACTCAGTAATACACACACTAATACACTCTTACACATAACACTCAGTAATACACATAACACTAATACACTCTTACACATAACACTAATACACTCTTACACATAACACTAATACTTTCTTACACATAACACTAATACACACTTACACATAACAATCAGTAATACACACACTAATACACTCTTACACATAACACTAGTACACTCTTACACATAACACTAATACAAACTTACACATAACACTAATACACACTTACAAATAGCTCTAATATCCAGAAACGAAGATGATGTCCAAAAACAAATGCAACAATGGATGGAATATATTTCCGACGATACTAAAATTTTGGCGGCGCCCAAGTCTATTAACCACCATCTTTGTGGAGTTTGTTTGTTACATGTGAAATCACAGTGGCCTTCCATTTGGTTCAGAAGCTTCTAATCCTTTTCACTGACCAGATTATGTGCAGATGGCAGTCCCCACTATATACATAAATTAAATTGTTTGTTCACATAGATGTTTATTGAATGCCTTCTGTGATAGTGTTTTTATGCATTATACAGTGTATATTTCTCATTATGTATGTTATGTGCCGTGATGTTTGTGCACTTGTTACTTTAAATTATAGAGCACTATGGCAAGTAGGTAGGATCGGAAGTCCAAATAAGAAATTATCTTATGATTAAGCACCAGGGTTGGACGCGAAACGCATCACCGGGTGAAGTTTATCCATATTGGGTATGCAAGCCGTCAATATTACATGGATTACATCTATTTTTTTTAGAAGAGTTCCTGTCGTCTGAGCTTCTGTAGTGAGAATAATGCGCATTATTGTTTTTTTCTTTTTTCTAGTAATTATACTGCTGTAAAACCTAGACAATTGGAGTGAAACCAAAGTAAACTTTCAGGTTCCATAACATTTTCTTCATGCTGGCCCTTCTCTGAATGTGAACTTTCGCTTAGATGGCGATCTTATCTTCAAGAGTTTGTGTTGAAGAAGGTCTCTTCAAACTGGCTTTATGTACAAGTGACTGAGGCGATGGAGTCTGATCTAACGTTCGAGAAATGTACTGTGGGAATCATTTTGCTGAATAGACAAATTCTGGTTGTGTAGCATTCTCTCTGCTAAAACCCGCAGGCGTTACAATGCAGCACGACTCTACATAAATTGACTAGCAGAAACCAAAGGTAATTCCTGACAGTTGGAGCACAAAAGAAATAAATAAAGCCGGGGCTGTAGCTAGTACTTTTTTGCGACCGTTCTGCTCAGATATAGTGTCCCCCATCACCCTTTATTGTCCCAAAACCCACTGTGCCGCACCGGTATTGCTTAAAATATAAAATACTTACAGCTAGATGAAATTGTGAAATTACGGCAGTTTGCAAGAAACAAGGACTGTCCACACTAGATGAGTAAAAGTAATTTCCTTTTTTTTTTCTGCAATAACCAATGAGAATAATGCCAATCAAATTAATGGCATATCCTGTTTCTCTAGTGATGTCATCAGACAATGTGTTGCACTGTTAAGAGATCATACTGTGTACAAGAGTAAGGTCACTCAGAGGCCACACAATAGACTCAATTTGAGGAGGACAGGAAGTGACTATATGAAACAAAACTTTATATCCTCAGTGTCTATATAATAAGTGCTGCCACACCTGCAGTAACCATGCAGAGTAATCACTGGGGAGGGCTTGAGTCAAATATTAAGCATGTGATTTATACCTGAATCAAATCACACAGGGATAAAAGCGTGTGCACTATATTAAGAAGTAATCTTCATCTTGCAAAAAAGTGAGTTTGGGGACTAGACCGTCCCTTTAAGCTCTATGCTTCCCAGTAATTATGTGGATGATGGAGCAAACTTGCCTGGCCTGGATCTTGCAGGCATGTAGACTTCTATTATCACTGGCACTTGCCAGAATCATATTTTATAAATCGGTCCCACAAGAGACAAACAGGCATGGTTGCATCTCCTTTCGAGCCCACACATTTTAACTCCTTTTTTTTTTTTTTTTTTTAAGAATCTGCAAGAAAGCATTCAAAAAACACATTTCTATATTATCAGGAATATGATTGTATGTGTTAATATTGCAAACTATTCTTCTTCATGTGTTCTCTGCTGGCCAGTAACTCATTTAAGATGACTCATTCCACAGGGGTTTCAATGAGCACAGCCAGATGCAATGCCAGCCGAGGGAGGATGCTGGAACCAGGGTTGGCATTTGCCTATAGTGGCTGGACCCCACCCTTAGACTAACCATGAGACATGTTAAGACCAGAGCAGTCACTTAGAGGTGAAATGTCAAACAGTCCAATAGACCGCTGTAAACTGAGCCACACCATGCAGACATCATATAAATTGTCTTACAGTAAGTGGGTGTCTCCACTCATTACAGGACAGACCGTACTCGGCCCCATTGTCCAGGACAGCGGCGTAGGTTGGCATCAAAGAGGATCTGTGCTGTACTTGCGGCACACTCTTTGGCATTCACTAGAAGCTCTGCACCCCTACCTGTCTTTCACTAGTAACTCTCCACCCCTCCCTGCCTTTCACTAGTAGCTCTCCACCCCCACCCTGTCTTTCACTAGTAGCTCTCCACCCCTCCCTGTCTTTCACTAGTAGCTCTCCACCCCTCCCTGTCTTTCACTAGTAGCTGTCCACCCCTCCCTGTCTTTCACTAGTAGCTCTCCACCCCTCCCTGTCTTTCACTAGTAGCTCTCCACCCCTACCTGTCTTTCACTAGTAGCTCTCCACCCCTCCCTGTCTTTCACTAGTAGCTCTCCACCCCTCCATGCCTTTCAATAAATCACTACACCTTCACCCTCCTTGTCTTTAATTAGAAGCTCTGCACCACTACCACTCCATGCACCCCTACCTCTCCATGCCTTTCACTAGAAGCTCTGCACTTCCACCCCTCTATGTTTATCACTAGAAGCTCTGCACTTCCACCACTCCATGTCATTCACTAGAAGCTCTGCATTTCCACCCCTTCATGTTTATCACTAGATGCTCTGTACTTCCACCCCTCCATTTTATGACTAGAGCTCTGCATTTCCACCCCTCCATGTTTATCACTAGATGCTCTGCACTTCCACCACTCCATGTTTATCATTAGAAGCTCTGCACTTCCACCCTTCCATGTTTATCACTAGAAGCTCTGCACTTCTTCCTCTCCTTGGCAATCAATAGAAGCTCTGCACTTCCACCCCTCCATGTAATTCACTAGAAGCTCTGCACTTCCACCCATCCATGTCATTCACTAGAAGCTCTGCATTTCCACCCCTCCTTATCTTTCACTAGAAGTGCTGCACTTCCACCTCTCCATGTCATTCTCTAGAAGCTCTGCACTGTCACCCCTCCATGTGATTCACTAGAGAGTCTGCTCTTCCACCCCTCCATGACATTCTCTAGAGAGTCTGCTCTTCCACCGCCTCCACATCTTGCTGAGTTGGTCAACAACCTTATGGGTTAACAGGGGAACCCACCCAGTGCATTGGGACACACTTGGCTGGTCCAGAACGTGATCTCATGTCTATGAAGGAAGTGATTAGGCAAATGGTTTTTGACCAGCCCTGTATTTTACAAGGTCACCCAGCCCACCGCCCAAAAAGCTGCCCTCTTCTCATCTGGAACATGACTGTCGAGTTTATTGCAGGAGTGGCACAATAATGTATTGGCTACAATGTTTTTTTTTGCTTGTTTGCAGCCCACATGATTTTTCAGACACTTACCGAGAGTTGTATTCACAATGCAATTCATGGTGCTCCACTCTCCACCTAGCTTGCTTGGTGCACAACCACTTCTCTGGAACGCTCCCCCTATACTTGAGCAACATGCTCGCTCTTACTCCCTGCACATACTACAATCTCAGATCCTGCACCAGCCCCTCACTAGCGATCCCTCACTTCAAAAAGGAAGCCGGTCGAGGTGCGTTCTCCTGTCAGAGCTCCTCATATGTGGAATCAGCCTTCCAGTTTCTGCCAAATCATCATCTAGTTTAAAATCCCTGAAAATAAGTGTCTCCCAAATCCTCAAAACAGAATGTAACTGTTAATAGTTTACAAACTTCTTTGTATACTGTACATGTTCCTTTTTTCTATTAACAATGATTTACCCTGTACGTTCTCCTTCCAACTTGTTTAAATATATGTATTTATTTTGAATCTACTGTTAAATGTGTAACTGTGTAACTCCATTCTGGACTGGGTCCGATGGTAGTCGACATGGGCTGTGTGGGACAGCAGTAACTTGGAAAACATGGACTTTTTATGAAAATCTGTAGGTATTATACCAAAATTTCAATTAACATTACACACATTAATTGTTTGACCGCTGATGTGACCCATATTTTTGACCATTGAATAGGACAAAAAACTTTTTTTGATAGAAACGCTAAATATTTTGGTAAATCAGACCTCAGATTTTACTTCTCTGAAAGGTTGAATAAGTCTACCACCCTCCATACTGTGCATTCGCGCACCAGGGGTAACAAGAAGGGCTCCTAAAATTACCTTCCGCGCAAAGACAAGTTGGAATAAAACGATTCTGTAGTCATTGTACCACTGTGACTCACAATGAGTAAATATTGTCATCACTTCTGTGGTAGGATCATCGTCATGACATTGCATAGCAAATATGAGTAAGCCGTTACTAAGTAGCACGTCTATTGCAAGATTCCCTGAGAACCAGGTCTGCTTTCGAATTCATGGCTGGCGGTGAATGAGTATGCGCTTGGATTACCCAAGGCGGCGGCTAATCCCAAATTCTATAAATTCTCAAGGTTAGCCCCCAGGGCTGCTAAACAGACTGTAAGGAGCTCTTCTTATAATCACAGGTACATGATTCATTAACACAGGTGTATTCTTAGAGGACAATTGTCGGCATAAAATTAGGTTATGTTTAATTAAAAGTTGGCATTTTAAATAAAAATGCTTTAAACAAAATGATAGACATAATATACCTTACTGAGCCATCTTTGTTTGTATAGCTCCAAAAGGGGACAGACATCTTGGGTCAGAATATGGGAAATATTACCCAAGATTCTAAAAATGTCTGCGCCCTGGTAGACCTACTGAGACAAAAAAAAAAGGCTCAATAAGCATTAATTATATTCTTTCATTAAACAATTTACATATTTCAATTAGACATAACTTTTTTTTTTTTAAATATTCAACACAGTTACCTGAACAAATATTTATGGAATCAATCTACTCTTTGATTAAGTATGGAGGTAACAGCATGGCTGATTTTTTTTTTTGATGAAAAGGTGCCAACTCAACCCTTGCATACCTCCAAACTTCTTTTCCCCCGGCGATGCAGGAGGGTGGAGTTTGAAGTTCGAGTGTCAGGGCTACCGCTCAAACCGTCAGCACTGTACGCATTCTCTGGACAGACACTGCAGAATAAGATAAGGACTGCAGTATTGCACTCCCAAATCCTACTGTCGGACAGAGGGAACGCTCGGCATGACATTTGGGAGGCATGCCTTTGACTATCAGAAGATATGAACAGTATTAAGGAAATGTCAGACATTGCAAGAGTTACATTTTGGAACCATCTTATAAAGAATGAGTTAAGAACATTTTAACATGTTATAGAACCTGCATAAAGCAAGGATCTATTGGGAGAAAAAGTACAAGGTGCACATCACGTTCGCTAGTAGAGTTGATCATTCTGCTATCTAGTCTTTTGTGCATTAAAAAATGTACCGTCTTTTGCTATGGTTTTGTCAGCACAGGATTTTTGCTTCTTATGTCTGCAAAACAAGGATCAGGAGTCTCCATACTTTCAAACAATATGTTGTACATATACACCGATCAGCCATAACATTATGACCACTGACAGGTAGCAAGCCGGCGGAAGCAGTGTGATGCTTTGGGCAATGTTCTGCTGGGAAACCTTGGGTCCTGCTATTCATGTGGATGTTACTTTGGATGTACCACCTACCTAAGCATTGTTACAGACCATGTACACCCTTTCATGAAAATGGTATTCGCTGATGGCATTGGCCTCTTTCAGCAGGATAATGCACCCTGCCACAAAGCACAAATGGTTCAGGAATAGTTTGAGGAACACAACAACAAGTTCAAGGTGTTGACTTGGCCTCCAAATTCCCCAGATCTCAATCCAATCGAGCATCTGTGGGATCTGCTGGACAAACAAGTCTGATCCGTGGAGGCCCCACCTCGCAACTTACAGGACTTAAAGGATCTGCTGCTAACGTATTGGTGCCAGTTACCCCAGCACACCTTCAGAGCTCTAGTGGAACCCTTGTCTCAAGGGATAGCAAAAGGGGACCTACACAATATTAGGCAGGTGGTCATAATGTTGTGGATGATCAGTGTATGTGAAATGCACCTATTTTTACCAATTTGCAGTCCTCCTGTAAATTTACATTGAACATAATTTTACCGGGCCCTCTTAATTCAGTGTCATCCAACAAGGAGGGGCTGGGAGAGATAGGCGGGACTGTTACTATAGCGACACCAATAAAACTACAACTCTTTATTTGCAGTTTTTAGTCGATGAAAAGAGCTAAGAAATTAGGAGCGTTTCTTACTAAAAAAAAAAAAGATTGATAACCACCAATAATAAAAAATAACAGATTTATTTGCATGGACAAAAACATGTAAATAAAAAAACGCAATATATATACAAATAAAATATATATTATATACTTATTAGTATTATTAAAAATTTCTGCTGTACATAATTATACAAAAGTTAAATAAATAACGTACGTTTTATCATAAAAAATGTGTCTGCGCCTTGATAGAAATCACATGTACTGGTTTTTAGTGCGCCATTGTCCCAGTACTTAACATACGTACATTTATCATAATGCTTCTGCTAGCCTTGGCGGTTTGCTAGTATGTCTAAAAAAATACACATATCCAACTAACCTTCCTGATGTAAGAGAAGACCTGGCTAGTATTGCTAAGAAAATGCAGACGTGGCTGTCTTGTATAGTCCACTTTGTGAGTTAAAGGGCTCTCTTTACTCAAATGTACTTAATTAACATTGACATTAAAGTTAAAATTGCAGTGCCCCTTTACAGATACTTATGGCTTTACTCTCTAGCTCTCATTAGAGGTAGAGCAGTACAGGCAGCAGACATCTTGCTCAGCCAATCAGAGTGGTTGCTTACCGCTTGTGTCTGCATAGAGTGGTCACATGTAGACTGACATTTTTTGTTTACTTGGCACAGAACGTTATGGCGTTTCCCCTCTTTTTAATTCCCCTCCCCCTCGTCTCCCCACCGAGCTGTACATTTTAAGGTCCTTTTGCCTTTCCCAATGTTTGTCCCATGTTCTGTGTTAAGTCTCAATGTGAACCAAAATCCAGAGCTTGGGGCTTTGTAAGTAGAACTCAAGTCTTTCGAGACGGTTTTCCAAAACAATAAGCCAGAGTTTGTATTTTGCTAAAGGGATGAACGTCGGTTACCATTAAAATCTAACAATGGACAAATTCTGCAGTAACGTTGCAGTCTTGTGAGCAGAGTAAGATGGTGCACACATCTGTACATCTTTGACTTGTGATCTCCTAATATCAGTAGTGCTAAGCCTGCCGAAACTAATACTTGATGACCTTCTTCATTCAACGTCATAGTAATCGGACCTCTTCCGACAGAGCTTCTTTATCCACAACCAGTAGAGACTTATCATGAACACCCAGTAGGTGACGTAGGCAATGGATCCATAGATCAGGTAGTTTTTCTCTACTTCAATAAGCCGGCAAGTGCTGCATATGGACATCATGACAATTGTGTATATAAGTCCTGCTAGCAGAATTGCCCCCCAAATAGACAAGGGAAGGAGAGGCATGTAGTTCCCTACCATCTTCTTCCTTCCTGAGGTTCCCCAGCTACTCTTGTTCATAGTGAGAATGGCAAAGTACTTTGTGGGAAGGAGGCCCACCATGTAGAGGACAGCGTAGAGCGACATGAAGATCATGACCATGTTGCCTCTGAGTAAGCAGGCGTACAAGGCTTTGATTGTGGCAATGAGCTGGATACAGATAAGGACCCACATGATATCCCACAGATGGCAGCTGAAGAAGAGCTTGATCACTGTTGCTGTGACAAAAAATGGGAAGACGCCAGCAATTATAGACTCGTAGGTCATCCAGAGGTGGTGCTTGTGCCACCACAGGGCATTGTAGAGCCATTCTCGGAAGTAGGACTTGGTCCAGCGAGTCTGCTGACTCAGCCACCGCAGGAACTGGGCAGGGGTCTCCGAGTAACATACTGAACGTGCCGTGTACCTACAAGGATAAAGACTCAATTACTCATTTGTCTCGAGTTTCATTATGTTACAGTTACTGTTGGGAGTATGTATTTGAGTGAATTGCTAAACACCATTCTACCTTTACCATGATGTGCCTTGTGTGACAAATCTTACATAACTATTTACACAAACTTTCCCTCCATCCTCTCGTCCCGCTTGTAGCTGCCATATTGTTTTAGCTTACATTAATGGGGCAGGATATGTAATTATATGTAATTTATAAATAGCCCCTGCTATTTCTATCTGGGGAGGTAAAATGTTGTGTACTAGTGATATCATGCTATTATACGTACTTGGTGGCATAGCCAATACTAAGCATCCGATTGGTGAGATGCCGGTCATCACCAAAAGTGCAGTGTGTCCCGAGAAACTTCTGATTGTACCACGATTCAAGGAACAATTGGAGTAGGTCATTCCGATAAAGTCCTACAATATTGAATTACAACATTAACATACATTAAGATTTTGCCTCACATATTTTACGAGACACAAGAATTCTTTAACGAACAACTGTAGCAATAAATTAATTTGGGTTTAATTGAAGGATGGCATCAGGTGTAGGCATTTTATATAGAAATGCTTTAATGAAATAATACAAATAAAGTACCTTATTGAGTCATGTTTACCCCATATAGCTCCACCAGGAGGCAGACATTCTGTTTAGAATCTTTAATCAGATCTTTGTTCATCTGAACCAAGGTGAGTGAAGATCTGACCCAAGATTCTAACCAACATGTCTGCCCCCTGAGAGAACGATATGGAGTAAACATTCTAACCAACATGTCTGCCCCCTGAGAGAACTATATGGAGTAAAGATTCTAACCAACATGTCTGCCCCCTGAGAGAGCGATATGGAGTAAAGATTCTAACCAACATGTCTGCCCCCTGAGAGAACGATATGGAGTAAAGATTCTAAACAACATGTCTGCCTCCTGAGAGAGTGATATGGAGTAAAGATTCTAACCAACATGTCTGCCCCCTGAGAGAACTATATGGAGTAAAGATTCTAACCAACATGTCTGCCTCCTGAGAGAACTATATGGAGTAAAGATTCTAACCAACATGTCTGCCCCCAGAGAGAGTGATATGGAGTAAAGATTCTAACCAACATGTCTGCCCCCTGAAAGAACTATATGGAGTAAAGATTCTAACCAACATGTCTGCCCCCTGAGAGAACTATATGGAGTAAAGATTCTAACCAACATGTCTGCCCCCTGAGAGAACTACATGGAGTAAAGATTCTAACCAACATGTCTTCCCCCTGAGAGAACTATATGGAGTAAAGATTCTAACCAACATGTCTGCCCCCTGAAAGAACTATATGGAGTAAAGATTCTAACCAACATGTCTGCCCCCTGAGAGAACTATATGGAGTAAAGATTCTAACCAACATGTCTGCCCCCTGAGAGAACAATATGGAGTAAAGATTCTAACCAACATGTCTGCCCCCTGAGAGAGTGATATGGAGTAAAGATTCTAACCAACATGTCTGCCCCCTGAGAGAGCTATATGGAGTAAATATTCTAACCAACATCTCTGCCCCCTGAGAGAACAATATGGAGTAAAGATTCTAACCAACATGTCTTCCCCCTGAGAGAACTGTATGGAGTAAGTACTTTATGTATTGTCATTAAATGATTTCTTTATAAATCATCTACACTTGATACAATCTTTCAATTAAACATAAGTAAATGTTTTGCTATAGCTTTAAAAATCAACAGTTTGTCTAATCAGATGGTCGGTTGCTTCTTACTCGAGGAGCTGGTGACCTTTATTAATTGTACCAAGTAATGAATTTACACCAACAAAGGTGGAAATTCAAGTATCCCTAGAGTGCAAGGGACACATGGATTCGTCTTTCTTACACATCCAAAAGTTCTTATGAGAAAGTAATGGTGCCCATGTGAGACAAAACATTAAACCTGTTGAGGCCATTCCAGGACCAACTTTAAGAAACATTTTGTTAACAAAAAAGTGAGCCCAAAGAAATTTGTAAAATGTTCAATGAAAAAAAAAATCAAATATTACAGCTACATTCAGGAGTAAGGGGACATCAATTATAAAATAGATTTTTTTTTAAATGTAATTATATATTTTTGTTACATTTTATTTTGACCTCTAATTCATTTATATTCATTAAAACTGCAGACTTACCAAGAGGTCCGCTTATGCAAGAAACACAGTCAAAGTAGGACTGGCAGGCTCTCTCTACATTGAACGCAATCCAGTATCTCAAGCTACTCATGAAGCTGATGTAGGAATCCGAAAGATTCCAAATTTGCACATCTCCTCCCACAGCTCCATACCGGTCGTTGGACTCCAGTACCTTCACCAGTTCGACGGTGGCCAGTGGTTCAAGCTTGGTGTCTGAGTCACAAACCTATGTCGATAGATCAACTTGGTCAACACGAGAACATTCTTATTGTTCCTTCCATAAGAGCTTAAACTTTTACTCTGGCCCTTAAATATTTATAAGATGCATTTTAAAGCAAAATACATACTAAAATAGAGTAGGAAGATAAAAAAAAAAAATAGACAGAATGTACGATATAAAGTGGCACATGTAAAAGACAAAAATAATTTGGATGCTGTTTACTGTAGGGTATTTGAAAGTTACAAGGAAGGAGAAGATCTATCCCAAATGTTGGTGGGGCAACCAACAAACTAATTGCATTAGTAAAGTAATTTCCTTTCCACTGTGGACATTTGAGTGTCAATGCAATGTCCACCGTCGAAAGAAAACATGTTGTCAAGAATATAGGCTGATGAATGTTACATGGTAGAACCTTTTAGAGGGGAAAGGATTTGAAGAACAACCGAAAGAAATTAAATAAAGGGAGGGAAATACCAAGGCTGAGTAGAAAGTATTGTACCTGGACATAATCCACTGAATCTCCAAGGGCTTTGAATGCTGTGTACATGACTTCTCTCTTTCCTCCCCATTTTTGCAGAATGCACACACAACGCTTGGTTTTGATCAGATGTTCAACTTCCAGTCTACCAGGGTCCTCGCTTACGATATCGGTGTATGTGGGCAGATCTACCTCCTGCAAGTCTTCGTAGTGTGCTTGATTAGGATTGTTATCATATGCTGCTTGGGAGTTATTAGACGTCTGCTGCACCGTCCACACATTGTCTCTCTGATTTCCCTCACTGGTGAAGCTCTGTGTTTCTTGAGCCCCATCCCAAGAATGGTAGTTGTACTTCCAGTTGTACGTTCCTATGTCCTCGTTCGCAAACACCTCCTTGAACATGCTCATCATATACTCATCCTCCTCTCGGTTACCGTCAATAACCATTATAATTTTTAGTTTGTCAGGAGGGTACTCTGTGTTCTTGACCGACTCCAGACATTCCTTCAGGTAGGCTGGGTCTTCCTGGTAAGCCGAGATTGTCAGTGCCACTGACTTCGTATAAGAGCAGTTCTGGCCACCTCTCCGCATCTTCCTGTGTTCCAAGAATGCAAAAAAACTCTGGATGATGAGGTGGAACGCGAGAAAGGCTCCGTAAATACCAAAAGCCAAGATACGGTACTCGTCCGTGACCAAGGGAATGCTGTCTATGAAAGCCCACATCACACCTCCCAGAACCAAGAAAGCAAATCCAAATGTTGCAATCCTTCGTAGAACTCCAATCCATGCTCTTTCTTTCTTCTCCACATCAGCCATCTCTGTGCACAAATATCCAACGGTACGTCGGGGAAAAGATTGCCTGATACTGTGGGG
Source organism: Pelodytes ibericus (assembly GCA_036172795.1). Classification (NCBI taxonomy): domain Eukaryota; kingdom Metazoa; phylum Chordata; class Amphibia; order Anura; family Pelodytidae; genus Pelodytes; species Pelodytes ibericus. The sequence goes on from CM069866.1 coordinate 69,638,971, forward strand.
GGTGGTGGAAAATAATGCAATTTACTATTCAGAAAAATATCTACCAAAGTATAAAAATAATGAAATAACAATTGCAAATCAAAACAGCGCTGACCAGTAAGTTAAAAAATAGATTAATTATGTATGCTAAGAGGCCTTTGGCTGAATTATCTAATGCTCGGATCAATTTTACCATTGCTTTTTATCTATAGCTTTTCTTTTGTAGTATGTGAGATGGATGGTATCCAATTACCAGTGAGACATGGATCTTTTTTGATAAAATGTCACCCACCAAGTGCTGATAAAAGGCTACATTTTTTTTTTAATGGGAAAGTTAAAATGTTAATTTACCATAAAAAATGTTATGGTCATCTACTGTGTTTTTTTGTTTGTTTATTTTAACCAACAGTTGTATCTGTTATTTTCTTTTTATTCTCATCAATTGGATATGCTTAATGTTTGATGACCCAGAACAATTTGAGGCTTGACAGCAATGATTATGTTCATCAACATTTTAGAGCACAATTGTACACCAACTCTGCATTTAATATGTGATTGTTTTATTCAAAGCTTTAAGTCAACTGTTAAAATATTGGTATTCGTATGGATGCTGAAAAATTTGACTTTGTATCGTCCTTCAAGTGTGAGAATGCTAAGCTGGCTTTCAACTGCACAGACGTTCTCTCTAAAATATCCACCAGTAAAACACTCAACATGCAACAGACTTTAAGTGAAATCTACCTTTTTTTCAGTAAAGAACACGATAACAGGTGGAAAAACTTCACCAAATCATTATCAAGAAAGGTGGAAATTAATATTACTGTTACATTTTTGTTGATGGAAAAACCTAGATTTTTTTTGTTTGTTTGTTTTTCTCAGGAAAGTAGAATAGAAAGCAAACATTCTATTAATCTGAATAATCTTTTTTTTTTTTTAAATTTGGAACAAAACCTTAATCCCATCTTTACCAAAACTTTATTCTTTTTAAAAGTGTATCCTATTCAATTTAATGAAAAAAACAACCAAAAACAGACTTTTTTTTTTTTCGATAACAAGTTCTTTATATTTAGACATTGATTCTAACATTTAATTTAGTGGATTTCTAATGGATAGAAATGTCTAACGTGTATAGCTTGGAGTAAAGACATAACAGGGGGGATATGATAGAAACATTTAAATACATAAAGGGAATCAAGACAGTAAAGGAAGAGGGTATATTTCAAAGAAGAAAAACTACCACAACTAGAGGACATAGTCTTAAATTAGAGGGGCAACGATTTAAAAGTAATATCAGGAAGTATTACTTTACTGAGAGGGTAGTGGATGTATGGAATAGTCTTCCAGTAGAAGTGGTAGAGGTTTATACAGTGAAGGAGTTTAAGCATGCGTGGGATAGGTATAAGGCTATCCTAGATATAAGATAAGGCCAGGGACTAATGAAAGTATTACTTTACTGAGAGGGTAGTGGATGCATGGAATAGCCTTCCAGTAGAAGTGGTAGAGGTTAATACAGTGAAGGAGTTTAAGCATGCGTGGGATAGGTATACGGCTATCCTAGATATAAGATAAGATCAGGTACTAATGAAAGTATTACATTACTGAGAGGGTAGTGGATGTATGGAATAGCCTTCCAGTAGAAGTGGTAGAGGTTAATACAGTGAAGGAGTTTAAGCATGCGTGGGATAGACACAAGGCTATCCTAGATATAAGATAAGGCCAGGGACTAATGAAAGTATTGCATTACTGAGAGGGTAGTGGATGTATGGAATAGCCTTCCAGCAGAAGTGGTAGAGGTTAATACAGTGAAGGAGTTTAAGCATGCGTGGGACAGGCACAAGGCTATCCTAGCTATAAGATGGGGAACTGGGGACTAATAAAAGTATTTTGAAAATTGGGCAGACTAGATGGAGCGAATGGTTCTTATCTGCCGACACATTCTGCATTCTATGATAGCTCGGTTATTTAAAGTTTTAGGGGTTAAATTGTAATTTCAGCTATAGTGTAAGGCTACACGACAGTGAGTCGAATAATTCATATAAAACAGGTGTGAAGACGATTTGACCAGTGAGGATTGAATTAAATATCTAAGAGTGGCTAAGAAATCTGGATGATGCCTAAATATGGCCAAATTGCATATTAAGGTGCTATATTGTTGGTACTTAGTTACCGACTCGTCTTTTAAAAATGTATCTTCAGGCTTGGGATCTTGTTTGGAGGTGTGGAGTTGAAAGGCTGATTATACCCAAATTTGGTGGTATTGGATAAAAATAAAAAATTGCATGACATAGCCGTATACTTAAGGAATACATTGGGTGTAGATCTGGATTAAAATCCGGAAATATATTGCCTTACATTATTTATTATGTCTACATTTTCCCGAAATGAGTAAGAAATGTACTAGGAAGTATTTATTATACATCTATGATTGACTATAGCCAGGAATTCCATATCAGAAGGTATTTTAACATGGGAAATGCTTAGAACACAGACAATCCACCAACTGAAGAAGGAAGCTTTAAACATACAGTATGTTGAATAAATACTTGGGAGAAATGGATTAAACTAGTTTCCCCAAATGAGAGTATTATTGGTAAGAATGGGGCAATATATAGAGAAAACGGAAAGATAAATCGACAAACTATAAATTTTAGCCTTTTCTTCCACCCCACTCCTTGGGACCAAGGGACACACCAGTGAAGAAAGGTTAATACCAGATATAAGCTGATAATGCTTGTATATATATATATATATATATATATATATATATATATATATTTTATTTATTTTTTTTATATATTTTTTTTTTACCAGATATTTGAAATGTTCTAAATGTCTTACAGAAAACAAAAAAAAAAAAAAAATTTTTGGAGATATCATCATGATCATTCTTGCCCTAGGCTAAGTACATACAGGTCAGACATCACTAATGTGTACAAATGGATAAAAATAAAATGTTCTTACTGCATATTTTAAATACGTAGATAGCCAAAAATGTTAGATTTTGTTCCCATGTAGTTTTGACTGCCAAATACCTACTGTACATGTGAATAGCCCAAGGTGCTGGTGACAGTGTACTGCTAGCTACGCGATTCTCGTAGATTTTGGGTGGGGTTCAATTTCTTTAGGTATACATTGATATCTTAAAGCGTGAGCAGCAGGATTGGAAATGTATGTGATGCAGAGATATGTAGATATTAAAGACAGATAAGTACAAACCAGCGATCTATATGACCCATCCTATTTCAAGTAAATAAATCAGGGGGCATACTTGTTGTTTGGAGTTTTTGCTCCTTTTAGCTCTATCAGGGGGCAGACATGTTGTTTGGAATCTTTGCTCCTTATAACTCTACCAGTGGGTAGACATGTTGTTTGGAATCTTTGCTCCTTATAGCTCTATTGGGGGCAGACAAGTTGTTTGGAATCTTTGCTCCTTATAGCTCTATTGGGGGCAGACAAGTTGTTTGGAATCTTTGCTCCTTATAGCTCTATTGGGGGCAGACAAGTTGTTTGGAATCTTTGCTCCTTATAGCTCTATTGGGGGCAGACAAGTTGTTTGGAATCTTTGCTCCTTATAGCTCTATTGGGGGCAGACAAGTTGTTTGGAATCTTTGCTCCTTATAGCTCTATTGGGGGCAGACAAGTTGTTTGGAATCTTTGCTCCTTATAGCTCTATTGGGGGCAGACAAGTTGTTTGGAATCTTTGCTCCTTATAGCTCTATCAGGGGGCATAGGTGAGACACAGCCGAGAGCAAACCCACATGTATTTATTAAGATACCTTTTTTCTATTAGTCTCAGCGCCTGCTTATATTATTGTACAATGTATAATGAGAATTCCTTATTCTAGCAGTGTCTTGAAAGTCCGACTACTTCCAACTGTGGCATAATCAGCAGAAACATTTAATAAGTTTCCATGGTGCTTTAGAACTGGATTAACCAATGCCATTGTAAGATGACTATCATATCATCGAATGCCTACACGTGAATGACCATTTACTTCATGGATTGATTGATCTAGATGTCTATTGTCCAAGGATTCTTTATGTTCAAAATAAAGGGAAGCAAGGTAATTAAAAAAAATGTTAATAAATGATATTTTCAAATTAATTCCTTAGATGGTTTAATCAGATATTAGAGGAACAGAGAAAAAAATGTCAAGCAATACTATTAAACTTTTACACCTATATAATAGTATTTTTTTTAATAAGGTAATGTAAAAAGTTGACCTATTCATCGAGATCTCTGTATCTTGTTATGTCCTGAGTACCACATGTGTATAAACAAAGCAATCCAACAAAATGCCCCATGCGTTTCAAGCTAATGCTTCAGAATAAAGACATAATTGACAGAGAGTAACACTGCATGACAATGAATACTGGATATAACTTACCAGGCAGCTAGGGGCAGTGGTGATGTGTAATATCTCTCGTCGTAGACTAGAGGTGCTCTGTGTCTGGGAGAGAGTGTAAAGTTGTGAGTCGCAGAGTCTATTTAAATGCTTCAATGTCACACCCTACATACGAAATGGGGAAAGGCATTTGACACACAGTAAGCATGTACTCATATTCTTCTTTTCATCATATACACATTCCACGCCAACAGTGCATGTTTCAGTGCTACATTATTTATTTATTTAGAAAGCGTTTTACCAGGAAGAATAAATTGTCTCTTGTTTTTAAGTATGTCCAGGGGAGCCAGACTAATAAAACACAGTGATTCAACATTTAACAGTAGACTAACGAATGCAAGACATACATATACGTACACAGGGAAGTTGGGGAGAAAACATACAGGGTAAATAATTTTTGATACAAAAAAAAGCAAGCTAGCGGGGGCAGTGTGATGCTTTGGACTGACAGGTGGCAAGCCGGCGGGGGCAGTGTGATGCTTTGGACTGACAGGTGCCTAGCTGGCGGAGGCAGTGTGATGCTTTGGACTGACAGGTGACAAGCCGGCGGAGGCAGTGTGATGCTTTGGACTGACAGGTGACAAGCCGGCGGAGGCAGTGTGATGCTTTGGACTGACAGGTGCCTAGCCGGCGGAGGCAGTGTGATGCTTTGGACTGACAGGTGACAAGCCGGCGGAGGCAGTGTGATGCTTTGGACTGACAGGTGACAAGCCGGCGGAGGCAGTGTGATGCTTTGGACTGACAGGTGACAAGCCAGCGGAGGCAGTGTGATGCTTTGGACTGACAGGTGACAAGCCAGCGGAGGCAGTGTGATGCTTTGGGCAATGTTCTGCTGGGAAACCTTGGGTCCTGCCATTCATGTGGATGTTCCTTTGACACGTACCACCTACCTAAGCATTGTTACAGACCATGTACACCCTTTCATGGAAACGGTATTCCCTGATGGTATTGGCCTCTTTCAGCAGGATAATGCTCCCTGCCACAAAGCAGAAATGGTTCAGGAATGGTTTGAGGAGCACAACAATGCACTTTCTCCATAGAGGAGTACAAAGTGTATATAATAGAACTAAAAATAGGGACAAGCGCAGTCATTTAAATGCAAAAAGAAAATGTATTAAAAAAAAGTGTTTTACTCTCTTCAACATCAATATGCAAAAAAAGAAAATATACACTGGGTACTTTATCACCAGAGGGGCTCAACGAAGATTACGAGATCCTATCATAGGATCTGTAAGTTATGAAGAGTTTTGGAAAGTCGAGTAATTCATATTTCTTCAAGTTCCTTCCAAATAACACTGTAAATTATTCTTTCAGACTGGTCCTATTTACACTATGTGTACTCTAGAACACTCTAGAACACGCTCCTTATTCTGGATCAGTTAATGCAAATTTTTGGAAAGGTTGAACTATAGGGGTTACTTATATATATATATAAAAAAAAAAAAATCGTCTCTGCGGCAAAGTTTTCAAAAAGTGGAATATTCCATTGCTTTCCACAGCGACTGCTCGGCTTTTAGAAACTTGGCCCAAAGTTGACCAGCATAGACAATCCCCATGTATTCATCTTCCGCCTTGTTAACTGTGTAACATTGTAATACGCCTAAGATCTCCACTCACTACACATGCATTTAGTATCAGCCTAAATCAGGGGTAGTAGGCAACCTTCGCCACTCCAGATGTGGACTACAGCCACAATGCCATCATGCAAAATTGCCAGCAAATGGATAATAATATGTTTTAAATGTGGCTGTGCAGTCTCCTGTTTATGACATCATCCATGTCCCCCAGCTTCTGCCCTGAGGCGAACGGAGCTACAGCGTATACACAGTGGTGTTGTCACTGCGCAGTACCCGTTCTCCAGTGTCAAAGACAGCAGTGAAGAAAACACCGATGGCTCAGCACTGATAAAGGGGAATGGAATTTATTCAGAAAACTGTCAACGTTTCGGCCCGATGGGTCTTTCTCATGGCACCCATCGTCTGGAAACGTTACCAGTGTTTAGAATAAGTTTAATTCCACTCTATCAGTGCTGAGCTGATGTTTGTTTTCTTCCTTTATACTCTGGAGGATTGGTGGAGCCTCAGGCACAGTATCCCACGCTGATGCTGCTTCAACCACACTTGTTGTATCCAAGACAGGATTGCCGTCATGAATCCCGCTGCCCCGATGAATTCTACCTCTGTCCCGAAAAAGCAAGACAGAGGTAAAGATCGTCGGGAAAGAGCCTCAAGTCCATGACTGTCCCGCGTAAAACGTAATATTCAAATTATAACTTTTCCATTAAAAAAAAAACAGTTCATTTGCATACCGTGCCACAGGTGATGTCATAAGCAGGAGACTTCCACAGACCCATTTAAGAACACATTGTCTCCTAATTTAGGCATTTACTTTCAGTTCTGCATGTATAGATCACTGTCAATCATTTTTTGGTCTCTGCACCAGTGAAATGTTCCTGATGTTTAATCATTTGTAGAACCCTGCCCCAAAGTTGGCTGGTACAAATAATACCCATCGATCTCCCCACCAGCGAAGGATCAGAGACAGTGTTGCATTCATGCTCCTTTGATGTAGCAGAGGGTACATTTTCTATTGATATATATAAAACACATGCTGTCTAAGCTCAAATATGAACAGAAAAAATATGTGGAGAAGTTGGTGGTTTTATGTCTTAGTTACGTTTTTTTAACTTTTCTGTTACTCTAGTAATTAAAAAAAAAAAGCCAACACACATTTTATCTTTGCCAGCGTAATTATATTTACTGTCTGGTCCATCCACAGTAGCATCTGTTCATTTAGTACGGCATACTGTATCACCTAATGAATACCCTAAAAAAGCTAACATGCTTCCCTGTACCAAATCTGGTAATTACACAGTGTTAATATATCCATATCCAGTGGTGTATCTTGATTTTTTGATGCTCTAGGCAGACAAAATTTCCCCCCCCCCCCACCTTGCACACTTACGACATAACCCATCACCCAAGTTGCACACCCACCACATGCCCCATTACCCCATTACATGCCCCATCACCCACATTGCACACACACTAAATGCCCCATCACCCTCATTTCATACCCCCACCATGTCCATTTCATGCTACCATCACCCCGATTAATTGGAAGGAACTAAAGCTTGCTGAACGGTGGGGGAGGGAGCGAATATGTTTGAAGCACCAGAAGTGTGCTTTAACACCCTCTGGCAAAGTGCCGCCCTCTGGCAAAGTGCCGCCCTAGGCGAGTGCCTTGTTTGCCTTGTGGAAGATACACTACTGTATATATCTGTATATAATCTCTCTCCTGGCGACAATAGTTTATATGTTTGTATATTTTTATTGTTTATTTGTGGAAAAAGATATGTAACTGTATATCATTGGCTTATATCTTATATTCTCCAAACCCGCTCCACCGCCCCAAGACCCTCGCCCCCCCCAAAACAAAACCAAGGAAATTAACCGATCCTTTTCTACATTTTTTGGTATGTTTGGGAGAGAAGATGTTTATCAATCTGTCATCTATGAGGAAGTTTGTAAAGTGTTATCCAGAGATATCAATCTGCCACACATCCTCCTTTATAAAAATAACACTAAATTATCACCTCATTACAATTTGAGTTAATTAAATATGTCATGGCTAAAAGAACTACTCATAAAAATATCTCTGGGATGGAACTGAAGGCTTTTTTTGTTTATTTTATTGAGTAAGTAATTATTGTGTACATAAACCATATAGGCAGGCATGACACAATATGCAAGTAATTCTTCGTCATGCGACAAAGACTGCAAGAGTAGAATCATTGGTCAGATCTCCATGTGGGTCATGTGAAGGATAGAGCAGATCAAGAATTCTAAACAACATGTCTGCCTCCTGATAGAGCTAAACAGAGCAAAGATTCTAAACAACATGTCTGCCCCTGATAGAGCTATACAGAGTAAAGATACTAAACATGTCCGCCTCCTGATAGATCTATACAGAGCAAAGATTCTAAACAATGTGTCTGCCCCCTGATAGAGCTATACAGAGGAAAGATTCTAAACAATGTGTCCGCTCACTGAAAGATCTATACCGAGCAAAGTTTCAAAACAACATGTCCGCCTGCTGATAGAGCTATACAGAGCAAAAATTCAGAACAACGTGCCTGCCCCAGATAGAGCTATACAGAGAAAAGTTTTAAAACAACATGTCCGCCCCCTGATAGAGCTATACAGAGCAAAGATTCTAAACAACATGTCCACCCCCTGATAGAGCTATACAGAGCAAAGATTTTAAACAACATGTCCACCCCCTGATAGAGCTATACAGAGCAAAGATTCTAAACAACATGTCTGCCCCCTGATAGAGCTATACAGAGCAAAGATTCTAAACTACATGTCCTCCCCCTGATAGAGCTATACAGAGCAAAGATTCTAAACAACGTGTCTGCCCCCCTGATAGAGCTATACAGAGCAAAGATTCTAAACAACATGTCCGCCCCCAATAGAGCTATACAGAGCAAAGATTCTAAACAACATGTCTGCCCCTCCACAGAGCAAAGAGTGCCCAATAAGGTACATTATTTGTATTTGTTCATTAAAGCATTTTCTACTAACATTTTTCATGTTACATGTGAGCAATAACTGTTAGTTTTATTGTTTGTAGTGTTATTTTTTTATTCCGTAGAAGAAGTGACTGCATCCATCTGTATAAATAGAGGGAGAGACTCGCACGCACATTTTTTCCATTATGCAGTCTGCACCCTCCTTACAGACACACAGCATATCTGTATATGACTGCAGGTCGTTGAAAAGAACATACGCTCTGTACATGAATGATGTCATAGTTCCTCCCTGGCCCAGCCTCTGTCACCATTCACTCGCGGAGAATGAGGGATGAGGCATAGTGCAGATCTCTCTCGTGAAGCTGCTGTGTTAGATACAAATGTGTTATCATTTCTAGGGATAGATGAACGGTAGATAGGTACAGACAGATAGGTACAGAGAGAGATATTAGAGAGATATTTGGGTGGGGAAAAAGATACAGAGATTAGATATAGATACAAAGCATTAGATAGATACTGAAATTAGATATAGATACAGGGAGATAGATAGATAGATAGATAGATAGATAGATAGATAGATAGATACAGAAAATTATTTATATATACTGAGATTATATATATATATATATATATATATATATATATATATATATATATATATATATATATATATACAGAGCATTAGATAGATACTGAAATTAGATATAGATACAGGGAGATAGATAGATAGATAGATAGATAGATAGATAGATAGATAGATAGATACAGAAAATTATTTATATATACTGAGATTATATATATATATATATATATATATATATATATATATATATATATATATACAGAGCATTAGATAGATACTGAAATTAGATATAGATACAGGGAGATAGATAGATAGATAGATAGATACATAAAATTATTTATATATACTGAGATTATATATATATATATATATATATATATACAGAGCATTAGATAGATACTGAAATTAGATATAGATACAGGGAGATAGATAGATAGATAGATAGATAGATAGATAGATAGATAGATAGATACAGAAAATTATATATATATATATAGATACAGATAATTAGATAAATAGATACAGATAATTAGATAAATAGATACAAATAATTAGATTCAAATAATCCTTCTTGGAGTCTTGGGGTTTTTGCCTTCTTTTGGATCAAAAGCTGGAATGATAACTAGAAGGGTTGAACTCAATGGATTTAAGACTTTTTTCAACCCAAATTACTATGTTATATATAGAAACAGAGCATTAGATAGATACTGAGATTAGATATAGATACAGAGAGATAGATAGATACTGAGATTAGATATAGATACAGAGAGATAGATACTGAGATTAGATATAGATACAGAGAGATAGATAGATACTGAGATTAGATATAGAAACAGAGCATTAGATAGATACTGAGATTAGATATAGAAACAGAGCATTAGATAGGTACTGAGATTAGATATAGAAACAGAGCATTAGATAGATACTGAGATTAGATATAGAAACAGAGCATTAGATAGATAGATAGATACTGAGATTAGATATAGAAACAGAGCATTAGATAGATACTGAGATTAGATATAGATACAGAGAGATAGATAGATACTGAGATTAGATATAGAAACAGAGCATTAGATAGATTCTGAGATTAGATATAGATATAGAGAGATAGATAGATACTGAGATTAGATATAGAAACAGAGCATTAGATAGATACTGAGATTAGATATAGATACAGAGAGATAGATAGATACTGAGATTAGATATAGAAACAGAGCATTAGATAGATACTGAGATTAGATATAGATACAGAGAGATAGATAGATACTGAGATTAGATATAGAAACAGAGCATTAGATAGATACTGAGATTAGATATAGAAACAGAGCATTAGATAGATACTGAGATTAGATATAGATACAGAGAGATAGATAGATACTGAGATTAGATATAGAAACAGAGCACTAGATAGAAACTGAGATCAGATATAGATACAGAGAGATAGATAGATACTGAGATTAGATATAGAAACATATCATTAGATAGATACTGAGATTAGATATAGAAACAGAGCATTAGATAGATACTGAGATTAGATATAGAAACAGAGCATTAGATAGATACTGAGATTAGATATATATACAGAGAGATAGATAGATACTGAGATTAGATATAGAAACAGAGCATTAGATAGATACTGAGATTAGATATAGATACAGAGAGATAAATAGATACTGAGATTAGATATAGAAACAGAGCATTAGATAGATACTGAGATTAGATATAGATACAGAGAGATAGATAGATACTGAGATTAGATATAGAAACAGAGCATTAGATAGATAGATAGATACTGAGATTAGATATAGAAACAGAGCATTAGATAGATACTGCGATTAGATATAGATACAGAGAGATAGATAGATACTGAGATTATATATAGATACAGAGCATTAGATAGATACTGAGATTAGATATAGATACAGAGAATTAGATAGATACTGAGATTAGATATAGATACAGAGCATTAGATAGATACTGAGATTAGATATAGAAACAGAGCATTAGATAGATACTGAGATTAGATATAGATACAGAGAGATAGATAGATACTGAGATTAGATATAGATACAGAGATATAGATAGATACTGAGATTATATAGAAACAGAGCATTAGATAGATACTGAGATTAGATATAGAAACAGAGCATTAGATAGATACTGAGATTAGATATAGATACAGAGAGATAGATAGATACTGAGATTAGATATAGAAACAGAGCATTAGATAGATACTGAGATTAGATATAGATACAGAGAGATAGATAGATACTGAGATTAGATATAGAAACAGAGCATTAGATAGATACTGAGATTAGATATAGATACAGAGAGATAGATAGATACTGAGATTAGATATAGAAACAGAGCACTAGATAGAAACTGAGATCAGATATAGATACAGAGAGATAGATAGATACTGAGATTAGATATAGAAACAGATCATTAGATAGATACTGAGATTAGATATAGAAACAGAGCATTAGATAGATACTGAGATTAGATATAGAAACAGAGCATTAGATAGATACTGAGATTAGATATAGATACAGAGAGATAGATAGATACTGAGATTAGATATAGAAACAGAGCATTAGATAGATACTGAGATTAGATATAGATACAGAGAGATAAATAGATACTGAGATTAGATATAGAAACAGAGCATTAGATAGATACTGAGATTAGATATAGATACAGAGAGATATATAGATACTGAGATTAGATATAGAAACAGAGCATTAGATAGATAGATAGATACTGAGATTAGATATAGAAACAGAGCATTAGATAGATACTGAGATTAGATATAGATACAGAGAGATAGATAGATACTGAGATTAGATATAGAAACAGAGCATTAGATAGATACTGAGATTAGATATAGAAACAGAGCATTAGATAGATACTGAGATTATATATAGATACAGAGCATTAGATAGATACTGAGATTAGATATAGATACAGAGAATTAGATAGATACTGAGATTAGATATAGATACAGATCATTAGATAGATACTGAGATTAGATATAGATACAGAGCATTAGATAGATACTGAGATTAGATATAGAAACAGAGCATTAGATAGATACTGAGATTAGATATAGATACAGAGAGATAGATAGATACTGAGATTAGATATAGATACAGAGAGATAGATAGATACTGAGATTATATAGAAACAGAGCATTAGATAGATACTGAGATTAGATATAGAAACAGAGCATTAGATAGATACTGAGATTAGATATAGATACAGAGAGATAGATAGATACTGAGATTAGATATAGAAACAGAGCATTAGATAGATACTGAGATTAGATATAGATACAGAGCATTAGATAGATACTGAGATTAGATATAGATACAGAGCATTAGATAGATACTGAGATTAGATATAGATACAGAGCATTAGATAGATACTGAGATTAGATATAGAAACAGAGCATTAGATAGATACTGAGATTAGATATAGAAACAGAGCATTAGATAGATACTGAGATTAGATATAGATACAGAGAATTAGATAGATCAGGGGTCCTCAAACTTTTTAAACAGGGGGCCAGTTCACTGTCCCTCAGACCGTTGAAGGGCCGGACTATAGTAAAAATAAAAAACTATGAAGAAATTCCTATGCACTCTGCATATATCTTATTTTGAACAAAACGAGAACAAATACAATATTTAAAGTAAAGTTAAATCAACAAACTTACCAGTATTTCAATGGGAATAGTGTGCCAGTCAGAGCCCAGGAATATTATGCCAGTCAGATGCCCAGGAATATTATGCCATTCAGATGCCCAGGAATATGATGCCAGTCAGATGGCCAGGAATATTATGCCATTCAGATGCCCAGTAATATTATGCCAGTCAGATGCCCAGGAATATTTTGCCATTCAGATGCCCAGGAATATTATGCCAGTCAGATGCCCAGGAATAGTGTGCCAGTCAGATGCCCAGGAATATTTTGCCAGTCAGATGCCCAGGAATATTTTGCCAGTCAGATGCCCAGGAATATTTTGCCAGTCAGATGCCCAGAAATGTTTTGCCATTCAGAGGCCCAGGAATATTATGCCATTCAGATGCCCAGGAATATGATGCCATTCAGATGCCCAGGAATATTATGCCATTCAGATGCCCAGGAATATTATGCCAGTTAGATGCCCAGGAATATGATGCCATTCAGATGCCCAGGAATATTATGCCAGTCAGATGCCCAGGAACATTATGCCAGTCATAGCCCAGTAATATTATGCCAGTCAGATGCCCAGGAATATTATGCCAGTCAGATGCCCAGGAATATTATGCCAGTCATAGCCCAGTAATATTATGCCAGTCATAGCCCAGTAATATTATGCCAGTCAGAGCCCAGTAATATTATGCCAGTCAGATGCCCAGGAATATGATGCCAGTCAGATGCCCTGGAATATTATGCCAGTCAGATGCCCAGGAATATTATGCCAGTCAGATGCCCAGGAACATTATGCCAGTCAGATGCCCAGGAATATTATGCCAGTCAGATGCCCAGGAATATGATGCCAGTCAGATGCCCAGGAATATTTTGCCAGTCAGATGCCCAGGAATATGATGCCAGTCAGATGCCCAGGAATATTTTGCCAGTCAGATGCCCAGGAATATTGTGCCAGTCAGATGCCCAGGAATATGATGCCAGTCAGATGCCCAGGAATATGATGCCAGTCAGATGGCCAGGAATATTATGCCATTCAGATGCCCAGGAATATGATGCCATTCAGATGCCCAGGAATATGATGCCATTCAGATGCCCAGGAATATGATGCCAGTCAGATGCCCAGGAATATGATGCCATTCAGATGGCCAGGAATATGATGCCATTCAGATGCCCAGGAATATTATGCCATTCAGATGCCCAGGAATATGATGCCATTCAGATGCCCAGGAATATGATGCCATTCAGATGCCCAGGAATATTATGCCATTCAGATGCCCAGGAATATTATGCCAATCAGATGCCCTGGAATATTATGCCATTCAGATGCCCAGGAATTAGATATAGATACAGAGCATTAGATAGATACTGAGATTAGATATAGATACAGAGCATTAGATAGATACTGAGATTAGATATAGAAACAGAGCATTAGATAGATACTGAGATTAGATATAGATACAGGGAGATAGATAGATACTGAGATTAGATATAGATACAGAGAGATAGATACTGAGATTAGATATAGATACAGAGCATTAGATAGATACTGAGATTAGATATAGATACAGAGAATTAGATAGATCGATATATAGATACAGATTATTAGATAGATAGATAGATAGATAGATAGATAGATAGATAGATAGATAGTGAGATTAGATAGATATTTAGATAGATACAGAAAATTATATATTTATATAATACATACATATATATTTATATATATATATTCTGAGATTAGATAGATACATACATACAGAGAATTAGATAGATAAATATATATAAATAGATACAGAGAATGAGATAGATAGATACAGAATGGCGCAACAGAGGAGGTCTTTGTCAAAACGTGGGAGTAGTTGTGGTGCCTTGTAGGCTTGAAATAGGCAATGCATTGCTTGTTAGTGACCCGTAAGAATTTCTGCCCCATTTACCTATCATGTTCCATGTTCCTGGTCGTTCTCAGTTGCCAGTACCTGACCGCCTTGGCCCAGGTGTCGGAGGTTCATACAAGCCTGTGAGCTCGACGGACTAGCACAGGAGCTGGAAAATGATGGGACATCTGTTTTTACAGCCTGCAGATTGAGGCATGTCTGTTCTGTCGTATTCTTCACAAGTCTTCTCTTCATGCTATTAAAGTAATGCCTAGGAAGAAGTGCCTAGAAAAGCAGAGTTTGGGCCTGACGCTGATGGGGTTATTGACTAAAAGGTGAGTTGAGGTGAGATGAATATTTCGTTTCACCAGTTCAGTTATACACTGTGCAGGGACAAACCTGGGGAGTGTCCCCCTAATAAGCAAACCAGGTTTGTCCCTGCACAATGTATAGCTAAACTGGTGAGATGAAATGGTCAACTCACCTCATCTCACCTTTTAGTGAATAGACCCCCTGGGTGCTTTACCAGTGAATAGACCCCCTGCGTGCTTTACCAGTGAATAGACCGCCTGCGTGCTTTACCAGTGAATAGACCCCCTGCGTGCTTTACCAGTGAATAGACCCCCTGAGGGCTTTACCAATGAATAGACCCCCTGCGTGCTTTACCAGTGAATAGACCCCCTGCGTGCTTTACCAGTGAATAGACCCCCTGAGTGCTTTACCGGTGAATAGACCCCCTGCGTGCTTTACCAGTGAATAGACCCCCTGAGGGCTTTACCAGTGAATAGACCCCCTGCGTGCTTTACCAGTGAATAGACCCCCTGCGTGCTTTACCAGTGAATAGACCCCCTGAGGGCTTTACCAGTGAATAGACCCCCTGAGGGCTTTACCAGTGAATAGACCCCCTGAGGGCTTTACCAGTGAATAGACCCCCCTACGTGCTTTACCAGTGAAGATCCCCAAATTATTTGTTAAAAACAAAAATACCCATGTACCTATATTTCTATTCTTAGTCTTTAATCCCAATTAATTATTATTATTATTAATTATGGTTTTATGACTTTGTGGATTGAATGACACAGCTCTAATTATTGGAATATTAGAAAGGCTATTTTTGGAGGTGCCCTCACCCATCCTCTTTGGATTCCTCTGGTATACAGAACTTGCACGCTATACAGCACTGTTCACACAATACATAAGAATGCAGCCTCTCACGGATAGTGGTTAAAAATCGGGTGATTTAATCAAATGTCACATAAATACAGCAAAGGGAGGGAAAAAAACAATCCAAAAAAGGGGTCAGCTTGACGCGTTTCGCGCTGGAAGCGTCACGCTGACCCTTTCCTCTACATTGCTTGATTCCTATACAGCACTGTGACACAGATCTGCCTGCCCATGCTGGTTTTTCAATATATATATATATATCTCTCAAGGGACATATGAGACAAGAGTCCAAACAACGCAACATATGAATCAGGTTTGTCAACTTTGGTACATCTGATGGAGAAACAGAAAAAATACTAGAAGGCCTAGCTTTAATATGCTCATCCAGGGCCCACATAGAGCAAGTAAGTAAGGAGTGGCCGAAGGAGTAGGAGTAACAGTAATACCCCAACAATAAACAATTAAACAAAGAGGTAACCCCTGAGCCCCTAAGGTAGTAACCCAAAACCACAGAGATAGTAATAAAACTGAAGATGAAATCCTACTTGTGCTTTAGTCATTAGAGCCATTGGGTGTCTTTGTGTTTTGGGGTTATTATCTTACACAGGGGTCACCTATCTGTTTATTCATCCAGGGCACGGCTTGTAAGAGACCATATCCATACAACAACCCTCTTACAATAAACTAACTAAAGTAAACTATTATATATCAGGGCATGTTAGCTATATATGTCGTAAACCAGGGTGGGGACGGTCAAAGTCTTGGTGAGGGACCATCTTGTCCGTGTCGCACTTTTGGCAGGGTCTCACCCCTCACCTGGAAAGTTATTATTACACGTCTGCATAGACAGCGCATTGAGGGAGCACAGAAAGGATACAGTCAGGTCACATGGGATGCTCAAATCCAGGGTGCACTATGGCTAAGTGTTTATGTAAGACAAATAATAATTACTCGCTTGTGAGTTAAATGCTTCAGATCCCACGGGGGAACTGAGAGGTGTGAAGAGGTGCAGTCGGGCGTGGAGGAGGGAGGTTTACAAATCTTACAAAAATTCCAGCCTTCTATACAAGGTGCATTAGCTACTTTGCTAACTAGCCCCATCGGAGTATTCTTGCAATACAGGTTCCCTGCGCCACTCCCAGCTTTAAACGGTTAAAGTGCAGAATTTAGAGCATATACCTGGAAGGTCAGATCAGTGCCCTTATTTAACATATGGTCTATGCACACTACTGACACACGTAAAACACGCCTTCTTTTCCAACATACACATTTACTTGCAGAGCCGCTAACGCGATGGGTGGGGGGGGGGGGGGCTAGGCGGCGTTTCCATCGGAAATTGACAAATGCCGTTGGGTCATAATTAATGTCTACCCCCTATGTATAAAACAACTGTGGCGCCAAGAAAGGCGTCAGTGCGCCAGATGCACCCCAAAAAAATTACAAAAGTTATGGAATTATTGTTTGTCGTAGATTTTGTGTAAAAAAAAAAGTGTATTTTGTGCACTTTCTGTATTGATTTTGGAGGGGTGAGGAGGTGAGCCCCATTTTCTAGGTGGAGCTGTATCCATTCCACCTGCAAATAAAATAAAAAATACTTTTAGATAAATACAGTAATTAAAAAAGAAAACAGTACTGCCTTATCAGGTTTGTTCCCCCCCCCCCCCCCCCAGCATACCATGTCGCCTAATAACTGATATTTGTATTGCTGTTACTATAGCAGCAGTGCTGTCAGTCTCTCCAAGCCCCTCCTTCTTGGAATGTTACTGAATTTAGAAGCCCCGGAGAAAACATTTTCAATGTAATACTACAGTACAACGGTAAATTGTTTTAAAGTAAAAATATGTTAGAAACATGTGCAAACATACAGAAAATAAGCTGGGTTGTACTGCCCCTTTAAAAAGGGACTAAACCCTCCAAACAAAATTTTTTAAATCCCCAAAAGCCCAGCTGTCTGTGCGGGCAGTGATAGACAATGTATTACTAAAACTGGTTTTGCTTCTCAACCTAATAAAGTTGGCAACAAATGTATAAACATAATACAACAGTGCAAATGTGTTGGATTAATAGAAATGAATGAACGGGGTGGGGCAAGAAGTTATAACTTGATTACAACATGTCATCTAATATACATAGCGGCTGAGCAACCTTTTTTTTTCTGTAGTCTGATATGCCAAATGCCAGCATTGTACATTGACATCATCCCCTGCCTTTGTAAATCCCAGGGTTAATCTAGAAGATCTAGAATGCAGGATAAACTGTTTCAGGTGTGAGTCAGATGGTATACCCTGAACCTAATGATCATACTGTACAGGGGTGAGGATGGGATGGTCTTCCCCGTGTGTGTGCAACTGACAGTCTGATGACGTTTTTGTAACCCGTGTCAGCTTCTTAGCAATCTGTGGGAAGTGCTTTATCAGCCAAAAATATAGATCAGTGTAAAGGTCACTGTGTACCACGCCTTCCCTCTGCAGGTTGGTCAGGTTAGGAATTGACCCCACCGCCTAGAGGATGCTTATAAAACCTTAAGGACACTTGACAGTCTGGACAAGTCCATAGTTGCCAACACCGGCCATGTTTCCAGGGGACACATATTTGTTCCACATGCTGCAGAAAGAGCATGCAAAGTGCAGCCCGGCAGTATGTAGGATGGATATACGCACAGACAGAATCCAATTAATTAATCAGGGTGGAGATCTCATAGGACCTACCATGATTTATTAATTGGATTCTGTCTGTGCGTATATCCATCCTACATACTGCCGGGCTGCACTTTGCATGCTCTTTCTGCAGCATGTGGAACAAATATGTGTCCCTGGAAACATGGCCGATGTTGGAAACTATGCAAGTCATGAATGTTAGCAAGGGGCGCGGTCAATTAAAAACCAAACTTATTAAATTCTGTTTTATAAGGATAAATAGGGAATCAAAAGACAGCCATACTTTTCCTTCAAAAAACAAACAAACAAAAAAACCAGTTTGTATAAGTCATTAAATGATAAGAGAGAAATCCCCCCAAAAGATATTGTCATAAAGAGGTTAAATAAATGATATTGGCAAACTGATTTACATTAGAATGCAAGCTGAATTGGTAAAATTAGTTACATTAGAGTATGTTTTATTGGCAAACTGAGTTACATTAGATTGTGAGTATGATTGGCAAATTGAAATACATTTTCGTTTTAATTATCATAATATAACATAATGATGCGGGCGTGTTTTTGCTCGGCGTGGTTTTTGATGGGCGGGGTTTTTGTGGGCATGTTTTTGGTGGGCGTGGTTTTTGCTAGGCATGGTTTTTGATGGGCGTGGTTTTTGAGGCACAGTGCCGGTAGATGAGTATGGTAAATGTAGTCCTCAAACGGCTGGTCTATGCAAAGGAAAAAAACAGTGTTCGCCTTTACCCAAGACTGGAACCATTGGACTTCTCTACCTTACAAAACACCGCGATGTCTCTTTGGTATGTAGATGTCAAAGCTTGCTGTTGGTGGAAATTATTAGGCAATTGCCATCAACAGCTGTGGCGTACCCCAAAATATTACATCGTTCTTGTGTATCCATGCTTGGGATTGGCCTGGGCTTAGGCGTCAAACTGTGGCCCTCCAGCTGGCATTCGAATGCCAAATTGAATAATAATCCACTAGCTTTCTGGAATGGCAAGAAATCATGGTAGTTTTAGCACAGAAACAGCTGGAGGGCAACTGAAGAACGAATAGACTCTTGAGCAGACGGAGGCAGAACAAGACTGTCCAATGTTACATGAAGTTTCACCGTTTTCAAGAAGCCAGTACTGCCCACACTAGCTGAATAAAAGTCATTTCCTTTCTAATGTGCTGCAGGAACCAATGAGAATAATGCTATTCAAATAAATGGAATATCCTGTCTCTCTAGTGATGTGATCAGACAATGTGTTGCACTGTTAAGAGATCCTACTGTGTACAAGAGCAAGTCTATTACAGTCAATACAATGTATTATATTCCAGGAGCACAGGAAGAGACTAAATGTAACAAAACGTTATATCCTCAGTGTGTATATAATCAGTGCTGCCGCACCTGCAGTTGACATGCAGAGTAATCACTGGGGGAGGGCTTGAGTCAAATATTAAACATGTGATTTATACAGAATGCCTGCATCAAATCACACAGGGAAGAAAGCCTGTGCTCTATACAAGCAGTGATCTTCATCTTGCACCAAAGTGAGTTTGGGGGTTAGATCTCTCCCATTCAGCTGCATCAGAGTTACTTTGGCCTAACCCTTATGTAAATGAATAAGAGGTCCTTCAACACAGGACAAAGCGTCTTTATAAAAAGTATTCAACGTACTTGGGATGATCGGGGCCGATCTATGTACTTTTTTCTCTGTATTTTACGATGATGTACACAGTGATTTCTGGAGATGGAAACACTGAGTCGCCAAGAGGTTTGGGAATTATTAAGAAATTATATCAGTGACGTCTCAGGCCCACACGTCTTTCAACACTTCCATGGAGTCCCGTGGACTGTGCCAGAAATATGTCACAAGACCGGTACTCCATGATTGCACTTGACTGTACGGCTTTCGGCATTTGAGGTCATATTTTAACATTCCAGGGGTGTATGATAACCCTCCTCTTCTCCCATTGTAAAGTGGACGCAAGGCAGACAATTCGGACCTGCCTTCAAAAAAAATGAGTTGTTGACTGTAGTCATTTGACTCCCAGTGAAATGCGTTGGATGACCTTAGGTAGCACCTTCCAGCAGATTTGATATTCATGGTGGTGCCCGCCCGGACGCCCTTTACAATCATGATATCCGGTTTTGATTTTCGTTAACAATTTAGTTGGGATAAGTGAGTTAGTGTTGTAGGGGCTACATTTAGTGTGCGAAATGTGTCGGGCATGTAGCCTGGAGTGGACATCTGTATGTATAGATTATTCAAAGAAAGGTCTGGCTCTCCATTTAAAAAACAGCATCTACCTTGTATGGCTGCGTTAATGACATTTAAAATCCCCGGTCCTTAACAGGTTAACCATAACCCTTTCTTTGCTGACAGTTGTCCTGGATGCCTACACCCACTGACTGCAGACAATGTTACTTATTCCACCCATAAAAACATTGTTAATCCCTTTCACAGGATCACTATTTGCACAAGGACCACATTCCTCACTTAGCTTTGTTTTTGTTCATTACACGCCACTTCTCCACACTCCTACAGCCTTCCGCTTACCTCCATGCTTACTACACCCGCAATTTACATTCATCTTTTTCTATTTCTGTCTCTGGGATCTGTCGCAGACCACGATGATTGCCCCATCATAGCACTTCACAATCTGCTTTACCAGGTGTCAGTCATTGGTAAATCGGTTCAACAAGAAATGTATAACAAACCTAGATTCCGGTCATTTTTCTCTGCGCACAAGGGGCACATTGCATCAGTTACTTTATCCTTTCACACCTGTGGACGTGTTATTGCTTCAGAGAGCACATGGCATGCAGGTCAGCTAGTGAAGTATATTACGGTGACTGTTTGCTAAACATGGACAGCATTAGTCAGGCACCCAAGGGGCTCTGTCACCTAAACAGTGCTTATACTGTGAATGTTGAGTATAAGTAATACATGCCTGTGGTGTCTACTGTTTATGACATCACCACTCCTCCCAATGCTCCTGCTTTGTGCAGGACAGTTGTAGCCTCGACTACCAGGCTGTATCTTACCATAAATAAAAAAAATGTGGCTCAGATGTAGTGGGTAGAAAGGGCCACAGCCATTTTATTTATTATTACAATAAATGTCACTGCCTCCAAACTTTAAAACATAACACATCATAAACCACACTGTAAGTTAGGCAATGACAAGTCCACCATAACATATTAACATAATTGTCATAGTTGACATAATTAACCACCAACTTTATTAGTATAATTAATGAACATAATTAACATTTCCCCTTTAAAACATGACATAAACCGGCTTACTCCCAAGGGGTCCCCAGTTTGATTTACCAAAACCATGCACCAGCCAGCCCCCCATGTTGGAAAAGAGCCGTACTCTTGGCTCGAAACCTCTCACCCAACCAGTTTGGCTATTACCAGTAGACATGTGCAAAACCAAAATTTTCGTTTCGTTTTCGTCCATTCGGATGAAAATGTTATTTATTTCGTCTAAAACGAATTTCGTTCATTACTGCATTTGTTTCAGACGAAATTCGTTCATTTCGTTCGTTTTATAGAATAAGTGTAAGACTATTGGCTATGGAACGAGAGTCCCATTCATAAGTAAATTCTATAGTACTAAACGTTTTCTATAAGCCAAAAGTCTATAAGCCGAAGGTCGTTCGGTTTATAGACTTCCGGTTTATAGAATACATAGAATTACATGTAATACTATTGGCTTTCTATAAACCGAACTAGAGTCCCCATTCATAAGAAATTCTTATGAATGGGGACTCTAGTTCGGTTTATAGAAAGCCAATAGTATTACATGCATTCCATAAACCGAAAGTCGTTCATTATGTCGGTTTATCGAATGTATATGTAATGCTATTGGTATTCTATAAACCGACTCTATTTCGGTTTATAGAATGCCAATAGCACGAATGGATGAATTGACGAATGATTTTAGTTTATTAACCATTCGTTCATTCGGCTTTCGTTAGTTTAGCATTTTCGTTATTCTTTTTCGGACGAATGGACGAAAATGCTATTTTCGGACGAAAATGCATTCGTCCGAAAACGAATGCACATGTCTAATTACCAGCGACTACTTTTCAAGCCATAGAGCCCCTCTGGAGCAGGTGACCGCCAGGTTGTGCTGAAAAACGAAAGTATACTCGGTATATACATTCCTACCAAACCACGAAACAAAGGGAGGGTGGGTGGGCAATTCTGAGTAGGGAAACCAAACGTCTGGCCCTCCAATGGCTATTCCAGTCCTGTATACCCTGCCAGCCCCTTACGCCTCCCCTAAATCCCACAGCCAATGCAGTAAAAACGTAGAGTGGCAGCACCTGATGTACATGCGCAAAAACATGACCTCCGCAGCTCTAGCCGGGGGTCAAGGCATCACCTAGTGGCTTTATTTACAAATTAAGCATTTCCTGTTGACAGCTGTTAATTTGCATATCAAGCCAAAGATGATGTCATAAACAGGAGACTCCACAGGCATTAAACACATATTTTTCTACTAATTTAGACATTTGCTCGCAATTCTGTTAACACAATATATAGATCATTTTCTTATTTCTTTACAGCATCAAACAATGCGTAGCCGAGGAGTCCCTTTATTAGCTGAGATGGAAAGATGGGCAAGTTGGAGAATGACCAATAGCAGATGGGGCAGTTAATACATTACCCCTATCCTGACAATTGCCTTCTTGTATTGTCTTTACAATACATGTTTTTTTTTTTGTTCTCAATAGTTTTTTTTTGGTGCAATTCTAGAATGAAAGTAAGAAACCCCAGGCCATATATACACACCTCACATCATGTGCGTTTGTTTTCTAAAAAAAATAAAACATACCTTGCTATAAATCTACCGGAATGAGGGCAGAATGTGCTGAATTTCCAGCTTTAAAAGCTTTTAAAGGTTTGTTATACATTTTTATTAACATTTGGTAAAGACATTTTTGAAGAGCCTGGGGCAAATAATATTTTTTTTTTTGAGGTGGGGGGGGCAAAGAACTTTTTGATCACAATCATTTAAAGAGCAAACCTCGATACTCTTTATCTCTGGAAAGGAATCAAGCACCAAATCTGTACCTATATTTTATAACTCTTTTCCAATTTGTATATAATTGTGTTTATTTTGCTATAAAAGTGTGCATTGTATCTTACTTATATTATTTTCTTTGAAGTGTACAAGTCATGGGAAAGTGTATCTCTTTACATACAAAGATGGGCTATCCATTGAGTCAGCCGATCTGCTAGCTTGTGTAGAGGGAATCTTTTTTTTAGAAAGGCATACAATTTTGCATAGTCATGACAAACTAACAAACATAGAAACATAGAATGTGTCGGCAGATAACAACCATTTGGTCCACCTAGTCTGCCCAATATAAATACTTTTATTAGTCCCCAGTTCCCTATCTTATATCTAGGATAGCCTTATACCTATCCCACGCATGCTTCAACTCCTTCACTGTATTAACCTCTACCACTTCTACTGGAAGACTTCCATGCCTCCACTACCCTCTCAGTAATGTAATACTCTCATTAGTCCCTGGCCTTATCTTATATCTAGGATAGCCTTATACCTATCCCACGCATGCTTAAACTCCTTCACTGTATTAACCTCTACCACTTCTACTGGAAGACTATTCCATACATCCACTACCCTCTCAGTAATGTAATACTCTCATTAGTCCCTGGCCTTATCTTATATCTAGGATAGCCTTATACCTATCCCACGCATGCTTAAACTCCTTCACTGTATTAACCTCTACCACTTCTACTGGAAGACTATTCCATGCATCCACTACCCTCTCAGTAATGTAATACTATCATTAGTCCCTGGCCTTATCTTATATCTAGGATAGCCTTATACCTATCCCACGCATGCTTAAACTCCTTCACTGTATTAACCTCTACCACTTCTACTGGAAGACTAGTCCATGCATCCACCACCCTCTCAGTAAAGTAGTACTTTCATTAGTCCCCAGTTCCCTATCTTATATCTAGGATAGCCTTATACCTATTCCACGCATGCTTAAACTCCTTCACTGTATTAACCTCTACCACTTCTACTGGAAGACTATTCCATACATCCACTACCCTCTCAGTAAAGTAATACTTTCATTAGTCTCCAGTTCCTTATCTTATATCTAGGATAGCCTTATACCTCTCCCATGTATGCTTAAACTCCTTCACTGTATTAACCTCTACCACTTCTACTGGAAGACTATTCCATACATCTACTACCCTCTCAGAAAAGTAATACTTGCATTAGTCCCTGGCCATATCTTATATGTAGGATAGCCTTATACCTATCCCATGTATGCTTAAACTCCTTCACTGTATTAACCACTACCACTTCTGCTGGAAGGCTATTCCATACATCCACTACCCTCCCAGTAAAGTAATACTACCTGATATTACTTTTAAATCGTTGCCCCTCTAATTTTAATCTGTCCTCTAGTTGTGGTAGTTTTTCTTCTTTTAAATACACTCTCTTCCTTTACTGTGTTGATACTGATCTTGACAAAGATGGCAGCTCACTCGCTAAGCACTCTTGGGGGCAGACCCATGTCAGCATTTAGGGGGCAGGCATATCTGTATCCGCCCGCCATTTTGGCAAAAATGTTCAATATATTTTATGAGTGGACAGTTCCCTTCAGACAACTCTGTATAGCTTGGAGGAAAGACGTAACAGGGGGGATATGATAGAAACATTTAAATACATAAAGGGAATCAACACAGTAACGGAGGAGAGTATATTTAAAGGAAGAAAAACTACCACAACTAGAGCACATAGTCTGAAATTAGAGGGGCAACGATTTAAAAGTAATATCAGGAGGTATTACTTTACTGAGAGGGTAGTGGATGTATGGAATAGCCTGCCAGCAGAAGTGGTAGAGGTAAACACAGTCAAGGATTTTAAGCATGCGTGGGATAGACACAAGGCTATCCTAGCTATAAGACCGGGAACGGGGGACTAATAAAAGTACTCCAAAAAAATTGGGCAGACTAGATGGACCGAATGGTTCTTATCTGCCGACACATTCTATGTTTCCATGTTTCTATGTAACTAACAGAGTAATGTTAGTATTAATCTAGTATATATTTACAGTTTAATAAATATAGATATTTGTATACTATCCTCCGTATGTCAGGTTAGTTATAGCAAAGTTTCTCCCAACTCTTTCTCGCTGAGTGTTCTGGCTTTTATGACTGGATTAAGATAAAAACTTAACATTAATTAGAAGCAATGTTAATATGATAATACACAATACGGATACCTTTTGCCACATTAATTAATATGACACATGTTTTATGTCAAGGGAATACCAGAAGCATATTTAGAGTGTGTCAGTCAATATAACATTCCCATGCCAAAAGCAGTTTCAAATAATATTACTAAAATATTTATATTATTTTCAGTGACAAAGCTAATGGAAAATGTAACTGTAATTAGCATGTGAAGATATGACTGCTCTCAGTGTGGTGGGAGCCATGATGGAATGGCTGCTACTATCAGCCAATCAGAACCTTTGGTTTCCTTAGCTGAGCTGACTGCTCCCATCATTCCTTTATACTTAATGGAGGGACTGATACAATATGACCATTGTGCCCATGGAAAAATGACAGGTCTGCTTGAAATGTACTCACAGAATTGATCAGCATATCAGTTTTTAAGGTGCAGTATGATTTCTGATAATAGGTCTCTAAAATCAATGCTAGGTGTGTGTAATATAATCTATTGCCTTCCATAGTTCACATAAAGGAAGAATTTAAAAATAAGACAATCATGTTGTTTAGAATCTTTGCTCTGTATAGCTCTATCAGGGGGCGGACATGTTGTTTAGATTCTTTGCTCTGTATAGCTCTATCAGGGGGGCAGACATGTTGTTTAGAATCTTTGCTCTGAATAGCTCTATCAGGGGTGGACATGTTTAGAATCTTTGTTCTGTACAGCTCTATCAGGGGTGGACAATTGTTTAGAATCTTTGCTCTGTATAGCTCTATCAGGGGTGGACATGTTTAGAATCTGCTCTGTATAGCACTATCAGGGGGCGGACATGTTGTTTAGAATCTTTGTTCTGTATAGCTCTATCAGGGGTGGACATGTTTAGAATCTTTGTTCTGTATAGCTCTATCAGGAGAGGACATGTTGTTTCGAATCTTTGCTCTGTATAGCTCTATCAGGGGTGGACATGTTTAGAATCTGCTCTGTATAGCTCTATCGGGGGGCGGACATGTTGTTTAGAATCTTTGTTCTGTATAGCTCTATCAGGGGTGGAAATGTTTAGAATCTTTGTTCTGTATAGCTCTATCAGGGGTGGACATGTTGTTTCGAATCTTTGCTCTGTATAGCTCTATCAGGGGCGGACATGTTGTTTAGAATCTTTGTTCTGTATAGCTCTATCAGGGGGCTGACATAGTTTAGAATCTTTTCTCTGGATAGCTCTATTAGGGGGCTGACATGTTTTTTAGAATCTTTGCTTTGTATAGCTCTATTAGTTAGGGGGCAGACATGTTGTTTAGAATCTTTGCTCTGCATAGCTCTATCAGGGGGCTGACGTGTTTTTTAGAATCTTTGCTTTGTATAGCTCTATTAAGGGGCGGACATGTTGTTTAGAATCTTTACTCTGTATAGCTCTATCAGGGGGCAGACATGTTGTTTAGAATCTTTTCTCTGTATAGCTCTATCAGGGGGCTGACATGTTTTTTAGAATCTTTGCTTTGTATAGCTCTATCAGGGGGCAGACATGTTGTTTAGAATCTTCACTCTGCATAGCTCTATCACGGGGTGGACATGTTGTTTAGAATCTTTGCTCTGCATAGCTCTATCAGGATCTTGGATTGTCAGATCCACCTTCACCCAAGATTCTAAACAACATGTCCGCCCCCTGATAGAGCTATACAAACCAAAAAGGTACTTTATTTCTAGTCTTTCATTTCTACTTATACTACCGACACTTGATACAATTTTTCAATTAAACATAAGTTCATCTTTATTCTCCTCTCATTGTCTGTTCCACCTACAGTCCTGTATTAATTGTAAGTGAATGGTTCCCACTGTGAGACAAACATGACTCCTTTAATTGTATTATCTTTTTATATAAGCGTATTATACTGTATGGCCGACGGAACATGGATCTACATAGTTCTAGCATGCTGCTTCTAGAAGGAATGTAAACAGGCTTGTCAATCACAGTGACTCCGAGCCACTCCCAAAATTGGCATCTTGTTACTAAGTTATCCATTATTGAAAAGAAAATAATGATGGAAATGACATATACATTGTGTTGTGTCTGTTCTGTCTCATGTTGATAACATCACCTTTCATCATTTTTCCATTGAAAGTAGCTAATTTACATGTCATGCCACAAGTCACAAACAGGACACACCTTGGTCTTGTGTGCAACTCATGTTTCTCGTAATCTGGGCATTCGCTTACAATACGGCTAACACAATATATACATCACTTTATATTCTCTACATTCACTGTTAAGGTGACAGAGTCCTTTTATACAATACGTCCAGATGCCGAGCTGTCTATAGAATCTATACGGTGATGTTCTTTGAGTAGCAGCGTTTGGTAAACCCCGGTTTACAAGATTCCATTGGACACTCAAGGTTAATTCGTTCGGTGAGCAGGACTGCCACCTAGCGCCAGCAGGAGGGGTGGCAGGTTATCATTTCTTGCTACAGTCCGAATACCTCTCTGCTCAAAGGATACCTGTGTTAATGTGAAGTAAGCTGCTGTTCGAATAAAATACTCCTCAACTTATAATAATTCCTACAAATCCTGTTTGCTTCCCATGGAAGAATGCAAGCTATCCCATGTCAGAAGACAATAACAAAGTGTAGCGTTTGGTAAACAAAATTAAAAACAGGGTGGGAGCCAGACTCTGTGTAGTATCAGTAATGCCAGATAGTACCATGGCATCAATAAACCTGAACAAAAATCTCTTCGGACTCCGATGGGAATAGGCCTGAATGAAACTCTCAAATATATTTTTAAGGCTGTCTCTTTCAATTGCTTAAAAAAGACAGATTCTCTAGGTTTGCTGACAAATGACACCGTGACGGGTTATAACTTCCTTACTAGTGGTGCAGAGCCAGAACCAGTCCAGGCCCAGTCGAACGGTGAAGTTTGTGGTTCACGCGTTTCTCGTTCGCTCTGCCACAGTAATAAAGCGACTAAACTAATACCATCGCCATAGCCCTTCAACGCTCAACCTCAGACTACCAAATCGACGGTTATTACTGGATCTGATTATCCAACTTAATGATACTTATTATGTCAAGCTCAGCCGGATGGAATACTGTCTCGGAACTAGTGGGAATCAAACTAACTGAGCCACCATAGACTTACCAGGCGTGTGGCAGCTCTTAAAAAAAAAAAAAAAAAAAAAATAGAGCGAACATGAATATTTTCTTAATTCTAATACCCACGAGACAAGGAAAAAGGAACAATTTGGGACAATTTGACCAGCTTGGCGACTTTTCCCTTACTTTTGCGATTCCCTTTAATTTTCTCAGTTTTTGAGTAGACCCTTTTATACAGCTGCATTGCAGAGTTTTTCTGACTCAGCTACTTTGGCCTAAAGTCTCAATTCCCGGCAATTCTCTCTGTATTGAGGAGACCCGATAAGGCTATATTCACGTGGGGGAATTGAGAAGGGAATTTCAAAGTTGGAAAGTAGCCAAGTTGGAAACATTTCAGCGGAAGTAGAGCATTTTTTCATTCGGCTACTTTGGCCTTAAGATTCCAATTCCCTTTCTCAATTCCCGGCGTTTCCCTCTTTCGGGAATAAAGCCTGGAGTGCCATATAATCTTTTAGAAATATAGATATACCAAACAAACAGACATTGGCTTTGAATGTAAGTGATTGGCATTGGCTTTGAATGTAAGTGATTGGCATTGGCTTTGAATGTAAGTGATTGGCATTGGCTTTGAATGTAAGTGATTGGGGACACACATCCTGTGGGGGGGGGGGGGGGGGGGGAATAAAAAGAGATCCGAAAATCTACTTAAAGAACAACTAAACTTTTTGTTTTGACTCAGTGTTTTTCCGAACACTTAATTTTTTGTTGTTGTCCGGATGGCAATTCGGCTGTAACATTCATAGTGTCCGTAGCAGGTGCTGAAGACTTTATGAATTAAATAAAATATAAAGTCGCCTGCTCTCCCCCCCCCACCCCCCCCACACACACACCCCCCCCAAATAAAAGTTAATTATTGACTCACTGTTGAAAAACAAGTATAAAAAAAAAAAATCCCTGTAAGAGAAACGCTAGAGGAAAGTGTTTGGTTCCCTTCCGGTAGGTTAAAGTTGTGTAAGCACATTCCTGGCATAATGAGGACATGGAAAGGATTTTTTTGGGAGAGGATCGGCTTGTGCACGTGTGAGATAAAGGGTTAATAGATGTATCACGGCTGCACCTGCGCTTGTCTGGCCCTGTAGGAATGCGAAACCTGACTAATCTACAACAGGTTAATAATATTTCTATCATTGCGCATTTCTGTAGCATGACGATGCACTGAATCTTTATCCAGCAATATTCCCAAGGCAAAGAGATCTAATATGCACACCCCATGGCAGTGACTAATATTAACTGTACGGAAGTACAATTATTGAAATTATTTCACCAACTAGGAGATTATCAGTTTGTGTTCTCCTTGGACTCAATAACCCCATTTATGGGGTGGATTTTCCACCAACATGCAGGGGGCAGTAGAGCAAGCTATGGCTACTCACTTTTGCGTACCCACCCAATAATTAAAGTCCAAGGGGTGGGGGACACTTTTATTTTCAGGGGAGTGGCTGAAAGTGTAATGATGATGGTGGGGCATTATAGGGAAGATCTAAGAGAATAGTTATTTTTGGTCATTGTGTAAGTAATTTTTAATTTAAAAAAAAAATGTTTTTTTTTATTTGAAAAAAATACACATAAATATATTCACTGCAATTTATTTCCCCATTCATGATGGAGGCTGTTTTTACATTTCTGCGGTGTTTGTGTTTAGCTGTAATTATGTATTGGTTTAATTGCCGTAAGAAGGGCTTTCTTTGAATATTATTTTTTCCCCAAAAAAACACTAAGAAAAGAAACCTCTAAGTTCTCTGAAGTAACTAACCCTTAATCCAATTTGAACTTTTCACACCACATTTGGACAGTTTGGTTTCTGCAAAAATTTTATTTTTAACACTACTTATTCTCTTTGGATGATCAAATAAATATCGGCCTGTTTGATCAAAAATTATTTAAACACACTCAATTGTATATATACACCGATCATAACATTATGACCACCAAGCTAATATTGTTTTTGATGTAAAAACAGCAATGACCCATCGAGGCATGGACCCCACTAGACCTCTGAAGGTGTGCTGGGGTAACTGGCACCAAGACGTTAGCAGCAGATCCTTTAAGTCCTGTAAGTTGTGAGGTGGGACTTCCATGGATTGGACTTGTTTGTCCAGCACATCCCACAGATGCTCGATTGGATTGAGATCTGGGGAATTTGGAGGCCAAGTCAACACCTTGAACTCGTTGTTGTGTTCCTCAAACCATTCCTGAACCATTTTTGCTTTGTGGCAGGGAGCATTATCCTGCTGAAAGAGGCCAATGCCATCAGGGAATACCGTTTCCATGAAAGGGTCTACATGGTCTGTAACAATGCTTAGGTAGGTGGTACGTGTCAAAGTAACATCCACATGAATGGCAGGACCCAAGGTTTCCCAGCAGAACATTACCCAAAGCATCACACTGCTTCCACCAGCTTTCCCCCTGTCAGTCCAAAGCATCACACTGCCTCCGCCGGCTTGTCACCTGTCAGTGGTCATAATGTTATGGCTAATCAGTATTCACAATATCATTAAGCAATACTGTCCACTAGGTGGCAGTGAAATACAGAACATTATAAGCGTTATTCATTAAAAGAGGAAATTGCAGCAACTTGAGAAGAGATTTTCAAACTTAGGGCCAAAGCAGCCGAGTTAGCAACATTCTCCCATTTAGCTGAATTGGTGGATTTTTTCAGCTTGCTCTCTTTGCCCCTAAGTTTGAAATTCCCAGGTGATCTGACCACTGAATAGCATTAATAGTCAAGTTGAAAAATTTCCCCACCCGGCCCTCGTTTCCAGCTCAGATATTAGGGCCAGTTTCACCTACAGTGTCCGCAAAAATATGGATATCATGTATATTAAAGGAAAGAAACAGATGTGTCTCATCAGTTATTTTCCCCTCCGGTCTCCTGACCGTCTTCAGAAACAAAACAGAATGATTGCAGTTTCTCTACAGTCCCGCCCATCTCTCCAAGCCCCTCCTCCTGAATTTGGAAGCCCCGGTGAAATAACTTG
This sequence comes from Pelodytes ibericus, assembly GCA_036172795.1. Taxonomy (NCBI): domain Eukaryota; kingdom Metazoa; phylum Chordata; class Amphibia; order Anura; family Pelodytidae; genus Pelodytes; species Pelodytes ibericus. The sequence continues at coordinate 69,671,208 of CM069866.1, forward strand.
CAATGCAAAACTACAGGAGAGCTGGAGAGTTGTTCTAAAGTAATAATAATCCTCCATGTGTAGTAAGAAATCAGTCCGTATTCACCGGGACAAAGTGTGAAAGACACAACTGGCAGACGACCCGGCCCTTCTCGATATCGTGGAAGAGAAGCTGAAAAAGTTAAATGATAGATCAGCAACACGGAAGCCTTATATTAAAACACCTACCATTTTAGCGAATCTAGATTATTATACACCCTGTTCCAAATTATTATGCAAATTCTATTTAAGTGTCACAAAGATTAAATATTTTGTTTTTCAGTTTAACGCATAGATGGAATTATGTCTCAGGGCTCTTTTGATCACTGAAAACAATCTTGGACACCTGTGATAATTTGATTGTCAGGCGAGCCCAATTTAAGGAAAAACTACTAAAGGAGGGTGTTCCACATTATTAAGCAGAGCACCATTTTCATGCAATATGGGGAAGAAAAAGGATCTCTCTGCTGCCGAAAAGAGGGAAATAGTTCAATGCCTTGGACGAGGTATGAAAACATTAGATATTTCACGAAAACGTAAAGGTGATCATTGCACTATTAAGAGATTTGTGGCTAATTCAGAGCACAGACTGGTTTGTGCAGATAAAGGCACATTGAGGAAGATTTCTGCCCGATCCATGCATCGGATCAAGAGAGCAGCTGCTAAAATACCATTACATAGCAGCAAACAGATATTTGAAGCTGCTGGTGCCTCTGGAGTCCCACGGACATCAAGGTATAGAGTCCTCCAAGGTCTTGCAACTGTGCATAAACCTTCTATTCGGCCACCACTAACCAATGCTCACCAACAGAAACGGCTGCATTGGGCAGAAAAATACATAAAGACTAAATTTCAAACAGTCCTGTTCACTAAGGAGTGCTGTGCAACCCAAGATGGTGCAGATGGATGGAGTAGTGGATGATTGGTGGACGGTCACCCTGTTCCAACAAGGCTGCGACGTCAGCAAGGCGGTGGTGGAGTCATGTTTTGGGCCGGAATCATGGGAAAAGAGCTGGTCGGCCCCTTTAGGGTCCCCGAAGGTGTAAAGATGACCTCTGCAAAGTATGTGGAGTTTCTGACTGACCACTTTCTTCCCTGGTACAGAAGGAAGAACTATGCTTTCTGTAATAAAATCATCTTCATGCATGACAATGCACCATCTCATGCTGCAAAGAACACCTCTGCATCAATGGCTGCTATGGGGATAAAAGGAGAGAAAGTCATGGTGTGGCCTCCATCCTCCCCTGACCTCAATCCTACTGAGAACCTTTGGAGCATCCTCAAGCAAAAGATCTATGAGGGTGGGAGGCAGTTTACATCCAAACAGCAGCTCTGGGAGGCTATTCTGACATCTTTCAAACAAATTCAAGCAGAAACTGTCCAAAAACGCACAGGTTCAATGGATGCAAGACTTGTGAAGCTGCTATCAAATAAGGGGTCCTATGTTAAAATGTAACGTGACCTGTTAAAATGTTTAAAAAGTTAACATGTTGTTATAAGTTTGATTGAAATAGCTTTTGATTTCAGTAAATATGCTGCAAACACAACAAATTACAATTTTTAGTTCTTTACAACCTATAAAGTGTTTTGAAACTTACTGTGCGTAATAATTTGGAACAGTGCATTGTAAGTTTTTAATGCTTAAAAAAATACTGTTATCAAAATGAGTTTTGTTCAATAAAATTTGAATTGTACTCTTAATAGTTGATAACATGAGAATTATGCTAACTGTTATTTACATCAATTATTTAGGTAATAATAGAAAAATATAATTTGCATAATAATTTGGAACCGGGTGTAGTAAAAATAGGCATATTTTGCATGTATTATAAACATGTACAACATACATACATACAAGCTGGTTTTTGCAGTTTGATTACAGAGCATTAAGAAATGGAAGTCTCCGGTGTTGGGACCACCAGAGACTGGCTACTGTGAAAGTGTAGTATCGCTGCTAGAGTGCGTGACAGTGCCTACTCGACACTTGACCTCCCAAGCATCCGCCACCCAGCCTCCCGATTGGCTGGCGGCATGAGTTCGGAAGTGTGGAAATACTCACACACACACTACCATGACATGAATCAACATGAACCAAAATCATTTTTTTTACCCTGACGTAAATAGGCCTTCATCAAACTTTCACATTTTTTTTTTTTTAGGTCTGCCTGTTGCTTTAAATTGCTTAAAAATTCATATCCTCATGGTTTGTTGACAAATGAGACCAGGGACGGGTCTTTGCAGACTTGCAGAATGGAGATGTTTGTGGTTCACGCGTTTCTCTATCACTTGGCCACAGCAATATTTTCCCAGCTGTGATCTGTTTTGTATACTACTCTGTTTTTTCGCTTTTATGGGTCCTGCAAAGTAATTATAGAAGGAAATGTGTCACCTAAACATCTTTTATACTGTACGTGTCTGTGGTTCCTCCTGTTTTTTCATATGTTAAGTGCTCTCTCCCAACTGTTCCTCTCTGCAGTCCCAATTTTGGGAGGCGATTCTGCTGTACTGCCGAGTTCTACCCCTCTCCGTCTTTCTGGGAGCTCGGAATGTTTGGTCTGTATGAGTGGATCACAGAGCTCCACATCAATAAAACTCCCAATAAAGTGAGTTACATTAAACAGTTTTTTTTTTGTTTTTTTAATATTACTGTGTGTAAATAAAATGCTTTATAATAATGCTAAATGACTAATCAAATGACATAAATAGTTACCTATTGGCTGTAAAGACTTTGCAAAGTCCTTGTAATGCCACGCCCATGAACCCGACACTGGCCACACCCACAAAATCGGTGTCCCTCTGAGATGTTGTAAGTTATGATGATATCAGGTCAAAAGAGGATGTCATGAAGAACAGACACCACAGAAACACATGTATAGACTGTTTTTTGTTTTCATTGTTTATATTCACAGTAGGGGGCGGATTTAGACTTTCATATAGTTCATGCCATAACATATATTTTTTTTTATCCTGATAGATTCATTCCAGAACCATAGTGCATAGATATACTGCTGATTTAGGCAAACTGATACCCCCCTCGGGAAGCCTTAGCAATCAACAGCAATATCTGCTTCTGTGACGTGCTACCACTACCACTAAAAGAACATGTGGATTAAAATAAATATATTTACAGTGGTAACAGCTGTATCAACAGACGAATTGTGGAACTGATGGCACTCGGAGAAAATAGGGGGCAAGCTTGTTTTTTTTTTCTCTAAAACACAGGAATGTACAAAGTAGAAAATGTAACCTATTCATCATTTGTGGGTAAAAGAAAAGCCAAGTGTGAGGTCAGCCAGCATCCTCAAAATCTATTTTTTTCTTTCTTTGTTTCTTTCAGAACAACTGAAGAAAAACATTAACTTGTGTTTAACTGAAAGATTTCTAAGTGTTGATGGTTTAAACAGAAATCTTTAATTTTAAAAAAATGAAAACAAAGAACCTTATTGAGCCCTATCTGCTCCAAAAAGCTCTATCGGGGGCGGACATGTTGATTAGAATCTTGGTCCAGGTTTGTCAGATCTGACCCAAGATTCTAAACAACATGTCCGCCCCCCTTGATATAGCTATACAGAGGATAGAGGACACAATTAGCGATAGCCTGATAGCGATAAAAGGAGCAAAGAGATCTCGATAAGATGCTTTATTTGGATTCTTAAATATTGTTGAGCGAACCTGAACCGCACTGTTCGGGTTCGTACCGAACATTACGGTTTTTGGACCCCCGGACGTGAACACATGTTCGTGTTGGAGTTCGGGGTTCGGCGATTACATTGTATGTAATGCTATGGGCTTGCTATAAACCGAAATAGATTCCCCATTCATACGAATAGGTCAATTGACCTATTCGTATGAATGGGGACTCTATTTCGGTTTATAGAAAGCCAATTGCATTACATGTATTCCATAAACCGAAAGTCTATAAACCGAAAGACATTCGGTTTATAGACTTTCGGTTTATGGAATACATGTAATGCTATGGGCTTTCTATAAACCGAAATAGAGTCCCCATTCATACGAATAGGTCAATTGACCTATTGTCCGCTCAACTCTATTGTTAAATTAAAAAATTTGTATAAAATAACTTTTACACTCGATGCAAGTCTTTAACACTGATTTTGTTTGACATACTTTGAATAAACATTAGACATCACAATATCTGTTCCAGGTGTTGTGTTTGCAGAATTGCAAGCAAATGTATAGATCAAACTTTTTTTTTTACAATTGATGACCCTGCCTTGATTTAATCTGTGATTCCTCTGATGGTTCATGCTTGTAACCATGGAAAACTATGTAAAATATATATTGCAGGGTTGGGACACAAAGTATCTGCCCTCTATCCTTTCTCTGTTAACAAAATATTTTTGCCACAATAACGCAAACCATATATCCGCGTGGAAGCCCGTAGTAGCTAATTATAGAGCGCCATCAAAAAAAACCTCCACCGTATAATTATCTCCCCAGAACCTCCGTTCCCTGAATCAGAGTAAACGAAGGGAATTGTTCCTTTGATCTAAACAAGAAAGCGATGAGTATATTACTCTGGGGTTGAACATGTTAACCTCATGTTTCCCATTTCTAAAAGAGAAGAAGACTTTTCTTGTGTCGTATTAAACATTTATTTAATTATTGTGGGTAATAATGTGTCATATCCGTCGGATAGAATGTTGACTTACTGTTGATTGCCAGTAACGTCGGACCTGGAAGGTCTGACCAAGGCCCTCCCATCCCAAGAACCGACTGGAGCACAGAATAAAGGGTATAGGGTGTTGGTCACAGTTTTGTTTAACAAAATAACCAACATAATAGTTAAAGGGACACTGTCACCTAAACATTGCTTTTACTGCGAATGTAGAGAAGAAAGAAATGCCGAAAAAATATCTATGATGAGATATTGGTTGTAACTCTAAATAATATTAGACTTAATACAAATATATCATTTTTAATTATAATTATTAATTTAAATGATACATAAAAACAACCGGCATAAATGAGCTGAGCTTGCAGTGCATCGACAACACCTGACGCATTTTGCCAAAGGCTTCTGCAGAGGTATGATATAAGCAATACAAGTTACAGACCTAAAAGACAAGAGACTACAGAGAGAGAGAAGAAAAAAACAATAACAGGTACATTACAATTATTCTTGTTAGTCCTCCTTTTTCAGAATCTCTGAAATCTCAGGCTATATCAGACGCTATATAATACTAAGTAAGAAAAAAATATTTTCCTTTATTTTTCCTTTCGATATGATGTAAATAGTAAGATGCATCTGAAAGTATTGTACCAGAGAATATTGTATCAGGAATTAATATTGAATAATTGTAATTAAAAAAAATATATTTGTACTACCATAATACTGTTCTTTAAGAACAAGGGAAAACAAGGACATGGCAAAAACAAGGCTACAATAGGGAAACAGATGAGCAAACAAAAGGAAGCATACAAAACAAAGACACAGACAAACTCGACTAGGACCCTAAGGTGGAAAAAGGAAGGGTTTAGTTGAACTTGATGGCCATGAGATGGGACCCTCACATAATAAGCAAGTCCTAGCACTATCACAGCCTACACAAAACTGAAACTAAAAAGACAAGACTGCACTAAAATGGAACAAAAGACATAACTATAGCTGGACATACAAAGAAATAAAACATACAGAACAAGCAGGATGGGGCACATATAAATAGGAGCATAGGAAACCAGAAATGAAGCAAAGAGCAAAAAAACAAAACAAGAGGAACTGGGTACTGGGACAAGCATGGATGTGCCTTCCATACAGGTAAGAGTATGACATTCTGGCCAGACATGGGTCGGCACATCATGGCTGGTGGTACATCATAACCATCGACCGGCAGTAAGGGGGAAGCGACTGAGGCACTCGCCCCAGGTGCACACAATTGAGGGGGGGGGGGGGGGGCGCATCTGAGACTCATGGGAACTATAATCATCAGTAGATGGTTGGGTTACCACAATTCTCCCATAAGGCTCAGCTTCGTTCAGAGGAGGGTCTACAATGTTTGGCCCAGGGGTACAAAAACAATATAGTGGAGCACAGTGCAACTTCCTCAGCCCCCCTTGTTATCATCAGAGATAGACAGGATAGATATGTTTACAGACACTGCTAGACAGACTAGACAACTGCACAGAAAGATCAAAAGTGCTTCACACTTCGGCATTTAGAAGTGAAAAGTGGTACATGTCCAGCAAATTGAGTTAGGTTAGAGAGTTGCACGGGAGACACATGCCCCACTGCACCCCCTTGCCAGCCCTCCCTTGGCTACCACCATTATTACTCATAGAAGCTACACTAAACTATACAGTTAAGGTTGTCAGTAAGATCCACCACTTCCTGATTGGTCCCCGGGAGGTTTCTTTCTGCAACTGTATAAAATAGTATTGTGTATGCTTTCATGGAAAGCTAAACTTGACTCCACCCACTGTTGACAATTTGTAAATTTTGAGTGTACAGCTGCATTACCCCCCGTAGTGCTGTCACTCATCATGTAGCCTAAGTGCACAGAATAGGTACCACGGATAGCAATCTCAAATCGTGATTGTCACAGTGCAGTATATCGTGGGACAGATCAGTTTTCGGGGGTCCCCTGCCATCGAATTTGGGGCTAACCGGGCATTATTGCACCGGCTGCCTTATAAAGCTATGCATGTCCATACATACACAGTGCCAATAAATGAGCTCCAGATACCCGATAGACTAGAACCTAATCACGCGGAATAATGTGATGTCACTTAAACCCCTCCCACCTATGCATCCCTGCACCACTTCCCAGAATGGTGGGACACCCCCGATATTCCCCATCACCCACGTTGCATACCCACGACATGCCACATCACCCCATTACATGCCCCATCACCCACATTGCACACACATTAAATGCCCAATCACCCCATTACATGCCACCATCACCCACATTGCATACACATTAAATGCACCACCACCCCCATTACATGCCACCATCACCCTCATTACATGCCACTATCACCCTCATTACATAGCCCCACCACGTCCATTACATGCCCCCATCACCCCAATTAATTGGAAGGAGCTAAAGCTTGCTGAACGGTGGGGGAGGGAACGAAAATTTTTGAAGCACCAAAAGTGTGCTTCAACACTCTCTGGCAAAGTGCCGCCCTCTGGCAATGTGCCGCCCTATGCGAGTGCCTTGTTTGCCTTGTGGAAGATACACTAGTGCTTACACTAACCGTTTGCTTTCAATTCTGCTGATGTACAGATCAGTTTTTATTCTTTACATTCGCACTGTAAAGAGTGGTTAGGTGACAGAGTCCCTTTAATGGTCTACTGAAGGGAGTTGACTGTTTTTAACCCCAAACATGTCATTTGTGCAGAAACCTTTGGCAGCAGAAGACAAAGCAGAGGTCTTTCTTCATTAACTCATGGCTCGTGTGGTTTCAGACCACGCCGTGTGGTCACATCTTCTCTTATTGTCAGAAAGGCACACCACAGATGCCCCCAGGGACCTCTCACCACCAATGAATCATTTTTAGAATTTCCCTCATTATTTGCTAGAAACTGATTCATCTGCAATTAACCCTGAAAAAAAATATATCTCAGCTTGTACACAGACTAACAAAACATCTAACACATTTATTAAAAAAAACATGTTCAAAGGACGTCACCTTGTAGCCTGTAACAAGTTTTTGGTAGAACTGAAACCCTTAACTGTCTCTCTAAATGTGGTACAGGCCGGACAGTTCCGGATGCTATGTCACGCTCCTGATTTTAATTTTCTAGTTTTCCAGACAAACGGATAATTTGGGAGTTGCATCCCACTGGGTTGCTTCAGTATTCAACCTTTTTGGGAATCCATCGAAACTTCAGAGCCTAGAACTCCATGCAAAAGGAACTCTACACACTAATGGTTTCTGTTGGATCAGTGGGCGTGCAATCAAAGTCGGAGATGGGATGGCTCATCGGGGCTGCTTCTACGCTGGCGTTTCACCATGACCATGACCTCACTATGACCTCTGGCGCGATGGCCAGTTCACATGGTCACATGACAGGTCAGCAAATTACAACTCATCGCGGGACAGTTCATCATGGCATTGGATAGAAGGTTAGTATTATTAGTATTAGGGGTTATAATTAAAGTTTAGGATTAGCATTAGGGTTAGGGGTTAGGATTAGCATTAGGGTTAGGGGTTAGGATTAGGGTTTAGGATTAATATTAGGGTTAACATTAGGGGATTAGTATGATGAGTTAGTATTGGGTTCAGTGATAATATTAGGAATTAGTATTGGTGTTCAGGGGGGGGGGGGGGTCAGTATTAGGGGGGTACATTTATTGGGGGGGTTATTACTATATTTGTAAGTACTTATACTGCCACAGTGAAATCTGCTCAACTCTGATTAAAGGAACATTACAAAAAAATGTGTATATATCAATTTTACCTTGTTTTTATTACCAAAATAATCTGGAGCAGATTTAGGAAATTGTTCTATTTCATATTCGTAATTACCGTTCAGAGCACTAGAGACTCAGTGCTGCAGAGAACAAATATGAATAAAACCAACGTGCCAACATCCCAAATATTTCTTGCAGTATGTAATCTGAACAAAATACATAAAAGTGGTTATTCTAATGTTACTATATGTAACTCTCTATTTTACAGCTGTGCTCCCCAAGGCCAGCTTGTTAGAATAACTAGGATTCTGTCTGTCTAGGCTCCTTTTACCTTAGCAATTTGAGGTGTAAAATGTTTCTTACCATTATGTTATGGCATAGTTGCCATATATGCCACTGTTAGTTTGCCCATTAATATGCCACAGATAGTTTGTCCATTAAAATGCCACTGTTTGCCCATTAATATGCCACAGATAGTTTGTCCATTAATATAACAGTGTTAGTCTGTCCATAAATATGGCAGTGTTAGTTTGTCCATTAATATGACAGTGTTAGTCTGTCCATTAAAATGAAAGTGTTAGTTTGCCCATTAATATACCAGTATGCGTTTGTATATTAATATGACAGTGTTAGTTTGACCATTAATATACCAGTATGCGTTTGTATATTAATATGACAGTGTTAGTGTTCCAATTAACACGCCACTGTTAGTTTGTCCATTAATAGGCCACAGCCCGTTTGCTCATTAATATTCCACTGTTAATTTGCCCATTAACATTGCCGCAGGCAATTTGCCCATTAATATGCCACAGCCAATGTGCCCATTAATATGTCACAGCTAATTTGTCCATTAATATGTCACAGCCAGTTTTCCCATTAATATGGATCCTCAGGCAACTGAATCATTTTACTAAGCGGAACATTACAGGAATGGGCAAAACTATAGTACAGACATTCACAGAAAGGATTTTAAAAAATATATAATTTTTGTTGTGTGAGCACACCACTCCCGACTGGTTTATCCCTTGTTTGGTACCAGGAAATCCTTTTAAAAATATTATAACAGCAACTGTTCTCCTATCGGATCACAGACCAAGGAAGGGGTTACAGAGGGACGTGCTCTACTCTTTGTGACTCATAAAAAAGTAATTGAGCTGTGGATATATCCTCAGATCCAGACAGCAGCAACCGCAGATCCGAGAGGAAGAGAAGGAATGGAGAGGTCCTGAAAAAAAAAACAGGTATGTAGTATACAGCTAAAAGACAGACGGGAGATGCCAACCTTTTCTTGAGTCTATTGTCTCCGTAGACTCAACGCTGGCATAAAATCCCGATTTTTTAACTAACCGGCCGGTGACCCTAAGACAAAGACAAACAAGGGCAATCCAGATTACAGAAGTTAATAGAAACATTCTGCATTTAGTCCAGTTTTGCACAGAAGGAATTGGAAAACTTATTTGGGGATCTTGATGTGTACGAGTGGTGGAAAATATAATTCATAGGAAAATAACCCGCATGATTATTTATGCCATATATAAATGTATTATTGCTAGAATCTTACTAATATCTTCCATTAAAGGGAATTTACCTAATCGTTGCTTGTATTATTAATGTAGAGAATAAAAACTCTATCTATACATTGTATAGTGACACCACACAAATATATTTAAAAAAGTTATTTTTCTTAATCTATACATTTGCTTGCACCATGGCAGCAGAGGAACACTAAAAGTATACACATTTTTGTATACTTTTCATTCTGATTGAATTGGCGACAGAGTGAGTGGCTCTGATGCAGAATTCGCAGCTGCTGTCTGTCTCCCCGATGTATTACCTGGGTTTGCATGCTCTCTGTTCGGAGCACACAAACCCCTGAAATACACAGCGGTGTGCTCCGTGCGGCGCACACCAAGCACATATGGAGCATCTGCGCCTGTGTGGCTGACACAATGGGGATGATGTAGAAACCGGTTTGTATCAGAAAAAGTAGAATATATTGTCTAACTCTATGTATTAAATTTACCAGGACAAAAAAATCCACAACCAGTTACGGCAAAAAAAAAAAAAGGTGCCCTAATTATTGATTAAAGGACCTGTATCACCTAAACATGGCTTTAACTGTCAATGTGGAGAAGGAAAAATGATTGACAATGATCTATATACATTGTGTTAGCAGAACGGCCAGCAAATTCCTAAATTAGGTAACAGTCCTTTTAAGACTTTTAACCTCTTTGCGACCTTATGACGAGTTAACTCGTCATGCAGTCTAGCCGGCGGTGCGCTCCGTGCGCACCGCCAGCTAGTCTGCAAAAGGTCCAGGACTAAGACTCGCACCTGAGGCAAAGTCTCCTGGACCCGATCGGTGGATTTCCGGACATGTGATCGCGGTGATTGAGTGATCACACACTGACTTTGCCTCTAATTCACTCTCTGTGCTTCACATTCTTATAGTGAAGCCCAGAGAGTGACCTGTAAGTATAAATAAATAAATAACAGAGGGAAAAAAATAAAAAAATAAAAATAAACCTTTCAGTGCTGATCAAATTTTTTAACTGTGATCAGTTTCCTTCCACTTTATGGCCCTCATTTAGTTTTTTTTTAACAGATTTTTTTATTTTTACAATTTATAAAGTTTTTTTTAATAAATAAAGGTCATTTTAATATATTTATTTAATAAAATTTAACCCCTGCATGCCTGTTGCATGATTTTTACGGATCTGACATCGCACTCTTCAGAGTTTTTTTCTGTCTTTTTTGTTATGGGGGGTTTGGGAACCAATATTTTTCTTTTTTATTAGTTAGTTAATTAGGGGGGATAAGTGGGTTAGTGTTGCACTAGTTATGTAGCTTATTATTAGGAAAAATAATGGGGAAAAACTTTTTTTTCCTCAAAAATGTCCTCTTTTAAATGTATTTTTTAATACTAAAATGTAAATCATTTTTATGTATAGGGTATCAAAAGAAAGCTCTAACTGTCCTTTAAAAAACAACATATAACTTGTATGGGTGCGTTAAATGAGAGAGAGGAAAATTATGTTTCAATAACCGCGTATTAAAAATTGAAAAAGGCTCTGGTCCTTGGCCCAGGAAAATCCCTGGTCCTTAAAGGGTTACGTTTTGTAACAGTTTTAACAGAAGCATTATTTGTAATGTATAAATCCTTTTTAGTCTCCTCTCCTATTAAGATACACATCAGGTTTACTCCAGACCAGAAGGACATATTTCTAACCCTTCCTTCCTACAAGGAAACACTGTTTAGTTGCCCTTTAAACAAATGATAACTATCCTTGCAATGTGTGCATATATTACACAGGAGTCTGTATAGAGCAGACATATAATATCATCAGGTGAATGATAACTATACTTGCAGTGTGTGCATATATTACACAGGAGTCTGTACAGAGCAGACATATAATAATACCAGGTGAATGATAACTATACTTGCAGTGCGTGCATACATATATTACACAGGAGTCTGTACAGAGCAGACATATAATAATACCAGGTGAATGATAACTATACTTGCAATGTGTGCATATATTACACAGGAGTCTGTACAGAGCAGACATATAATAATACCAGGTGAATGATAACTATACTTGCAATGTGTGCATATATTACACAGGAGTCTGTATAGAGCAGACATATAGTAATACCAGGTGAATGATAACTATACTTGCAATGTGTTCATACATATATTACACAGGAGTCTGTACAGAGCAGACATATAATAATACCAGGTGAATGATAACTATACTTGCAGTGTGTGCATACATATATTACACAGGAGCCTGTACAGAGCAAACATATAATAATACCAGGTGAATATGTAGACAAAATGGCGAGTTGACATTTCAATCTCACCTCAACTCACCTTATCGCATCTCAACTTAACTGCAACCCACCTTTTAGTGAAAAGCCCTCTGTGTATGTCATCTCTGCTTATTTTACCGAACATTACCATTTGGAAGTTATCTGACTGTGAAAAATCACAAGCCTCGTCAGCAACATCTCTGTGATGACACATTGGAGTCTGCTCAATAAACACTGAACTGACATGAGAACAGAAAAATCTGACATAAAACTTCGAGTTGGAAAGATAGGAAATTTGGAGATGTTTTGCTACTCCCTTTTCACCATACTTCACTATACCTCATATTTTGTGGTAGACGGTGTTTTGTTTTAGTCCCACTGCTTGGTTTGAAGGAAAAAAATACTTTGGTATAGGTGTCCATTTTCATTATCACAATGTGGCTCTGGTTTCTTGAAAGCTAGGTTTTGGCACATAATAAAAGGAGGGGTGCAAAAGAATTGATAAATAAACAGAACCCAGACACCTCTTGTGTGATGTTTTTTTTTTTTATCTCCAAACTGACATGGATAATGAACCTCTTAATATTATTGCAGGAGGATTGGTCAAAATGGAAAGTTCCACCCTGTCAATGTCCTCATCTGGTTTGCCTTCGTTTGACTGGGAGGAGGACGAACTGACTCTCGAGGAGATTCCCTCGGAGCTTGAAGCCACCCTGCGCTACCTCTCCATTGTGATTTACAGTGTGGCCTTCTTTCTGGGGACAGTGGGGAATGGTTTGGTTATCTGGATTGCTGGCTTCCGCATGAAGAGGACCGTCAATACGGTATGGTTCTTGAACCTGGCAATCGCTGACTTCATTTTTACATTTTTCTTGCCTCTGAGCATCGCCTACACGGCTCTTGGCTTCAACTGGCCCTTTGGCACAATCCTTTGCAAGTTTAACAGCACTGTTGCTTTCCTAAACCTGTTTGCAAGTGTTTTCCTGCTTACGGTTATCAGCGCGGACCGCTGTGTCTCCGTGGTAAGACCTGTATGGTCTCAGAACCACAGAACTCCGAGACTGGCTTCCATCATTGCCCTCTTCGTGTGGTTGGCAGCATTATTCCTCTGCTCACCTTACTTGGCTTTCCGAGACACCATTAGAGATGACGAAGCCAATGTCACGCACTGTTACAACAATTATGCCTTCTCAAATGACTTTCACGACATGGAAGTGGTAGCTCTGCGCTCCATGCGGCACCAGATCATGATATCTGTTCGCTTCCTTTTTGGGTTCTTGCTCCCATTTGGTCTGATTTTGGTCTTCTACTCTCTGATGGCTTTGAAGTTAAGGAGAAGTCATCTATCTTGGTCCAGTCGGCCTTTCAAAGTCATGGCATCGGTGGTGGTGGTTTTCTTTCTTTGCTGGTTTCCATACCATATCCTTTCTGTTCTGGAGGTCGTCATGCATCACTGGGAGAACAAGAGCCTGAACATTGCTGTCCTCATCGGAAGTCCCCTGGCCACAAGTCTGGCATTTTTCAACAGTTGCTTGAACCCCTTCCTTTACGTTTTCCTGGGCAGGGACTTCAAAGAGTCTTTGCGGAGGTCCTTACTTTCTGCTTTCGAAAGTGCATTCAGCGAGGAACCTGGGAAAACTCACGAGAGTCAAGGGAAGTCTAGGTCTCTCTCTGACCAGGAGTTCCAGTTTACATGACTATGCTATCAATTCAAATTGATTACAGACTCATCCAGGAGAATTACATCTTGATCTGTATTTGATCTTGTTACAATGTTCATCTAAGCACTCTAGAAAGAGAGGGGAAATTGAATTTTTTCTTGCTGACGTGTCCTTGGGTATAATATCCACTAGATGGCACACTTTGTTTATATGTATACTATACTCAACCAACAGTGCTCGTTGCTATCACTTGCTTAGAACAGTGGTTATAAATGACTGATAGTATACAATCATACTCTCAGAAACATCTTTATCTAAGCATTTTACAATTCACAGTGAACTGTGGTGAGTTGAAAACTGAATCCTCCAAATCTGTTTTTTTTTTTCATGATATTTCTGGTTCATAGCTACCAATAATCCCAGATTTGATGGGGCAGTCACAATTTGTTGGGTCCTGTTCAGTCAAATTGCATTTAAACAATGTAAAGGGGCCGCAGTGGGGGTGATGGGGCATGTCCTAGGTGTGCAATATGTGTGATGGGACATGTCATCGGTGTGCAGTGTGGGTGATGAGGCATGTCCTGGGTCTGCAATGTGTGTGATGGGGCATGTCCTTGGGGTGCTTGGCTTAGTCCTGGGGTGCTGCTGTATGTCCTGGGTCTGCAATGTGTGTGATGGGGGGATGTCCGGGGGTTATGGGCTTACTCCTGGGGTGCTGCTGTATGTCCTGGGTCTGCAATGTGTGTGATGGGGGGATGTCCGGAAGTGATGGGCTTACACTTGGGGTGCTGTTGTATGTTCTGGTTCTGCAATGTGGGTGGAGGGGGGAGTCATAATGTAGACAAAACACAATATAACAGCAATATGCTGCACAGTTAGAAAAGAATGGCATAACATAAATAATAGTCAAAATTAAAATGGTTGTGAAATGTGCCTCAAGTGAACGAAAGAGGAAGTGAGAAAGATGTTAAAAGTTTGTTGAGAAACAACCGTGTCGCCAAGTTAAATCATACGACAAGACGGCACAAAAATAACTGTCGCTCCTGGACAGAAGCAGGCCCATGTCTTCCTCACTGGGGTCTATTTACGAAACATACAGCTATGGGGACCATGAACTTAATGACAAAAATCAAGCATTAAAGAATGACTCTGACACGAACATGAACACCTTTCCTGCCTGTTAAAGTTCAATGTATGTATTCATTAAAATTTGAATATATTTGTTCTTACTATGTTTATTTTGCTCACAAATTTCGACTGATCCTCCCAGTCAGCTCTCAGCATTTAGCAATTGGTTTACTATCAATGATCATTTGTACATGTTATGCTATTTACATATATTCCCCCATCTATACACATCTATACATATATATAGCCATGCACGTGCATATTGATATTTACATACACCGATCAGCCATAACAGTAGGACCACTGACAGGTAGCAAGCCGGCGGAGGCAGTGTGATGCTTTGGGTAATGTTCTGCTGGGAAACCTTGGGTCCTGCCATTCCTGTGGATGTTACTTTGACACGTACCACCTACCTAAGCATTGTTACAGACCATGTACACCCTTTCATGGAAACGGTATTCCCTGATGGCATTGGCCTCTTCCAGCAGGATAATGCTCCCTGCCACAAAGCAAAAATGGTTCAGGAATGGTTTGAGGAACACAACAACGAGTTCAAGGTGTTGACTTGGCCTCCAAATTCCCCAGATCTCAATCTAATCAGCCATCTGTGGGATGTGCTGGACAAACAAGTCCGATCAATGGGACCCCCCCCCCTCGCAAATTGGTGTTGGTGCCAGATAACGATTTCCGAAATTCCTCCTGAAGAAGCCGTGTAGTATCCGGCAAAACGCGTTGAGGTGCAGGCCAACTCTGATGCTATTCCAGCCATCATCTCTGCTTGATTTATTTCTTCCTCGATTTATCTCTTCCACCGTTTTGTAAGTTCTCCTTGTATTAGGGGCCCATATATATTTATTGTATCTGGTCATACACATGTTTGTGTTTTATTGTGTTTTTTTACAGGAATCTTATTAAAATTTGAAGGATTTTACTACTCTTCATTGAAAAATATTTATTCCACGTATTCACTACTGTTGCGCCATTCTTCTTTCGTATTTTGTGCCAGATACCACAGCAAGCCTTCAGATGTCTAATTGAGTCCATGCCTCAATGGGTCAAGGCTGTTTTGGCATCAAAAGTGGACCTTATACAATATTAGGCAGGTGGTCATAGTGTTATGGCTGATCAGTGTGTAAATACACACACCTATGTACATGTGCCAGCAACTGACTGATATGTGCTGCAACTGTGGACTGCAACATCCATTGCCCTTAGCTACTTGCAGCATATGTTTGCTCATGCTAATTGCTGCAATGTGCTTCTTGTCCACCCTCTCTCCAGCTAACATTCTCAGCACAGCTACAGTTCTCTACATACAGCCTTAGAACCTCTCCATGTGTGTGCAGCCATGTCCAACATCCCCTACCTGTACAGTCCTAGCTATCCTTGAAACCAGGGCTGGCCCAAGACATTGTGCTGCCTGTGGATAACGATAAAATGCTGCACCCCTCCCATGACCTCACCGCGCCCCCCAAAAACACCCATCAACACTAGAGGGAAAGAATTATTGTATTGTACCTGAGCTAGCTTGGACATAATCTAGTTTGCAAGAGCTCACCCACAGGGTGACAAGTAAAACATTATTATGTCCAGAACTTTGCCCCAGCACCTAGTTTTACAATCAGGACTTTGGCCTAACACACAGTTTTGCAATCAGGACTTTGCCCCAACACACAGTTTTGCAATCAGGACTTTGCCCCAATACACAGTTTTGCATTCAGGACTTTGCCCCAACATTCAGTTTTGTGCCCAGAACTTTGCCCCAGCACCTAGTTTTGCACTGGCTTAATTTTCCTTTCTATTCAACTGCAATCTATGTAGTGTGTATTTATTATATTATTTACACCAAAAAATACAGCAGTACTTTCCATCATCTCCTGTTTGTGCTTGGGCATGAAAGATCCCTTTTTCTATTACTAAGTCATTTTTTTCTAGGATATCTTATAACATAGCATCCCGCAAACAAGTGGGCAATTTACTTTATGTTTTGAACATTTGTTTCAAGAATGAAGTCACTGTTAAAAAGAAAGATTGATCTATAATATTTCATGATACAGCAGACTTCAGTCACAGTTTTTACATTTCGTAACATACATTCTATTTAAAGATTTGCCATTGATCATTTTATTCTGACCTAATAAGTAACAAGATAGCTTGAATGGGATGAGTAGCATCTGCAGTTTAAAGAACATTTTTTTTTTGTTTACGGTTCACCACTTAGAGACTTTATCAGTATATTACATTAATAACTATTGTTGGGACTTGGCAACTGTTTTGAAACAGGATTAAAGGATTAAAGCATTAAAACTGGTATTCAAAATAGTTCCTCTTTCTGGTTTAAAACAAAATTCTTCCCTTTTCAGGTTAAAAACAGCCACATTGGCCTTATCTTCTAGAATGATATAAGTGGAGCTTGTCCCAGGACGGCCATCCAAGGCTACCGATTATAACTCAGCATTCATCCAGCAAATCCTCCCTGAAAACTTGCTCTTTGTTCCCAAATAGTAGAAAGGACTGCTAGCAATTCAGTGCAATAAGAATGAACATTTATTTGTGAAACAACACAGACTTTTATACAGACAAGTATGACATCAACTAGGGGGGATGCACAGGGGAACTAATTATAACATGGTAAGCCTCAAACAATAGAACACCTAATGTAAAGCAGGTAATTAAATACAGTAGGACATAAATAATTAACCTAATCAAACATGACACATTTAGATACAGTCATCCAGACAACAAGAGACAATAGATGTCTTACAGGACAGTAAACCACTTATTTATTAGCTATTTAACACATTTCAACACTAACATTTAATAACATTTCTTAACACCTTGTGAGAGATTGAAGTTTGCACGATAGGATACAATCTTAACCACACTATGGACAATGGCTATGACAGGCTGACATCCTGACTGAGCTTGTACTGACCAACCTGTGTTTGAAGTCTAGCTGTATTGAAAGCAGGGTGTCTCTGGTGCCACAAAAGGGTGTACCCAAAAACCTGGCATATTCACAGACACGGTCCATAGTCCACAGGGAGGGGTTTGGCCCTCAGGGCCCTCCAACAGTCACAGTCATGCAGACTGTCAGGATTCACTTTGTGAAAGTGCTATTCATTACTCTTTAAATCATAAAATTAATACAGGCAGTGACTTATTTTTTTAGTTTACTACACCAGTATCACCTTCACTTGTTTTTATTTTTTTACTTTGCTACCTTGTCTGTTTTGTGTTAAATATTGTATGCTACTTTAATTACTTCACTTTCAGTTCAATATATATTGTAGTTTTGGGTCATCCTCTGTTGAAGTCTTCTTCTACATATGTTTTCTAATTGTTCAGACCCTTCTTACTAATATATTGTTGCATATTGAGTCACCCCTTAATTGGTTTACTTCTAAACACATATGAATTATACATTCTGCAGGACAGGATGTAAAAGTTAGACATGTCCCTCAAAATATGGCCAAGCTTGTTTAATTTCTTTTACTGAAGGCTGTAGGGTGTTATTCAAGATCCTTCACTAGATCAGCAGATTAGGAACAGTAGATGAAGTTGCTTGGGTGATTTGTGGAATGTACGACCAGGGAACAAGCTGAATTTCAGTATGTCAAACCTATGTATCTGCTTATAGTTTAAATCCTAACAGGATTTACTAACAAGATTTCGTAATAGGGAAATAGGGCTATATTAACTGTCCAAGTTGCAGAAACTAAACAACAAATGTAAACCAAGAATACCAGAAGAAGTTATAGGATCACAATAAGGAAATTACAACCAAGAGATCCAGGAGACCAAATATAAACAAACACACATGTCCAAATAATTGATCATGGCCATTCATATGCAATGCTAATAGAAGATTGCAATATCTATAGGGTGAGTCTTCTTGTCAAGTAGCTGCTAACCAGTGGCAACATGTCCATACAAAGACACCAGTTCCATAGAAGATCATAAAATTGTCCTTCACAATGTCCAGTAAATGTCCACCATGGCAACATTAGTTCGAGCAGAGACACAGCGCACACCGGGATCCAGGATCTAAAAGTATACATTTTATTCCATACGTGTGGAAATACATATGCGGAGAGAACACAATCTCAAACATTTTACCCTAGGGGCTTACTCGTACTTCTATGAACATAATGTATGATCAAGCCAGCTGGGGCGAAACGCGTGAGACTGTGTTCTCTTCGCATGTGTATTTTCACACTTGTGGAATGGAATTTGTACTTTAATAACATATTTCCTTAGAATAATTTTGGATTTACCTTTTGGATTACCAGTGTGTATCTGCTTCAACCTAATTTTGCTGTGGCCTCAATGGGGAGGAACCCCATATTTGGCAGCACCAAGGGAACCATGAATCTATATTTTAATACTATTTTGCTGAAGAGGGTGAGAGGTGTGGCTGGGCTTATCTTTTTTTAAATGTCCACCATGAACGATGGTGCCCAAGTCTACTGGTTGAACTGTTGTATATGGTGGCAATATGGCAAAAAAAAACAAGTAGAGATTTGGCAAAATATATGAAAAGTGAAGCTTGTTTGTTAGCTAAAATGAGAATATGCAATTCAAGAAAACGGTCTCTTTTAGATACCGAAGTAGAGAATGCACATAGTTTGGACAGAAATTGAGAAAATGTAAGTGAAAGAAATCCAAACAGACCAGCTTTATGAGTCAGTTTGTGGGACTGGCCTCTAGATTTAGTTTAGTCAAAATTTAACTGAGATGCCTTTCATATTTGCTTAGGTTTATTCGCATGGTTGTTTCTAGGACTTAGGGTGCCATAGATGACCAGTGTATTTTGAAGTCTGTATCTATTTCTCCCATAGTCCACTACTCCTAATCCATCAAACACTGTGGCAGAGCAGTTTATTGCCCTCAACCACAATAAGTCTTCACCAGATACCCACCACTCAGACTACATATAAACACCCACACATCATCTACGTATCATCCATTTATTAGACATGATCTGTCAACCAAACCACAAAACACAACTATAACCAACCTTATATTCCTCAATAACCACCAGCACCCATTCAAGTTCATATCTTTACCAGCAGTTAATGATAAACAAGTGAGTGATACAGTAAATTGATGAACAAACCTTTAGCTGACTCAATACGGATGTCATAAGAATAGGAAATTGTAACACTTCCTGTAACATTATTTGGTAATAGCATCTTCACTAGATTCAACAATAAGCATTGTTTTTTTTTTTTTACTGATCACTGCAGCATTTCTGCAGTAATTACCAGGTTGTTTAATCTCCTTCCAAATGAATCCCACTACTCATCTTTAATATAATGATTTTGTTTTAAATTTAATTTGTATACTTTGAAATTGTTTAAATATATATATTTATGCAGCTTATTTTTGGTGTGTGTCTCCTTATATTGCTGTTTTATGTAAGAGAAAATCTTAATGAGGCGAACTATAAAAATAGAATCGTCAAGTGATCGGAGGATAAAAAAAAAAATCCAAAGAAAACATTTAACTGCACAAAACAACATCCTTTGAGCCTTTTATTCAAAGGAAACTATGCACAATTTAAAAAAAAAAAATAACTTATCGAGGCCACTGGTTGATGAAAAGTTGATATAATGATGCGCCTGTCAACTGGGGTAACTTATAAATCAAAATGACTATTTTTGGTAAAACAATTATGTTGGATCTCCTTCTGAAACAAGGTCAATGTTTCGCCTACACTCTTTTAGGAAGCTACAAGGTCCTGATCCTCTATTAATGGTATCCTATCATCCTCCAATATGTTTCCCCACAACTTAAAAAACTTAAAGCGTTCCTCTCCACATTGGACCCAAGGAAGAATGATTTCATAACTTGCTTGAGGGAGGTATGGGATCCTTGACTTTCCTGACAAATGTGATAGCTCTCTGAAAATAAGTCTGGCAGCTGTAAGTAATACTTCCTGATAATACTTGGAAACATTAATCACTCTAATGCAATACTATGTGGTGGCTTTTCTTTAAATACACTCTCCTCCGTTACTGTGTTGATTCCCTTTATGTATTTAAATGCTTATATCATATCCCCCCTGTTACGTCTTTCCTCCAAGCTATACATGTTAAGATGCTTTAACCTTTCCTGGTAAGTTTTATCCTTCAACCCATGAACCAGTTTAGTAGCCCTTCTCTGAACTCTCTCCAAAGTATCAATATCCTTCTGGAGATACGGTCTCCAGTACTGCGTACAATACTCCAAGTGAGGTCTCACCCGTGCTCCTTACCGTGGCATGAGCACTTCCCTCTTTCTACTGCTAATACCTCTCCCTATACAGCCAAGCATTCTGCTAATACCTCTCCCTATGCAACCAAACATTCTGCTAATACCTTTCCCTATACAACCAAGCATTCTGCTACTACCTCTCCCTATATAACCAAGCATTCTGCTAATACCTTTCCCTATACAAACAAGCATTCTGCTACTACCACTCCCTATGCAACCAAGCATTCTGCTAATACCTCTCCCTATGCAACCAAACATTCTGCTAATACCTCTCCCTATACAACCAAGAATTCTGCTAATACCTCTCCCTATGCAACTAAGCATTCTGCTAATACCTCTCCCTATGCAACCAAACATTCTGCTAATACCTCTCCCTATACAACCAAGCATTCTGCTAATACCTTTCCCTATACAACCAAGCATTCTGCTACTACCACTCCCTATGCAACCAAGCATTCTGCTAATACCTCTCCCTATGCAACCAAACATTCTGCTAATACCTCTCCCTATACAACCAAGCATTCTGCTAATACCTCTCCCTATGCAACCAAGCATTCTACTAATACCTCTCCCTATACAACCAAGCATTCTGCTACTACCACTCCCTATGCAACCAAGCATTCTGCTAATACCTCTCCCTATGCAACCAAACATTCTGCTAATACCTCTCCCTATACAACCAAGCATTCTGCTAATACCTCTCCCTATGCAACCAAGCATTCTGCTAATACCTCTCCCTATACAACCAAGCATTCTGCTAATACCTCTCCCTATGCAACTAAGCATTCTGCTAATACCTCTCCCTATACAACCAAGCATTCTGCTACTACCACTCCCTATACAACCAAGCATTCTGCTAATACCTCTCCCAATGCAACCAAGCATTCTGCTAATACCTTTCCCTATACAACCAAGCATTCTGCTAATACCTTTCCCTATACAACCAAGCATTCTGCTACTACCACTCCCTATGCAACCAAGCATTCTGCTGATACCTCTCCCTATGCAACCAAGCATTCTGCTAATACCTCTCCCTATGCAACCAAGCATTCTGCTAATACCTCTCCCTATGCAACCAAGCATTCTGCTAATACCTCTCCCTATGCAACCAAGCATTCTGCTAATACCTCTCCCTATACAACCAAGCATTCTGCTAATACCTCTCCCTATGCAACCAAGCATTCTGCTAATACCTCTCCCTATGCAACCAAGCCTTCTATTGCTTTATTACATTGTCTATCTGCCTTTAAATCTTCTGAACAAATTACCCATATATCCCTATCCTCAGATGTTGAGGTCAGGACTTAAGGTATCTGAAAATCCTTTAGCAATAAGATCAGCCGTGCTTAGATATAAATAAAACAAAGACAGTAGTAGTGTCCCTTTAAGCTGGCCTACACACGTATTTGATTTGTTTAAAGTAGAGATTCCTCCGTAATGTACATGCTATAGCTAGCGAATTACTGTCCATCTGGTGAGCTAGAGAAGGTCTTTCTATAATAGTAGTTAAATTCTGTATTCTCAAATAGGCTGAGCACATCCACTTTTTACTCAGGGATCTTTTTAGATGAATGCGTAGTCCAAAACTATAATCATTAAAATGTAGATCAAGTTTTCACTTCATTTCACTTAATGCAGAGATTAAATGCAAAACGTTTAAGTTCTTATACAATTTGCAGATTAATTTTATTTTGCATGTTAAGAGATCCTACATGTACACGAGCAAGGTTACTTGGATTCAACACAGTGCATTGTATTCCAGCATCACAGGAAGTGACTAAATGAAACAAAACATTATATCCTCAGTGTCTGGATAATCAGCGCTGCCATACTTGCAGTAAACATGCAGAGTAATCACTGGGGGAGGGCTTGAGTCAAACATTAAAAATGTGATTTATGCAGAATGTCTGCATCAAATCACACTGGGAAAAAAAGCCTGTGCACTATACAAACAGTTTTCCTCTTGCACCAATGTGAGTTTGTGGACTAGACTGTCTTTAAATTTAAAATTCCCATCTCAGTTCCCTGCAAGGGGGGCATTATTATAATATTGGGGTAGGCCAGCATTTATTTAAATTGTGGCCACGGGCATGGTGTTGGCCTGTGGCCCCATTGAAACAATAATTATTTATTTTAGGGCCTGTGGGCATCAAGCAGACCCTCTAGGGTCCTATCCTTTTTATTTTTGTGAGGGAACAGGTTAACCCTTCTAGTCTGTTTTATTTCGCTGGCGAACTTATTTATGGTTTATTTCACTATATCATTTGTGGGGTTCTGTATCATTATAGACTCTGAGTTCATAATAAAGTGGCCAATAACTAATTTCATTGATTTACTAGTCCGTTACTAGGAGGGGAGGGATACGTTATACTGCCCCGGTTATATATTTTTAAGAATGTATGTAGATTAGTCATATATACATATGTGACATTACTCATAAGACCTTCCACCACCAAACCCAAGTCATCAGGAAATTACTCACGATACACACAAAAAAAACCTCATACAATGTGTCTTAGACAGCTCAGATGTTAAACCCCTCAACAAAAGTTGCCAACAATCCCAAATGTTCAGGGACGGTACTATTGTTCTGGTTCTGTCCTGTCTGTCCCATTAAAGGGAAAAGTAAAATGTCTGTGCGCTAAGCTAGTCACAGGCTCAAATAATATAAATGTGTAAAATGAAGCTGTGCAAACAGGTGTGAGCATGCTGCAAATACAGTGTGATTGGCTGTGTAATGTATACAAAAACGGTCTGCGCTTCTCACCCTAATAAAGTTGGCAACAAATATATAAACATAATATAAATGAGAGGTTTTGGTTCTATGATTTGGCCAAAGAGACATACACAGTCTAAAACGAGGAGACTCGAAACGTCAGACTACCGCTATCTCTACTGCGAATGCTGGAGCTCAATCTCCCAGGGAGTCCGGAGCTCTACCCATTTATGGCTGGGGAGTGCACTCACATCGGTGTGGGTCATTTTGGAAAAGATGGCCGTTGGGTTCTACTAGTCTATTTTATGCTTACATTAGAGGAAGGTTGTGGCCAAGCTAGGATAACAGAGGGTTTATTAAGGCAGCTCCAAATTTCATCCCATATTGGGGCCCCCTCGGTTGATCAGGATGCCCCGGATTTCCTGGAAATGACCCAGAACGTAAAAATAAAAATTGAAAATCCCCATTAAAATAAAGAAATATTAAAACCAAATAAAACAATAAAAATAAATAAATATGTATATATTAATAACAATGCATACAACATAAAAGTATAAAATTACATTAAAATGTAATTTAAATGGCAAATGATAATTGTTAAATATATGACCTAATAGAATATTCAATTGATTAGAATGATTAGAATATATATATATTTATTAAATATACGATTACAGTATAAATGGTGGAATTACCTTGTCAATCAACCTACTTTTTCTCATGTAGAAAAACAGGCATGTTATCCTGTATGCCATTTAGTAACCCAAATAAAAGTTATGGAATTGCCACATAAACAGATGTACATACAGGGCCGCTTTCACCAATGGGCAAAGTGGACACTTGCCCTGGGCCCACTGGTTAAAGGGGCCCCCGCTGGCCCAACAAGGCCCCCCCCGGCCCCCTGCTGCCTGCGTGACTGTCTCACACATGTGCAGCAGCCAGAAGCCGCATCCAGTAGATGCCTTCCAGCTTACTCTTAGTACTGCCAGCTATGACAGCAAGTCATATCCAGCAGCTGTTTGTCCCTCCTCCATACAGCTCTACCAGGAGGGAGCCATTTTGTTTAGAATCTTTGGTCAGATCTTTGTTCATCTGAACCAAGGTGAGTGTAGATCTGACCCAAGATTCTAACCAACATGTCTGCCTCCTGAGAGAACTATATGGAGTAAAGATTCTAACCAACATGTCCGCCCCCTGAGAGAACGATATGGAGTAAAGATTCTAACCAACATGTCTGCCCCCTGAGAGAACTATAATGAGTAAAGATTCTAACCAACATGTCTGCCCCCTGAGAGAACGATATGGAGTAAAGATTCTAACCAACATGTCTGCCCCCTGAGAGAACTATATGGAGTAAAGATTCTAACCAACATGTCTGCCCCCTGAGAGAGCTAAATGGAGTAAAGATTCTAACCAACATGTCTGCCCCCTGAGAGAGCTATATGGAGTAATGATTCTAAACAACATGTCTGCCCCCTGAGAGAACTATGTGGAGTAAAGATTCTAACCAACATGTCTGCCCCCTGAGAGAACTATATGGAGTAAGGA
The DNA here is from genome assembly GCA_036172795.1 of Pelodytes ibericus. Classification (NCBI taxonomy): domain Eukaryota; kingdom Metazoa; phylum Chordata; class Amphibia; order Anura; family Pelodytidae; genus Pelodytes; species Pelodytes ibericus. Next base: position 69,696,731 of record CM069866.1, read on the forward strand.
AGGCTCAATAAGGAACTTTATTTGTATAATTTCACTAAAGAATTTCTTTATGAATCATCTAAACTTGATACAATAGTGTCATTAAACATAGATAATTTGTTCTACAGTTGTCCTCTAAGAAAAATAAATCCTGTGCTCTGCTATATTAATTCTCTTTCCATACTATTTTATTTATTATTATTATTATTATTATTAATACTTCATTCCAGGAATTCTCTTGAATGTAAAATTTACATCACAAAGGACTAGTTTCTAGTCTCAAACAGCTAAATCCTGTACTCTGTACAGTTCAGTGTCTTTCCCATGCTCATCCCTGTAACCCTATCATTAATGATTACCCTCTGACCCTCGAATTTCATGGGATGTATATTTTGGCATAATATGCTCTCTTCTAAAACCTCATCAACACTCAAAGGGAACTGGGCAATGATGTCACCACCGAAAGGCTATATAACATGACAACACAAAAATAAAACACAGCAGACACAGCGAAGAGGAAGGCTAGCACCACAGGCACTGAAGAAACGGTAAGACATATATATTTAAGCACCTGAGGCAAATAATAGATATATTACATATACAGATGCATCATGTAACCAATACACAGATACACACTCACGTATATCAGGGTCAGTTTAACAGTTGTCCAGTAAACGAATTTGGGAGATATATATATATATATACATAAGTGGTTTCTGGGACAAAGTTCTAAAAGTGATGTAATCAGCAGGAACATTCTACTGGTTTCCACTTTTATAACTTTTATAACTATAAGGTTTTTTTCTGAATAGAGTGTGAGCACCTTGGTTAACACAATAGTATCCAATATCTAAAATATGTATATTTATCCACTTATATTAACACTATAAACATTAACACATGTGTACTCTCTTGTTTGCACAAGAATACACGGGGATCAAGTCAAACCTTTGGGTATGGTTCCACGTGTTTTAATGAGCAGGAAGATGTTAGATGGTGTCTTTACATTTTAGTTCTGGGTGTTTATTTCTAAAGCACATTTCTGGGGCAAAGTTCTAAACATGTTTGCTTTCCATGGCATTTGCTCTACTTTTATAACGTTGGGTTAGAATTGTCTTTTGTACATAATTCCTTTTTTGGGGCAACTTGTTAGTTTATCGCAGTTCACTGTTTAGTTACAAAGCTTCTTCATTTCATAGAATCCGTGACAACACTTTACACACAATGGGTCTCTCCGTTAAACGGAACAAACGTGACTGCGGCTTGATAGAAAGTTGGTTTCATTCGTCCAGTTCCTTCTTGTTTAAAGCATGAAGTATATTTACTGTTTAGAATCAGAGATTCCACGAATGTGTCACTAGAAGTTAATACCCATTGGGTCCATCTAGTCTGCCCAATTTACTAAACACTTTCATTAGTCCCTGGCCTTATCTTATATCTAGGATAGCCTTATACCAATCCCATGCATGCTTAAACTCCTTCACTGTATTAACCTCTACCACTTCTACTGGAAGACTATTCCATACATCCACTACCCTCTCAGTAAAGTAATACTTCCTGATATTACTTAACCCTTTGCCTCTCTAATTTAAGACTATGTCCTCTTTTTGTGGTAGTTTTTCTTATTTTTAATTTACTCCTCCTTTTATCATGTTGATTGCCTTCATGTATTTAAATGCTTCTATCATATCCCCCCTGTTACGTCTTTCCTCCAAGCTATACATGTTAAGATGCTTTAACCTTTTCTGGTAAGTTTTATCCTTCAACCCATGAACCAGTTTAGTAGCCCTTCTCTGAACTCTCTCCAAGTGAGGTATCACCAGTGCTCTGTACAATGATACTGTACTGCTAATACCTCTCCCTATACAACCAAACATTCTGCTAATACCTCTCTCTATACAACCAAGCATTCTGCTAATACCTCTCCCTATGCAACAAAGCATTCTGCTAATACCTCTCCCTGTGCAACTAAGCATTCTGCTAATACCTCTCTCTATACAACCAAACACTCTGCTAATACCTCTCCCTATGCAACCAAGCATTCTGCTTATACCTCTCCCTATGCAACCAAGCATTATGCTAATACCTCTCCCTATGCAACCAAGCATTCTGCTAATACCTCTCCCTATACAACCAAGCATTCTGCTAATACCGCTCCCTATACAACCAAGCATTCTGCTAATACCTCTCCCTATGCAACCAAGCATTCTGCTAATACCTCTCCCTATGCAACCAAGCATTATGCTAATACCTCTCCCTATGCAACCAAGCATTCTGCTAATACCTCTCCCTATACAACCAAGCATTCTGCTAATACCGCTCCCTATACAACCAAGCATTCTGCTAATACCTCTCCCTATACAACCAAGCATTCTGCTAATACTGCTCCCTATACAACCAAGCATTCTGCTAATACCTCTCCCTATGCAACCAAGCATTCTACTAATACCTCTCCCTATGCAACCAAGCATTCTGCTAATACCACTCCCTATGCAACCAAGCATTCTGCTAATACCTCTCCCTAGGCAACCAAGCATTCTGCTAGCATTTCCAGCTGCTCTATTGCATTGCCTACCTACCTTTAAGTCCTCTGAAATTATTACTTAATTCCTTTTCCTCTTTCTGCCTAATCTTATAGAACAGCCTATCTTCTTTAATCTGATTTTTAATTATTATTACTAAATGCTAGCTTTTTGTTTAGCCTTTTGGCCACTTCTGCAAAGTACCACAGTGGTTTCTTACATTTTTGGCTCTTATTGACCAGCCTAATGCAATTTTCTGTTGCCTTTTATAAATATACAACTTTTTAATAATAAAATAATAAACTACTCCACTCTGATAATGTCTCCTTTATACATAATCTAAATGTTGTCCCCCCCCCCACCCCATTTTAAAATGTTAGTGTTTTGTGTGGTGAGTCTGTGTCACTGTTCTTTTATTATAATATATAATATTAATATATGATATATAGAGAACGCCACTCTGGGTTTCTTCGTTACTGGCCCCACTAGCAGTGTATTGTCCCTTTTGCAAAATGTACAATTTGGAAGCTATTAAAAATAATTGTACAACATATTAAAATTGTGCAAACATTATTTCTTCCGCATCAAAAACATGAATTATTAGAGATTAGATTCCTTGCAACATCACTGTTGTGTGTAATTTAAATGTATTGATTTTGGGTGGGACTGTTAAACCCAATCAAGCACTGCACAAAGTGGGGAGTGGTACCCTATAATACACATGTGCATTCGTTTTCGGACGAATACATTTTTGTCCGAAAATAGCATTTTCGTCCATTCGTCCGAAAAACGAATAACGAAAATGCTAAACTAACGAAAGACGAATGAACGAATGGTTAATAAACAAAAATCATTCGTCCATTCGTGCTATTGGCATTCTATAAACCGAAATAGAGTCGGTTTATAGAATACCAATAGCATTACATATACATTCCATAAACCGACATAATGAACGACTTTCGGTTTATGGAATACATGTAATACTATTGGCTTTCTATAAACCGAACTAGAGTCCCCATTCATAAGAATTTCTTATGAATGGGGACTCTTGTTCGGTTTATAGGAAGCCAATAGTATTACATGTATTCTATAAACCGAAAGTCTATAAACAGAACGACCTTCGGTTTATATACTTTCGGCTTATAGAATACATGTAATACTATTGCCTTCCTATAAACCGAACGAGAGCCCCATTCATAAGAATTTCTTATGGATGGGGACTCTAGTTCGGTTTATAGAAAGCCAATAGCATTACATGTATTCCATAAGCCGAAAGTCTATAAACTGAACGAAGTTTGGTTTATAGACTTTCGGTTTATCGAATGTGTAGGTCAATTGATTCGTACGAACTAATAAAACGAAATGAAAATAATGAACGAATTTCGTCTGAAACGAATGCAGTAATGAACGAAATTCGTTTTAGACTAAATAAATAACATTTTCGTCCGAATGGACGAAAACGAAACGAAAATTTTCGTTTTGCACATGTCTACTATATAACAATAATCTCTCTGTGGGTTGAAGTATTCATCCTTTATATAATATGGATGAGCAGGGCTCATTGTGTTTGGAATAATGTTATTGCAGCTTGTCCTGCTTTTAATCACTTTCTGTGAGATCAGAGTCTGTCTATTGGTGATATCCTACATGAATTAATTAATAAAAACATTGATTACGTTTCATTAAAACCTACGGTTTAAAATATTTCCCCCCCCCCCCCCCCCCATTTGTCACGATATTGTATAGTACAGGATAGGAACACATCTACACAATATTCACTCACAGTGGTGTTACTGAAATGTTTTGAATGAATAAGAAATAATGTTAATACAAATGGAATTTTTTGGGCAATTATAACTGAGAGTTAGAATAATTGTAACTATCACTGTGACGTAGCTGTCCTGTCTGTCTATTTGTGTCTAACTCTTCCAAAAACTCCCTCCCCCAGGCCAAAGGTCTTCCCCTCAAAACTGTACTAGAACTCCATGACTAAGGATGATAGGAGTTGAACCCCTAACATCAGCTATGTTTTGATTATTTCAGCCCAAATGGTTTGTTCAGATGTCAACTAGAATACAACATTTAGAGACAGTCCATTTTTTTTTTTGTTAATTTTTATATTTTTGCTTTTCCACCTAGCTTGTTTGCTTGGATGTTTGTTTTATTATATGTGAAATACACTTTTTTTTTTTTTACTTCAAAACAATTTACAGTTCTCCTTTTACATTGAAAATAATTTCACCGGGGTTTCTAAATTCAGTGAGAGGTGGGCTGGCTCCCTCTGCAACAGTTTTCATGCTCCCCAATGTTTCAAGTGCTCTTGGAAGGCAGGGGGTGTGGTTTCAGCCAACTCTGTGTACTGGGATGTAACACAAATAGAAGTGGCTGGAGGAGATATTCAGGACTTTTGATATAGCAGCAATAACTATTACACTTTATATGCAGTTTTTTGTTTTTTTTACTTTATCTGACGCAATGTTTATCTACATATACGTTTTTCCGGGCCCTGCTTGTGGAACTTCCTAAAGAGTTTCTGACTTTCCTTTGTTTTCTCTTATGTCTTCTCAGCACATCCAGTCAAGACCATGGAGAACATTACAGCTTTTTCTCTGCCAAGCAACATCACCGACGTCCAGTACGAGTTTTCCTCTTTCAATTCCACTAACCCCCCCACCCTTACTGGCCTAAGTGTTTTTACTATATGTATCTATGTCTTGGCCTTCTTACTGGGGACAATCGGAAATGGTTTAGTCATCTGGATCGCTGGTTTTAGGATGAAAACAACCGTCAATGTAGTCTGGTTCCTTAATTTGGCCATTGCCGATTTTATCTTCACGGTCTTCTTGCCACTAAGCATTGCCTACATTGCTCTCGGCTTTCATTGGCCTTTTGGTAACTTCATGTGCAAACTGAACAGCGCAATGGCATTTCTCAACTTGTTTGCAAGCATATTTACGCTCATGGTTATCAGTGTAGATCGCTGTATCTCGGTGGTATTTCCTGTCTGGGCTCAGAACCACAGGTCCCCTCGTTTGGCCTTTGTAGTATCTCTGGTGATTTGGATGTTTGCTTTAACTTTTAGCATAACATATTTTATCTTCCGAGACACAGAAGAAGATGAATTCGGATACGTCTACTGTTTCAACAACTTCAATGATGAGTATGATGATTTGTTCATATTGAGACACCGGGCAACTGTGGCAACAAGATTTATCTTTGGCTTCTTCATCCCTTTCACTGTGATCACCGCTTGTTATGTGGTCATTGCTTTAAAACTCCACATAAATCACATGGCAACAACCACCAAACCGTTCAAAGTAATTGTAGCTGTGCTGGTCTGCTTTTTTGTCTGTTGGCTTCCATACCACGTGTTTTCGTTTCTAGAGCTGTATGTAGATCCTGAAAATGATTTCCTTCGCATTGGGATTCCACTCGCCTCCAGCCTGGCCTTCCTCAACAGCTGTGTCAACCCCTTCCTCTATGTCTTCATTGGCCGAGATTTCAAGGACAAATTCCTGACCTCTATCCAGTCCGTCTTTGAACGAGCCTTCAGTGAGGACAACACGCAATCCGATTTGAAGAGTAAAACAAAGTCCACCTCCGACTCTCAGTTAGTTTGAGATGGGTCCACTTCAGAACTGGAGAAGGTTCATCCATGTTTTTAGTCCATCAGAGTTGCTATTTAATGATGAATAGTGGCCTAATTGCTACCAGCAGTTGAGAAACAAAAACCCTGACAAACTCATCATTTTCTGTGTTTCAACTCGTTTTGGGTTACTGAATTCCCATGGTTTTATCCAGGTTGTGGAACCTTCACATCTCCGAGTAACCAAAGAAATAATGAAATTCAATTCGTAACCTACCCAGATTTCTTTCCAAGATGTTATACGCCATGCATCTCAAGAAGGTTTCTAGATATGTATAAAAATAGGAAAATACTTAAATACTTAAAAAAAAAAATGTAGTCTTGAATTGTTGATAGTTTTTTTTTATATAAAACCTGACTTGCATAGAAACATGTCATGGGGAAATAGTTTCCTGTCTAAAAGGAAACATATTATTTCGCAACTTTAAAAAAAAATACTTGGATATTTGTAACACAGGAGTATTGTGTCATACCCAAACAAGGTACTTAGTACTGAAATAAACCCTGTTTACATCCATAATTATAAAAAAGTGTTTACTGAAAAATCCATCTTTATCCTACTTTCTGAAATCTTTCGCTTGTCTTGCTATTTAATTGAATCCATCTTCCCTAACACCTTCTAATTCTGATTCGATGCATACAGCTGTACGTTTGACCATTTTTTTTAAAGGGACACATGTAAGTTTTAAATGCTGCCCTAAAGTATGTATAATTCATATGTGTTCTGAACGAAATCAATTCATCAATCTAGGTAGCTGTCATGGGATCTACCCCTTAATTACCGTATTTGCTCGATTATAAGACGAGGTTTTTTTCAGAGTAAATGCTCTGAAAAATCCCCCTCGTCTTATAATCGAGGTCTCTTATAATCTGACCTCAAATTGAGGTCAGATTATAAGACATGGATCCAGGTCCCCAGCAGAGCTGCAGGGGACCTGGATCCCCCTCTCTAGCAGCAGGGGAAGTCTGCGCAATGAGCGCAGACTCCCCTGCTTCCGCCCGGCACGACCGCCGGGGCTTCTGTGAAGAAGCCGGATACTTCCGCTTTCGTCACAGCAGTCCCGGCGAGCGTGCCGGGCGGCAGCAGGGGAGGTCTGCGCTCATCACGCAGACTTCCTCTGCTGCCCCACTAGGCACCAGGGAGAATCGGGCAGCTGGGGGATGTCTGCACTATACGTGCAGATATCCTCCATGCTGCCCGACACGGCAGACTATTATGACGGACAGCTGTCCGTCATAATAGACTGCCGTTTCGGGCAGCATGGAGGATGTCTGCAAGTATCGTGCAGACATCCCCCAGCTGCCCCCACTAGCCACCAGGGATCAAGGTAAGGGGAAGGGAGGGAGGGGGGGCAGAGAGACAGGGGGAGGGAGGGAGGGAGGGGTTCAGAGAGACAGGGGGAGGGAGGGAGGGGGACAGAGAGACAGGGGGATGGAGGGAGGGGGGACAGAGAGACAGGGGGAGGGAGGGGGGCAGAGACAGAGTCAAGGGGAGGGAGGGGATTAAGAGACAGAGACAAGGGGAGGGAAGGGGTTAAGAGACAGACAAGGGGAGGGAAGGGGTTAAGAGACAGACAAGGGGAGGGAAGGGGTTAAGAGACAGAGACAAGGGGAGGGAAGGGGTTAAGAGACAGAGACAAGGGGAGTGAGGGGGTTAAGAGACAGGCAAGGGGAGGGGGGAGAGAGAGAAAAATGGGGGCAAGGGAAAGAGAAAGGCAGCATTGGCACATAAAAAGAAATAAAAACTAGAAATAAATTTTTTGATATCATAATTTTTTATTAAAAAAGCAATTTACATGTGAATATATACAAGTTTAACTTTTTTCCTATAGGGTAGTCTTATATTCAGGCTTTTAGTTTTTTTCCTAAAGGAATATCCAAAGTTTGGGGGGTCGTCTTATAATCAGGGTCGTCTTATAATCGAGCAAATACGGTAATTAACTGGTATCCCCATGGCACACACATTTTATATTCTGCAGTGGAGCATGTGGTTGTTATATATATATCCAGCAAAAAACACAGATCTTGAACTTTTAGGTGCATGCTCTGTGTGGTTATAACTTGGAATAATTTGACTTCTGCTTAAAATATTTAGACTTTTTTTTCCCACTGGGCTCCAACCAACCCTCCAAAACCTGGTGCACCCATACAGGCCTTGGGCACCAACAGATGAAGGATAAGCACTGTAATAATGCTTCTGTAGGCAGGGCGGGGGGAAGGATTTTTTGCTACACAGGCGAAAGTGCTTTTTTGTGCCCCCCCCCATCTCATGACTCTCCCTCTCCCCATATCCCTTATCTATCCTCCATCTCCCCATATCTATTTCCCTAACCCCATATCTCCTTCCCTCTCCCCCATCTCTATTCCCCCCTCATCTGTTTTCTCCCTCCTTCTTCTGTTCTCTCCCCCTCCTACCCCTATTTATGTTCTCTCCCCCTTCTACCCCATCTAATTTCTCTCCCCCATTTCTGTTCTCCCCCCCTCTTCCTCCGTTCTCTCCCCATCTCTGTTCTCTCTCCCTCCTACCCCATCTCTGTTCTCTCCCCCTCTTAGCCCTTTCTATGTTCTCTTCCCCTCTTCCTCTGTTCCTTTCCCATTTCTGTTTTTTCCCCTCCTCTGTTCTCTCCCCTTCCACCCCATCCCTGTTCTCTCCCCCCTCCCCTGTTCTCTCCCCCTTCCCTTTTCACTCTCCTCCCCATGTTCACTCTCCCCCCTCCCCTGCTCTCTCTCCCCCCTCCCCTGTCCCCCCCCCCCCCCCGTTCATGGGCAGGGGGCGGACCTCGGACCTGGTGAGATCCGCCCCCTCCAATTGTGCTCCACTCTGGCCGTGTAGAGGGCTGGTGAGGGGAGATCATCTTCCCAGCCAGTGCCTCTACCAGCATTTTTTTCTCCCCCTAGCCTCTCCACACTGGCGTCCCCCCACGCAGCAGTGTCCTAAGGCGGCTGCCTAGGCGGCCTTACGGTGGCGCCAGCCCTGTCTCTAGGCCAGTCAGGGAGAGGGTGTCACGCAAGGGGTGTATTGAACTGGGATCCATATAGAGGTGGCCAGGTAAGTGCCACCCAAGTTGCCTTCTGCATTTACAGACCACCTAACATATTCAATGCCTTGTATTATTGGGAAACGAGTAAACTCTTTGAAAACACTTGCTTCTTAAAGAGATGGTATCGCCTAAACATTGCATATACAGTGACTTTAAAGGATTAAAAAAAAATAGGAAAAATGATCTATACATTGTGTTAGCAGAATTACCACCACGGGCATAAATGATGAGAAAATGTGTTTAAATATGTGTTTGGTCCCCTGCTTATGACATCACCTGTGCCTTGATATGCAAAGGAATTGTTCTCTTCTTTGGTGGGGGCGCACTCAGAGAGCGAAATCCTGAAGGATTTTGTTATTTTATAAAAATTAAACACAGAGGTATATCTGCACAAAGATGTCAGTATTTATATTTTACTTTTGTGCATATATATTTATTTTTATTTTAAAGGAGAATGTAAAGCATAATAACTGGAAAAAAAAAATACTCACCGTCTTATGGGTGTTTTGTGTTTTCCTCAACCTCTGCTCCTCTACCAGAAGCCTGGGAGTTTGAGGGTTCTGCACAGTATCTTAGCTGTTCATAGCACTGGACAGAGTGCTCGGATGTCATTCCTGAAATCAGTTGGAACCGTTCTCCTAGCTTAGGTGTCACAGCCCCATGTGGTCCTAATCAGCAGCTTTAAGACCCTAGTAGGCCCTGGGCAAAGTCTTTTAGCAGTGGGTCCCCTTTTTTTCTAAAGACACAATGTAAAAAAAAAGTATGTAAATGTAAACTTTTTAATATTATATGCAACTATTTTCACATCATATTCATTTATTTGTATATGTAATAAAAATGTTATTGAAAAATTGAATTTCTTGTTTTTATTTCCTTTTTCTGCACCCACATTGCACCCAAAGGACTTAACACAACACCATACAGGACCCACGACACTTGTATTGCACTCACATCACTTATATTGCACTCACAGCACTTGAATTGCACTCATAGTGCACCCGCATGATTTGGCATGCCACAGTGTCACTTTCCCTCACAGAACTGGTCCAGCAGAACATGCCACAGTGTCACTTTGCCCCATAGTACATGTTATTTTGCCCCACAGAATATGCCACAGCATCACTTTGCCAATTAAAATGAGCCACAGTCATGTACCAAATAACATGCCACAGTCAGTTTGCCATTGACATTTACAACTGACAGATTGCACATTAAAATATCCCACAGTTTGTCCATTAATATGCCACTGTTAGTTTGTCAATTTGCCACTGTCAGTTTGCTCATTAATATGCCACAGCCGATTGGCCCATTAATATGTCACTTTTAATTTGCCCATTGATATACAACAGCCAATTTTCCCATTAACATGCCACAACCAATTTGTCCATTAATATGACACAGCCATGAACAATGGTTAGAATAACTGTGAAAGGGTTAATATGGATGACCCTGACGAAGTGGAGTTCTTCACGAAACGAGTAGCGAGGTACTTTACCTGTGAAACCCGAATTATCCTGTCCACGTAGCAGTTTCTCTAACGCCGACTCACAACTATACGCTCCGCTCTCTCCAGCGGGCGGGGAGAACAGCGTTTGGAAAAAAGGTTAAGGGAAAAACAAAAGTTCAAAATACAGATATATATTTTATGAAGACAAACTTTAACTATAGTGACAAAAACAACGAAAGAAAAACAAGTTTATCATGTGAAAACGAAGTCTGCTCAGTTTGCTCCAAAAACACCTATATTAGCAGTCTGTTTTGCATCTAACTATTATTTTCCTTATCCATTCTTTTCCCTTTTTGAAGCCTTCAAAGACACCATTTTTCTAAAACCACATATATAGATATTTAGATGTGTATCCTGGGATTGGCCGTTACAGTAACAGTAATATATGATCATAACGCGCCACCTGGTGGCTATAATATAACAAACTTATAACTTAAGTGTGCAAGGTTTTTTTTTTTTTTTTTTTAGCTAAATATAGTTATAAATATACTGGCAGATAGTCAGCAGTGACATAATTTAGAAAATTCGATATTAGAGATAGCATCTCCAGTCAATGTAGATTAGTGGACGTATAGCACATACCATACAGATATTTTAATAAAGAGGAGAAACACAATATTAGCAAGTGATGTAAAAAAAAAAAAAAAAAAAAGAGATGCAGGGGAAGAAAAAACATGAAAAGAAGATACAGTGGGTGAAGGGTACCCCAAGGGAAGGTATACTGGCGGTGCAAGGGAGCACTGCACAAGAAGATGTGCTGCCCGTAAACTCTTTCAGTGGCTGGGCAACAAATACCGCAAACTCCCTAAAGGGGAGAACTTGGGGGGTGGGTATTGGGTGTAGAAGGATTATATTTTGAGGATCGTGGCCCGAGCAAGCTTAGAGTAACATTCACAAAGTCCTGCTGTATAAAGTTCAGGATGGTCCCTCGCCTTCTATGTAAAATGAGTGGAGTCTTGTTGGGTGGGTGTCTGCTCAGCTGGTAAGAGGGTTCAATTCTGCAGGTTGAGGCGGTAAGGCCACTGGTATTTTACCACATGTGATCGGAGGTGGGCTGTGAGCGTAGATAGAGATCTTCTTCATAAAACTGTTTCAGGTGGGCGATCTTCAGAAACTTGCATTTGAGTATTCTCAAACAGTATTATTCAAATCTTCCCCGCTGCTGCATACTGTGAGTGTTATTGCTGTGGAGTCTGTGATACACTCACACACTGTACATTACTGTGAGTGTTATTGCTGTGGAACTCTGTGATACACTCACATACTGCACATTACTGTGAGTTATATTGCTGTGGAGTCTGTGATACACTCACACACAGCACATTACTGTGAGTTTTATTACTGTGGAGCTCTCATACACTCACACACTGCACATTACAGTGAGTTTTATTGCTGTGGAGTCTGTGATACACTCACACACTGCACATTACTGTGAGTGTTATTGCTGTGGAGCTCTGTGATACACTCACATACTGCACATTGCTGTGAGTTATATTACTGTGGAGCTCTGTCATACACTCACACACTGCACATTACTGTGAGTTTTATTGCTGTGGAGTCTGTGATACACTCACACACTGCACATTACTGTGAGTGTTATTGCTGTGGAGTCTGTGATACACTCACACACTGCACATTACTGTGAGATTTATTACTGTGGAGTCTGTGATACACTCACACACTGCATATTACTGTGAGTTTTATTGCTGTGGAGTCTGTGATACACTCACATACTGCACATTACTGTGAGCTTTATTTATGTGTGGTCTGTGATACACTCACAAACTGCACATTACTGTGAGTTTTATTGCTGTGGAGTCTGTGATACACTCACACACTGCACATTACTGTGAGTTTTATTGCTGTGGAGTCTGTGATACACTCACACACTGCACATTACTGTGAGCTTTATTTCTGTGTGGTCTGTGATACACTCACATACTGCACATTACTGTGAGTTTTATTGCTGTGGAGCTCTGTGATACACTCACACACTGCACATTACTGTGAGTTTTATTGCTGTGGAGTCTGTGATACACTCACACACTGCACATTACTGGGAGTTGTATTGCTGTGGAGCTCTGTGATACACTCACGCACTGCACATTACTGTGAGTGTTATTGCTGTCGAGCTCTGTGATACACTCACACACTGCACATTATTGTGAGTTTTATTGCTGTGGAGTCTAGTGGAGTTGTAGGTCAAACTTTCATCTCTCCAATTTAGCTATATATTGGGGAAACTCAGTCTCTGCACAATGTATAGCTGAACTTGCTTAATGAAACATTCATCTCACCTCAACTCACCCAAAACTCACCTTCCAGTGAACTGCCGTTAATATGCATTACTCCGGGTCAAACATTGCTGAGTTTCTCCTGCTAAGTAAATGATCTCAGCAGACCAAAGGACAATGCAGAGTTTAATCTTTAAAAATGCTCACTTTTCTAAGGTCCAACAAATTCGTCTCACAATACAACTCATCTCCATAATGTCAACAGAGATGTGTTATCTGTCCCTGAGTGAGAACTGCAGGTATGCACAATGGAAGCCGTCAATGTCATTATAGACATCTCCTTGAGACAGAATACCTGGACCCCAGAGACTCTCTCACACGTTCAGTTTAATTTGAGTTAGGGCCTCTTTGTAAGTGTTCATTTTAGTGGTGAATTTCACTAATTTCAAACTGTACGCTCTCGTATCTATCCAGTAACAGAATATATATCAGTATTCAACTGACCAATGTCCTGCTTTATGAGACAATTAAAATCGAGCTAGAAATGTTATCTGGAAGGCTGTCAAACTGATTAGATTGGCAAATTAAAGAGGAAAACTGCCTTGTCTACTCTTCAGAACAGGCTATGAGGTGAGGGGATAACATACTAACGGAGACAAAAAACATAGCAGAGAATATCCCAGCTGTGAATCAACCAAAGAACGACTATTAACAGAAATCACTGGAAGTCTTGGACCCAGAGAGGAAGCGAGATGAAAGTTGGTTCTAGACAACTTATAACAGAACACGTTTTATAAAGGTAAGGGATACAATGTCTATAAAATATTCATCCTCATTTACTGTATCCACTAAAATTATTTATATGTTTTTTTTTTTACTTACAATTAGCACTTTTTTCTCGATACTTAATAACTGAGGTAGAATTGAGAAAAAACAACAATATGTCTAACAATGAAACTCAACCCTTATTAGAAACTTGTTAAAGGATTTGAATTCTTAAAATTTCAATGTGATTAGACAGTGAAGAACTGTAAGATAGCTCTCATTTGTGATATAATTAAAGTCACAAACGCTATTATATAATAATAATAATAATAATAATAATACGGGATTAAATATGTGGGGTGGCTAGAAGCAAATTTGAAATAAATAAAGGCACTTACAACGTTATAGGCACATGAAAGACGTGCACTACAGGTTCAAACAAACTAAGGGAGGGTCAGTGAAGAAATCCTACTCCCACAACTCCCTGGTTAGATGCCTTTGATAGATGATCCGGACTCTCAACGCGTTTCGCAAGCATAAACTAGCTTCCTCAGGAAGTCATGATACCTAGTGTACCTTTTAAAAAATGAGCATGGAGATCATTAAGAGAAGTCTGTAGAGTCTATAGACAAATAGACATGGAATCTCTATTGAGTCATAGAAAAGTCTATAGGTTTTTTATTTCTGTAGTGTTTTTTTTTCTAGCAGTGCCTGACTTTACAGCACTTAAAGTGTAAAACATGAGTCTGTTTCCCACAACCATTTACACAAGTGTCATTTCTCTACACTTGTATTCTGCAGGAAAATGTCGAGCACAGAGACGTACGACCAGTATTATTATGAGGAATATTACGCTCATTTTAAAGACTTTGACTCATTTTATTATGACTTTTACCGCAACGTGCACACATTGTGCAATATTGGATTATTTGTGGTCTTCATTGTGTCGATCTTTGGAAACAGTCTGGTTGTCTGGATCGCTGGATTCAAGATGAAGAGTATGAGCGCTGTATGGTTCGTCAATCTGGCCGTAGGGGATTTAATATGTAACATCAGTCTTCTATTCCGCATGATCCATTGGGTCAATGCTATTGATTATGGATTATTATCTTATCTAATCAAATCTCTATTCCTGAGGTTAAACATGCTTACAAGCGCCTTTTTTATAACAGTAATCAGTATTGATCGCTGTGTCTCTGTGATTTGGCCTCTGTTGGCTAAAATACACAGGACGCCCAGATTAGCTGCGATCATTTCAGCAAGTGGTTGGATCTTTTGTCTTATTATCTTTCCTACACAGCTAGCAATCTACAGTGGTGTTAAGCTTCAAACATTATTAATCATTAACTTTGTGTCCTTTTTTGCCATCCCGTTTTTAATAATCCTATTTTGCAATGTTTTGATCGTGTTTAAACTGAGATCTCGTAAAAGACCAAGTGGATCTCTGAGACCTTTCAGGGTCATCACGGCAATTGTTGTCTGCTTCTTCGTATCTTGGTTCCCATATCACATGTTGTCCTTCTTACATCTAATTCGTGTGAATTGGGTAATTATTTCTACAATTCATGATATTTTTAAATTCTTGGCTTACCTTAATGGTTGCATCAATCCATTTCTATATGTCTTTTTCTGTCCCGAATTTAAGGATAACCTTATTAAGTGCCTGTCTCACAGAATTCAGAAAATATGCAAAGCGAGAACTGAGCACACAACAGTAGAAGGTAACAACACTTCCGAAGCAAAAAGACTTAAACACTTAAAACATACAAAAAAACCAAGCCAATAAAATAAATACAACAAGACATATAGCCATGGTTTGTACATACATTTCTTGTAGTTTATAATTATATGCTAATTGTGGTTCAATTCTTGGCTCAATAATAAAAGTAAGGAGGGAGGCATGCCACACTGAACACTGAAATCTACAAATCTCCTACTTACATGTACCAGAGCCACACTGTGCTCTCAAAAAATGATTAGGGTTAAAGTGATTATGTAATGTCATTTGTTGCCAACCACTGTTACAATTCTCTAACAAGCTCTGTACAGAGTCAACAAAAGAGAGAATATGTTACCTGCCCCAGTGAAATCTCCTAGGATATTCTATGTCGCAAGAAGAATGGGCCAAGTAACTCTCTTTCAGTTGAAGAGATCTTTTTGCAACACATCCAGGTAATTCCAGATCTCACTCAATTACATTTTTTTTGTAAATTCCATATTTCTTTCAAGTGGAGCAAATAAAAAGGTGTCAACTGCCACCCTTTCTAGTTCTTTTACTATTTGAGTTTAGGAGTGACATGCTGTATTCAAAGAGACACAAAAGAGACTGTCCGTGCATGTCAGCAGACATTAAGACAGTCTGGTATATTCAATTTTTTTTCTTTTTGTATTGCAAACATTCATCTATTTATATACTGTCCTTAGCTGAAATTTGTCAATAGAAATGTAATCTGTGTATATAACATTTGATTAACACATTATCCTATATATTTATAACGTTTCTCACCTTTCTCTTAACACGGTTACTGCAGCAGTGTGAATAGTATCCAATGGCTTCTTATGAAAAAATGGTCGATGCTTTTGTAATATTATTATTATATTATCATGTTCCATTACACAGCCAAGTTCAAAACATAACTTTTATGCGGCTTCCAAATGATTAGCCTAGAGGATTAAGTAAAAAAGCTGCTCTTTACAATCTTCAGTCCCATCTCTGGGGAGGAGATAACTTGTTATAAGAGAGCAAAACATAAAGGAGAACATCCCAGCATTTACCAATCCGCAAAAAAACAGATATTTACGGAATTAACAGGAAGTGTCGGAGTCAAAGTGGAAGAGAGAGACGAAAACTGGCGCTAGACAATTTCTATCAGAAAAAGGATTAGAAAGGTAAGAGATACAATGTATAGCAATGAGGTGAATTTGATTATACTATTTTGTGTAAATGTGTGTATATATATATATATATATATATATAGAATGACATCAGAGAGATGCCCCTATTTATCTCTCTCCATAGTTAGTAGGAAACTTAAGGGTCAATTTACCTGATTTCATCCTGTACAAACTGTACACTCTTTTATATATACAGTAACTGAATATATATATATATCAATATTCAACTGACCAATGTCATGCTTTATGAGACACTTAAAATCGAGCTACAAATGTTATCTGGAAGGCTGTCAAACTGATTAGATTGGTGAATTAAAGAGGAAAACTGCCTTTTCTACTCTTCAGCACATGCTACGAGGTGAGGGGATAACATACTAACGGAGAACAAAACATAGCAGAGAATATCCCAGCAGTGAGTCAACCAAAGAACGACTATTGACAGAAATCACTGGAAGTCTTGGACCCAGAGAGGAAGCGAGACGAAAAAGCTGGCTCTAGACAACTTATAACAGAACAAGTTTTATAAAGGTAAGGGATACCATGTCTATAATATATTCATCTTCATTTACTGTATCCACTCGAATGATATATATATATTTTTAACGTATAATTAGCACTTTGTTCTATATACTCAATAACTGAGCTTAAATTGAGAAAAACTAAGAGTACTTCTAACAATGAAACCCAACTCTCATTAGAAACTTGTCAAAAGATATAAAATCTTGAAAAGTGCTTTTAATGTACAATGTGATTAAACAGTGAAAAACAACAAAAATATATACTTCTCATTTGTTTTATTATTAAAGCCACAGACATAATTATATAATAATACACATGGATTAGACACGTGGGATGGCTAGGGACAATATTGTGTCAGTCAACATAATGACGAATGTATAAAAGAATTTGATATAGTGCAGTCTAGCCAATCAAATTGTTTATACTCTTAAGTATTCTCTCTCAGGATAATGTATATTACTGGCTACAATCTAGGATAAAACCTTATATATATATTATAATTGTGAGAATTATTGGCTTGTGAGTAGTGTATTTTTCCACCCCAAAAATGTAATCCCTAATTATTATATAATAGCATTCATGACTTAAATATTAAAACAAATATTTACATAGTTATATAGCCGATTTCAAAGGCATCTCATGTATTTGTTACAACCACCTCTTGTGAATTCCATACCTTTATTATCCTTCCTGTTAAAAATCCCTTCCGCTGTGGAACTTATGTTTTTGACTGTTTAAGCACATTGCAGATTCAAAGAACTTTTAAGATTTTATATCTTCTATCAAGTTTCTAATACAATTTGGGTGGTATTAATATAAGCATTCTTTGTTTTGCTCTTAGTTTTTTTTTTTTTTTTAATTCCCTGGATCGTCTTCTATAAGGACATGTTCCTATTTAAAGCCCTTATTATATCAACTTACTTTGGTGAAAATGAGAAAAATCCACATTTTCAAAACAAAGCAAAGCCCCCCCGAAAAAGATACATTGTTTATTTTCTGCTCACAAGTTTCTAATGTGTCTGGTATTACCTTCTGTTGGATTTTTAGTTAGTTAGTCCTTCTTTAAGATATCCTTTCACATATTCCAAAAAATTCAATTTTGTATGCTAAGACCCTCTAAGCAAGTTTCCTCGTAGGATGTCATGATAGCCAGTTTACCTTTTAAAGAATGAGCACGGAGATTGTTAAGAGAAGTCTGTAGAGACTGCTCACCTTACATTACTAAAGGGTTAAAGTCTGTTTCCCACAAACATTTACACGAGTGTCATTTCTCTACACTTGTATTTTACAGAAAAATGTCCAGCACAGAGACCTACGACCAGAACTATAATGTGGAGTATTACGCTCGTTTGAATGATTTTGACTCATTTTATTATGACTTTTACCGCAACGTGCACACGTTGTGCAATATTGGATTCTTTGTGGTCTTCATTGTGTCGATCTTTGGAAACAGTCTGGTTGTCTGGATCGCTGGATTCAAGATGAAGAGTATGAGCGCTGTATGGTTCGTCAATCTGGCTGTAGGGGATTTAATATGTAACGTCAGTCTTCTATTCCGCATGATCGGTTGGGTTAATGATATCAAATATGAATTATTATTTGATTTAATCGTCTCTCTATTCCTGTGGTTAAACATGCTCACAAGCGCCTTTTTTATAACAGTAATCAGTATTGATCGCTGTGTCTCTGTGATTTGGCCTCTGTTGGCCAAAATATACAGGACGCCCAGATTAGCTGCGATCATTTCAGCAAGTGGTTGGATCCTTTGTCTAATTCTCTTTCCTACACAGCTAGCAATCTGCAGTGGTGTTGAGCTTCAAACATTATTAATCATTAACTTTGTGTCCTTTTTTGCCATCCCGTTTTTAATAATCCTATTTTGCAATGTTTTGATCATTTTTAAACTGAGATCTCGTAAAAGACCAAGTGGATCTCTGAGATATTTCAGAGTCATCACGGCAATTGTTGTCTGCTTCTTCGTATCTTGGTTCCCATATCACATGTTGTCCTTCTTACATCTAATGCGTATGAATTGGGCAATTGCTTCTGCAACTCATGATATGTTTAATTTCTTGGCTTACCTTAATGGTTGCATCAATCCTTTTCTGTATGTCTTTTTTTGTCCAGAATTCAAGGATAATCTTATTAAGTGCCTAACTCGACAGTAGAAGGTAGTGACACTTCCGAAGGGAAAAGATGCACTTCAAACATACAAAAAAAAAAAGACAGGGCTATAAAATAATTAAAACAATACATTTAGCCCTGGTTTGTTTTATTGTCACAGAGCATACATCTCTTGCAGTTTTTAGAAATATGGTAATTGTAATGGTGTTGAATTATTGGCTCAATAAGTAAGGAGGGAGGCATGCAATTATACTGTGCCACATTTTACAGTATGAACACTGAAAGCTACAAAGCTCCGACTCACATCCAAGGATAAATCTGATTGATCTTTGGAGTCAAGAAGGAATGTTTCCCCCTTGGAAGCAAAATTAGAAAATTTCTTCCTTAGGGGTTTTTGCCTTCTTTTGGATCAAAAGCTGGAATGATAGGTAGAAGGGTGGAACTTGATGGACTTGTGTGGTTTTTTTGTCAACTTAAATTACTATGTTACTATGTTACTATGTATGTTACATGTACCAGACCGACACTCTCAAAGCTCTCAAAAAAGGGTTACAGTTAAAGTGATCCTGTGATGTAATTTGTTGCCAACCACTGTTACATTTCTCTAACAGGCTCTGTACAGCTCTGTGTGAGAACCTCTATGATATTATATCTCCCAATAAAAATTGGTCAAGATATTTCCTCCCAGTTGAAGGAGACACAATGAAATGTGTATTTTTCGGATCATTGCCAATAAAGAGATCTTTTTTGGGACATGTCCATTTAATTCCAGCAGATCTCACTCTTAAATTATGATTTTTTTTGTATTTCCCTATTTTGTATTTTATTTACATGTTCTTTTTATGTTCAACTAATGTGTGAATTCTGATAATCTTCATGTAATAAAAACCTTCTGTTTTCCAATGTGGGCGCCACAGATGATAATATTTTAAACCGTGCACGTTTTTTCATTTCCTCCTGAAGAAGCCGTGTAGTATCCGGCGAAACGCGTTGAGATGCAGGTAGACTCTGCTTCTGATGTTATTCCAGCCACCATCTTTGCTTGATTTACTCCTACCACCGTTTTGTGAGTTCTCCTTGTATTAGGGGCCCATATACATTTACGAAATCTGGTCATACACAGGTTTGTGTTTTTATTGTGTTTTCTTTACAGGAATCATATTAAAATTTTGAAGGATTTTATCACGCTTCATTGCAAAATTGCAAAATATTCAATTTACATATTCACTACTGTGCTTTCGTATTTTGTGTATAGTTAAAGTAATTTGAAGATTACTTCAGAAGGCAGCATTGTTGTGGTACAAGTATTATTATTTTATTTGCACTGGGCCATTTGTCAAGTTCATATGAATTAGATATAGGAGTAATAGAACATGATAGGGAAATCAACATACAAAGAAGCAGACCACCACTGCACTGATGATCTTGACAGGTCGTTGAGAGCTTCTCCGTCTTTGAGAAGATCTAAGTTTAAAATTAATCAGTGCATTCCAAGACAGTGCAAAAAAAATAAAAAAGAATGGGTGTGCCAAATGGCCCCCGGTTGCATCAATCCATTTCTATATGTCTGTTTTTGACCCTAATTTAAGGATAACCGTATTAAGTGCCTATCTCACAGAATTCAGAAAATATGCAAAGCGAGAACTAAGCACACAATAGTAGAAGGTAGCAACACTTCCGAAGCAAAAAGACTTAAACACTTAAAACATACAAAAAAACCAAGCCAATAAAATAAATACAACAAGACATATAGCCATGGTTTGTACATACATTTCTTGTAGTTTATAATTATATGCTAATTGTGGTTCAATTCTTGGCTCAATAATAAAAGTAAGGAGGGAGGTATGCCACACTGAACACTGAAATCTACAAAGCTCCTACTCACATGTACCAGAGCCACACTGTGCTCTCAAAAAATGATTATGGTTAAAGTGATTATTTGATGTCATTTGTTGCCAACCACTGTTACAATTCTCTAACAAGCTCTGTACAGAGTCAACAAAAGAGAGAATATGTAACCTGCCCCTGTGAAATCTTCTAGGATATTCTATGTCGCAAGAAGAATGGGCCAAGTAACTCTCTTTCAGTTGAAGAGATCTTTTTGCAACACATCCAGGTAATTCCAGATCTCACTCAAATACATTTATTTTTGTAATTCAATATTTCTTTCAAGTGGAACAAATAAAAAGGTGTCAACTGCCACCCTTTCTAGTTCTTTTACTATTTGAGTTTAGGAGTGACATGCATTTATTCAAAGAGACACAAAAGAGACTGTCCGTGCATGTCAGCATACATTAAGACAGTCTGGTATATTCAATTTTTTTTCTTTTTGTATTGCAAACATTCATCTATTTATATACTGTCCTTAGCTGAATTATGTCAATAGAAATCTAATCTGTGTATATAACATTTGATTAACACATTATCCTATATATTTATAACGTTTCTCACCTTTCTCTTAACACGGTTACTGCAGCAGTGTGAATAGTATCCAATGGCTTCTTATGAAAAAAATGGTAGATAGTTTTGTAATATTATTATTATATCTCCATGTTCAATTATGTTCCATTACACAGCCAAGTAACTTTTATGCGGCTTCCAAGTGATTAGCCTAGAGGATTAAGTAAGAAAGCTGCTCTTTACAATCTTCAGTCCCATCTCTGGGGAGGAGATAACTTGTTATAAGAGAGCAAAACATAAAGGAGAACATCCCAGCATTTACCAATCCCCCAAAAAACAGATGTTTACGGAATTAACAGGAAGTGTCGGAGCCAAAGTGGTAGAGAGAGACGAAAACTGGCGCTAGACAATTTCTATCAGAAAAAGGATTAGAAGGTAAGAGATACAATGTATAGCAATGAGGTGAATTTGATTATACTATTTTGTGTAAATGTGTATATATATATATATATATATATATATATATATATATATATATATATATATAGAATGACATCAGAGAGATGACCCTATTCATCTCTCTCCATAGTTAGTAGGAAACTTAAGGGTCAATTTCAGTAATTTCATTCTGTACAAACTGTACACTCATTTATATATACTGTAACTGAATATATATATATATATATATATATATATATATATCAATATTCAATTGACCAATGTCATGCTTTATGAGACACTTAAAATCGAGCTACAAATGTTATCTGGAAGGCTGTCAAACTGATTAGATTGGCGAATTAAAGAGGAAAACTGCCTTTTCTAATCTTCAGCACATGCTACGAGGTGAGGGGATAACATACTAACGGAGAGAAAAAACATAGCGAACGTCCCAGCTGTGAGTCAACCAAAGAACGACTATTAACAGAATTCACTGGAAGTCTTGGACCCAGAGAGGAAGCGAGACGAAAGCTGGCTCTAGACAACTTATAACAGAACACGTTTTATAAAGGTAAGGGATACCATGTCTATAATATATTCATCTTCATTTACTGTATCCACTCGAATGATATATATTTTTTTTTAACGTATAATTAGCACTTTGTTCTATATACTCAATAACTGAGCTTAAATTGAGAAAAACTAAGAGTACTTCTAACAATGAAACCCAACTCTTATTAGAAACTTGTCAAAAGATATAAAATCTTAAAAGTGCTTAATGTACAATGTGATTAAACAGTGAAAAACAAAAAAATATATATACGTCACATTTGTTTTATTATTAAAGCCACAGACATAATTATATAATAATACAAATGGATCAAACATGTGGGATGGCTAGGGACAATATTGTGTCAGTCAATATAATGACGAATGTATAAAAGAATTAGATATAGTGCAGTCTAGCCAATCAAATTTTTTATACTCTAAATATTCTCACTCAGGATAATGTATATTACTGGCTACAAACTTGGATAAATCCTTAAATATGCTAATAAATTTGAAAATTAAAAGCTTGTGAGTGGAGCTTTTTTTTTTTTTAGGGTGGTGTGGCATTTTCCCACCCTACAAATTAGATCCCTAGTTATTATATAATAGCCTTCATGACTTAAATTTTAAAACATATAATTACATAGTTATATAGTGGCTTAGTTTGAAAAATGCATCGCGTCCATCAAGTTCAACCCTTTTCCTATTCCATGTTTACTGCTGTTGAAGGCAAATAAAAAATAAAAAAAAAGTATTTCAGCAATTTTGAATTCTGCTTTCAGTGGGGAAGATTTCTCCTTGGTTCAACAAGTACTAAATAAATATTACTAACATGCATCGCCCTCTATGCTCCGGGTCATTA
Source organism: Pelodytes ibericus (assembly GCA_036172795.1). Classification (NCBI taxonomy): domain Eukaryota; kingdom Metazoa; phylum Chordata; class Amphibia; order Anura; family Pelodytidae; genus Pelodytes; species Pelodytes ibericus. The sequence continues at coordinate 69,720,212 of CM069866.1, forward strand.
CAAAGGTATCCATGCCATTTCTAAAGGCATCTCACATATGTGTTACAACCACCTCTTGTGAATTCCAATACCTTTATTACCCTTTCTGTTAAAAATACCTTCAACTGTGGGACTTATGTTTTTGACTATGTAATCACATTTTAAGTTTGTATATCTTTTAGCACGTTTCTAATTCAGTTTGGTTGGTTTTTATATAAGCATTCTTTGTTTTGCTTTTAGTTTTTTTTAATTCTCTGGATCATCTCCCTTAAAACTTACTTTGGTGAAAATGAGAAAAATCTAAATTTTAAAACAGAGAGAACCCCCAGCAAAAAGTTTATTTATTTTCTGCTCACGAGTTTCTAATGTATCTTGTATTACAATCTGTCGTATTTTAGTTTATTTGGATGGTTTAGTCCTTTTTTAAGGTATCCTTTCAGATTTTCCCAAAAAAAATCAATTTTGTATGCTAAGACCCTCTAAGCAGGTTTCCTCGTAGGACGTCATGATAGCCAGTTTACCTTTTAAAGAATGAGCACGGAGATTGTTAAGAGAAGTCTGTAGAGACTGCTCACCTTACATCACTAAAGGGTTAACGTTTGAGTCTGTTTCCCACAAACATTTACACCAGTGTCATTTCTCTACACTTGTATTTTGCAGAAAAATGTCCAGCACAGAGACGTATGACCAGAACTATTATGAGGAGTATTATGCTTATTATAAAGATTTTGACTCATTTAATTTAAACTTTTACCGCAACGTGCACACATTGTGCAATATTGGATTCTTTGTGGTCTTCATCGTGTCGCTCTTTGGAAACAGTCTGGTTATCTGGATCGCTGGATTCAAGATGAAGAGTATGAGCGCTGTATGGTTCGTCAATCTGGCCGTAGGGGATTTAATATGTAACATCAGTCTTCTATTCCGCATTACCGATTGGGTTAATGCCATTGATTATGGAATATTATCTTATGTAATCGCCTCTCTATTCCTGAGGTTAAACATGCTTACGAGCGCCTTTTTTATAACAGTAATCAGTATTGATCGCTGCGTCTCTGTGATTTGGCCTCTGCTGGCCAAAATATACAGGACGCCCAGATTAGCTGCGATCATTTCAGCAAGTGGTTGGATCCTTTGTCTAATTCTCTTTCCTACACAGCTAGCAATCTACAGTGTTGTTAAGCTTAAAACATTATTAATCATTAACTTTGTGTCCTTTTTTGCCATCCCGTTTTTAATAATCCTATTTTGCAATGTTTTGATCGTGTTTAAACTGAGATCTCGTAAAAGACCAAGTGGATCTCTGAGACCTTTCAGGGTCATCACGGCAATTGTTGTCTGCTTCTTCGTATCTTGGTTCCCATATCACATGTTGTCCTTCTCACATCTAATGCATATGAATTGGGCAATTGCTTCTGCAACTCATGATATTTTTAAATTATTGGCTTACCTTAATGGTTGCATCAATCCATTTCTATATGTCTTTTTTTGTCCAGAATTTAAGGATAACCTTAGTAAGTGCCTATCTCACAGATTCCGAAAATGTGCAAAGCGAGAACTTAGCACACAACAGTAGAAGGTAGCAACACTTCCGAAGCAAAAATATTTAAACACTTAAAACATACAAAAAAACCAAGCCAATAAAATAAATACAACAATACATATAGCCATAGTTTGCACATACATTTCTTGTAGTTTACAATTATATGCTAATTGTGGTTCAAATCTTGGCTCAATAAGAAAAGTAAGGAGGGAGGCATGCCACATTAAACATTGAAATCTACAAAGCTCCTACTCACATGTACCAGAGCCACTCTGTGCTCTCAAAAAATTATTATGGTTAAAGTGATTATGTGATGTCATTTGTTGCCAACCACGGTTACAATTCTCTAACAAGCTCTGTACAGAGTCAACAAACGAGAGAATAGGTTACCTGCCCCTGGGAAATCTCCTAGGATATTCTATGTCGCAATAAGAAAGGGCCAAGTAACTCTCTTTCAGTTGAAGAGATCTTTTTGCAACACATCCAGGTAATTGCAGATCTCACTCAAATACATTTATTTTTGTAATTCCATATTTCTTTCAAGTGGAACAAATAAAAAGGTGTCAACTGCCACCCTTTCTAGTTCTTTTACTATTTAAGTTTAGGAGTCACATTCTGTATTCAACGAGACACAAAAGAGACTGTCCGTGCATGTCAGCATACATTAAGACAGTCTGGTAAATTCATTTTTTTTTCTTTTTGTATTGCAAACATTCATCTATTTGTATACCGTCCTTAGCTGAATTTTGTCAATAGAAATGTAATCTGTGTATATAACATTTGATTAACACATTATCCTATATATTTATAACGTTTTCTCACCTTTCTCTTAACACGGACTGCAGCAGTGTGAATAGTATCCAATGGCTTCTTATGAAAAAATGGTAGATACTTTTGTAATATTATTATTATATTATCATGTTCCATTACACAGCCAAGTTCAAAACATAACTTTTATGCGGCTTCCAAGTGATTAGCCTAGAGGATTAAGTAAGAAAGCTGCTCTTTACAATCTTCAGTCCCATCTCTGGGGAGGAGATAACTTGTTATAAGAGAGCAAAACATAAAGGAGAACATCCCAGCTTTACCAATCCCCCCCAAAAAACAGATGTTTACGGAATTAACAGGAAGTGTCGGAGCCAAAGAGGAAGAGAGACGAAAACTGGCGCTAGACAATTTATATCAGAAAAAGGATTAGAAAGGTAAGAGATACAATGTATAGCAATGATGTGAATTTGATTATACTATTTTGTGTAAATGTGTGTGTGTATATATATATATATAGAATGACATCAGAGAGATGCCCCTATTTATCTCTCTCCATAGTTAGTAGGAAACTTAAGGGTCAATTTCCCTAATTTCATTCTGTACAAACTGTACACTCTTTTATATATACAGTAACTGAATATATATATATATATATATATATATATATATATATATATATATATATATATATCAATATTCAACTGACCAATGTCATGCTTTATGAGACACTTAAAATCGAGCTACAAATGTTATCTGGAAGGCTGTCAAACTGATTAGATTGGTGAATTAAAGAGGAAAACTGCCTTTTCTACTCTTCAGCACATGCTACGAGGTGAGGGGATAACATACTAACGGAGTACAAAACATAGCAGAGAATATCCCAGCTGTGAGTCAACCAAAGAACGACTATTGACAGAAATCACTGGAAGTCTTAGACCCTGAGAGGAAGAAAGACGAAAGCTGGCTCTAGACAACATATAACATAACAAGTTTTATAAAGGTAAGAGATAAAAGGTATATAATATCTTCATTTACTGTATCCACTCAAATGATATATGTTTTTTTTTTTTTTACGTATAATTAGCACTTTGTTCTATATACTCAATAACTGAGCTTAAATTGAGAAAAACTAAGAGTACTTCTAACAATGAAACCCAACTCTCATTAGAAACTTGTCAAAAGATATAAAATCTTAAAAGTGCTTTTAATGAACAATGTGATTAAACAGTGAAAAACAAAAAAAAAATATATACTTCTCATTTGTTTTATTATTAAAGCCACATACATAATTATATAATAATACAAATAGATTAGACATGTGGGATGTCTAAGGACAATATTGTGTCAGTCAATATAAAGACGGATGTATAAAAGAATTAGATATAGTGCAGTCTAGCCAATCAAATTGTTTATACTCTTAAGTATTCTCTCTCAGGATAATGTATATTACTGGCTACAATCTAGGATAAATCCTTATATATATATTATAAATTGTGAGAATTATTGGCTTGTGAGTATTGTATTTTTCCACCCCAAAAATGTAATCCCTAATTATTATATAATAGCATTCATGACTTAAATATTAAAACAAATATTTACATAGTTATATAGCCGATTTCAAAGGCATCTCATGTATTTGTTACACCCACCTCTTGTGAATTCCATAGCTTTATTATCCTTTCTGTTAAAAATCCCTTCCGCTGTGGAACTTATGTTTTTGACTGTTTAAGCACATTGCAGATTCAAAGAACTTTTAAGATTTTATATCTTCTATCAAGTTTCTAATACAATTTGGGTGTTATTAATATAAGCATTCTTTGTTTTGCTTTTATTTATTTATTTTTTTTAATTCCCTGGATCGTCTCCTATAAGGACATGTTCCTATTTAAAGCCCTTATTATATCAACTTACTTTGGTGAAAATGAGAAAAATCCACATTTTCAAAACAAAGCAAAGCCCCCCCGAAAATGATACATTGTTTATTTTCTGCTCACAAGTTTCTAATGTGTCTGGTATTACCTTCTGTTGGATTTTTAGTTAGTTAGTCCTTCTTTAAGATATCCTTTCACATATTCCAAAAAATTCAATTTTGTATGCTAAGACCCTCTAAGCAAGTTTCCTCGTATGATGTCATGATAGCCAGTTTACCTTTTAAAGAATGAGCACGGAGATTGTTAAGAGAAGTCTGTAGAGACTGCTCACCTTACATTACTAAAGGGTTAAAGTCTGTTTCCCACAAACATTTACACGAGTGTAATTTCTCTACACTTGTATTTTACAGAAAAATGTCCAGCACAGAGACCTACGACCAGAACTATAATGTGGAGTATTACGCTCGTTTGAATGATTTTGACTCATTTTATTATGACTTTTACCGCAACGTGCACACGTTGTGCAATATTGGATTCTTTGTGGTCTTCATTGTGTCGATCTTTGGAAACAGTCTGGTTGTCTGGATCGCTGGATTCAAGATGAAGAGTATGAGCGCTGTATGGTTCGTCAATCTGGCTGTAGGGGATTTAATATGTAACGTCAGTCTTCTATTCCGCATGATCGGTTGGGTTAATGATATCAAATATGAATTATTATTTGATTTAATCGTCTCTCTATTCCTGTGGTTAAACATGCTCACAAGCGCCTTTTTTATAACAGTAATCAGTATTGATCGCTGTGTCTCTGTGATTTGGCCTCTGTTGGCCAAAATATACAGGACGCCCAGATTAGCTGCGATCATTTCAGCAAGTGGTTGGATCCTTTGTCTAATTCTCTTTCCTACACAGCTAGCAATCTGCAGTGGTGTTGAGCTTCAAACATTATTAATCATTAACTTTGTGTCCTTTTTTGCCATCCCGTTTTTAATAATCCTATTTTGCAATGTTTTGATCATTTTTAAACTGAGATCTTGTAAAAGACCAAGTGGATCTCTGAGATATTTCAGAGTCATCACGGCAATTGTTGTCTGCTTCTTCGTATCTTGGTTCCCATATCACATGTTGTCCTTCTTACATCTAATGCGTATGAATTGGGCAATTGCTTCTGCAATTCATGATATTTCTAATTTCTTGGCTTACCTTAATGGTTCCATCAATCCTTTTCTGTATGTCTTTTTTTGTCCAGAATTCAAGGATAATCTTATTAAGTGCCTAACTCGACAGTAGAAGGTAGTGACACTTCCGAAGGGAAAATATGCACTTCAAACATACAAAAAAAAAGACAGGGCAATAAAATAATTAAAACAATACATTTAGCCCTGGTTTGTTTTATTGTCACAGAGCATACATCTCTTGCAGTTTTTAGAAATATGGTAATTGTAATGGTGTTGAATTATTGGCTCAATAAGTAAGGAGGGAGGCATGCAATTATACTGTGCCACATTTTACAGTATGAACACTGAAAGCTACAAAGCTCCGACTCACATCCAAGGATAAATCTGATTGATCTTTGGAGTCAAGAAGGAATGTTTCCCCCTTGGAAGCAAAATTAGAAAATTTCTTCCTTAGGGGTTTTTGCCTTCTTTTGGATCAAAAGCTGGAATGATAGGTAGAAGGGTGGAACTTGATGGACTTGTGTGGTTTTTTTGTCAACTTAAATTACTATGTTACTATGTTACTATGTATGTTACATGTACCAGACCGACACTCTCAAAGCTCTCAAAAAAGGGTTACAGTCAAAGTGATCCTGTGATGTAATTTGTTGCCAACCACTGTTACATTTCTCTAACAGGCTCTGTGCAGCTCTGTGAGAGAACCTCTGGATATTATATCTCCCAATAAAAATTGGTCAAGATATTTCCTCCCAGTTGAAAGAGACACAATGAAATGTGTATTTTTCGGATCATTGCCAATAAAGAGATCTTTTTTGGGACATGTCCATTTAATTCCGCCAGATCTCAATCTTAAATTATGATTTTTTTTTTGTATTTCTCTTTTTTGTATTTTATTTACATGTTCTTTTTATGTGCAACTAATGTGTGAATTCTGATAATCATCGTGTAATAAAAACCTTCTGTTTTCCAATGTGGGCGCCACAGATGATAATATTTTACGAAGTTAATTGTAAGTCCAATGTATAGCTGACAACAAAGTTACTCACGTACAAGTTTTTCATTCCATTGACTGATTGCAATGTACAATATGCACGTAGCCCTGGTAAGCTATCCTTGTTCTCTATTTTCTCTGTGAAAAACTGGGAAGAAACAAAGAATGGTTAACTGCCACCCTTCCTCAGGATAAAGATAGTTATTTTACTATGTGAGATTAGGAGTGAAATGCTGTATTTGAAGAGACAAAGAGGAGACTGTGCAAGTCAGCATACATTAAGACAGTCTGGTATATTCATTTGTTTGCCTTTTGTATTGCAAGCATTCATCTTTTTGGATACTGTGCTTAGGCGAATTTTGTCAATAGATGTGTAATCTGCGCATATTGCAATTGATTAACACATTATAACATATATTTATAACTATTCTCTTTAGCATGGACTGCAGCAGTGTGAATAGTATCCAATGGTTTCTTATAATAAATGGTTGATTAGTATTTTTATTATTATTATTATTATTATATCTCCATGTTCAACCATGTTCCATTAAACAGCCAAGTTCAAAACATGACTTTTAGGAGGCTTCCAAGTGTGATTAGATTAGAGAATTAAGTAAGAAGGATGCACTTTCGAATCTTCAGTCCCATCCCTGGCGAGGAGCACATGTTAGAAGAGAGCAAAACATAAAAGAGAACACCCCAAACCCCAAAACACTTATCTTTACAGAATTAACAGGAAGTGTCGGAGCCAAAGTAGAAGAGAGACGAAAACTGGCGCTAGAAAATTCATTGCAGAAAAAGTATAATAAAGGTAAGAGATACAATGTATTGCAATGATGTGAATGTGATTATACTATTTTGAGTATATATATATATATATATATGTTTGTTTCCATCCTTATTTACTGTCCCAAGTTGAATTTTATATTGCTTTTTATGAAACAGAATTTGAATATATTCTATTTATTTAATATTTATATAGGGCATAATTTAGTATGTGCAAATTAAGGAAAATCTATAAACATGCACATTTTTCCCATGCTTTTACCTGGTGGATATTCATACTCAGTAAAGAACAAATGCCGCTAACAGATTCAATTATTATCCCTTCACCTCGACAGTATCTAAACTGAGATGGTCAAGTGGCCCGGTAACACGGAAGAGGTTTTTACAAAATGTGTTTAAGTTCAAAAGACAAAAAAAAAAAACTAAAAAAATTAAAAGATGCTTATTCCACAGCAAAAAGAGAGAATTCTATTTTTAAGGCTAGTTAATCTTGATTCAGATGGGTCATTTTCTTGCATTTAACTCAAGATTCTAAACATGTCCGCCCCCTGATTGAGTGATATGAAGCACAGAGCCCCAGTAAGGCACTTAATTAACTGAAGGCCAGTTAATTTTATATGTTCTAGTTTCTGTCGGGAGCAAGCAGCATCTTGTGACAAGAGATTGAGCCCTGTTTCTAAACAAAGCAAAAATAATTCTATAAGTCACTTTATTTGTATTATTTCACAAAGCATTTCTACATAAAATGCCTACACATAATTCAATTTCTTTAGTTACACAGTAGTCTTTTAATATTTTTTTTTTTCATGTAACGTATTGTGTTTCCCTTCTGAAATATTATTGCCCAGCAAGTCACTGAATGGCTTATATATTAATCTTTTTCCACCATGACTATTATTGCTCTACACTTATTATATTTGCAGGAAAAAGTCCACCGCAGCACCGTATGACCAGGATTATTTTTCTGACATTGATCGCTATAAGCCAATTTTACGAAACAATTTGACTCCATGGGAAAGTATTGTGCAATATTGGGTACTTTGTGGTATTCATTGTGGCGATCCCTGGAAACATTCTGGTCGCCTGGATCGCTGGATTCAAGATGAACAGTATGAGCGCCTTATGGTTCCTCAATCTGGCCTTGGCGGATTTAATGAGCAGCCTCGGACTTCTTTTATGTATGATAAAATGGGTTTCTGACAAAATCATGGGAAGTTATTTTGATATGTTACTTAGCAGCTCCATTGAACCATTTGTCCTCTGAGGAGTACAATTCACACAACACGCAGATTAGCCACTGTCCTTTCATCCATTGTTTATGTGTTTTGTCTAATTGTCATTTCTTTCTCTCTTTTATCGTCTTTTGTGTTTGGTAATGAAGCAGTGTTAATCTTTAACTTTGTGTCCAATTTTGCTGTCCTGTCTTGGAATGGCATCAGAAGCTGAGTCTGCCTGCACCTCAACACATTTCGCCGGATACTACACGTGCACGTTTTTTCATTTCCTCCTGAAAAAAGCCATGTAGTATCCGGCGAAACGCGTTGAGGTGCAGGCAGACTCAGCTTCTGATGTTATTCCAGCCACCATCTTTGCTTGATTTACTCCTACCACCGTTTTGTGAGTTCTCCTTGTATTAGGGGCCCATATACATTTACTAAATCTGGTCATACACATGTTTGTGTTTTTATTGTGTTTTTTTTACAGGAATCATATTAAAATTTTGAAGGATTTTATCACTCTTCATTGCAAAATTGCAAAATATTCAATTTACGTATTCACTACTGTGCTTTCGTATTTTGTGTATAGTTAAAGTAATTTGAAGATTACTTCAGAAGGCAGCATTGTTGTGGTACAAGTATTATTATTTTATTTGCACGGGGCCATTTGGCACACCCATTCTTGGAATGCACTGATTATTTTTAAACTTAGATCTTCTCAAAGACGGAGAAGCTCTCAACGACCTTTCAAGATCATCGGTGCAGTGGTGGTCTGCTTCTTCGTATGTTGATTTCCCTATCATGTTCTATTACTCCTATATCTAATTCATATGAACTTGACAATTTTATTAAATCTCTACCAGCCAAGATTGGGAAAGTTTATTTATTTTTTATTTTTTTTAAAGATGAGAAACAATAATATTACTGAACAAAAAAAAAAAAAAAAATTAAAATTTGTAAAAAATAAAAAAACAATAAAGCCAAAGTTCCTAATTATTTGTTTATAATATCCATAGATTTTGCTTAGCTTACTATGAAAAAAGAAAAAAAAAAGAAAAAGCAGTGCAGGGATGTTACCGTGTGTAAATATTGCCATTGAATGGAATCTGTCAAGATGAGACTCACGTGTACCAGAGCCAAACTAAGCTCTGGATTTTTGTAGTTATTCTCTGATATCCTTTGATGCCAACCTTTGTTAAACCAGTAAAACCACTGAATACAATCGTTACAGTTTCAATGAGCATTCCTGGCACATGTATGGAATTAGATTTAGTGGCTATTTCACCTTTCAAAATGTTGTGACCATTCGCTCCAATCTGAAATTTTCACCTACCCATTCAACCTGATCTTTAAATATCTGCTGCTCATTGGTATCTGGGCCTTTGCATTATGGGAGTACTGATTCTGTCATGGATCCTCTGATCTGTTGCTGGTAGCTGTGTCTTTTTCGTCTAGCAAGGCCCGGAACCCCTAACCTGGAGGCTGATCACCTAACTGGGGGAAAGGGTCACAGCCAGAGGCGTCGCTAGGGGTGGGCTAAGGGGGCTGAAGCCCCGAATGTAATGATAGGGAAGTCACTAAAAGTGTTCAGAATTTAGTAGGTAACAAAAAAAATGGCTTGAAAGAGGACTGAATGCTCACACAAAAAGTTTCAAACAGACAGAACCTCACTTCTGGCTGATTAAAGTTCTTATTGAACAATACTCCCTGTGATATTCCATTTTTTTTCGTCAGTATCACACACCTCTAGCTGGAAGAAGAAACAGTAATAACTAGTACTAGTAATAATATAGCACCTTTCCTCCCAGTGGGACTCAAAAGATTATTTTTTGTAAGCACACACCCTCAGATTTCCCCAAATACACAGCTGAGTAATTAATGTTATTACAACCCAGTTGATGGTACCCATTTATCGAGCTCAGAAGGATGAAGGGCTGAGTTGATCCTGCATATTTTCAAAATGCTCACTTTTTTAATAATATATTAGGCAGGGCAAAATCTGTTCTTCCGGTAGGAGAAATCCCCCAGGATTGCCCCCAGCACAAAGCATCAATAAGTCAGTGAAATTAAATGTTCGACTAACCTTTGTTGAATTTTAATGATTGGGCAGATTAGATGGAGCGAATGGTTCTCATCTGCTGACACATTCTATGTTTCTATATGGAAAAAGGTTAAAAAAAATCTTAGGAATTATTACTTTACCGGAAGGGTAGGGGATGCATGGAATAGTCTTCCAGCAGAAGTGGTAGAGGTTTTCACCTCTGCTATGTTGGCCCCAAAATTCCCATCTCAATTTCCTGTAAGTCTCTGTAATTCTCTCTTTATTCAGTAGACCCTTAGATACGTATATTATAAGTAAACGTAATGAAAGTATTCACATTTTTTTTTAGAGTATGCAGACTAAATATCTCTCATATACCAAGCACACAGGACATGCCCCAGCACCCACATTGCAGACCCAGGCCATGTCCCATCACCCACATTGCCCACCCAGGACATGTCCCAGCACCCCATGACATGCCTCAGCATCCACTTTGCATACCTGGACCTAATCCAGAAATCCAAGACATGCCAAAGGATCCACATTGCACACCCAGGCCATGTCCCATCACCCACATTGTCCACCCAGGACGTACCACAGCCAGCACTGACTTTGCATTCAAAGGGCATGCCCCAGTACCCACATTACACACCCAGTACATGCCCCATCACCCACATTACACACCCAGTACATGCCCCATCACCCACATTACACACCCAGTACATGCCCCATCACCCCCATTACACACCCAGTACATGCCCCATCACCCACATTACACACCCAGTACATGCCCCATCACCCACATTACACACCCAGTACATGCCCCATCACCCACATTACACACCCAGTACATGCCCCAGTACCCACATTACACACCCAGTACATGCCCCATCACCCACATTGCACACCCAGAACTTGCCACAGCACCCACATTGCACACCCAGGATTTACCCAAGTAGCCACATTGCACACTCAGGATTTACCCAAGTAGCCACATTGCACACCCAGGATCCTACCTACTAGCCAAAGGTGTCTAAAACAATTATACTTGAATACAATGTGTACTAAATATAATCAATAATGATAACAAAATGTACTGGTTACAGGCTGAACTTGAATGGTTCTATCTATTTCACTCCTGATCACAGAGCTTGCCTACATTAAAAAAATAAATAAACACTGAAACTTCCAATAACAACAATAAAAAGCAGTCATATCCCTGTACATAACATCATCCTGTGAAAGTCAGTCAGTCAAGAATAAAGCACGCATGTTCTCACAGAAGGCTAATCTGATAAGATTAGAATGCTATACATCCTGGCAACAGCAGTTAGTGGAAGAGCATGATGATGTGCGTGGCAGGGGCCGTAACTAGAGGCTTTAGTCACAAAGGAAGGGAATTGAGAAAAGAGCTGCAAACAGAAGACCAAAGAAGCTGAGTTGGAAAAAAAATGGAGAATGCTTCCAACTCGGCTACTTTGGCCTTAAGTTTAAAAATTCCTCTCTCAGTTTTGTGCAATATGATGAAACCAAGTGTAGCATCCTTTTTTAGCGCGGCCATTTCCTTGTTTGGGTAAATATGTTGGGATTTCTCAGATGCCGAGAAGATCAGGCTACAGAGAGAACAGGTCACAAACATCCACTAATAAAAATAGTTTCTCAAATAACTCAGAGTCTGCACTCCCCAGCTGGACATCGCAGGGGTAAAGAAACAAGGTAAGAAACTGATGATTAACATTAAGAAGGGTCCTTAGGGGGTCTATTCACAATGGGCTTTATTCCTAAAAGAGGGGGCTGAGAAGGGGATTTCAAACTTAAAATGGGCTTTATCACCTAAACATGGCTTATGCTGCCAATGCAGACAATAACATGATTAAAAAGGATCTATACATTGTCTTAGCAGAATTGCAAGCAAATGCCTAAATTTAAATGTGTCTGTGGAGTCTCCGGCTTATGACATCACCTGTGGCCTGATATGCAAATTGCACACTGAAAATGAGTTCATTTACATATGTGTGTGTGTGTGTGTGTGTGTGTATAGAACTGTGTACACGTTTCATTGGCACTTCAAGGAGCATAGCATGTGAGTTTAGGTATCACAGGATGGTAGGGTGGTCATTGATATTTAATTCGCTCTCGGAAGCTTCCTGGGAAGTTTTAAATAACATATTTGATGAGGATAAAAGATGAGGGAAATTACGGAAGGTTTTGCTTGTAAGAGTATTGTGCTGGATCGGAGTGAAGGGAGCTGAGAATACATATAAGAAGAAGTGTTAGAACATCCATGTGTTAACATGTACTTGGCAGACTTTCAATAAATCAAGAAAACTCTCTTTGAAAGGGTCAACTTAATATAGACGGATCTTATCCAAAACTCTCCTACTCGATACAGATATTTTTTGCCAATTTCTGGCCGATTTTTGTCCATATTCCATTATAAGGGATGGGCCAAAGTCCCGCAAAATGTTTTTTTTACAGTTCATTTTATGATATGTTCTCGCCTACATGGGCAAAATAGAGGCAAGGTAGGGTTAATTACATTTTAATATATTTTATTGGGTTTGGAGCCTTTGACCGGACCCCAGGGTCAGTGGAGGTTTCCAGTATATATGGGAATTTGGAGTCGTTTGGCTAGCCCTCGACTCCTGGGGTGGTGGGGGGGCTGGTGAAGTTATATTTATATTTAGGGGGTTTGGGAGCCTTTGGCTTGTCCAGGAACTTCCATGGGAGGTTCATTTATTTATATAGATGTTTGGGGGCATTTGGCTAGCCCCCAATACCCAAGGGGGGTTAGTCATTGGGGGCTACCAAGGGCACATCGAGCCCCTAAGTAACAGGCGTGCTGCCAGTCTGGAGCACACCTGTCAATCGGAGTCATGATGTTTCTTGTGTATTTCCGGGGGTTTGTGTGCTGCGAACAGAAAGACATTACTTCGCCATAATCTGTGGAATTCGTTGCTCAGCTATATTTCTATTTAGGAGGTGTTGGTACCCAAGGACTGGCAAAAGAGGTGGAATTATAGACTTAATAAGTATTTGCACCTAATTATGTATCTGCTCTTTGAGGTGGAAATGTCACATGCAATGCATATATTTGCAAAATGTAGTCAAGAAGGATTTTTTCCCCTTAGGAGGCAAAATTCGAAATAGATTCCTTAGGGGTTTTTGCCTTCTTTTGGATCAAAAGCTGGAATGAGAGGTAGAAGGGTTGAACTTGATGGACCTGTGTCTATTTTCAACCTAAATTACTATGTTACTATGTAAAATTAAAAGACTTTCCAAGTGATTCCTATTAGTATTTTGACTGATGCAACCTTAGCTCTAGAAGGATCAGCTTCCCTAACTAGTCCCTGTACAATCTAACATAGTAACATAGTAACATAGTAATTTAGGTTGAAAAAAGACACAAGTCCATCAAGTTCAACCCTTCTACCTATCATTACAGCTTTTGATCCAAAAGAAGGCAAAAAACCCCTAAGGAAGCTATTTCGAATTTTGCCTCCTGGGGGAAAAAATTCCTTCTTGACTCCAAGAGGCAATCAGATTTCTCCTTGGATCAATAAGCTCTTTTATTAATGCTTATTCTATTATTAATAGCCCTGTATGTTCTGCTTTCCTAAAAAAACATCCAAACCATTTTTAAATGCATCTATTGTGGTTGCTAGCACCACCTCTCTTGGCAGTGAGTTCCATAACTTTATTGTCCTAACCGTAAAGAATCCCTTCCTTTGCTGTCTATGAAATCTTTGCTCTTCCAGTCTGAGGGGGTGACCTCTTGTTCTTTGTACCTTTCTGTTAATGAACAGGTCACTGGAGAGCTCTTTATATTGGCCCTGCAAATATTTATATAATGTTATCATATCCCCTCTGAGACGCCTTTTTTCTAACGTATATAAATTCAATTTTTTAAGTCTCTCTTCATAACTAAGATCCTCCAAACCCCTTATTAATTTTGTAGCTCTCCTTTGCACTTTTTCTAGTTCCTTAATATCCTTTTTAAGGACTGGTGCCCAGAACTGTACTGCATATTCAAGGTGAGGTCTTACCATTGATTTGTAAAGAGGCAAGATGATATCCTCCTCCCGTGAATCTATACCTCGTTTTATACATGCCAATATCTTATTGGCCCTTGCAGCTGCTGACTGGCATTGGGCACTGTTGCCAAGTTTGTTGTCTATAATTATTCCTAAATCCTTTTCATTAGTAGTTTTTCCCAGGGAAAAACCATTTAACGTATATGTTGCTTTGTTATTATTTTTCCCATAATGCATAACTTTACATTTGTCTATATTGAACCTCATTTGCCACTTTACTGCCCAGTCCCCCACTCTGTCCAAATCTTCCTGTAAAGAAAAAACATCAAGATTAGTCTTTATTGCCTTACCTAATTTAGTGTCGTCCGCAAACACGGAGACATGGCTCTCAGCACAATGTGGCAGATCATTAATAAACAAATTAAAAAGAAGAGGGCCCAAAACAGACCCCTGAGGTACTCCGCTTAATACCCTTGTCCAATTTGAGAATTTTCCATTTACAACAACCCTTTGTGTTCTATCTTTTAGCCAATTTTCAATCCACATACACACATTTGCCCCCAAACCTATTTCTCTCAATTTGTAGAGTAACCTTTTGTGTGGAACTGTATCAAATGCTTTCGCAAGAAATCTGTATCAATGTCAATCGAAGTCATGTTCCATTACACATCTGTGTTCCAACTAAAATTGTTACCTGTATTGTCATCTGTAGTGCTGTCAAACTGACTGGATAATTAAGAAGAAGGCTGCCCCTTTCAGATTCCACTGTGGGGATTACATATTAAAGCAGTGAAACACTGAATTGATATCTAGCCGTTATCAGTCCCAAGGACGACTCTTTGTAAAATTCACAGCAGGTCCAGTAGCCAGAGGAGAAGATAGACAAAAACAAACAACGTATAGGACAAAAGGAATCAAGGTAAGATATTTATGATGCTGTGATCAGGGATGGGCAATGTGTCTACGAGGCGTCACTAGGGTTGGTGTGATCCCCATGGTGCCACCCCCGCTGGATTTCCTCCAATACCATGCCAAACAGATTACTTCGTAATGCCAGTCAGATGGCCCATTAAATATGCCATGCAAGAGCCCCATAAGTTATGCAACATACAGGAGTCCCACAAAATATGCCACATACAGGAGCCCCACAAAATATGCCACATACAGGAGCCCCACAAATTATGCCACACACAGGCACCCCATTAATAATGTCACACACAGGAGCCCATTAACCAGGCCTCACTCATGAGCCCCATTAACTATGCCTCACACAGGAGCCCATTAATTATGCCTCACACAGGAGCCCCATTAATTATGCCTCACACAGGAGCCCCATTAATTATGCCTCACACAGGAGCCCCATTAGTTATGCCTCACACAGGAGCCTCATTAATCATGCCTCACACAGGAGCCCCATTAATTATGCCTCACACAGGAGCCCCATTAATTATGCCTCACACAGGAGCCCCATTAATTATGCCTCACACAGGAGCCCCATTAATTATTCCTCACACAGGAGCCCCATTAATTATGCCTCACACAGGAGCCTCATTAATTATGCCTCACACAGGAGCCCCATTAATTATGCCTCACACAGGAGCCTCATTAATTATGCCTCACATAGGAGCCCCATTAATCGTCATTAACATATGAAACAGCCAGTTTGCCATTTAAAATATGTGACTGTTTGTCCATTAAATATGCCAAAGCCAGCTTGCCAATTAATAATCCACAGCCAATTTGCCCAATAATATGCCAGTGTTATATTGTCATTAACAAGCCAGTATTATTTTGCCATTAATAATCCAGACAATTGGCCCATTGATATGCCAGTGTTATTTTGCCACTAATAAGCCACAGACAATTTTCCCATCAATAAGCCAGTATTATTTTGCGGGGATGGGACACTTCATCGCGGCTTCTTCCGCGCAGCCGCTTCACCGCCGACTCTACAGCACAAGACAGATCGTCGCAGGAGATTTCATCGCGGGACATTTCATCGCTAAAGATAAGTATTTTACCGATTTTAGTTTGTTTAGAATTAGGGTTTAGGGGGTTAGAATTAGGTTTAGTGTTTAGTGTTAGGGGTTAATTTTACTATTAGGGGTCGGGGGTTAATATTAGGGTTAGTAGTAGGGTTTAGGGGGTTAATATTAGTATTAGGGGTCGGGGGTTAGTATTAGGGTTAGTATTAGGGGGTTAACTTTAGTATTAGGGGTCGGGGGTTAGTATTAGGGTTAGTATTGGGGTTTAGGGGGTTAACTTTAGTATTAGGGGTCGGGGGTTAGTATTAGGGTTAGTATTAGGGTTAGTATTGGGGTTTAGGGGGTTAACTTTAGTATTAGGGGTCGGGGGTTAGTATTAGGGTTAGTATTAGGGGTCGGGGGTTAGTATTAGGGTTTAGGGGGTTAATTTTAGTATTGGGGTTAATTTTAGTGTTAGTATTGGGGTTTAGTGTTTAGTGTTACTATTGGGGGGGAATCATTTATTAGGGGGGTTATTTTAGTTTTACTTTTAGATTTGTAAGAGCTGACAGTTCAGCGCTGAACTGTCAGCTCTTACATAACTGCAGCCGCGGTGAAACGGCCGCGTTATACTTCATTGCTGACAGTTCAGCGTTCTAACTGCCGCGCTGAACTGTCAGCGATGAAGATGCAGCGAAGAAGTGTCCTAGACCCTTATTTTGCCATTAAAAAAACAGATAATTTTCCCATTAATATGCCAGTGTTATTTTCCCGGTGTTGTGCGCCCCCGGCACTCCCCTTGTGATGCCAGTGGTGTCCTGGTACCCCTTTTGCTGACTACTGGCTGAACTAACCCTTTGGGTGTTGGTGGGTTGAGAAATCCCCTGTTAGAAATGTGTGTATATATATATATATATATGTAAATTCCTCTAGAAGTATTAATGTTAACTAGAAGCACTAGTACATCCCTGGAGATAAATTATTTTTAGCGCGGTCATTTCCATGTTTGGGTAAATTTATTGGGATTTCTCAGAAGCCAAGCAGATCATCACAGAGAACAAATAACAAAAATCCACAACTACAAAAAAAGTAGAAGAATGTACTTTCTCATACTAATGACTTGGAACTTGGGATGCTCCTCTTAGAATGAGCAAACACAGCTCAGGGATTTATAGGACCACTCAGATGTACTAAAAAAGAAGAACTGAGTTACTGATTAACAGCATGAAGTGTAAGAGCAAGACGGACCATGGGACAGACCATAGGACAGACCATAGGACAGACCGTGGGACAGACCGTGGGACAGACCAATGGACAGACCATGGGACAGACCGTGGGACAGACCATGGGACAGACCATAGGACAGACCATAGGACAGACCATGGGAAAGACCGTGGGACAGACCATGGGACAGACCGTGAGACTGACCGTGGGACAGACCGTGGGACAGATCATGAGACAGACCATGGGACAGACCGTGGGACAGACCATGGGACAGACCGTGAGACAGACCGTGGGACAGACCATGGGACAGATCATGAGACAGACCATTGGACAGGCCATGGGACAGACCGTGGGACAGACCATGGGATAGACCGTGAGACTGACCGTGGGACAGACTATGGGACAGACCGTGGGACAGACCATGGGACAGACCGTGGAACAGACCATGAGACAGACCGTGGGACAGACCGTGAGACTGACCGTGGGACTGACTATGGGACAGACCATGGGACAGACCATGGGACAGACCAATGGACAGACCATGGGACAGACCATGGGACAAACCAAGGGGGCTATTTGCTAAGGGCTTTATTCATGAAGAAGAGAATTGCAGGAAGGGAATTTCCAACTTAAAGATAAAGTTGGAAAAATGATCTAACTCCTGGATAGGATAATTTTTTCAACTTTGGCCTTAAGTTTGCAATTGCCTTCTCATTTCCCTGCAGTTACCTATTTTCATAAATAAAGTCTTTTGCTCTTTCTATTCAATAAAGGTCGAGAATAGTGTTGAGGTCAACTGTGGAGATACAATGTTACTTTAAAAGTAGACCTTCCAATTCGACCCCCTCACCTTATTCACTAAGATAAACTCAACATGATATTCGTGCCACATGGTTTTCAAACAGTTTCGGACTTGATGGGACGTCCTGTTATTTTGGGGCTGTCCTGTCCCGTCAAATGGGAGGCCATTGGAAAATATGTACTAAGAATAGCACTTTATTTCTCCCAATAAGAGTGTCTCTCATATTTAAATTGAAATATTAGGTATAAAATAGTATAACATTTTCATATAAAATAGTTTATTTGGCTAAACACTATGGGCTTTATCCATAAAAGACGGAATTGCAGTTCATTGCAAACTTAAGGCCCAAATAGCCAAGATGTAAAAAATAACCAGTACTGATATATTTTAAACTATGTTTTTTTGAGGGGGGGGGGGGGTGCAGGTGGCTGGAATGTGAAGTTCTCTGCAGTTATCTGCAGTTTGCTAGTTCATGACTAACACATTTTATTAAGCTTTGTTTTGTTTTGTTTTGTAAACTTATAACGTCTTTCCATTATGGTGTTTGCAGAAAATGAACACCACGGACGCTCCCGAACTCTCCCTCCTAGACATGTTATGGCCTTTTGAACGTCCAACCGGAGACTATGCGGATTCACCCATCTGGGCGAATTATTTAGAACTGTATTGGTATGTGCGCATCCCCTGTATCATTTCTTATGTTGTAACCTTCATCGTGGGAGTCCTCGGTAACAGTCTGGTCATCTGGATTGCCGGATTCAAGATGGAGAGCATCAGCGCTGTGTGGTTCCTCAATCTGGCCATAACCGATCTGATATGTAACCTGGCTCTACCTATTCGCATAACCGAATGGGTTTTAGTTCTCCAGAACGTGCCCTATACTACAAGTCTATGTAAAGCCAGTACAGCTGTGATGTTTTTTAACATGCTCACCAGTGTCTATTTTTTAACAATCATCAGTATTGACCGCTTTGTGTCAATTATGTGGCCCCTTTGGGGTAAAATACACCGAACACCCCAATTAGCTGGTATCATTTCAGTAATTACTTGGGTGGTATGCCTGATGATCACGGTCCCACATACAGTGTTCTATAACACAATTGATGATATGTCAGAATGTTATCCGAAGTATTACGATTCTTTACTGGAATATGGCGATGCTTCTTTATATGTGATATTGACCACTAAATTTGTTTCCATGTTTGCTGTCCCCTTCTGTATAATCCTGATCTGCAATGGCTTGATAGCTTGTAAACTCAGAACGGTTCGAAGACGAACTGGATCTAGACAACCTTTCAAGGTCATCACTGCCATAGTGGTCTGCTTCTTCATCTGCTGGTGTCCATACAACATTTGGCCCTTGATAATACTGAATGAGAAATACTGGAAAGTAGACGTTATCATTGTAGAAATCACCGTGTGCTTGGCTTATTTTAACAGCTGCATTAACCCAATTATTTATGTCTTCTTTTGCAAAGACTTCAAGGATAACTTTATAAAGTCCTTGCCAGCCAAACTGGAAGACATCTTGAATGACAGGCCTGAGGCAAATTGTAAAGAAGTTTGTCCCTTGAATGTTGTGTCATCAACAGATTTGATATATAATCGTCCCAAAGTAGTCTAGTTTGGTGACTAGTTAAATTATTTTCAGAAGAAGAGTTAGCAAGTGCCCATTTTAGTGAATAGGTTTGTAAAAACCAGATCCTCCCAGTGCTATTTTTATTGCCTATTTAAGCTTTAAGTGAATTCTATGATCCTGGGTTAGGAAAGTTGGCCAAAATTGTTGGAAATGTTGTATTCCGTACGTGCGCTTCTCAAATTATTTTAATTTAATTGACATTTATCCATGAGTGGGCCACCATTTGAGATGCCACTCAATTCTGTAGATATTT
The DNA here is from genome assembly GCA_036172795.1 of Pelodytes ibericus. Classification (NCBI taxonomy): domain Eukaryota; kingdom Metazoa; phylum Chordata; class Amphibia; order Anura; family Pelodytidae; genus Pelodytes; species Pelodytes ibericus. The sequence goes on from CM069866.1 coordinate 69,740,499, forward strand.
GTGAAATGGAATTATGTTTAAACAATTACTCAAAGACTTTAATAACATATTATAAATAATATAGCTTTTTGCTGGTGTCTTGTAACAGACGTTTTTAGCCAGCTTTTCCATCATGACTGTATCCATCCGGCACTTTGTTTTAATGCTCTATATTTCTGATATATATTCTGATTTATAGGATACCATGACTAAAGGTCAATTCACATTACCTCAAATGAACAAGCATTGTGGGTACAATTCATGGTAGTTTTACATTTAACTGCATTTTTTCCACAAAGGCTATGCTTACAGTTATAAATGGATATGTTTGCAGGTTAGAAGTCTACTAGATCAGTGCTTAGTAAACCTGTACCCAAGCAACCCCAGTAGTCCTTGGGATTACCCAGTTGTGTTTAAATCAGAATATGTATAACACCTGGTATGGTTCCCTAACAGTTAGGGAACCACACCAGGTGAAGTACACATATATTACAGTTAGGGAACCATACCAGGTATACTACAAATAAAGTACAGTTAGGGAACCACACCAGGTGTAATACATATATAGTACAGTTAGGAAACCATACCAGGTATAATACATATAAAGTACAGTTAGGGAACCATACCAGGTATAGTACATATATAGTACAGTTAGGAAACCCCACACGATGAGGACAGGTTTAAGAATCACTGTACTAGTTAAGGAGAGTATTTTTAACTACTGTGAAAGAAATCACACCTGGTGATGTTTTTTTTTTCTACTAGATTGAAATAATGTTTTTTTTGTGTGCAGCTCACATATCCAATATTCAAAATAATTTGCATGATGTACTATAGATTTTATGCAGCTTATGTAATGGATTAAAGATATGTTGAATTGTTGTGGCTTTTCAGTCTAACACTATTCTGTTAGTATGTAGTCAATAGTTATACTCACTGCTTGGCATTAAAAGTAATAAATCAATTTAAAATACTTTCTAAGAGCACACTGACTTATTGTTGATGGAAAGTTGACCACTCAAATTTTTGCGTAGATACAATGGAATATACAAAATGCGTTGGGTAATTTTCCTCTTATACATCACTAGCATGCAGTTTTTGATTATTTAACAATAGATAATACATTTTAGAATTGTATCAAAATGTATTAAAAATGTGTGCGTCAAACATTTAAAAACTAAAACTACCGGTATTGTTTCTTAGAGTTGTGATTTAATCACTACTTATTTGGTCATGGACCTTTTTACCTTTGGTATTAAAAAAAATGCATATAATATGTGCAAATAATACAAGCTTTGCTAAGTTTTAAAGAACTAGTCATTGTATATATCATCCTCAGATGATCATGATGGCCTTGGTGTTCTTATCAATGAGAGTTTCTACAAAAGGGGTAAATAAATCTTCCCAGATTCTCATGGGTCTGATACCAGCAATCTCAATCAGAGACAAACATAAAATAGATAATAATTGTATCTCATTATACAGTTAATGTAACTATTTATCAGCTGCAATACCACATATACTGAGCAGCACGAGTTCTGGGCAGAGGTCTGGGCCAGATTGGACAGTAAGTTGAGCTGGATGTATGTGGGAGAGCATCCAGCTCTCTCCCTACTTCTCAAACCTCAAAAAGTCCCTCCAAACTCACCTCTTTGAGGACATTTACTACCCATCCCACTAGAATACCCAATGATTAGCTTCTAGCTAATCCCACCAGCTCTCACTGACCTCAAACACTGTGAGGAACAGGAAGCTTATAACTTATCCAACCAGAACCCAATAATTCATCTCTGGCCAACCCCACCTAGCTCCAACTATCCCTAATATTGTTACAACCACCACCTTCCCTTTGATCTCTTGACTCATTTATGTAACTCAGATACCCCTTTCTTCGAGCTTGTGCTCTTGCAAATGGGGCTCTCTACCTCATATATTAGTCTGTTCTTCTACATCCAACTTAGTATGTAGTCCCCCCTCTGCAAAACCTTTCAAGGTCATCACTGCCGCCCTGGTCAGCTTCTCCGTAAAACATATGGTGTCCGTATAACATTTGCCAACTAAAGCGTATAGGAAAGTTGATATGATAATAGGTGAAATTTTGGGTTGTTTTTATATATATAACTAACTCAGTTCCAAATCCTATTATCTACATCTTCTACTGTGTAGAATTCAAGGAAAGTTTCTTGAGGTCCCTCCCGGCCAGGCTGCAAAATGCCATGATGAATACAAATAAAGTGGTTTATTGAGCTCTCTTTTCTCTGTGGAGCTCTATCGGGAGGCAGACATCTTGGGTCAGATCTTCATTCATCTGACCAAAGATTCTAAACATGTCCGCCCCCTGATAAACATATACAGAGGCAAGGGTGCTCAAATAGTTACTTTATTTGTATTATTAAACTAAAGCATATATATTTAAAATACATTACACATAGCTTAATTTTTTTTTGCTACAGGTGTCCTTTAAATCAGATACCAATGGAGAGTAAATACACAACAGTGTCTTGCTACATTCATAATTTTCTAAAGTCTATTTTTTTTTTAACTCTACATGACATGTATAGTTTACTTGGCATCAAATGAAAAAGAAAATAGCTAAAAAACAAACAAACAAAACAGTTACAGTATCTCTGCGCCTAATCAGTCACAGTCACATTACCCCAGATGCACAAGATCAAGACATACAAGATCGATTCTTTAGGACATGGACGGTGAAGAGATAAGATTTGAGTTCTAAATAAGAATAATGTGTCAGCTCGGTCTAGTGGAGTTCTCAGCACTAAGAGTTACAATACAAGCCAGAGACTGATGCCCCGTCTTTGAGACCAAAGGAAAGAATCACAAAAAAGAATACAGAGAGATCGAGGAGCAGCCGAAGATTAGAGGGGCGTGAGACCAGATTGTATTGAGTAGGAAAGACAAATCGAGGTGAGAGACGCAAATTATCCTATTCTAAAGAGATAAGACAGTCAAAAAAAAACGTGGATTTGTTACATATTGTACTTGTGTTATGCTTTGCGAATGGCAGCCAATGTGAAGTAAGCTTGTTGCTTTATGAGAAGTTCAGAATAGCCACACAACAATAAGTTAGCAATCCCTGGTCTAGTCAGTAAACAGTGATCTTGGGCCACATTGCTTGGCAATGCACCATTGACCATTGTAGACATGATACACGTGGCACGATGGCAGGAGTGTGTATATTTTTTTTTAGTGATAAATATGCTATTATGGCATGATAAAACTATTGACATACCAATGAAAATGTATATGTAATGTTGTTTTTTTACTATATTATGGTATATATATTACTGTCATACATATACCATAAATATAATCATTTGCAAAGTTTTATTATACATTTATTTTAACGTGTTTTTAGGTTTATTTTTTTTCTTTATTTGTTATATTTTTTAATACATTTTAGAATTATTTTTTACAATTTTATTTATTTATTTTTTAATTTTAATTTAAATTTAATAGCCCATGTCCTCCCGTTGTCTTCTAATAGAAACCTATGGAGAGGACTGAGGCTACCATTTGAGCTGCCGAAATGACATGTTGTTTCGAATTTTGAAGTCTTGTTTAGAATTTTGGGTCAAATGAGTCAGAAGAAGGAAGATCTGACCCATCTGACCCAAGATGTTGGGTCTCTGATAGGTCCATACAAGCAGAGAGGGCTCAATAAGGTTCTCAATTTGTATTCTTTGAATTAAACAGAACGTCATTTTTTTCCGACACTTATCCTTTAATTATAAACCACAACATTTATAACTAGTCTGATCTCTAAACCATTCCCATCATAATAACTGATCTTATTGTATTTTCAGGAAAAATGACCAGCACCATGAAGAGTACTCTTGAGCAGTCTAATTGTTCCAGTGGAAATTTGGATTATACTGATGAAAATGTCTATGTTTTTTCTAATGAACTTTCTGAGCTGAGTGACCAATTGGCTGTCCTCTCCATTATTTCCTACACTGTGACCTTAATGGTCGGTATTGTTGGGAACGGTCTGGTCATCTGGATTGCTGGCTTCAAGATGAAGAGTATAAGTGGCGTATGGTTCCTTAACCTGGCCATAGCTGATTTAATATGTAACATTACTCTTCCTTTTATGCATAACGGAATTGGCTTATTTCAAAGAAGAAACGGTCTTTAGGCATTTTTTATGTATGATCAGTATCTCCTTGATGTTTTTTAACATGCTTACCAGTGTCTATTTTCTAATGACTATCAGTATTGATCGCTGTGTGTCCATAATTTGGCCCCTTTGGTCAAACATACACAGGACGCCCAGATTAGCTGGCGTCGTATCGTCAATTATTTGGGTGGTGTCTTTGATTATCACTGTACTACATGTGGCATACTACCATATCATTGAGGACATGTCCGAATGTTACAATAAATATACCGATTTCATTCCACAAAATGCTATACAAACAGTATATTTTATATTAACCACTAAACTCCTATCCATGTTTGCCATACCTTTCTTTATCATCCTCATTTGCTATGGCCTGATTGCTTTGAAACTGAGGACGTGTAACAGACCAAATGGCTCGAGACGACCTTTCAAGGTCATCGCCGCAATTGTGGTCTGATTCTTCATCTACTGGTTTCCATACAACGTTTGGCCCTTCATAATATTGTCACGTCACTATTGGAAAATTGATTACATAGTTAGTGAAGTCACTGTTTGCTTAGCTTATTTTAATAGTTGTATCAATCCAATTATCTATGTCTTATTTTGTCAAGAATTCAAACACAATTTCCTTAAGTCCCTACCAGCCAGGCTGGAAGAGATCTTGAATGAGAAGCCAGAGTTCAACAATTGTGAAGTTGACCATCTTACTGTGCCAGCTGCTCGGACATGTACTTCATCCCTATGAGTGAGATTCAAATTAACTGGTTCCATGACTTCAGCAAAAATATAACCCGGAACTGTTAGCATCAATATACAGTTTACACATTGCGGTACATGGGATTTTCCTTTGGCACCCAAGTTTGGCTTAGAAAAAAATTTGGCTTGGTAATAAAAAAAAAATTATTACCAAAAGTACAAAATACAGATTAGATGAAATTGCATGACATAGGCATTTGACATTACATATAGATAGTATTCTAGGACAATTTGTTAGGATGTTATACCTTTAAACTTAAAAATAAAATAAAACTAAAGTATATTTTTGTAACAATGACATGTATATAAGTTTCTTTTGCCCTTAAGTCCGGAACGTCATAGACATACTTACATAAACATTCAATAACAACTGAGAGATGGTCTATCGACCTGGCTGATGTTGGCAAAGAGAAAAAGGAAAGAGAGGGGAGCTGGGGGCGGGAGAGGGAGAGGTCTATTTTTTTTTTTTAAATTAAGTTTCTTGCCTTTACGGAATCAAAGAGTCACAGATACGATCGTCCAGGGGGGAATTCATCATTTTGGGATTTTAGTCGTAAATTGAAAGTCAACCTCCAAAATGGTGTTTTATTGAATTGACCCATTAGAGGTGTAGGAAGAATAGCATGCACCACAAATGCTGATGCTTTCAAGGACTACTATAGGTAAGAATTACAAAGTGTGTTTAATTAAAAGACTGCATGAAATGTAGATATTGAAAATATAAATATTTCAGTGAAAGAATAAATAACCTTATTGGGTCCTATTTGCTCGGTATAGCACTAAAAAGGAGTGGATATATATATAAAGTTTTCTTTCAATAAAACATTTCTATTGAAAACATCTACACTGATGCAAGCTTTCAATTAAACAGAAGTTCATTATTTGCCTACAGTTGGACTTTCAATTGACCAAACTTTTCCACTAACAGTACCTGGTCATGCACCCCATACGCCACCAGAATTCTAAAAAGAATACTGCTTCACCCATTCTGGATCTCATCAGTATCTAAACTGTGGGCACCATTACTCCACAATTTACCAATCAGGGAATTTTGGTGGTGAAACATAGACCTACATAGCCCAGTTAGAAAAGTTCTCTATTTCTATTTTCTCACTAGGATGTTTTAGTACAACCTACCACTCGGCGGTCACAATTCAATGTATAAATCCCAAATTGTTGGTGGCCCTGCTTTTCTTTAGGTTGATATTCTTGGCTTGGTCAACCATGAATAGAAATCTTTTTCTGATCTCTTCAGTTATGTTTCTTATTGAAAAGTTTACTTTTACGGGTATAATTTATACTTATACATACACTTTGCATTGTATAAATAAAGATATATTTTGTTTGATCTTGTTCTTCCCTGCCTTTCTTTTCTATTGAAGGAAAAGTTTCACCCACAGTGTCTGGAGCAATATTTTTTACTCGTGCTGACTTGAATTAAAATGAACTGCTCTGTATTATCAATCCTAACCCACAGAGACGTCAAACAAAGCGTAAAAGTTGTATTGCTGTTACATCAACAGTTTGCTATCTCTCCTTATTGAATGGCTGACATTGGGTCGGATCCGTCACAACGTTCTTCATCTGACCAAGGTGAATGAAGCTCTGACTCAAGATTCTAAACAACATGTCTATCACCTGGTAGGTGCTTAGTAAGGTTTGTTTCAATTTTCAAATTAAAATATCTACACAGCTTTGAAGCCTACATTTGCCTTTAAAAAACTACCACACCATCTTTTTCGACATCTGAATGTTGGCACCAAGAACATGGATGCTTTATTAATTTAGACTCTATGAATACCTCTGTTCGTCATAGTTATAATTTTTCTGAAAATACTTTGGCAAAGGCTGCCTTTTTGCCACCTTCCTGACACTTTTGTGTGCCGGAATCATGTTGTACATAACTCCCTACGTACATAAGAAATAAGATATAAGAAAAGGGTACATTAAAATAGGATTGGGGGTGAACAATTTCACACTGGTCTGGTTCTTTAGTCCGATGTGTTTATCAGCTGGCATAGATACAAAGTCATGCATGGAAACCATGATAGCCAAGCATCAGGCCATTTACGGAGAAGGATGTTATGATATCTCAAAGGCAAATCATTGTGCAGTTGGCAGATGTGCGTTAAGCATTCATTAGCAAAAGCTCCTCTCGAGAGTCCTTCACAAGCTAAATACACTGCTCTGAAAGAGGGAGACGAATAGGAAACTCAGAACATCGAGAGTTTCTGGAAGCTAGCAGGTGAGAAATACTTGGTCTGGAACCTGTACGATTAGTGAATACTATCATTGAACCTAGAACTGGACCGCATATTTAATTGTGTTTGGTATAGTGAGATATGTGACAACATCGTAGTCAATTGGGTTGAAATAAATTATATTCCTCCTTGTATGCCATTTTATAATTCAGGATTTTTTTACTCTTGTTGTTGAGATTGTGTTCTCGGGAGATTCTTGACTATAGATATGTAGGTCTTGTTCCGTTACAGAACTTTCGAAGAATTGGGTAGGCCCTGGTGGGAGTAGTCTTCTAGATACCTCAAGTTACGTGTGAGAATGCTATGTTAGCCTTGGTCACACGCTCTCAGTATCTACTTCCCTGCATTTAATGTCAGCAGGTGCATGAGCGAATGATGGCTTATGCTCCAAATGGGCTACTTCATATACTTTTTCGACAAGGTGTGATCTAATGCCCCAAACACCCACCGCTCTCTGAAACCCCTCAATAGGAATTCCTTTCTACATTTACAGATGAGACCCCGATACAAACCAGAGACTCAACACATGGTCTGATTATAAAAGAAAAAGGTGCTCCCTGGATTGATACTGTCTCTTTAAGATATTTATCTTAACAATTTGACTAACAGACATTTCTCTGAATAACAGATAACTGGGCCTTGTGTCAGTTTGATAGAAGTGATACAATACGCCAGTCCTAACGAGCTCTTAGTAGACTGAGTTCATGAGCTGAGTTCAAGAGTAGCTATTATTTGATATTGTGTTTATACTGATTATATTTATTCGAGTACCAAGTACACAACTGTGAATTTGTATTTCTTTTTCTCAGTGGTACTGCACGATTATCCACGCGTGGGCTTCTGGGAGGGATTCACGAAAAGTGAGGTGCAAGTGAGTTGCAGGGGAGTTGAGGTGAGATAAACATGACCAGACACAATGCATAGTCACTGCATTACCCCCCTTTTTTCATAGTACTAGAGAGAAATACTATGGAGTATGATTTGGGGGAAAACTAGCCCAAGATCCCAATTTACACTAAATTAATTTCCTTTTTTTTTTTTTTGTTTATAGTCTCTTTAAAGGGACTGTATCACCCAAGCATTGCTTCTGCTGTGAATGTGGAGAATAAAAAATGATTGAAAATGATCTGTACATAGTGTTAGCAAAACTGCCGTCAAATACCTAAATTAGTACAAAAACATATTATAAATGTGTCTGCAGTCTCCTGCTTATGACTTCACCTGTGGCCTGATATGCAAATGACACATTTCCCATGGAAAACCCGTTGATTTGCATATCAAGGCACAGGTGATGTCACAAACAGGAGACTCCACAGACACTTGAACACCCCATTTTTCACAGAATGTATGCATTTCATTGAAGTTTTGCTAACACGGTGTATAGATAATTTCCAAACATTTTTTATTCTCTACATACACAGTAAAAACAATGTGATACAGTTTCTTTGACTCCCTTTAAATCCCTTTGGTAAATGAAAGGACATATTATTGCTTTTAGATTTGTTTTACCACTAGAGTGGATTGTTATTTATTTGAGATTTTAATATTAGGAATTATTGCTTGTTACTAATTTTGTCTCATTGTGTCCTCATTTCTTGTGTTGCAATTGACAGGGCCCCTCTCTGGAAAATGGAAACAACAGACCTTCCTCTTGTAAACACCAGCAACACTGTTAATACCACGGTTAACGAGGACTATTTCGATAATGACGATTTTCTTTTTGTCGAAAACGTCTGTGGCGCAATATCCATCCTATTTTACAGCGTAACTTTCATTCTGGGGGTCGTGGGGAACGGGCTGGTCATCTGGATTGCGGGATTCAAAATGAAGAGGATGGTAAACACCATATGGTTTCTGAACTTGGGCCTGGCTGACTTCACCTTTGATATCTGTTTGCCACTACTGATAACAGAGTGGGCCATGGAGGGGCACTGGCCCTTTGGTTGGATAATGTGTAAATTTATATACACTATTCTACTTCTAAACATGTTGGTCAGTACCTCTTTCTTAATGATCATTAGTGCTGACCGTTGTATCAGTGTCTTGTGTCCAGTATGGTCTAAAAACCACAGGACTCCAAGAGTAGCCATTATTGTGTCATTAGCCACATGGCTTGTCTGCCTGATCCTCAGTTCCCCATATTTTGCATTCTTTGATGTTGTGTCTGACTTTGATGACGGAACATCCTACTGTATCCCTTTTTATTCTAGAGACAATGTTAAATACTATAGAAGACAGACAGCTATGGTCCTAACCAGATTGGTTTCCATGTTTATATTACCTTTTACCATCATAGTAATTTGCTATGGTCTCATTATGATCCGACTTAGAAGAAGCAAAAATCTCTCAGGATCTAACCGACCCTTGAAGGTGATCATTTCTATTGTGCTTTGCTTCTTCTGTTGCTGGTTCCCTTATCAGTTGTGGCCTTTGTTAAGTTTCATGGACATTGATGTGGATTGGAAAGTTCATGTGATTGGCTATCACCTTTCAAACTGCTTGGCTTATTTGAACAGCTGCCTTAATCCCTTGCTCTACGTCTTCATTGGACGTGACTTCAAAAAAAATTTGATCAAGTCAATTCCTTTCCTTTTGGAAAGCACATTCCGAGAGAGAGGAGACATGTACACCGATCAACAATATGATCAGACGGTCAGTGGGATGGAACTTGAAACATATGTTCCGTAACCTCTACTTGGGACTTTCTCTTTTGCTCAACATTTTTACCAAATAGCTGGATTCCGTCCTCTGCCATCTTGAATTGCGTAATTTCTTACTAGCGGTTATAAATAAGGAATCGAACTATAAATAACAAAAAGAATGTAGAACACCTTACTTTTATCTTCATATTTTTATACGTTTGTCTTTGTTGTTACATGCTGTATTAATGAATTAATCAGTTTATGCAGGTCTTTAAAATACACCGAAATAGCAGACCAAAATGAAGAAATTATTAAAAATTGCTTTATTCCATGCCTCAATGCTTTTACATCTTTTGTACATACATACTACCTATTTTATGCCATACATAGGTGATAATGAAAATAACAACGATTGTCTTACCATATCCATGGGTATCTCTGCTCAAAGAGCCCCTAGACAAGTTTTTTCCCGTTGTCTTATGCTTTAATCCTTTTTGTTGAAAGACAGAGCCCACTATACCATTCCCAGGTTATTGAATTTTAAAGGGCAACCAAGAAGACGAGAAAGAAGATCAAACAAACACAGTGCTAAACTGAAACCAAACGCTAAGTTTGTATTATGTTCTTAAATGCTAGACATCTACAATATGATGAGTTCTCTCCTGACAAGGCTTTACTGTATTTCTGTAATAATATAATCTAAAAGTGGCCACCCATGTGTACATGCTAATGATCAACCTTGTTGAACATAATAAAGGTATCTCATCCAATATAATATTATAGTGCAGTACTTACTTTTTAAATAAGTAGGTCTACATACAAAACTGAGCTAGACCAACTTCTAGATAATCCAGCCATTCCTTATAATTCAACCCTGAGATATATTTACTGTAAAGTGGATGGTTATAAGCTGACAAATGAAATGCTTAAAATCAGGCATTAAAAAGAGTTGGAAAGATAGGGAAATTAAATATTTCCTTCAGTATATCCAATATTTCCTACTTATACCTGATTTTATTTTTTCAATGTATTCCTCAATTCAAACAGGTCACTATTCAGTGAAAGAAAATCCTCTTTTTTTTGTCATCACCCAAACAATACTTTTCCTGGTGCAAAATCTATGTTGCACTGTGATGCCATAGGTAGTGGTTCGCTGCTCAAAACATCCAGTGTGGCATTTTAATAGTTGAGCTGAAATAATGATTTCAAGTGTGTATCTTTGCAAATTCACCTACTAATGCAGACAATCTGGACCTGAAAGTTAAATTTTTTGTTGTAATCGACCTAGTGGCATATGCAGAAATAGTGCTTAATAGTAGAATAATCTATTTTGAAATGTATAGTACAATCCCTTTGCGCTTCAATAACTTTGCACAACCTGCTTTGGTCCCAAACTTCTTGGTTATTAAAAAGAGGGCTTAAAATGGCACTGAAAATATCACAATTTCAGGTAAAAAAAAAAATCTCAGGATGAATTAAAAAAAAAAGTACAAACACTCCAAAAAATATGGTTACTTTTAGAAGTGTTGTAAATCCTCCCCTAGTGTCTGATTAAGTACAACAGGGTATCTCTGTAGCTAATCTTTGATCTAAATCAAGTGTGTGCTATACTAAAAAAAAATATGAAAGAACAGAACAACCAGATAAAGTTCATGTGAAACAGATTATCAGTTTTTTTGCCTTTACAGTTGGATTGTCTCTCACACTGCGTCGAGACAGAGCATCTGGCAGCATTGAGAGGTCACACAACTGGCCAGGGTAAGCAATAGCTAGTAAAATTATTATAGTTACATTCAAATATTTTTCAGAATTGTTTTTAATTAACCCATGTCCCCCAAAAATAAAAATAAAAAGTAAACATTGTATATACACAAAAAGTAACAAACTCCAGAATCAGAAGTCACTACAAAATAATAAAGTAACTATAAAGTAATCTAAAAAAAAAAAATTATACAAAATAGTAAATACGTGATACAGAGATGATTTAACTTCATTAGATTCACCAATTTATGGTGCATTTAAAGGGACGGTATCACCTCAACATAATTTTTTACTGTAAATGTAGAGAATAAAAAAATATTGAAATTGGTCTATATATTGTATTAGCAACAAATACCTAAATTAGGAGAAAAATGTCTTTTAAATGTATCTGGTATCTGGTGTCACTGAAAAGTAGTTTATTTGCTTATCAAGCCACAGATGATGTCATAAGCAGGAGATTCCACAGACCCATTTAAAACACATTTTTTCTCCTAATTAAGACATTTGCTTGCAGTTTTGCTAACACGATGTATAGATCATTTTAAACATTTTTTCTCTCTACAGTCACAGTATACGGAGCGTTTAGGTTATACAGCCCCTTTATTCTTTCCAGTCACATTATAAGCAATGTTTAGGTGACACAGTCCCTTTGACTTATTTTATTTTAGCAATGTTACTGAATAGTAATGTATTTGCCCTCATGATCACTGATAAGACTTGGCAAGCCAACTTAAAATCTGATAAGTAATGTGAATTCTCTCAAGCTTTTTTTTAAAAAAAGCATACACTTTCAAACAAATTGTGGGCAAAAAGTTTGGCTTTTTTTAAGGCATGTATAAACATAAAAATAAACTAGAAGCTTTGATGTTCATTTAACCAATTTTTATTCCAAGTTAAAATTAAATGGACAGTTCTATATAATCAGTGCTGCCGCACCTGCAGTAAACATGCAGAGTAATCACTGGGGGAGGGCTTGAGTCAAACATTAAAATGGGATTTATGAAGAATGCCTGCATCAAATCCCACTGGAAAAAAAAGCCTGTGCTCTTCAACATGCATCAAAGTGGACTAGAGTCTCCTAAAAACTCCAAATATAGATCATGGTACTAAACATGTGCAGTGGGATTCTGGTTGTGGTAATATATTGTTACTATATTTTCACAGACTAAAGACTTTTGCAAATATTGTGTGAAATATTCACAAATATTCACTGTTTACTAGTATTTACTATTTGAGTTTTAACTGTTTAGTACAAAAGGGAGAAAAGAGTAACAATAGATTTGCGCATGAAAGTATATTTCTTTTCTTTTTTTTTTTTTTTGCTACTTGCCCCAAATAGCATAATAGAGTTACATCGGCTGTTCTAAAAACAGTTCTGCCTATCTCACCAAGATCTTCCTTATTAGACAGCAGGGACAATGAAAATGTTGTGCGTAAAACTAGTCACAGGCTCAAATAATATAAATGTGTAAAATGAAGATGTTGCAAAAAACAAAACAAAAAACTGTCCTTTCACCCAAAGGTTTTGGAAGCAGCATAAACTGCTTTGTGTGCAGAATAGATATGTCTCTAGACATTTCACAATATTCCCTGCAATGGCTGAGACAGCCTGTCTCAGCTATTGCAGGCTGAGACAGTCACTTTTCTGGGTGTTTCAGACTTGCCTTAATTATAGGCAGCATGAAACACCCCTCACCTGATTGGCATAGGGGGAGGTGGTGTTATTGGCAGGTAAGTGACAATTGTCACTGGTCTGTCACTTTAAGTCCGCCTATTGGTAGTCCTGAGGGTCTTTTTTTTGCTTTCCTGGATAGCAGTCACACATGAAGCTTCTATTAAATCCAAAAATAGTGTGAATTGGCGAAAATGCACCGATTGCGTTATTTTAAAGGCAGCCCGTACATGTATGGGCATTGTTGTGAAGGTTTTAATTATGCTTTGGTCAATTCATATAATCAAAACATCTAATTTATATTTTGTTTCGACTTTAATAGGGTGAGAAGAGCAGAGAGTGTTTTGTTTCCTTATTTGATTAGAACAAATTTAGAGGAAACTACAAAATAACTGTAAAATGTTTGAATGTTTATATAAGTGTTTTTCACATATAGCAAACACTTGGACAGCCTACAAAATATAGGCTAGGTAAGACTGCCTCTTTAAATTCAGCCAGTGGTAGAGAAGGTTAAAGGTTTTGTACTAAATCATATGTCAAATTTATTTTAAGCTATTATTTTTCCCTTTTCAGTGCAAATTAGGCTATTAGTTTGCTTAGTGCTCTGAAGATCACTGCTTGTAAAATGCACAGGTTTTTATCCCTGTGTGATTTGATGCAGGCATTCTGTATAAATCACATTTTTAATATTTGACTCAAGCCCTCCGCCATTGATTACACTGCATGTTTACTGCAGGTGCGGCAGCACTGATTCTATCGACACTGAGGATATAAAGTTTTGTGTCATTTAGTCACTTCCTGTCCTCCTCAAATTGGATCTGTGACATTGCTCTTGTACACAGTAGGATCTCTTAACAGTACAACACATTGTCTGATGACATCACTAGAGAGACAGGATATTCCATTCATTTGAATGGCATAATTGTCATTGGTTCCTGCAGTAAAAAAAAAAAAAAGGGAAATGACTTTTACTCCTCTAGTGTAGTGCAATGCAAAATGTAAAACATGCATTTTAAAGTACTTTTAAAGCACATTAATATACATTAATATTTGGAAGATGACATGTTGGGAACTAGACAGTACCTTTAAGGCCAGTTATAGCAAAAACGCACAGACTCCATTTGTACCAATATATTATATGCATGTAGGAATATATTTTGCTTTTTACCCCGCAGGCCGGTTTTTGAAATGGATTCACCCGATGTTCTAATCCTCTGCAATACAACAGATTTCAGCTCAATGACAAATGAAACAGAACGTTGTGTGGCCACCTTTCCAAGCTTCATGCAAGCATTGTCCATCGCCGTTTATAGCCTAACCGTCGTTCTTGGGACAGTGGGGAACGGACTGGTCATTTGGGTTGCGGGCTACAGGATGAAAATGACGGTGAACACAATCTGGTTTCGGAATTTGGGTGTGGCCGACCTCATCTTTGATATGTTTTTGGCCCTTCTGATAACAGAGTGGGCTATTGAAGGACACTGGCTCTTTGGTCAGATAGCGTGTGACCTGCTGTACACTGTTCTATTTCTCAACACGTCTGTCAGTGTCTGTTTCTTATTGATCATGAGTTTTGACCGTTGTATTGTGGTCCTATGCCCGGTGTGGTCTAAAAAGCATAGGACAACCAAGAGAGCAACAAAATGTTCCAGGGCCACGTGGTTTGCATGTCTGACATTCAATTACCCATATTTTGAATTCAGTGAAAACAGTGATAAGTATTACTGTGATGCAATATATTCAAGAGACTATAATATATACAAACTAAAGTATGAAGCTTTGTTCTCATTCAGATTGCTAACCATGTTTATAATACCATTGCCCCTCATTCTATGTTGCTATGGTTCCATGATGATCCGACTAAGAAGAAGCAGAGGTCCATCTGGACCAAACCCACCTTTGAAAGTTCTCATTTCTATTGTCCTTTGCTTCTTCGTCTTTTGGTTGCCATTCCATTTGTGGCCGACATTGGAATTCTCGGCCGTTGACATCAACTGGTCTCTAGACGTGGCCACCTTTTACCTTTTCCATTATGTGGCCTTCTTTAAGAGCTGTCTTAATCCCATGGTCTACATCTTCATCAACCATGGCTTCAGAAAGTGCGACGTAAAGTCAATTCCTTCTCTTTTGGAAAAAACTTTTAGAGAGTACGGGGATCTACAGTGCGAGCAAGAAAATCACGAGACAATCAGTTTACAAGAACTTTAGATCAATTAGCTCTGTCTTGTGCTATAAATAATTTCTCTACCTCCATTGTTAATTGTTAAAAATATATATATATAACAACAAACTTGGAAATTATTTTCCATTTCTGGTTATCCTTTGTAGTGTACAATAAGTAAGAATTTTAGATAATGATAAATCATAACAAAAAAAAAATGTTTATAACAATATATGAATAAAGGTCTATACTTACATCAAGTACCTCGGAAGATATCATCTTAATTAATGATTTTTTTACTTGTCTATGTCATATTTTGCCTTGTTTACAATTAACGGAAATTAGAAGTTAATTACGATTTTTTTTTTTTATAGAAAAGAAGAAAAAAAAAAAGAAAAAAAAGCAAACAAACAAAATAATGTTATTTTATATGATCCCAAAAAATAGCGTAATGAGGGAAATTAGCATGTACTGAGTTAGGATACAATAGATCAAGCTAATGACTGATATTTCTGGGCGCGGCTTATGTCCCTTTGGCCCATGCTATGGGTCTCTGGTACAGTTCTGGTATGGTTCGGATGCCCCTTTTGCGGACCACTGACTATATTTACTCTTTGGGTGTTAGTGGGTTGAGCAAACCCCTGCTATGAATTGCTTTGTATATTCGTCTTGCAGTGACAATGTTAACTAGAAGTACGTCCCATGAGATACATTATTTTTAGAGTGGACATTTCCATGTTTGGGTAAATTTATTGAAATTCCTCCGAAGCCAAGCAGACCATGCTACAGAGAACAAGTAACAAACACACACACACACAAAAAAAAAACTTTCTCGTACTATTGGCTTGGAACTTGGCATGCTCCTCTTCGAATGTGCAAAGGTCTGAGTCTGCACTCACCAGCTGGTCACTAAGCAGGACATCGCAGGTGTATTCAAAATAAGGTAAGAACTTGGTTTACAGTAAGAAGAGTGTAGGAGCAAGACAGACCTCACTAAAGGCTTATTTTTTTTTTTTTTTTGTGAAAGAGGGAATTACAGGAAATTGACAGTGAAATTTCAGGCCAAGGAAGCAGAGTGGGAAATATTCTCTAAATCGGATGAATTGGTTGAATATTTGCAAGTTGGCTACTTTGGACTTACGTTTGAAATTCCCTTCTCGGTTACCAGCACTTTCCTCTCTCATAAATAAAGGCCTACACTGAACTGGGAAAATCAGGCACTAATTAGCTGAGCAGGTAGAAAAATCCCGGAATTTCGTTTCTTTCCAACAACTGACTAATCAAGCCTGGTTTGTGATTTTTATTTGAAAGAGGATATCCCACCTGCAGTGTCCCAAAAATTATTTTAGGAATTTTCCCTCATGTAAACCCAATGGGTATCTCTCCGCCTGCCTGAGACCTGTCTGATTTGACTGTTTCTCTCTCCCTCTCTCTCTCTGCAAGTTGTTTTTGCAAATAATCTGTAGGGAGCCTAGTTGAGATCCCCTCTATTAATTGTATGTAAAACCTTGGAGTTTCTCATTGTGCTCCCAGCACGGTGACTGTCGGCCTGAGGAGACACAATGAAATGTATCTTTAAAAAAAAATCTATAGTAAAAAATGTTAGTGTAAATGTAAATTTTTAAAGACGTTTTTCCAATATGTAGTATTTTTTGTATATAACATTACATTTTTTTGTGAATAGTACCCTCCCTGATGGAAATGGAAAGACCGGACCCTCCTCTTATGAACACCACCAGCACCATCAATGACACCATCCTCAATGAATATCCTGAATCCAATGCGCACATTATAGGAACAATCAATATAATGTCCAGTGTTGTTTTCAGCATGCTGGTCTGTTTGCTTAGAGGCTGAAAAAGTTCCCAGAACGAAACGCGTCCCTCTTGTTAAAGTGAAGTTACCTGGCCAGGTTCTAAATTCTTCCTTCCTTACTGACCAGCACGTTTCTGTATCCATGTACTATTCATGATATTTTGCTAACCTAATCAGCAAGTGAGTTATTTGACACTCTGCCTGTGGTTACCTTTGTATCTGTGTCTGTTGATTTGTATTTAAAGGCACATATCATTGTTTCTTGTTTTTAACAATTTGTCATTTTTTTGTTACATTTGTGTATATTTTTTCTATATGTATTTATATATTGCATTTGTTTTTATATATGATTAAATTTATATATTTTATATTAATTTACTATCTTTGGTTTTTTATATTGATTGACACTTACTCTGTTTAACTGCCAAGCGCTGTCTACTCACCTTCCCATAAAACATAATGTAGTGACATTTTAAGCAAATGTTTAAGTAAGCTAAAAAGCAATTGACGCTCAATGTGCGTTAGCTACATTTTGGTAAAAAAAAAAACCTGCAGGACGGTATAGACCGTCCTGAGAGTTACGGCGATGAGTTGTACTGTGGATCCCACTGCAGGGACTTGCAGCAGAATCCCCAGTGTCAGATGAGGATACTTTGAATGACATACAAAATGTAGTAAACTTTCAAACCGTCTGTCCGCTAGATTTTCAGCATCTGTGCGCATGCCCAAACTTCTGCCACATCCAAAGTTGCAAAGTATCGCTGGATGTTGGCAGGGACCCACAGGGTCTGTAGAGACCCTGATTGGATCTCTGCTTGTAGGTTCCTGGCTCCCAATCACAAAGTGATCAGGGCCAGGAGCACAAAGATGCCGGTTTGGTGCTTTGGTCGTTAGGAACCAAAGCACCACCCGGGTGCGAAGGGGTTAAAATTGTCAGAGTTAGAATGTAAGTAGGAGGCTAATAGAATTTATCAGCCGGAACCCACCGCACCAAAACTGTAGATTTGTTAGGGCTTTATCGATGAGAGAGAGAGTTGCAGAAAATTGAAAAAGTGAATTGCAAGTTTTTGGCCAACGTTGCACCATTAGTGCACAGCTGCATGCTCAGATTTCACGAACCAATCTGCGAAAATCCGAGCATGCAGCTGTACACCCAGGACTGGACATCCAATTATCATTTCCAGCTTAAGACAAGAGTAGCCGAGTCGGAGAAATTCTCCAATTCGGCGGAAACGCAAGGCCAATATAGCCGAGCTTGTTTTTACATTTCATACGAGGAGAGACGCACATTCTTTAAATGGTGGGAACACATATGTATCCCCAGGGAACTCTAAACAGGATTTTCATGACTCACTGTAAAATAAGATAGAAATAGGAAAATGGAATTCTGGCAATTATTTAGAAAATTCAATTATGAAAGTGATGCAATCAGCATGAACATTCCACTGGTTTCCACGGTGATTGGACCGGTTTTAGAACTTACGCACCGAACCGATTTTTACCATTAATCCCCAATATTTTGCATAACAGACATTTTTTTATTTGTTAAATAGAATTTGCCCTGGTTCATTATTACCCTTATTTTATGTTCTATATTAATTGATTGATTTTGTAATGTGAAGATATTTGGAATACAGAAATAGCTGCAAAACGAAACAAAAATCAGCTTTTTAAATTTGTTTACCATTTCTCTTAAGTGTGCTCACATATCTGTAAAGTGAAAATGTTTTCAGAAGAATACACAAAGGGGGACATGTACTACGCAAGCGCAGTGAAAAAGAAAATCGGAAAAACGTGAGGAATTATTTTGTGTGCAAATATTTGTAACATTTAGAGCTTTTTTTTCTTCATTTTGTGCCTCTTCCATATATATCTCTATATAGTGTGCATTCTTCCGGTCAGGCCCGCCATCAAGGGGTGACGGGCGATACTGGTGGGCCCGTGTCACGCCAGGATAAAAATATTAAAATGGTTTCGTTTAAGCCGGTCCGCTGCTGTGAGGGAAGCGTTGTGCGCTCCCCTCCAGCCGCACGGCTTCAATAAAGTTTGTTAGGGAAAAAAAAATGCGACCGGAGTTACTCTGGTCGCGTTTTTTTTTGAACAAACTTTATTGAAGCCGTGTGGCTGGAGAGGAGCGCACAACGCTTCCCTCACAGGCGCGGACCTGCAACGGGAGACAGACAGAGCAGGAAGGAGGTAAGTACTGGGTAAGGGGGTAGGATGGTGGCAAACGAGCATAACGCTGGCACATTGAGGGACAAAATCCTGGCACATTGAGGGGCAGAATCCTGGCATATTGAGGGCAAAAGAATGGCATATTGATGGGAATAATCCTGGTATACTGAGGGCAAAATCCTGGCATATTGAGGGGCAAAATCCTGGCACATTGAGGGGCAGAATCCTGGCACATTGAGGGGCAGAATCCTGGAATATTGAGGTGCAGAATCCTGGCATATTAAGGGGCAGAATCCTAGCATATTGAGGGCAAAATAATGGCATATTGAGGGGCAAAATCCTGGCATATTAAATGGCAAAATTCTGGCATATTGAGGGGCAATATCCTGGCACATTGAGGGGCATAATCCTGGCATATTGAGGGGAAGAATCCTGCCATATTGAGGGCAAAAGAATGGCATATTATTTGGCAAAAGAATGGCATATTGAAGGGGAAAATACTGGCATATTGAATGGGGAAAGAATGGCAAATTGAGGGACAAAATCCTGGCATATTGAGGTGCAAAATACTGGCATATTAAATGGCAAACGAATGGCATATTGAATGGCTAAATACTGGCATACTGAGTGGCAAAATACTGGCATTCTGAGTGGCAAAATACTGGCATATTGAGTGGCAAAATATAACTGGCATATTGACCAACTGCTCCCAACCCCCCTACATATTACACTAGACCAGGATAACATGCTTGTGAGGGTAGGTGGGGTGAGTGGGAGATATCGGGGGGGGGAGGGGGGCAGGGGCCAAGAAATTTGTTCAGTAAGGGGCCCTGAAATTCCTGGTGGCGGCCCTGCTTCCGGTTGCGGTAATATATTGTGATTATTTTTAAGCCTTTTTGCGAATATTTTGAGAAAAGTCATTGTTATCCTGTGTGAGAAAATGACACCGGATTTTAGCAAGTGATACTTCAACAAAGACATAAAAAAAAAAAATATTCGCCAAGATGCCAGTTTTTATTGACAGTTTGCTCATATTTTCTATTTGAGAGTTAAATGTTGAGTATATTGCAAAATAGTTTTGCACATAAAATATAATATATCTATTTGGATACTTTGGAGAGAGTTCAGAGAAGGGCTACTAAACTGGTTCATGGGTTGAAGGATAAAACTTACCAGGAAAGGTTAAAGCATCTTAACATGTATAGCTTGGAGGAAAGACGTAACAGGGGGGATATGATAGAAACATTTAAATACATAAAGGGAATCAACACAGTAAAGGAAGAGAGTATATTTAAAAGAAGAAAAACTACCACAACTAGAGGACATAGTCTAAAATTAGAGGGGCAACGATTTAAAAGTAATATCAGGAAGTATTACTTTACTGAGAGGGTAGTGGATGTATGGAATAGCCTTCCAGTGTAGGTGGTAGAGGTTAATACAGTGAAGGAGTTTAAGCATGCATGGGATAGGTATAAGGCTATCCTAGATATAAGATAAGGCCAGGGACTAATGAAAGTATTACATTACTGAGAGGGTAGTGGATGCATGGAATAGCCTTCCAGCAGAAGTGGTAGAGGTTAATACAGTGAAGGAGTTTAAGCATGCATGGAATAGGTATAAGGCTATCCTAGATATAAGATAAGGTCAGGGACTAATGAAAGTATTACATTACTGAGAGGGTAGTGGATGTATGGAATAGCCTGCCAGCAGAAGTGGTAGAGGTAAACACAGTCAAGGAGTTTAAGCATGCGTGGGATAGGCACAAGGCTATCCTAGATATAAGATAAGGTCAGGGACTAATGAAAGTATTACATTACTGAGAGGGTAGTGGATGTATGGAATAGCCTGCCAGCAGAAGTGGTAGAGGTAAACACAGTCAAGGATTTTAAGCATGCGTGGGATAGGTATAAGGCTATCCTAGATATGAGATAAGGCCAGGGACTAATGAAAGTATTACTTTACTGAGAGGGTAGTGGATGCATGGAATAGTCTTCCTGTAGAAGTGGTAGAGGTTAATACAGTGAAGGAGTTTAGGCATGCATGGGATAGGTATAAGGCTATCCTAGATATAAGATAAGGCCAGGGACTAATGAAAGTATTACATTACTGAGAGGGTAGTGGATGTATGGAATAGTCTTCCAGTAGAAGTGGTAGAGGTTAATACAGTGAAGGAGTTTAAGCATGCGTGGGATAGGTATAAGGCTATCCTAGATATAAGATAAGGTCAGGGACTAATGAAAGTATTACTTTACTGAGAGGGTAGTGGATGCATGGAATAGTCTTCCAGTAGAAGTGGTAGAGTTTAATACAGTGAAGGAGTTTAAGCATGCATGGGATAGGTATAAGGTTATCCTAGATATAAGATAAGGCCAGGGACTAATGAAAGTATCACATTACTGAGAGGGTAGTGGATGTATGGAATAGCCTTCCAGTAGAAGTGGTAGAGGTTAATACAGTGTAGGAGTTTAAGCATGCGTGGGATAGATATAAGGCTATCCTAGATATAAGATAAGGCCAGGGACTAATGAAAGTATTACTTTACAGAGAGGGTAGTGGATGCATGGAATAGTCTTCCAGTAGAAGTGGTAGAGGTTAATACAGTGAAGGAGTTTAAGCATGAGTGGGATAGGTATAAGGCTATCCTAGATATAAGATAAGGCCAGGGACTAATGAAAGTATTACTTTACTGAGAGGGTAGTGGATGTATGGAATAGTCTTCCAGTAGAAGTGGTAGAGGTTAATACAGTGTAGGAGTTTAAGCATGCATGGGATAGACACAAGGCTATCCTAGCTATAAGACCCGGAACGGGGGACTAATAAAAGTACTCAAAAAAAAAATTGGGCAGACTAGATGGACCGAATGGTTCTTATCTGCCGACACATTCTATGTTTCTATGTTTCTATGTTTTGTTTTTTTAGTATTGTGCCTCCAATCAATTCTAAATATATATAATACAATTCCAGCTGTGTAGACGCCAAGAAATAGTAAAGGGGCCTAGTCTAACAAGGAATGGCTGCTGAGCCCACAAGCAATGAAAGAGTGGGAATTATTAATTATTATTTTTTGGAGCTTGAAATGGACAACTAGATAATAATCATAACTGCTGTGTTATCGTTTCCTTTTTTGGGTAAAGTCGTTAGACTATCTCTAAACTAATCTCATTGTTCTACAGCCTGCCAGTCACCCCTTAGAAGCTAACCATTTCCCTGTTCATTATAACTGCTTCTTATTTCACAACAGAGAGCCTCGGTTTGTGTCCAGAAAGACCTGATTATAAGAAACTGCACCGAGATTCACTCCTGAATTGGAACAGTAACAAGGAGAAAGGTAATTAGAATAAGCTGCTGTATTAAAATTAGTATATGGCTTCAAAAGGAATAAGAAATAGTATTATGGTCTGAAAGCAACAAAGGGTGGTGAATTGACAAGGGAACTGCACAAATCAGTCAGTAATAGCTGAGCTGCAACAGTCACAGCTCATATCCCTTTTACAGTAGTTATAAAAATACAATGTTGTTTCAATATGAATAATAATACATTATATTCTCTCAGTGTTTAATGTATAGGAAATATAGGTGTTGATACTGTGTATACCTTCTAGATTGTGTACACAATCTATAATAGAAATTAGCAAAAATTGTCTTTGTAAATCTTGTTTGAATTTTTTTAAATATCCATGTTAAAATAAAAACTGTATATTTTAAGAATGTTACTATAAAATTATTGCTTTGAATCAGACATCATGGAAACATAGAATGTGTCAGAGGATAAGAACCATTCGGTCCATCTAGTCTGCCCAATTTTCTAAATACATTTATTAGTCCCCAGTTCCCTATCTTATATCTAGGATAGTCTTATACCTATCCCACGCATGCTTAAACTCCTTCACTGTATTAACCTCTACCACTTCTACTGGAAGGCTATTCCATACATCCACTACCCTCTCAGTAAAGTAATACTTTCATTAGTCCCTGACCTTATCTTATATCTAGGATAGCCTTACACCTATCCCACGCATGCTTAAACTCCTTCACTGTATTAACCTCTACCACTTCTACTGGAAGACTATTCCATGCATCCACCACCCTCTTAGTAAAGTAATACTTTCATTAGTCCCTGGCCTTATATTATATCTAGGATAGCCTTATACCTATGCCATGCATGCTTAAACTCCTTCACTGTATTAACCTCTACCACTTCTACTGGAAGACTATTCCATACATCCACTACCCTCTCAGTAAAGTAATACTTTCATTAGTACCTGACCTTATCTTATATCTAGGATAGCCTTATACCTATCCCACGCATGCTTAAACTCCTTCACTGTATTAACCTCTACCACTTCTACTGGAAGATTATTCCATGCATCCACTACCCTCTCAGTAAATTAATACTTTCATTAGTCCCTGGCCTTATCTTATATCTAGGATAGCCTTATACCTATCCCACGCATGCTTAAACTCCTTCACTGTATTACCCTCTACCACTTCTACTGGAAGACTATTCCATGCATCCACTACCCTGATATTACTTTTAAATCTTTGCCCCTCTAATTTTAGACTATGTCCGCTAGTAGTTTTTCTTCTTTTAAATATAAAAGGTCTTTAAGGTCTCTAATGTCTTTGTCCATGAAAGAGGGAAATACAGGGAATTGGCAAGGAACTTTCAAATGTAAGGCCAAAGTAGCTGACTTTTTTCTATCTCAGCTGTTTGGACTTTAGGTTGCCTCTGGATTGGAGTGTTTTCCAGCCTGGCTACTACTTTGGCCTTAGATTTTAGCTCATTTGGAGATTTTTTCCAGCTCAGCTACTTGTACCTGAAGTTTGAAATGTCCTTGTTAATTCCTCTCATTTACCTCTTTCTTGTAAAAAAAAATGCCATTTTTTTACATCCTGAACTTTGTACTTATTGCTCATCATTCAGTGAACAACTCCAAAGTTTAATATATAACATTCCAATGCTTTCCCAAGCAGTGCTGTCCCATCGACTACATATAGGAAGTCAATTACGATGTGGAGCCCTAAGCTTAACATCAGCACGGAATGTTGACCCTGAAGTAGACATGGAATGATCTGAGTAGACATGGAATGATCTGAGTAGACATGGAATGATCTGAGTAGACATGGATTGATTTGAGTAGACAAAGAATGATCTGAGTAGACATGGAAAGGTTTACACAGAGGTCCGAGAGGGAGGGCAGCTTAGTGCTGGTTCTATCACATACACAAATGATGTGGCCACATAGGGTCTCACTTTCTCAGAGCCCTCACAACTTATGGGACAGTTATGGACAGAGGGCAAATAGCTAGCACAGGGACCTCCACTGCCCAACCCAATACCAAAAACCACCCCTGGTGCAGCGCAACATCAAGGTCATTGTGGGCTTCCAGTTAATTAAGCCTTAATTATTTAGAAATATTTGATTCCTAAAAATCGCTGAGTAACAATGAGATTCACAGAGTGCATTGCTTCCATTAAGTGGCTTTCCATGACACTATCATTCTATCAGTGGTATTGGAATCGAATACCACATTTTATATTTTATTGTAATAATGTTTGCATTTTGCTTGCTCATGGCAGGACTGTTTTGGATATGGAGACAACTGCTTTTCCTGTTGAACACAACGGCAGTGTAATTGAAACCCCTAACCCGGAGGACTCTATTAATTATTTTTTGAATGGGAAGGTTTTCCGCTCGATACAAGTAATAACCATAATCTCCTATAGCATCACCTTCATTTTGGGGACTGTTGGGAATGGGCTGGTCATCTGGATTGCAGGTTTCAAGATGAAAAGGATGGTGACTACCATATGGTTTCTGAACTTGGGCGTGGCTGACTTTGTATTCAACATCTTCTTTCCGTTCCAGATAACAGAGTGGACAATGAATGGGCACTGGCCGTTTGGTCTGATACTGTGCAAAGCCATATTTTTTCTTCTCTACCTAAACATGTTCGTCAGTATCTCTTTCTTATTGATCATCAGTGCGGACCGTTGCGCCAGTGTCCTGTTCCCAGTGTGGTCAAAAAACCACCGTACACCCAAGTTAGCCACCATCATCTCAGCTGTCACCTGGACCTTTAGTTTTTTTCTTAGTTCACCGTATCTGGATTTCTACAATGTTGTGCATAACCAAGATGAAGGTATGGCCCATTGTCTTCCAGTTTTCACATCTGGAGATGACTCGGAAAGTTGGAAACGCAAAGTTATGCTTATTACCCAGTTTGTGTCTATGTTCCTTATACCGTTTTCCATTATCCTCATTTGCTATGCTCTTATCGTGATCCGTATCAGAAGGAGCAGAAGTCTCTCTGGGTCAAACCGACCATTCAAAGTTATAATTTCCATTATTCTATGTTTCTTCGTCTGTTGGTTTCCTTTCCATTTTTGGCCTCTTCTACCATACCTGAATATTGAGCCAAGTTTCACTTTGGATTTCGTTATGTTTCACATTTTCTGCTGCCTAGCTTTCTTCAACAGTTGCCTCAATCCAATACTCTATGTCTTCATTGGCCGGGACTTCAAAAAAAGTTTGATCAAGTCAATTCCATTTATGCTAGAAAATACCTTCAAGGAGACGTTGGACATTGGTGGTGAGAGCCAAACTGACCAGACCCTCACTGCAACAGAGCTAAGCACATCTATTGTATGATTTCTTTGGACAATATTTTTTTTTTTTTATCAGACCCCTTGTGTGGATCATTTTGAATCTATGCCGATTGTATACCCTAAAACAACTTATTTTTACTGTTATTTTAATTTTAGGGAAAGTTTTTGTTTGGAAGCACGTTCGTTTAGTTTTTCCGGTAGCTAGAATCGTGTATAAAAGCATTAGAAACTCTGACATAAACAATATGACTCCATACTGTTATCCACTGACTCATAAACATGCACACGGATGAGAATAAGTCGGAGTTCGGGGTTCGCCAATTACATTGTATGTAATGCTATTGGCTATCTATAAACCGAAATAGAGTCCCCATTCATAAGAAATTCTTATGAATGGGGACTCTAGTTCGGTTTATAGAAGGCCAATAGCATTACATGTATTCCAGAAGCCGAAAGTCTATAAACCGAAAGACATTCTGTTTATAGACTTTCGGTTTATAGAATAGCAATAACATTACATGTATTCTATAAACCGAAAGTCTATAAACCGAATGTCTATAGACTCTTAGTTGTATGCCATTTCCTCTTCATCCCTGCCTCTTTGTCCCTTAATTAATTAGGCTGTATTATTATTATTATAATTCTATGTATCTCTTTTATTTTGTTATCATGGGAACAAAGTGGTAGCTCATCTTTTGTTATTCTCGTTATGTATGATTTGTGTTGAAATGTAATATGTAATATCCTTCACCTGGAAATTCAGACATAACTAAAAAATAGAAGAAAAAAATATATCATTGTCACCATGTTAATTTGCAGTTCCTATAATAAGCAGTAGGTGGCAGTAGAGTACACACAATGAGGATACCTAGCTGGAGAATTGCGGCTTTTAATGAAGCTAGATTTAGAAGTAGTTGGGTTATTCACAAATAACACACCCTGATTTATTCCCTGTTGTTATAAACAAGAAATAGTCTAATATTGTACCTTATTGAAGCTAGATTACCATAGCTGTATTAAACTGCTTGTGTCCGTCACCTCCGAAACAAATGTTTAATCTATTCCATTGTAATTCTATAGCTTGAATAAATAGTCCTTGTGCGAGGAGCAAGGCGATACTGCTCAAAGTCCAAACATATTTCTATAAAACACCTTTGACTCTAGAAGGATTCTGAAAATGATACAAACATTATATAGAACTCACATTCGGTCTCCTAAATTTTGTAAACATTGTGTTCATTGTGAATGTAGAGAATAGAAATGATCAGATATGATCTATACATTGGATGTTATTCCTACAGCTCTGACATTTGAAAGGGTTCCAGAAAATCGGGTCAGTTCGGTGATTCAAAACGGCTCTTTAAAACAAGCAATTCTTTTTACTATTGACATGCATCCCCCGAATTGTCCCAAATTGTGTAGACTGACTCGAAATGTGCAACGATCCCCTATTTTATAGTAGAGTGGACTCAAATTGCCTTAGTCTAACTGATCTGAAAATGTAACAAAAAACACTGATTTCAAACATTTGTAAACAAAGGTAGCAATGAAGTAAATATATTAATATATACTTAATAAAAATGTATAAACATATGGATGTTATATATATTACAATACTATGTGTAATATAATCATATACATTATTAAATTGTTCATGTAAAAAAACATAATAAAAAAAACCAAATAATTAATTCTATAATATAAAACATATAAATCCATATTAATATATGTGTGTATGTGTGTGTGTGTGTGTATATATATATATAATTAATAAAATACTTCTTACATATAAATGCTATAATACATACTTTTACATATATAACATATAATACTTTGTACAAGAATATAGAAACATAGAAACATAGAATGTGTCGGCAGATAAGAACCATTCCGTCCATCTAGTCTGCCCAATTTTTTTTTTTTTTGAGTACTTTTATTAGTCCCCCGTTCCCGGTCTTATAGCTAGGATAGCCTTGTGTCTATCCCACGCATGCTTAAAATCCTTGACTGTGTTTACCTCTACCACTTCTGCTGGCAGGCTATTCCATACATTCACTACCCTCTCAGTAAAGTAATATTTCCTGATATTACTTTTAAATCCTCTAATTGTGGTAGTTTTTCTTCTTTTAAATATACTCTCTTCCTTTACTGTGTTGATTCCCTTTATGTATATAAATGTTTCTATCATATCCCCCCTGTTACGTCTTTCCTCCAAGCTATACATGTTAAGATGCTTTAACCTTTCCTGGTAAGTTTTAATCCTTCAACCCATGAACCAGTTGAATAAAATACATATAGCAAGAAAAACTAACACATGACTCTCATATTAGAACCTCAATAAAAGTTATGTATGAATATAAATGTATACATATTATTTCACACACTGACATATCATCTCTTATTGAATAACACAACCTGTGATGTCCTGCAAACTATAGGATGGCATCACATACTGGTTATTGATCCTCACCAGCAGTTGATAGGACATGTTTACCCTACATCATGTAATGTATATCAGAGGACCATTTCAGTTCCAAGGTGAGGGTGTCACCATATGTGAGTGCGTTAGGCAGGGGCAGGGCCGCTTTAAGCCCTTAGTGGGGACTGGGCAAAGTCTTTAACAATGGACCCCTCTTGACCCAATTTTTGTTTTGCTAGACAAATAACTCAAACCTGCTCTGTGCAGAATGTAGTATGCCAGCATGTCCAGGGAGAATGAGTTAAATGAATCAAGGAAAAGACATATACTAAAGTACAGTGTGTACCCTGGACCCACCAGTGACCAAATAGGAGGTGAGGTTATAACAGGTGGAAAAATTATGGGTTTTCCATTAGGTGGTCCAGAAAGTTCTTATCTGCTGGGATTTAACATGAGCAATTCTGGTGCGAAATTCTAAAAATTGAAACAATCAGCAGGAACATTCTATTGGTTTCCATGGTGATTGCTCCATGTTTCGAATCTCCCCCCGCCCCATATAAAAAATGGTGAATAACTTGAGTCTACTTCAGCCTTCTGACACAAAGAGGTCTATGGGAACTGCCCAAACAATCTGAAGAATGTTCCCACTCGTCTGTCGCTCCCAACTGATATTTGCAGTTCACTTGTCAGTCCACCACACAATTCGCTGTTTAGTAAATAGACCCCGTATTGTTAAATTAGGTGTGTGCAAAGGATCTTGATCGGCTCTTGTACGTCCAGGATCAGGTTACCTTGTTTAGGCTCATTAGGTGTCCTGCCACTGATCACAGTGTGCAGACGGATATTTCACAAAAAAAAACAGAATCTTCCACCTGTCTCCCTGATTTGTAACTCTAATACCAGGGATTATAGGTGGCGGAGGGGGGGAGTAAGGTAATAGAATTGGCTCCACACAAACCCGACACTGAGACAATTAAGCTGTGAAGACAAGTTGTCCAACTGACGAGATTCTGATTGTCCTCATAGAGGCTCTCTTAATCCTCTGATCCAGTTACCCAGCTCTCTCTCTCGCCAAAGCCAGTGTTTGTCTTCTTAAGACAAAGAATAGCACCATATCCAACCTCTGCCCAGCTCGTGTAGTCCCTACACAGCACAAACCAGGTGAGAGATTATTAATTAAAAACCACTAGATGTTATGTAATCGTGGAGCTCCAGATGCAATCAGTGCAGGACACCAAGGGGTCAGTCCCAGAGCTGGAGCAGAGAGGGGATGAGATGATTGCAAAGGTCATTCGCTTGTTTGTTGGAGGAAGCACTGGTTTCCCTTCCGAACCAAGGGTTTAGCATACACATCTTGTAAATCAACAGCATCTCTAAAAGGGACTTCTTAGACTGTGAAGGTAGAGAATAAAAATAATGAAAACTGATCTAAACATTGTGCTAGCAGAATTGCATAAAATAAGAGAAATACATGTGTTTGTGTCTGTATTGTCTCGTGCTTATGACATCACCTGTGACTTCATATGCAAATTAACACATTTTCTGTCTCAGTTTTTATAGCACATAGACTGGGTAATCCCTGCTTGTTTAATGGATGATAAAGTCTAAAACAGATGTTTCAAACTGAAAAAAACTACTTTCAAAGTGTCACAAGGTCAACATTCAAAACATATTGAAGACACATTCACCCCTAAGAGGTGACCAGTAAAACATGACTGAGGTGACCACCATAGTCTTTGCAAAGAAGACTTACATCTCTCACGGAGATTTGCTCTGTAGCAAACAGAGTTTCTCTCCGTTATTGGGATGATTTGTGATGACTGTATACATTAAAATGAGTCCATAGAGTCTCAAGCTGATGACTTCACTTAGTGATAAGCAAATGACACATTTCCCATTGAAAAGCAGTTCATTTGCATATCGAGCCATAAGATGATGTAATAAGTATGATACATTAAAAACACATTTCCTCTCTTAACGAATGTAATTCCCTGCAATCAGATCATAAGGGACAAAAATGCCAAATGACAGAACATGCCACATCAACTGCATTGCACATCCAGGACTTATCCATTACCCTCAGAACATGCCACATCAACCGCATTGCACATCCAGGACTTATCCTTTACCCTCAGGACATGCCCCATCACCCGCATTGCACATCCAGGACTTATACATTGCCCTCAGAACATGCCCCATCACCCGCATTGCACATCTAGGACTTATCCATTACCCTCAGGACACGCCCCATCAACTGCATTGCACATCCAGGACTTATACATTGCCCTCAGAACATGCCCCATCACCCGCATTGCACATCCAGGACTTATACATTACCCTCAGGACACGCCCCATCACCCGCATTGCACATCCAGGACTTATCCATTACCCTCAGGACATGCCCCATCACCCGCATTGCACATCTAGGACTTATCCATTACCCTCAGGACACGCCCCATCACCCGCATTGCACATCCAGGACTTATCCATTACCCTCAGAACATGCCCCATCACCCGCATTGCACATCCAGGACTTATCCATTACCCTCAGAACATGCCCCATCACTCACATTGCACATCCAGGACTTATACATTACCCTCAGGACATGCCCCATCACCCGCATTGCACATCCAGGACTTATCCATTACCCTCAGGACATGCCCCATCACCCGCATTGCACATCCAGGACTTATCCTTTACCCTCAGGACATGCCCCATCACTCACATTGCACATCCAGGACTTATCCATTACCCTCAGGACATGCCCCATCACCCACATTGCCCATCCAGGACTTATACATTACCCTCAGGACATGCCCCATCACTCACATTGCACATCCAGGACTTATCCATTACCCTCAGGACATGCCCCATCACTCACATTGCACATCCAGGACTTATACATTACCCTCAGGACATGCCCCATCACCCGCATTGCACATCCAGGACTTATCCATT
This sequence comes from Pelodytes ibericus, assembly GCA_036172795.1. NCBI lineage: Eukaryota > Metazoa > Chordata > Amphibia > Anura > Pelodytidae > Pelodytes > Pelodytes ibericus. Next base: position 69,771,850 of record CM069866.1, read on the forward strand.
ACCCTCAGGACATGCCCCATCACCCGCATTGCACATCCAGGACTTATCCTTTACCCTCAGGACATGCCCCATCACTCACATTGCACATCCAGGACTTATCCTTTACCCTCAGGACATGCCCCATCACCCACATTGCACATCCAGGACTTACCCCTGCCCCAACGCATGTATTACACATCCAGGATTTACCCCTTGCCTCCCCAGGATATACCCTATCACCCACATTGCACATCCAGGATTTATACCTGCTCCATCACCCACATAAAAAAAAATTATCAAAAATGATCTATACATTGAATGCAAGAAAATTGCCAGCAAATGTATGTATTTTTCTCCTGTTTTTGACATTACTCTGTGACTTGGTATGCAAATGAACTACTTTCAATAGGAAAACACATCATTTGCATATCAAGTCAAACAGTGATGTCATGAACCAGAAGACACATTGAAAACACATGTTTATGATCTATACTATTTCTTGGCAAAATTGCAATTGAATTAAGGGGGGAAAAAACCCAATTAAAAGTAATTCATTTGTGTAAGTCACAAGGTGACTTCATATACAAGAGACACATTTAACACACATTGTATTGTGTTAATTTAAGCAATTCTAATATTCTATATAAAGTATATATATTTATTTTATTCTCCTCATTCACAGCCCCAAATATATTTTTTTAGGTAGTCCCTTTAAGAACTTAGCATTAAGCCTTCCATTATCTCCATGTTCTTTCCCCTCCATCTCCAAGTTTTTGTTCTTCCAGACAGGAAAGTGTTACAGGGGATGGTCATGGTGAATGGCTCACACACACACACACACACACACACACACACACACACTTGAGATGAACCAGGAGTTTTCCTCTGCTCTGTTGCTAGCTGTCTAAGACTGCAAATGCTGCTGAATCTCATTGAATGGGGAGACTACCTTGTCATCAACAGTGCAAAAGATCCCAGGTGAGTTATATATATCAACTACATCTGTCATTCCATTATGGATCCTTGTACTGTTTATAGTTATACTAAGCTTTAACCAATACTTACAGGGTATATGTTTACAGTAATGTTTGGGGTCCACTGGTATATTTAGAATGTTGTTTGTTTGTTTTTGGTTCAAACTTTGCTTGGCTGGATCTATCTGTTACTTTGTGTTTCTCTGTATAGAAAATAAAAATTGAAAAGGAACACATGTATTGTGTATCACATAGCCACCAGGCAGGAAATGCCACTGTAAGGAGATTCAAATGTTACACAGTGTTTTATTATATCTTTTTAAAAAAAAAAATTGTACAAAAATACATTAAAATACATGGTGAGGTTTTGAAAGTAGTGGTATAGTTATGTTACATTAACCAGTCCTGTTTACTTTGTACAGAAGTGCCCCTGGTATCGAGGAAGTTGCTGTGTTGTTTTTTTTTTTTTTTTTAATTATAGCATACAGATTATTTCCATACTCCATGAATATTGTTCCGCAAGATCCTAGGAAGTCTGGTCTGCTGTGATAAGACCCAGGGAGAATTAAACTCATCTACCAGGTGTGATATATTGTACCTGGGTGCCAGTGCTACTTATGACATATTACCTGTATTATTCTGCTAGGCCACCTTATAGTGAGAACATATATTATCTATAATACAAGACTGTCATCCATAGATAGAGCATTATTCTCAATGGGGTCCTGGAAGCTGCATGGTTTATAAGCAGAAGGATTTTTTTTTATACAGCCTTCTGCTTTCTATGTCTCAAATTTTACCACCTATGGGGTGGTGGAGATATTTTTTGGTCACACTATTGCACTTTTTTTTAAAACATTTTTTATAAATGGGTTGTGTTGGTACAAAGGCGAGGCAGAGCTGCCCAGGGCATATAGTACCGATGCATTTTACATAAACATCCGAGCCATTCTGCATCTATTGGTGCGTTGATCACTACTGTAAGTATCTCGAAACTGGGGGCATTTATAAAGGGGGCACACAGCAAACTGTCTGGAACTGTTTTTTTTTTTAAAAAAAAGTACTGTTGCAGTGGCATATTGTGTAAACGTGATTGTACTTTTCTTATCCATCAGGACAGTCTAAAGTGGCTTCAGAAAGTATTGTGGAAGTTCATGACAGGCCCAGGTAGCCCAACATTTAATAGACATGTTCAGCTAAATGTTATACATGGGCATAAAGGGACTCTGTCACCTCAACACTGTATATGGGGTAACAGAATTGCAAGCAGATGCATAGATTATGAGAAAAATGGGCTTTTTCTGTGTTTGTGGTGTCTACTGTTTATAACATCAGCTCTGGCTTAATATGCAAATAAACTACTTTTAATGGGAAATGTGAAGTTTACATATCAACCCACAGGTGATGTAATAAACAGAAGACTCGGTAGACACATTTAAAACACCATTTTCTCTTTATTGTTTTCAATATATATATATTTATTTATTTTTATTGCTGTTGTCTACATTCACAACACAATGTTTAGATGCCAGTGACACTCCACTAATTAGTCATTTCACGACCTGCTATTGTTTTGACGTAAGATTAGAACAGTATTTGGTATGATTTGGTTCATGAGACTATTCCTTGCCTCCACCACCCTCTCCGTAAAGTAATAATAGATCCTTCTCACATCCCTACAATTCTCTCTTTCATGAATAAAACCCTACGTGTATAAATCTTTCTTATGCACTATATCGTAACAGTCCATGTCTGGGGGGGTTAAGTCCCTTTCTAAATGCCCATGTCTGGTGAGATGGCTCAGCAAGCTAATGCTCCAACTGTAGAATCTTTTCAATCCTTATCATTGCAGGTTTAATTCCAGACTCAGCCTTTCATCCTTCCGAAGTAGATAAAACGAGCCCCATTAAGTTGGGTAGTCGTGACATCCTCTGGATGGACTGGAAAAGCAGTCAAATTCATCTGAGTGTTGGCTTTTCATGATTACTTGTTACATACAGAGATTGTACTATTATGTAGTCTTTATTGCTAGCATTATCTCCTTTATGAGCCAGGACTAGGACAAAACCACACAGGAGAGATCATCAGACAGTCATAACTCCTTATCCTATAACTAATTGTAATAAATTACAAGCTGATGTAAATTTGCTACAGCACCATAAAGACCATAAAACCTTCCTGACACAGTCCAGAATGAGGATTATAGTATTTACCTTGAAGAGAACTATTCATTTGCTTCTAAAATGGACAAATATTATTAGTGCTAAAAGCTTTCGCAGGGAGAAATCGCTGTCTTTTTTTATTTTACTTTCAGGACATTTTTTTTCCCGTCTCCGCAATGAGTGAATAACCCTATGGGGGATCTTTTTTGTTTTTACCACAATCCATATTAAGGGCGGGATAACTTCAAGTGTGTCCCTTGTCACCCCAAATGACTACTAACGTTTGTATTGTTCTACCAAAGAAAAAAACTAGTAAAAACAACTGAAAATAAATATGATCTTCTAATTCAATGCAAGCTGAAAATGTCACTTTTTGTTCCTTGCCAGCGATCAGAAGGGGATCGGTAGCCAGGGACACAATGGCAGAGACCTGATCAGGGTCTTAATAGCAGGGTTAAGCAGCGGGATTCGAGCACAGCTCATCGCGGGGAGTCACGATGAGCTGTTAAATTCAAGACATTCTATGCCCTCCAAGTGTCTTTTTGGTCCAGTAAAATAGGATGGCATAGAATGTCCTAGCCTCTGGAAGGGGCCAAATAAAAAAAACTGTTAATTTTAAATGAAGTCTATCAAACCCGAGCACGCTCCAAATTCAGTCAACATAAGCGTAATTTGGCCACTTCAATTCTTCTGATTTGAGCTGGAGGAGTACCCCCTAACTATGCATGATTTAGGGCAATTTGGTGTACTTGTACTGCAAAAATGGGTTGTGGTGTTCAGCTCTAGACTGACACTCCTACAGGTACATCAATCACATCTGCTCCAGATTCTCACCTCCCACATCGAACCAGCTAAAGTACTGATCCTGATTACTCACCATCATGGTGAGTTTCTGGTTCATCCTGCTGGATCCCAGCAACTGCACCATGGACAGCAAGATCAAATGCTGTCATCAGAGGAGGGGTAGGTCATGGATGGGTTCATCATGTGCTGTCACAGCTGGGATCCACCACCGTGAGTAGGATACTTCCCTCCTCCTCAACAGATGTTACTGCAGGCAGGAGAAGAACATTGCAATACAGATTGTATTCATTGCCTTCATGTACAGTTACAATGTAAGGATATCCATGTCCTTAACTTCTGTACATTGGCATTCCACTAATAATAATAACAAAGATCTGGCTACCTTTGTTCACAGAATTGCAAGTAAATGCATATATATATGTGTGTGTGTGTGTGTGTGTGTGTGTGTGTATATATATATATATATATATATATATATATATATATTTATATACAGTGGTGTATCTTGGTTTTGTGCTGCCCCAGGCAGACAAAACTCGGACACCCCTCCACCCATGTTGCACACGTACGACATGCCCCATCACCCACGATATGCCCCATCACACCATTACATGCCCCCATCACCCACATTGCACACACATTAAATGCCCAATCACCCCATTACATGCCCCCATCACCCACATTGCACACACATTAAATGCCCAAACACCCCATTACATGCCCCCATCACCCTCATTACATACCTCCACCATGTCCATGACATGCCCCCATCACCCCGATTAATTGGAAGGAACTAAAGCTTAATGAACGGTGGGGGAAGGAGTGAAAATGTTTGAAGCACCAGAAGTGTGCTTTAACACCCTCTGGCAAAGTGCCGCCCGAGGCGAGTGCCTTGTTTGCCTTGTGGAAGATACACTACTGAGTGTGTATATATATATATAAATATATATATATATATATATACATATACAATGTGTGTTTTGTGCTTATGACATCACCTTGTGATTTGATAAGCAAATTACACTTATCCCATAAAAAAAGTGGTGCCCTAAACAGGAGACACCACAGGCTTGAAAAAATAATATTTAATTCTCTACATTCAAAGTATGAGCAATGTTTAGGTGGAGTCCCATTAACTTGTGGTTTAATTTTGCAGGCAAGGGGAGGGAACGTTTTTTTTACTTCCAATTCAAACTGCTAGATTTCTATTAAGCTGGTGAGATTAATTGTCCATCTCACCTCTTAGTAAATAGATTTCAGTGTTAATAAGGGGCTGACGTGTGAGAGAAACGTTTAAGGAGTTTGTTTGCAAAAATGAGGTATTTATCATTTTAAAGCAGATGTTTTTATCTTCTCAATCTGCTCTTTATTTTCTTTGAAGACTCAGGAGGTTTTATTATCTCTAGTAAGACCATATGTATTTATTGTATGGATGCATTTTAAGGAAAGAGTTGTTTATGGTTTGAAGAATGATTGACACTTAAGGGCTTGCAACTTCCCATTGGTCTCAAATATGCACGACAGGGGGTCTGAGTCTGTAAGCATTTTGGTAACTGCAGGGCTGAATTAGAAACAAAGAGGGAAGAGTCACATGGTAGCACAGTCACATTGGCAGCACAGTCACATGGCAGCACAGTCACATTGGCAGCACAGTCACAGGACTGCCATACAATGTATTCCATTATAATGCCTGTGTCTCATAAAGCAGACACAACAACCTGAAAGGTGCCCTGTGTTCTACACCACAAAGGTGAGAATTGTCTGTATATAAAGTCACTCCATCAACAAGACATTGTTTACAAGGGAGGGCTGATGAACTTGCAACATGGGCCAAAAGATTTATTAAAACTGTAAAAAAAAAAAATATATATATATGTGCTGTCTCCCAGAAGGCTTAGCATCAAATGCAGCCTAACTGGACCATGGCATCGAGATCTCTACAGACTGTACTGCCTCCAGATAGATTTCAAGGCCATATTAAAGGGACTGCAACACCTAAACTGCTTATACTTTGAAATGTAGAGAATAAAAAAAAATGGAAATTATCATTCTTTTGCAAATGCATAAAATAAGACAAAAGGGTCTGTGGAGTCTCCTGTCTATGAAAACTTCTATTGCATTTGCTTACGCAGTGTATATATCTTTTCTTTTAATTTTCTACCATCACAAAAATAAATGTTTAGGTTTTCAGAGCCCCTTTAATGATATCCTGGGGCTGTTTCCAATAGAAGTCCATTATCTGTACCTTTTTACACTGCTATATATATAAATATATATATATATATATATATATATATATATATATATATATTCATATGGCAGAAAGTGTGTGATATATGGATTTGCAAGAAGGGAAACCACAAAGTACTGAGTTGCCATATGATTAATCTCCTCTTCATATGTTATACATTAACCCTGAATAATAGCGCAGCTGATCCTGGAAACTTTACCTCTCGCCACATAGCGTCCCCGTACCACCACCCCCCCTCCTCCCCCATATTGATCTATTTTCGTTGTCAGGAACTTGCTACTTTTCCTTTGACCCCTTGTATGCCAGGTGGATGGAGAATGTTTTGCAATGACTTGTGGCAGTGAAATGGTTAAGGTATTTTATGGACTCAACACCTAAAAGAAGGAAAAAGAGAGAGATTGCAGTGTGCCTGATGTTATATGAAGAGAGAGAGACATTGTAACGGTGTGCGGAGTGATAAAGACTGATACATTAAACATGATCTGGAATTATTAATAGTGGGTAAATAAATGTGTTGGTAATTAGGGACAATAAGAAACAGAAGATGCTGCTGGATTAATGAGGGCCTGCTCAAGGCATGATAATTACTCATTAAGACAATTAGTGTAATTGTAATTAGCAAAGCTTTTCAGAGGACTACTGGTTTAGAGATTAGAGACATCATGGGACTGTCCCCTCCCCACGGCTCGCTACAATGGCATACATCCACCCCATTCTGTCTGCTTCTATATACACCCCGCGCCCCATCCTGTCTGATTCTATATACACCCCGCGCCCCATCCTGTCTGATTCTATATAAACTCCGCGTCCCATTCTGTCTGATTCTATATACACCCCATGCCCCATCCTGTCTGATTCTATATACACCCCATGCCCCATCCTGTCTGATTGTATATACACCCCGCTCCCCATCCTGTCTGATTCTATATACACCCTGCGCCCCATCCTGTCTGATTCTATATACACCCCATGCCCCATCCTGTCTGATTCTATATACACCCCGCTCCCCATCCTGTCTGATTCTATATACACCCCGCGCCCCATCCTGTCTGATTCTATATACACCCCGCGCCCCATCCTGTCTGATTCTATATACACCCCGCCCCATCCTGTCTGATTCTATATACACCCCGCGCCCCATCCAGGTCTGATTCTATATACACCCCATCCTGTCTGATTCTATATACACCCCGCGCCCCATCCTGTCTGATTCTATATACACCCCGCGCCCCATCCTGTCTGATTCTATATACACCCCGCACTCCATCCCGTCTGATTCTATATACACCCCGCGCCCCATCCTGTCTGATTCTATATACACCCCATCCTGTCTGATTCTATATACACCCCGCGCCCCATCCCCTCTGATTCTATATACACCCCGCACCCCATCCTGTCTGATTCTACATACACCCCGCGCCCCATCCTGTCTGATACTGTATACACCCCACACCCCATCCTGTCTGATTCTATATACACCCCGCGCACCATCCTGTCTGATTCTATATACACCCCGCGCCCCATCCTGTCTGATTCTATATACACCCTGCACCCCATCCTGTCTGATTCTATACACACCCCGCGCCCCATCCTGTCTGATTCTATATACACCCCGCACCCCATCCTGTCTGATTCTATACACACCCCGCGCCCCATCCTGTCTGATTCTATATACACCCCGCGCCCCATCCTGTCTGATTCTATACACACCCCATGCCCCATCCTGTCTGATTCTATACACACCCCGCGCCCCATCCTGTCTGATTCTATATACACCCCGCGCCCCATCCTGTCTGATTCTATACACACCCCATGCCCCATCCTGTCTGATTCTATATACACCCCGCGCCCCATCCTGTCTGATTCTATATACACCCCGCGCACCATCCTGTCTGATTCTATATACACCCCGCGCCCCATCCTGTCTGATTCTATATACACCCCGCGCCCCATCCTGTCTGATTCTATATACACCCCGCTCCCCATCCTGTCGGATTCTAGATCCAAATATTAATTAGTATTATTTGAAGTACAAGTTTTAAATGCCATAACCCCTTTAACTCTTTTTCTATGTCCTTCCAACTACTCCAACTCCCAGTCAGCATCTCCATAGCATATTTTATTTCACGTTGAGAGTTAAATCAAACGATTGTAATTCTCCTTGTCTCGCGGGCTCTTAATATTCCGTGAGCGGCGATCGTGGAATACCTGATGTTCTGTTCATTTGTCTCACTTTAAAGCATAGCGGTATTGCAGGAAGCCGATTGTCTCTAGTCCAGTTATGTTCTGGTGCAGACATTTACTGACTTGACGCACCCCCTTCCATCCCTTAATACTATACAAGGATCAAAGCTGGAGCCAAACCATCCTCTCTGCTCCAAGCCCCCACCGCCAATGGGACACACAGTAAGGATTATGTATAACGGTAAATTGTGAGACAACATTCTAAAAGGACTTCAGTCACCATGGAAACCAATGGAATGTTCCTGCTGATGACATCACTTTTTGAACGTCATCCTATATACAGTCACAGCATGTCACAGATAGCGCACAGTGCATTTCTCTACATGTGCTTAATGCCAAAACATCTAAATCCTGAAAAATTAAAATAGAATTACTCTGGAGCAATATAGAGTTTGGGTCATGTTTTTATTTTAGCTCGTTTGGGTCAAACAGGGTTCATTTTGAGAACAATGAAGTATATTGTTTGCAAATGACATGTTGCACAAGCATAATAGAGGAAATAACCTGGATGCGCTAAATGCTCTGTGGTTAACCCTGCTCCGACCACAACGTTACGATGTTCTTTTGAAAATGCGTTAAAGTAGACTACGCTATCTTTCCCCCTAAGGCTCCCCATTCATCAACTCACTTGTACATCAGACAGATGCTTCTTTTGTAATAGAGCAGAACTTAATTGGATCCTCTCTCCCTAGTAAAGCTGTCCACAGTTGTGTAAACATAATAGAAATGAGAGGCTTTGGTTTTATGTGAATTGACCAGTGTTCACTCGCCACATCAAGGCACATTCTCAATAAGGTGAGATCCTAACCTCACCTATGATCTACTGGATACACAGAGCAGTTTTTACTGGTATCAAAGCCTATTTACTGTGTTAGAGGAGGTCAGATCAACTCCTGGAAAGCAGTGCAGAGTATTTCTGTTTACCTTGTATAGCCAGTTATACTGTACTTGTACCCTCCTCACACCTGATAAGTAAGCATCTGTTCCAAGGTTAGCACACTGATCTTTTTCTTTTCTTTAATTCAGTTGGAGTCTGTAACATCCCATTGTATTCTGTGGAATGTATGGGAACAGGAAATGTAAAGGCTATTGGGACAGTGTGATGTGTCAAAATGTGTAGGGTAAGGAATTCGGCAAACTGCTCTTCAGTTCCATAATGCCCATTCAATGGTCTCACCTTGGACTCCCCTCCCCATGTTTTATAGTATGCTCTATAGGATTCCTTTACTTTTGGTGTATTCCAACCTGTTGAGGTATTGTCTCATGGGATAATATATACAAACTGACAGAAAAGTGAAATGCAAAAAATCAGGTATTGGTAGAGGAAAAACTGGCAAGGTGGAGACTATTTATAACTCCTCCATTAAACCCTGTTTTTTATTTTATTTTTATTTTCACCTTGTTGGTTCACCACAAAATATTTATATATATTTATATATATAAATATTTTATAGAGCCTATACCCCAAGTTCAGGAGTTTCCTGTCTTCCATTCAAAAATCGTTGCGGCTCCCCTAAAAGGAGCGAAGAAAAATCTTTTAGCCATTTTTCAGGATGGACCAACCCAGCTACCTCTGATTTCTTTCCAGGGCTTTCTATTTTAGAATGTTCCACTGCGGTTGCAAAGGCATAACATTGTATAATAGACCTACAGATTCAGTGGCTTATATGTAAAAATACTTAAAATTAAATAAATTAGTCGCAGAGTTAATATGGACGAATAAAAGTTTAGTTGCTGAGAATTATAATATTTGTTTAGCAGTGATGTGTAGAATAAGCAGATTACTGGCTCAGTTTCACCCGTCTCGAAATCCCTTATGTTCTGCAGAATTTCCACATGTAATTTGTACCTGTTCCCAATTTAATTTGACTCCGACCAGGCTCCCCAAACACACGCCGTGCTCGGGTTACCATAAATTATAAACAGATCGTTATCTCCGCTATTCTGTACTCCCGCACAATGTATCCTTCTGCTAACTTTGTTCCACGGCCAAGATTTAAATTTGTCTCCTACATCTCATGTTATTAAATATAGTATCTGTTGACACTTCTAAAATATTGGGTAGCCAATTAGCTTCAGGCTCTGGAACGTCTACGCCGACCGCTGTTTGAGACTAACTCCGCCAAAATCACCAATTAGAGAGAGAGAGAGAGTTTGTACAAAAAAACATCTCGTACTGTTTATTGGATGTTTATAGAATCCAACACATTGTCCTCTCAAATATTGGCAGGAGAAAGAAAAAACGAAGCTGTACACAATTCATAAAGTCCAAAACATGTCTTGTACTTTGAGAACTGCTGTGGAATCTTTACTCACGGTCTTCGAAATAACTCGAGCAGATTGGCCGTGGTTAACGTAGAAAGGAACGGAAATTGAAATGTTCATTGGTTGTAATTCAGAAAAAAGTCAGGCTTGGATTTATGTTCGGGGATAAAAACGCTGTAAGTAGAATTCAGTGTTAAAAAAAAAAGGTTAGGTGAAGGGTAGGATCATTTAGGGCTCTCTACCTGATGGTCCGTGGCTGAGTTGGTCTATGACCTTGGTTCTCAAACCAGTCCTGAAGCCCCTCTTAACAGTCCAGGATGTTAAGGTCACAAACAAAAAAACAACTCAAGTTTAGATTCTATTTGTTTTTTTTGTTTTTTAAACACCAGTGGGTAAGAGAGGTGTGCGGACTGGTTTGGGAACCACAGGTCTATGAGATCCATCACACGTTTCAGGTTATGTAGGTGCAGGCAGAAATGGTACCAAATAATGACTGGTTGCTTTAAAGCAACCTCTAAAGGGTCTTTATTAGCAAAAGAGGGGATAGCAGGGAATTGATAGAGAAATTTCAGACTTAACGGCAAAGTAGCAGAGTTATTAAAATGCACCCTTCCAGCTAGACTTCACACTGCTATTTTGACCTTAATTTAGCAACGGTAACTCCAGATTATTTTTATACATGAGTTGTGGCAGAATATTATCCGGAGTTGCACACAGTATTGGGCCTGATTCCTGTGAATGCCTTGTATATGCCTAGTTTCACAGACCACAATATTAGCTGGCATGCGGGCTTCTAAAAATGCTTCATTAAGATTTGTTTATAGAGGAGAGTGCAGGGATTAAACATCTCTGTCCGGGAACACAAAGTGGTTTACATAAGCAAGAGGAAATCATGTTTACTTGTCAAAGACAACTGCATTTAAAAGAGTTGAAGTAATGCTCATGTTTTTGGAAAAATAGCCTGTACTTTTCAAATTACTCACGTTTTTTTTCCCTGTATTTTATGACTTTCACCCTATCACCCGAGAGGTTGGATGACCGCAAGCTAGTGAAGCTCTCCTATGATAAATGTACTTGGCACAGCAATAGAGGAGTACAAGTACTGGAAGGTGTACACTACTTTCTAGAGGTTCCCAGAACATTTTAAGTAGACTCTATGATTTTAGGGTTATGTAGCCAAACCTCATCATCATCATCATGACTATTACATTCCTTCAACACATCAATGATGATAATGCATTGTCTAAAGTCTAAATCATGGGCTTCTATAAAAAAGGGTAAAGCAAGATTGGGCATCAGATCAACAAGAGCGGAAGGAAAAGGAAAGGAAAAGAAGGGAAGAAGAAGAAAAAAGGAATGGAATACCGTCCCTTGGAGGTGGCCTGTGTGACAGATGTTGTGTGTGAATGTGTAATACAAGTAAGATACAAGGAGATTCCATACTGCTTATACTTTAACATAATTATATTTTTCCTCTTCCATGTCCTTGTTTCTCCTGTATGCTCTTGTTATATAGAGCATAATGAAATTGCATTGTGTCCAATGTTACAAAAGTCTTGTTATTGTGATATTGTGAATGTATTTTGCCATTGATGGACTTGTAATGTTGGGTGGGGCCATTGATGGACTTGTAATGTTGGGTGGGCCCATTAATGGACTTGTAATGTTTGGTGGGCCCATTGATGGACTTGTAATGTTGGGTGGGCCCATTGATGGACTTGTAATGTTGGGTGGGCCCATTAATGGACTTGTAATGTTTGGTTGGGCCATTGATGGACTTGTAATGTTGGGTGGGGCCATTGATGGACTTGTAATGTTGGGTGGGCCCATTGATGGACTTGTAATGTTGGGTGGGGCCATTGATGGACTTGTAATGTTTGGTGGGGCCATTGATGGACTTGTAATGTTGGGTGGGCCCATTGATGGACTTGTAATGTTGGGTGGGGCCATAAATGGACTTGTAATGTTGGGTGGGGCCATTGATGGACTTGTAATGCTGGGTGGGCCCATTGATGGACTTGTAATGTTTGGTGGGCCCATTGATGGACTTGTAATGTTGGGTGGGGCCATTGATGGACTTGTAATGCTGGGTGGGCCTATTGATGGACTGGTAATGCTGGGTGGGCCTATTGATGGACTGGTAATGCTGGGTGGGTCCATTGATGGACTTGTAATGTTGGGTGGGCCCATTGATGGACTTGTAATGTTGGGTGGGTCCATTGATGGACTTGTAATGTTGGGTGGGGCCATTGATGGACTTGTAATGTTGGGTGGGGCCATTGATGGACTTGTAATGTTGGGTGGGCCCATTGATGGACTTGTAATGCTGGGTGGGCCCATTGATGGACTTGTAATGTTGGGTGGGCCCATTGATGGACTTGTAATGCTGGGTGGGCCCATTGATGGACTTGTAATGTTGGGTGGGCCCATTGATGGACTTGTAATGTTGGGTGGGCCCATTGATGGACTTGTAATGTTGGGTGGGCCCATTGATGGACTTGTAATGTTGGGTGGGCCCATTGATGGACTTGTAATGTTGGGTGGGCCCATTGATGGACTTGTAATGTTGGGTGGGGCCATTGATACCAACAAATCCAATTTGTTTTTTAAATACTTTATTTATTGATTTTTAGTCGGTCATTGAATCCCAGATATCACTATTACCTATTAACATCCTGGGAAGTGAAGGGTGAAAGGTTAAATGAAGCTCTCCAGCTTGCCTGGAACATATACCAGGTGCCTAGAGCTCACTTCTTGTCATACACACTATGCATGTGCCACAAACATACTTTAAATACAATAAACTTGTGTGCTGCAAAGGACTGCGCATTGGAGGACAAGACCCCAAGAAATGGTACTGCCTGTGAAAAAACAAGACTGTTGATAACTGTGTTGTACGCTTGTAGAGATGGAGTCTTCAAAACAGTTGCTGAAAACAACAAGAATTGTTGAATTTAAACATAAATGAGACACAGATTTTCAGGGTCTCAATACTTTTATTGTGTATGAATACTGTGGGTTTGGAAAAACATAAAGGAGCTTGGCGTGTAATGAGGCGTATTGGGGGAACATTGTACGGTCACCTGCAATCAGTCAGTGATTTTGTAATATCAAAGGCTGGGAGTAACAGATAAAAGCCTTTATAGCTAAGAGGGAAGGACTCGAGGCATGTTAGCCCACGGATTCTGAGCTATGGCTCTTTCATCATGTTAACAATTCCTGGAATCTCTGGACCAGAGCATCTTCTTCTACTTACTGCAAAATATCATTACACTGTAAAGCAAGGGAATGAAAAATGATCTATTCATCGTGATGGCCAAAGTGGAGGCACATGCATAAATTAAGAGAAAAATGTGTTGTACATGCAATTAATCAGGGTGGAGATCTCATAGGACCTGCCATGATTAATTAATTGGATTGTGTCTGTGCATATATCCATCCTACATACTGCCGGGCTGCACTTTGCATGCTCTTTCTGCAGCATGTGGAGCAAATGTGTGTCCCTGGGAACATGGCCAGTGTTGGCAACTATGACGTGGCTTTATATGCAAATTATCTACTTTCAATGGGAAAATGTGTAATTTGCATGTACAACACATTTTTTTTTTCAAGAGGAAATGTGTACTTTTAAGCCCCCCTTACGGGCTTACCACTCCCATCTTACTGACGAGCTTCCCTGAGAAAGATGAGCTGGGATGGCTTGGGACATGTACCCCAAACAGTACATGATCGTTTATCCTCATTCTCAGATCGATGCACATTTCACAAACAAAAAATGCTTTTAGGGGTTCTTTTTTAATGGGTTAGTTTCAGCCCAAATACGAACTACCTTCTAATCTAGACTGAAAGGGGGTTAAGCTAATTCGAAGCCAATTCTAATGATGTTGAAAACACATGGGCGTTGCCTTTCACCCAGAAAGAATCTCTCTGAGCTATAATTAACTTGTTTGAATAATCATCTCTGTTTGCATTTTAACATATGAGCCAACGTAAACCTCATACGTGTCCCATTTTAAAGGCGTGGACAATAGTGACCTTATGGACTATGCAAAAAAAAAAAAAAAACATTTTTATGTAATGTTCAGTATTTCCAAAATTCCATTTTGTTAGTCAACAAAGATCTTCCGAGAGAAGGAGCGGAGGCGACCAGATCTGTGTATCTCATGCTCATGGCCACCTCTGGTGGGGAACGTCTCGTATTCTGTTGGACATCTAAAGCTCTGCAGATGTCGTGGACAGGCCCGAATTAATCAACTTCATCGAATTCTCTGCGGCAGCAAAGTAATTAAGGTTAATTTCTTATATCAGTAAAAAAAAAAAAAACCTAGTGTTAATATTTTAAAAAGACCTTTTATTAACGTCTTACCCAACATGTAAACATGACTGTAGCTCCCTCCCCAACGTTTTTGGACAAGCATTGCAACACAAACACAATCTTTACAAACTCCTTTACTATAACTGTATTTGCCAGCGAGGGGGAATTCCCAACATCATAGGTAGTGCTGATTTTTTTACATTTTTTTTATTACCTATATTACTATCACCCACAAAAATATTGATAAATATTTGGTTTTTGTGTTTGTGGAGAGAATAATGAAGGTATTTTTTTGTCCTTTTTTTTTTTACCTCTAGTTCTAGCCTCTTTTCCTTTTTTTGTCTACTTTGTTATCTGTTCCTTTTCTTTGTGTTATTTTGCCTCAGTTTTAATTCCTCTTTCCTTTTCCCCGTCTCTTTCTTTCTGTTTTATTTTTTTATGGTGTTATATTGCATATCTTTTTCTTATCTTCTATCCTGGTTACCGAGTTGCCATTTTTGGCCTCTAGGGAGAATATTTGGTTTTTGATTATTTTTATTTCGTTACTTATTTGCCTGTGCTGCATTAAATTAGAAGCACAAAGTGTGACTTTACGACAGAGTTTTTACATGTTTAGAGTTTGAACTGACCCCAGTAGATATCAAATGATAGAGGATCTATTGTGACTGGCTATGGTCTCCATTCCAGGGGAGTTAAAAAAAAAAAACAACAACAAAAAAACTAGATACCACCCATCCCTATTGGCTTATAAAGCAGGCAGAGACACAGCTTTTTATGGGTGGAGCTAGTCTGTGAATCGGTTGAGTTAAACATCCCGTATTCCATCCTGAAGAAGAGAAGACTTTGATTTTTCTGTCACATCTAGTGAGATTTCATGATGTGGTCTTAATATAGACTGAATATGTTTTAAGCACTTCCCCCAAAGCTTCCCTACAACCTTTTTGTCCGATCTGCAAACATGCGGCTTGCACAGCTTGGACTTCCTCCAGAGTGTTTAATGTTTGACAACAGATTACGCCCTGAGAATTGGGATTTCCTTAAAATTCTTTGCTTGCACAAACCATCAAACTCATGTATGCAGCATTTCCTCAATTAGCCCTCATTCAGGAAGAGATGTCTGTGGCACACACAGTGCAGGGCTAGCCCTGGATAGGTTATCACTTGTATACGGATTCAACCTAAAAAATAAAAATAAAAATAGCCATGTTAAAGGATTCATGTTAAGGTTTACATTTGTTCTGACCCCATGTGCCAGAATTATTTACCTAGGGTTCTCCGGCATGTTTTATGCTACCTATTTGACCATGGCAGTGGAATCTTCTACAACTCCTATGAAGCTCTGGCTTGCCACCTCATCTCACTGTTCATAGGAACATCTCATATTTTACTATTGACCAAATACTGTCCTCCCTCCCAGCTTATATGATTGGCACGTTGAGAATGATGGTTGCGTGACTGCCTAAGGGAAGCAGCCCACACCAGTGGTGTATCTTGGTTTTGTGCTGCCCTAGGCAGACAAAATTCGGACACCCCCCTACCCACGTTGCACACCTACGACATGCCCCATCACCCACGATATGACCCATCACCCACGATATGCCCCATCACCTCATTGCATGCCCCATCACCCAGATTGCACACACATTAAATGCCCAATCATCTCATTACATGCCCCCATCACTTACATTGCACACACATTTAATGCCCAATCATCCCATTACATACCCCATCACCCACATTGCACACACACTAAATGCCCCATCGCCCCCATTACATGCCACCATCACCCTCATTACATACCCCCACCACGTCCATTACATGCCCCCATCACCCCGAAGCAAAAGCTTGGTGAACGGTGGCAGATGAAGCGAAAATGTTTCAAGCACCAAAAGTGTGGTTTAACACCCTCTGGCAAAGTGCCGCCCTAGGCGAGTGCCTTGTTTGCCTTGTGGAAGATACACTATTGGCCCACACGTCTCGCAGTATTCTGAAGACTATGGGATACCTGCTGAATGTTAAATCATAGAAGCACCATTAATAATAAACCAGGTTAAATGGCCTTTAGTATAAAAACATTAGGGGTTTAAGGAATTGTGAGGGGGTTACTCTACAGAACGATAAACAATGTAGCAATATTTTATCCAGTTTATTCGTGGCCCTGTCTCACATGACGTCTAATGGGTACAGGGGTAATTACCTTGAACATAGACAACGTGCAAAAAAATAAGTCATAGATCATAGAACAATTTAAAATTGATCTGGCTCATTTGACTAATCTTGTTGGATGATCATCAATATTACCCAGGCCATGATGGTCAATCTTCAGAATGATTCCAAACACTGTAACTTGGCCACTGCCCCCATTGGCATCTGATGGTATAGATTATGGCTTTAACCTTCGACCTCTTTGTTATACCAGGGCCTCAACCACATAAGGTAATATAGATAACGGTCACCTAGAAAGCAATGTGGACAACTTTTCTTTCCACAGATCCTTTCAGCCCATTATACAGATGATGAGCTCCGTATTTCTCCAGAATATCCTTAAGAAAAGGTATTTACCAAAAAGAGTAACTTTGCTGTGTACTGTAAGCCACACTAGGAAACTTCCACTTGTATATCTATTGTTTTAGAAAGTTCCATCTGAGGAATCTGTTTCAAACGTCAGTGTTGCAGACTCTGTTTCTGACAAAAGTGTAAAATGCATAACAGGACAGGTCTGCACCTCTCTCACTGTGTGAACCACACCAAAAGCTAATTTGGAGATCTGGGATAAGAGGCCATTTAAATTATTACAATTATTATTTTTGTTAATATACAAGTACAGGCACACAGAACGGATATGTCCAGGGTGCACTCATTTGAGGAAATTTGTCACAGCACAGTGAAGCCTGACGCGTTTCGCCTCTTTTTGCTGAGCTTCCTCAGAGGTGTAACATTTCTTGATTCGCACATATTTATTTGGGTTGTTTTCCGGCCACATAGCAGAAAAAGGGAGTTTTCTTTTCCTGTGAAGCTCGAAGTTTAATAGTAATGCTGTGATCTTGCCGGTTACTCAGAGCTGATTGAATGAAAAGAAAACTTTCTGCATTTGCAGCCGAAGTGATGGCAGGCCACTAAAACAAAGCCAGTGATTTGCACTGGGACACACCCATATTAAATGGGACTGTCCCGTGAAATGTGGGGCTTTTGGCAGCTATGTATGCACTCCTCTATACATGCCTTTGTTAGCACTTCATATATTTATCTTCATTATAATGAATAAAGAGCCATTGTATTCCAAATGTTGGTTCAATATCTCGCTTGTTTCCTACTGCTTGACGTCTCGTTATAAGAATGTATGTTGATAATTTCCAGGTCGTAGCGCACGTGTGGTTTTATTTGTTTGGTCTCGGACGTGAAAGTGTTAATGTTGCATGACCTGCTCTTAACACCTTTAGCAATGGGTTAATGGGCCGTGCTTTATCTTCCAGCTTTTAGCAGCAAGGGAGAAAACTATTCCCCCCCCCCCTTCCCTCCCCCCCACTGCTCAATATTCTCCCGGCTGGTTGTCTCCTCTAATGGGATATTGTATTCTTGACAATATGTGCATTACACACTACTCGACTCGAATACTCGGCTCTTTTTCTGCAAGCTCCAGGTGATGGACAAATCCGCCAGACACTGGAACTTACCTTTTCATGTTCTGTGCTGATTACATGATGGTTGAGCCCCCGAATTCTAAGCATTTTTTCCCCCCAGTGCCCCTTGTTCAAGCAATGTACAACAACGGAAGGGTTGATAAAAAAAAAATTCTGCTGCAAAATCCAAACTCTACATTTAGCAACCCCCACCTCCCCTTCTACACCGTCTGACTGCCAAAGAACTACTCCGTCAGCATGGGTGGTCTAGAGTGGAGCTAATTAATATCCAGCCTAAGCTTGCAAGAGAAGATCTTCCACGTGACGTCAGTAGTCATCCCCTCTTCCACTTGTATGTACAGCATGCACACGGACCTCTGTTGCCCAGTTGTTTGTAATCCACTTCACTACAGTGCACATTGCTGCTATATTAGTGTGGTTTGTTAGTCTGGGATATCGTCTGGCTATGGGGTATTTACTGTACATTTTTGTGACAATGGTGGTACAAATCTAAAATGGACATATTTTGGTACATGATGACATCATAGCATCACACAGGTCCTCATATATCCCATTTTTAAACTGGACCATCCTAAGTAGGGAACACTATGCCAACATTCCAGACCCTCCTCCTCCAAAACCGCACCCCTGGCATTGCCCTGCGGGCACGTGGGGAGGCCTGCATTTTATGGACACATGTAGGCTGCAAACTTCCCATTCCACCATATTATGGTAAGGGCAGCTCAAAATGGGTGGGTTCTGGTAATTGGGTGGGGTGATCCAAAAGTCGATGGGTCTAGACATGAGTGGGTGTGGCTTAGAACCTTTTCCTACTGCACGAGGTAGGAAAGCTCCACATAAAAAGGAGGCAATTGAGTGTCAAACCCAGCAAGTAGCCCCTATTCATTTCTCAGAGGGTCTTAAAAAAAAAAAAAAAAAAATCTGCCTGGAGAAGAAATGCCCCTCCATAGGTAATTTGTTTGTTCTCTCATGAATCCCCCACATCTGAAATACTGTTCATAACTAACAAAAACAGTAATATCTGAAATGCTGCTCACTCTTCATATCTTTAAAATGTATATATATATATTTAGTAGTATTTAAATCAGACATTTGGTTCTGTACGCTTTACAAATCAGCACAGACACGTTTTACATAATAATGGCTCTGTGTACGCACAAGATGCAATCTGAAGAAGTAATTATTATTAGCTGAGATGTACGTTTACCATGCAAATTAGGGTGTAGTGCGTGGAATATAAGTTGATTAATACATGACATGTGGTAATAATGGAGCCACAGATGTATATCCCCTGCTAATTTGAGTGATCGGATTCCACCTGCCGCCCTATCTGATAACGATTAGCGAGCGGTATATACATTTGCAATTTAATATCCTTATTTGCATCAGTGTTGTTTACCATATACTCGGTGAGAAATACATTGACTTGCATGAGAGAAGGGTCCATTTGTCTGGAATAAAAACTGGCTGCAACAATTGTGTTCTAATATAGAAACAGTCTGCCCAATTTTCTAAATACTTTTATTAGTCCCCAGTTCCTTATCTTATATCTAGGATAGCCTTATACCTATCCCATGCATACTTAAAATCCTTGACTGTATTAACCTCTACCACTTCTGCTGGAAGGCTATTCCATGCATCCACTACCCTCTCAGTAATGTAATACTTTCATTAGTCCCTGGCCTTATCTTATATTTATTATAACATAGCCTTATACCTATCCCATACATGCTTAAACTCGTTCACTGTATTAAACTCTACCACTTCTACTGGAAGACTATTCCATGCATCCACTACCCTCTCAGTAAAGTAATACTTTCATTAGTCCCTGGCCTTATCTTATATCTAGAATAGCCATATACCTATCCCATGCATGCTTAAATTCCTTCACTGTATTAACCTCTACCACTTATGCTGGAAGACTATTCCATGCATCCACTACCCTCTCAGTAAAGTAATACTTTCATTAGCCCCTGACCTTATCTTATATCTAGGATAGCCTTATACCTGTCCCATGCATGCTTAAACTCCTTCACTGTATTAACCTCTACCACTTCTACTGGAAGACTATTCCATGCATCCACTACCCTCTCACTAAAGTAATACTTCCAATACAAAGTATCTTTCATAATAGAGTGGACTGCTTCCAGCATGTTAAACTGAATGGGTCAACACATTAAACTCATGAATCCAGACTGGAGAGGCATGACGATAACCCGGTCACATGTTTTTTAGAATTGTTCAGATCTTTCTTCATCGAACTCGAGATAAGGGAATTCTGAATCAAGCTTCTAAGCCTCATGAGCGGACAAAAGAGGGCTCAAAAAAGTACTTTATTTTTATTCTTTCATTAAATAATTTGTATGTTCCACACCGCAGGGCAACTCCATATCAAAAAATGGAGCTGCCCTGTTGTGGGCAAGAGCTTCGGAAGCAGCGATACACCCTTTCCATTGCTCGTTGCAGTTGCTAGACCGCCCCTAAAGCAATACGACGGTTCATTATACAATTCTATTTTTTACTATAGACTTGTATCATGAAGTGTACTTGCTAGCACTGAATACTTTCAGCTGTTTTATCTCTATACATAAATATATATTTGGAGGTATTATGAGTTTGTGTCAGACTGCTTAGGAATAAGCACATTCTGTGCGAAAAACGTCAACCTTTTTTTCCCCCCTCCTGTTTTGTCTATTCCTTTTGTGCGCTGATTTTTTTTTGCAGGTCTATGGACAATTAATAAATTCATATTTTTGGTAACTTTACTATCAGACTGCTTCAACTATTTCTTTCCTGGCATAAGCTGGTGCAGGCATACTAAACAGTGATTGATATTCAAGACCTGTCCCCTTCAACAAAGTTCCTGTAATTTTTTTTTCTTTTTTTTTTTTTTTTTCATTTTGGACGCAACAAGAAATGTATCTGAATCTAACGTTAATACACCCCACAGTGGATGGCTTAATTTACTCCAAAATACATTGTAACAGTGGCATCTCCACGAAACTCAAGAGACAATTTGTAGTAAAAGATGATTTTCTTCTAAAATCTTTTTTTTTTTTTTTTTTTTTACCAAATTCTCTCCTGGGAATTTTTGCATTTTTCAAGCAGAGGCTTCAAAAGAGAGACATGAAAGGCTTTTGTACATTTAAATCATGACAATGACAATTTGGTTCTATATTTGTTTAAATCTGTAAAATGTTCCTTTTTATTTTTAATTGCTGAACATTTAATAGCATGATTGTTAACACATTGTGTGAAATACTCGAATAGACTCTGCCAAATCAGTTTGGGATTTTTTTTTTTTTACATAAAAGCCAACATGTTTTATTGGACTTTATTATCCTTGCTATTTGTTTATTGTTGCTCTATAAAATGATTTCCTTTGTGAAAAGAATCAGACTGTAAATGGCACGGTGCCCTAAATGATGTCGTTACTGACATAATATGCACACATTTGCCGACCGTCCTGGATTTCATGGGACAGTCCTGTTTTTTTGGGGTCTTGTCCTGCCAAATTTGGGTCTGTCCCAGCATGACCAATACCCCTGCTTTGCAGTGCATGCATTTGTGTTTGTGTGTGTGTGTGTATTTATATATATATATATATATATATATATGTAGATCCCAAGTAATTGCACTGAGCTTTGATACTCTATACTTAATATATCGACTATTTTGAATGCAACAAGTCCTGTGAGTGTGTGGGTTTCTTTTTTGGATATGTATATATAATATATATTTATTGTACACAGCCTAAACACAAAGAATTAAGCTCCAGATGCCGATTATTTGTACCGGGCAGGTTGGAGAGTCTCGCAGGGTTACAACACTGCATAACCCAACCCCTGTTTGGATTCGACCCATGTTCTGAGAACTCATCCGGGATTTTTGGGCAGTTGTGCATGTTACAGATATTCATTTTTTTGAGATGTGGGTACTCTTAAAACTGACATTCCTACAATGCAAAGGAACTCATCCAAATTCTAATTCCTTTTTGATTTTTCTCTTCCTTTCACATCTACTGTACATTGTTCTGGGTCGAACAGGACTTCCTGTTTACCTTTTCCCAAAGGATCATAGGGCAATACATTTAGGGCATTATGTCTGAATGAAGGAACTACAGGGAATTGCAAACATGAGGCCAAAATAGGACAAAATATCAAAAATGGGTGGCTAGACAGATATAGGCGTTGTCAGAGGAGTTAACCCCTTTTATCCATTACACACACTCACTCATTCACTCACACAGTCTGTCACTCACACTGACACATACACACTGTCAGAGTTTTTACCTTACCTTGTAGAGGCATCTCTTGCTTTGAGCTCCGTGTGAAGGAGGGGCTGAGCCAATCAGGAGAGGCTTATGACTTCTCAGCCTATCAGGGCAGTTGAGAGGTCTCACTTTATTGGCTGAGATGACTTCTATCGGGGCTCTCAATCGGGTCTTTGCATTGTCCCAGACTGAGGCTCCCCCCGGACACAGGAAGGAAAAAAAAAAAGATGCTCCATGAAGCAGCAAAGTGCTTGAGGGCAGTTGCTCCATTCTGCCCCATGGAAGGGCTAGCCCTGACCATGAGATTTGCAAACGCAAAACAGTCCTGTGTTTTGTACTCTTCAAATTTTCATCACTTAGAATTTTTTTTCCCCTTTTAAAAGCTTTAAATGTCTTCAGTGTCAAGAAAGATCTATTCCCTCCAAGGGGAAAAAATACAACCCTTGGAATTCATCTCACAATAAATCCTCTGAAGGCAACGACAGAGGGAAGAAATCTGTATCTTTGACGAGTAAAATGCGTGTGCCAAGGAAGCTTGCTCTGAGATTGCAACATATGCATGCTCTCCAAAATACCAGAATGCTCTGCGCCCGTCAACACTCAATGAGCTGATCCAGAAGCTAAACAGCTTCTAATAAGGGGTAAAAAAAAAAAAACCTTTCTGCCCAAAGTTGGGTTTCTACGTAATTGCTTGGCAGCTGAGACTGTAAAAGAAGTCTATTAATATCAGACACACGAGTTGTAGAAGGAAGTGGTAATTGGTCTTCCACATATCATGTACTTCTTTCAGTTAACCTGAATTTGTGTGATCAAATGCAGAACATCCGGGATCCTGATGCAGAGGACTCAGTAGGCCACTTGCATCTCATAATCTGGGAGTGACTTATTAGCATACCCACCTACCCACCATGAAAAAATGCAAAGTGGGGCTAATCTAGTGCCTGTAAAGAACACATAATAAGTAGTGTTGAACGAACCTGAACTGCACTGTTCGGGTTCGTACCGAACATTACGGTTTTTGGCCCCCGGACCCGAACACAGACATTCCACTGTTTGTTCGTGTTGCAGTTCGGAGTGCGGCAATTACATTGTATGTAATGCTATTGGCTTTCTATAAACCGAAATAGAGTCCCCATTCATAAGAATTTCTTGTGAATGGGAACTCTATTTTCGGTTTATAGAAAGCCAATAGCATTATATGTATTCCATAAACCGAAAGTCTATGAACCGAAAGACATTCGGTTTATAGACTTTCGTTTATGGAATACATGTAATGCTATTGCTATTCTATTCAATTGACCTATTCGTATGAATGGGGACTCTCACCCACATTTTACTTCATTTTGCAGCCCTCTAGCCCTTTCCAGGACTTTTTAGAGGCATTTTAGTGGCCAAAAGTTCATGTCCCCATTATCTTCAATGGGGTTCGGGTTCGGGGTCAAGTTCGAGCACGGACCCGGCCATTTTTTCGAAGTTCGGCCGAACCTGCCGAACCCGAACATCCAGGTGTCCGCTCAACTCTAATAATAAGCTTTTACCCATAGACATGGGTAAAAATGACACATGCTGGCACCAGCGTATACATTGTGCCATGTCCCAATCTATTTAGTAGTTAATAGACTAGATAAAGGAAATGAGTCAACTCTAGATGCATCAAACACTTGTGGAACACAAATGAAATTAAATTACAGATTAAATCTGGGAGAGATGATGAGTAGTTTGTTTGCCAAACTATTCTATAATGTTCATTTATTTTACTTAAGTAAATGTATAATAAAAATGCATAGAGGATTACTGAAGGTGTTCCAGATATAAAACGGCACTTCATCTTCCCTTTGGATGTTCAAAATGGCTGACCAACAGGACTTACTACACTTTTACTTCTTGTGTAATGAGATCCCTATATTTTTTTTTACATCATGAGTCTAAATGAACAGGGACTGGCTCAATTTGTTTCAAAT
Organism: Pelodytes ibericus; assembly: GCA_036172795.1. Lineage (NCBI taxonomy): Eukaryota > Metazoa > Chordata > Amphibia > Anura > Pelodytidae > Pelodytes > Pelodytes ibericus. Next base: position 69,796,719 of record CM069866.1, read on the forward strand.
CTGTCTAGTTTCTTTATATCTCTCATAATGTGTATGTTTGTTTTCTTTTTGCTCATTGTGATGTTTAATGATTGGTCAAGACGTTTCCCCCTGGGGCTGGGCGGGAGGGCGTAGCTTGGAAAGGCGCATGTTAACTTCAAAGTGGCAGCTCATTGGCAAACCTTCTGTGCGCACTCCCACCCGCGAACAGGACTGTTCCACTGAAAAAGGGACTCGGGGGTGACATTCTTTGTATTTCAAAATAGTAACAATGGAGTTTTATTTTTTTTTTTTGGGGGGGGGGACAATTTTAAGCAAGATTTATTATTTTTTAGAGAACAACATTTTAATATAATTAGTATTATAAAACAATTTAATTATATCTTTATATCCTTCTGTTTAAAGAGTATAAACATGTTATCAAGTTAAAATAGGATTTAATTCAATATTTTCTTTTATCCTATTCAAAACATAACCCACCAAATGGATCATTAAATGCAATTTAACAAGGGAGACTAATTAAACAAAATTATCAAAGTGCAATTTACAGATCAAGGCAGGTATTTATATATTAATTACGTTTTTTTATTTAAAAAAGGCTTGTCATTTTTTTCAGACAGCAATTTGTTTACATGGAGGGCTCAATAAAGTTTTTTTTTGTATTGGAGATCATTTGTTCTGTTTAATAAATGAGAGTTTATTTTTATAATTCTTTTTCTCTGGGTAGTGTATTTTTGAAGTGCAAACCTCCCAATCCCGGCTTGAATATCAGTTTAAATATTGTGTGTGTTTTTATTTATTTATTTTTTTAAACAATCAAACTTGTCGATGCGTTCCTGTACTGACAAAACCACCATTTCCCAGAATGCATCCGATTTCTAAGATGATTTTTCAATATATTTTTCAATTCACGGGTACCAGATGGAGAAAATAAGAGTCGGTTTCTCCTATTGAGCTTCACAGCCAGTGAGATAAAAAAAAATATGTTTTTAACCTTAAAAAAGTGTTGTTGTTTTTTAAAGCAGTTTAAAAATGGGGGATCTCGCACCATGCTTCTTAGATCTGTCCTCAGCAGTACAGATTTAGGTGTTATATATATAGATATATATATATATTTATTTTTTATTATTATTATTTTTTTATTATTTAAACACAACTGGGTTATCCCTTAATCCTGGGCCATTGACGGTTCTGGAGAACATATTTAAGAAGCACTGATCCAACACACAGTGCTGTTCAAATTCTAAAATACACCAGTAAAGAAATCTTTATGGAAAACAGATGACAAAATTATTTTTGTCCCAAGATAAATATTACTTGTTAGCTTTACAAAAGTAATAAAATAAAAATGTAATAATATGGACATCTTGCCTGGCTAGTCGAGTTGATTTCGTAAAAGAAAAGTTATTTTTGCGACAATCAAATTTGTTTTCAATTTTCTAACATTTGCAATTCTTAAAACCTTTTATTTTCAGACATTAAAATAAATAGGCGAGCTTACAAACTGTGTAAACATAGGAATAAAAAGACTAAAATAATAAGCTTTTTTTATTTTGACCCCCCCCCCCCCCCAATATCAGATTTGAAATATGATATTCGGGATCCGGAATCAAAATTACAATACAGCAATATTTCATTAAAATTATTTATTTGCAAGAGGTGTGGATAAAAAATTGTGTTTAAAAACAAAAATTGTATATATATTTTAGAGGGCCTTTAGAATGTTTAGGAGAATAGTTTACATTACACGACTTTGTGCCTTCAGCTCTTCTTCTCCAGTAGTGAAGGATCTTAATTGCTATTGATTTAAAGGAAAACTGTAGCAAAATATTAACTTAGGTTTAATTGAAAGGCCGCATCAAGGGCAAATGTTCTGAATAGAAATGCTTTAATGTAAGGATACGATAATGTATCTTACGGAGTGCTCTTTGCTCCAAATATCTCTATTGTTGTTCAGAATGTTGGGTCAGATCTTCATTAACCTTGGGTCAAATGTAGGAAGCTCTGACCAGAGATGCTAAACAAAATCTATGCTCCCTGTTAGAGCTATTTGGAGCAAAGAGAGCTCTATTTGTATTTGTTCATTCAAATTTCACATACAGGGAGCTCTGTAAGAGAAGGCACCTCAACCCACGTTGTTTTTATAATGTGGAATGCCTAGCAAGGTGCTGGAAGTGGACCTGAGATTGTAAAATGCGTGGGGAGTCATTTATATGTTCTCTACCAGAGTCCTGGGTATCTGCGCAGTATCTTAGCTGTTCCTAGCATTGCATGTCTTCTGGACAGAGTACTGATGTCATTCCTGGATTCTTATGTAGCCACTCTCCTAGCTTAGGGGTCACAGCCCCGAATGCTCCTATCACTACTGGGACCACTTTGGCCTTCACTTTCCACATCCTCTCTAGTTCCTCTTTCATACTCCGGTACTTCTCCATCTTCTCATATACCTTCTTCCTGATGCTGCAGTCACTTGGCACCGCTAAGTCTAAGAACTATATATATTTATATATGTTTTTTTTTCTTCTACATGCATTGAAACAATAAATGCATTTAGTTAGACCAGTGAGTGCAATAATATTCCTTCTGTTTTGAACGGTATATTCTTATATATGTATATATTTTTGTACCACTGATGCTCCCGCCTGGGGATTTCCATTAAGTTACTTACTGTTTAAATGTTAAAACTATCTCCATAAGAGAGTGATAAACCACGTACCATCTATTTATAGCTGTATAGATGATAAGTGACCTACACTTCCAGGAACTGCAAAGAATATATTTGTTTTACGATTCAATTTTTCAACCACATTAATTTAAACTGGAAAGGGGGGGGGGCAGAAAATAATGACTGCTGACAGTGTAATAGGTATGGTCAAAGCCTAATGCTTTTACTTCTGTAAATACATTATATCAACATGCATTTATGTAGAGCACCAATTTACATGGCACTTGGTACACGTTGGAGACAGACTGATTTAAGAGGTAGACATACCTCCCAAGTGGCCCTTTTTAGGAAGGACAGTCCCTATGTTGTTCCCAAATCTTCTTGTCTCCCCCCCCCCCCCCCTCTATTCTAAGCGCTCATACTTTTTGGTTTGTATCACTGTATCACAGAGCTCAACAGCAATAAAGCTCACAGTACTTTGGGGGTCGTGTATAAAAATCTCCTGCACTGTAATGTGTCGGCGGGAGAGGTTAGAAAAAGGTACAATCGCATTTTTTTTTTTTAATGTATAACACTGATTTATGACACTTTTTATAAATCCCGCCACTTTTGAGTGTGGGAGAGGGAGCTCCACCGCGTGACGTTTGGGAGAGAGACCTCCACCGCGCGCAGTTTGGGAGAGAGAGCTCCACCGCGCGCAGTTTGGGAGAGAGAGCTCCACCGCGCGCAGTTTGGGAGAGAGAGCTCCACCGCGCGCAGTTTGGGAGAGAGAGCTCCGCCGCGAGAAGTTTGGGAGAGAGAGCTCCACCGTGCGCAGTTTGGGAGAGATTCTACATTACTAATCAGACACATTGTAGCCCCTAATGTTTTTGTTTTTTTATACATAAGTTGGGCCCTGCATTTATATACTGAAAAAAAATGTTCCGTACCACCTTAAGCCACTCCCACAAATAAGTATACCTCTTTGGCCATTTGAGATGTTGGGAGGTATGGGTAGAGAGCCATCTTTGCAAGCGTACGATTAGTGTATATTTGTATATTTGATTTTATTCTGTCTTCTAACTTCTCACTTAGAAACTATAGCCCAAAGTTATTCTGTCAGCCTTAACATTGTTTAAACTGTAAAGGAAGAAAAAAAATTAAAAAAATGAACGTAAATGTGTCTGTGGGGGTCTCCAGCTTATGACATCACCTTATGGCTGATATGTAAATGACACATTTCCCATTGTAAAGTAGTTCATTTGCCTAGACACCACAGTGTGTTCTCAAGCTGCTGATTGGTTTGCCTCGGGCAGCTGGTAATGATTCTCTAATACTGTGTTCCTTTCCTGTCCACACGCTATTCTAGCCAGTCCTAGAGGCCAGAGCGTTGTCAAAGAGGAAGTTAGAGGGAAGTCTCGTTTCTTCAAAAAAAATATCATCCATGGTAACCGTTGCTTCATCTTGAAATATTTTTTATTTTTTTAATACACCCTTTCTTCTTAAAAAAAAAAAACCCCACCATTATTTCCTAACCGGACATGAACTCGAGAACTATCGGTATTCTTGTAAAAAAAGAACAAAGGGAAGAAACACCAAAATACTTTCCTGGTCACTGCTGAGGTCTGTAACTCCGTAGCTAGTATCTTTGCAAAGTACAGAGGTTTTTTGGACGCTTTGCTGCCACTCAGGAAGAAGTTCACCTGTAGCTTTGCATCAAAAATAATATCAGCGGGGCTTCTAAATTCAGTGACATTCCAATAGGGAGGGGCTTGGAGAGAGAGGCGGAACTGTTGCTATAGCAACAACGATAATTCTATTACACTTTATATACAATATTTAGGAGATAGAACATTGGACAAATCTGTTTCTTTTCCTTTATGCTACATGATGTTGCACTTTTATATAAAAAAAATATATATTTTTGGGGTCTCTGTAGGTAGAACTTCCCCTTTATGTACACAGGCCCAGTTCATTCTACTGCCTGAGCACTACATAGTGTCACATGACCTTGAGCTAAGCTGGCTCGTCCAATTGGATCAACCGTGATGACCTGTGGTGAACTATAAATATCGGGCATTGATAGATAGGAAAGTGGGAGAATGTTTCCAACTAATCTATCTTCCCAACTTTGCTTTTCATACCTGATTTTTTTATATTTGCAAGTCACTTGCCAGTTCACCAAAGTTCATTCTTTAGAGGATAGAGTTTTTTATCACGGCGTGTGTGTTTTTTTTTTTTTTTTTAAGTTATGTGGTCAGTGTTTTTCGTCATTCCAGATAGGTGTGAAATGTCACAAGTTACGTATGTATCTTCACAGGTTTATTCGTGAAAAGTTGGCCGGTGCAGGTAGAGAATGAGTCACAGGAAACGGTCCTGCCCGATGTCATGTGATTTAAGAAGATCAACGATTGGAAAGCGAAATAAGTAGCAAGATTTAAATCTAAAAAAAAAAAAAAAAATTAAATGCGGATTGTGTTAAACCATCAGCATCTGTACCCAGGGTGGGCATTTGGGGTGTGTGACCTGTGTGATCATACAGGATATAAAGATCTCCCCTCCCCAGCCCTCTTTGTGGATGGGGAGAGTGGAGGGCAGATAGTCAACATTGATGTAGGGATGATGGCTTTGGGGGAAGTGGCTCAGGGGTCATGGCTAGCATGTTGGGCAAGTCCAAGAATTTACAGTTAGAAAGCAGTTTCTCTAATTGTCAATACAATGTCCATTAGAACAGTAACGTCGACAATTTAGACAAACCGCTTTTGCGCTTAACGACATTCCATGTCAGCCTGATACACGCGGCCCACCTGACCATGAGGACGGCATCGAACATTCTATAAACGGAAGCTCATCCCGGCTGCAGGGAGACTTTGACGGCCTCGGTCGGACAGGTAAATGTCCTTGATACAAAACGGAATCTCCAGAACGATGACAATTACAGTAACAAAGGACTCTCCTCGGAGACGCAGGTGGGCATATGAAGGACAAGAGGACGAAATGTAATGTACCACAGTTAAAATAAAATATACGACCATAAAATATTCTGAATACACTCAACGGCACAATGTGCGCCGTGGGCATGTTTGTACCGGCCACAGAATAAAATGCTTCTATTCTCTCCAAATAAAAGTGCCCCCCACAATTAGAGTCAGGAGACCGGCATACTCTCCAGATAAACCCTCATAAGGTTGCAGCATTTAAATACCAGGGCCAGAGTGCCATTATCACTTAATTATGATTTTGATCTTATCTTTTATATTATCTATTTGATATTATCCCTTACCCACAGACCCAGTGGGTAAGGGATTTTTGGCTCTATTTATATTTTTATATATATTTTTTATGTATTTTTAATAATTTATCTCTTTTGTTTTGCACCCATTTGGGGCCCTTGATTTAGTGTATCATTGTATTTTTGTTTATATATTTTCAGTCTCATCTTGTGATTTTATATTATATTGCTGTATATTACATATGGTCATTTACTTGTATATTTATACTTCCTTGTAATAAACTCTATTTTTTCTATAACATTTCTGTCTTTGTAGTCTACAACTTTTGTGGTATACATATTTAGCGCTGTCTCACTCTTACATTATCTTTTATATTTTACCATTGGCTGTAGCTTTAATGAGGGTTTATCCAGAGCGTATGATGCTGGCCTGACTCTAATCCTCGGCCAGTGACCTCTGGTAACTGTGGGGATTGCTGAAGCACTTTATGACAAAAAAATTTTTTTCGGAGAGAATAGAAGCACTGTAACAGTGACCAGTAACCCTGTTTACAAACACGCTTCATTGCACTTGCGCTGGCTCTCGATACACATTGTGTCTGTGAGTGTATTCGGAATAAATGTTTTGTCTTTGATGTTAAGTCTTGCACTAGATTTTGTCCTCCCCCCCTCCCAAATATCCACCTGCGTCTCCGAGGGGGGGGGGGGGGGATCCAAGCTTCGTTCCTGTAATTTTCATCATTCCGAAGATTCTGTTTCTGTATCGAGTGCACTTTCTGGGATTGGAGGAATCCTTGCAGAGATCCACTTAAGGCGAGTATTGTCCTGGTCTATTTTTGTGTATTCGACATTGGCAAGGACACAAAAAAACGATGCTCAAGGTTTCTGTTCTCCAAATTAGCGGTATTCATTTTATTGACCTCGGAAGGATGAACATCACAACACATCACAGAATTGTATTGTGGTGAACTTATTTACTGGACGCCCAGAGTAAAGGTCCACCACTAACCATGTTGGTGTCTCCCCCCCCCCCCCCCCCCCTGCTGATAAGCCCTTTGAGAGACTGACTGTATATATTTATATGAGAGTGATCAGGGGAGGGCAGGCAATTTATAAATACTAAAATATTCCATAGGTAATGAAGGCTATTAGCCTTATTTATTTATAAAGTATTTTTACCAGGAAGGACACGCTGAGATTTCTCTTGTTTTCAAGTAGATTCTTGATCGACATCTTGCAGATTAAGCCGTGACCGTCCTTGAGACTCTCTGTTCCTTGTAACAGATCATGAGTTAAAGTGAAACTCGTACTTTGTTACAAAGGAAGTGGAAGACTTCTCAATAGACGATGCAGCTTTGGTGGTAATTACACACAGATGTATGTGTTCTGTTGGTGGATTACGTTTGCTGGAATTTAGAAACATAGAATGTGTCAGCGGATAAGAACCATTCAGTCCCTCTAGTCTGCCCATTTTTCTAAATACTTTTATTAGTCCCCAGTTCCCTATCTTATATCTAGGATAGCCTTTTACCTATCCCATGCATGCTTAAACTCCTTAGCTGTATTAACCTCTATCACTTCTACTGGAAGACTATTCCATACATCCACTACCCTCTCAGTAATGTAATACTTTCATTAGTCCCTGACCTTATCTTATATCTAGGATAGCCTTATACCTATCCCATGCATGCTTAAACTCCTTCACTGTATTAACCTCTACCACTTCTACTGAAAGACTATTCCATACATCCACTACCCTCTCAGTAAAGTGATACTTTCATTAGTCCCTGGCCTTATCTTATATCTAGGATAGCCTTATACCTATCCCATGCATGCTTAAACTCCTTCACTGTATTAACCTCTACCACTTCTACTGGAAGGATATCACATGCATCCACTACCCTCTCAGTAAAGTAATACTTTCTTTAGTCCCTGGCCTTGTCTTATATCTAGGATAGCCTTATACCTATCCCACGCATGCTTAAACTCCTTCACTGTATTAACCTCTACCACTTCTACTGGAAGGCTATTCCATACATCCACTACCCTCTCAGTAATGTTATACTTTCATTAGTCCCTGGCCTTATCTTATATCTAGGATAGCCTTTTACCTACCCCATGCATGCTTAAACTCCTTAGCTGTGTTTACCTCTACCACTTCTACTGGAAGGCTATTCCATACATCCACTACCCTCTCAGTAAAGTGATACTTTCATTAGTCCCTGGCCTTATCTTATATCTAGGATAGCCTTATACCTATACCATGCATGCTTAAACTCCTTCTCTGTGTTTACCTCTACCACTTCCACTGGAAGGCTTTTCCATACATCCACTACCCTCTCAGTAAAGTACATATTGAGATTACTTTTAAATCGTTGCCCCTCTAATTTAAGACTATGTCCTCTAGTTGTGGTAGTTTTTCTTCTTTTAAATATACTCTCTTCTTTTACTGTGTTGATTCCCTTTATGTATTTAAATGTTTCTATCATATCCCCCCTGTTACGTCTTTCCTCCAAGCTATACATGTTAAGATGCTTTAACCTTTCCTGGTAAGTTTTAGCCCTCTTGGCTGGGGGGCTCACAGATGGGCTGTCTGTCTGTGAAACAGGAGCATAGACCAATTATATACTCCTGTTCCCACAGCCAGATTAGTCTACAGGAGATGGACAAAGATCCCATGGCTGCATTATACCGCTATTAATAGCAATGGGAAACGCGTTTTGCATAATTGCTTTATACTTTTGAACCATGATAAGATCCTATTGGCCCCAAGAGGTTCAACCTCAATAAAACATAATCGTTATAATCTGAGAATGCATTTATCCCTTTAATAAAGCTCAGGGAGCATAAACACACTATGGCCATATAACTTTATAGTCCACTTTAGCTCTTGGGAGTCAAAATGTGGGGTTTGCAGCTACTACTTTATGATGCAATAATAAAAACATAAATGGAATATTCAAAAAGGTCAAAGTTCCAAAGTTGAAACCATTCACTGGAATATTCCATTTATTTCCATGGTGATGGACCACTTTTAGAACTTTGCCCCCCCAATTGACCGTGAAAGATGTCCTCCAATCCATTATACAGTTAATATGAAACAAATATCAGTCGAGGCTTAAAGGACAACAGAACAGTAAAAATCACACATTTTACGTAAATATATTTTACCCTCCCCGGCATTGGGAGCCCCCTACCATTTTCTTCCACTTCAGTCCTTCAGAATCCTATCGGCGGTCACTGTGTATAGCACTTTAACTGCACTCACTGCACGAGGCGCTATCTATGGGGAGTCTTCTATTTTTGTCCTGTAGGTTTCACAGTTTTGAACATATACAAAAAAAGAAAAGAATAGGAGGCGGGGCATCCAGCACGAAAATTCATCAATTGCAAGAAGTCTGATTTAATATTAATGTTTCTGTTTCTGGTTTCCTCATTTATATCTAAATAGGGATCGAACTCCTAGAAATAGTTTGAATGATTTCTGCCTCATTAAGACAACTTTTTGAATTGCGCAATTAGTCTATTCACTAAAAGGAGAGTTGAGGCGAGTTGAATATTTCATCTCACTGACTGAACTATACATTGTACAGGGACAAACCTGAGGAGTGTCTCCTACTAGAGCTGGTCCTGTATAATGCATTGTTATAAAGTGACAGTGTGTAAAGATGTAACTCTGCATTATCCATGACCAGCTGAGCTCTTCTATATATTCCTCTATACATTGTGCAGGGTCTGGTGAGTTTCTCCTGCTAGAAGAACAGAGTTGGCCCTGTATAATGCATTGTTATAAAGTGACAGTGTGTAAAGATGTAACTCTGCATTATCCATGACCAGCTGAGCTCTTCTATATATTCCTCTATACATTGTGCAGGGTCTGGTGAGTTTCTCCTGCTAGAAGAACAGAGTTGGTCCTGTATAATGCAGTGTTATAAAGTGACAGTGTGTAAAGATGTAACTCTGCATTACCCATGGCCAGCTGAGCTCTTCTATATATTCTTATATACATCGTGCAGGGTCTGGTGAGTTTCTCCTGCTAGAAGAACAGAGTTGGTCCTGTATAATGCATTGTTATATAGTGACAGTGTGTAAAGATGTAACTCTGCATTATCCATGGCCAGCTGAGCTCTTCTATATATTCTTCTATACATTGTGCAGGGCCTGGTGAGTTTCTCCTGCTAGAAGAACAGAGTTGGTCCTGTATAATGCATTGTTATAAAGTGACAGTGTGTAAAGATGTAACTCTGCATTATCCATGGCCAGCTGAGCTCTTCTATATATTCTTCTATACATTGTGCAGGGTCTGGTGTGTTTCTCCTGCTAGAAGAACAGAGTTGGTCCTGTATAATGCATTGTTATAAAGTGACAGTGTGTAAAGATGTAACTCTGCATTATCCATGACCAGCTGAGCTCTTCTATATATTCCTCTATACATTGTGCAGGGTCTGGTGAGTTTCTCCTGCTAGAAGAACAGAGTTGGTCCTGTATAATGCATTGTTATAAAGTGACAGTGTGTAAAGATGTAACTCTGCATTATCCATGGCCAGCTGAGCTCTTCTATATATTAATCTATACATTGTGCAGGGTCTGGTGAGTTTCTCCTGCTAGAAGAACAGAGTTGGCCCTGTATAATGCATTGTTATAAAGTGACAGTGTGTAAAGATGTAACTCTGCATTATCCATGGCCAGCTGAGCTCTTCTATATATTCTTCTATACATTGTACAGGGTCTGGTGAGTTTCTCCTGCTAGAAGAACAGAGTTGGTCCTGTATAATGCATTGTTATAAAGTGACAGTGTGTAAAGATGTAACTCTGCATTATCCATGTCCAGCTGAGCTCTTCTATATATTCTTCTATACATTGTGCAGGGTCTGGTGAGTTTCTCCTGCTAGAAGAACAGAGTTGGTCCTGTATAATGCATTGTTATAAAGTGACAGTGTGTAAAGATGTAACTCTGCATTATCCATGGCCAGCTGAGCTCTTCTATATATTCTTCTATACATTGTGCAGGGCCTGGTGAGTTTCTCCTGCTAGAAGAACAGAGTTGGTCCTGTATAATGCATTGTTATAAAGTGACAGTGTGTAAAGATGTAACTCTGCATTATCCATGGCCAGCTGAGCTCTTCTATATATTCTTCTACACATTGTGCAGGGTCTGGTGAGTTTCTCCTGCTAGAAGAACAGAGTTGGCCCTGTATAATGCATTGTTATAAAGTGACAGTGTGTAAAGATGTAACTCTGCATTATCCATGGCCAGCTGAGCTCTTCTATATATTCTTCTATACATTGTGCAGGGTCTGGTGAGTTTCTCCTGCTAGAAGAACAGAGTTGGTCCTGTATAATGTATTGTTATAAAGTGACAGTGTGTAAAGATGTAACTCTGCATTATCCATGGCCAGCTGAGCTCTTCTATATATTATCTATACATTGTGCAGGGTCTGGTGAGTTTCTCCTGCTAGAAGAACAGAGTTGGTCCTGTATAATGCATTGTTATAAAGTGACAGTCTGTAAAGATGTAACTCTGCATTATCCATGGCCAGCTGAGCTCTTCTATATATTCTATACATTGTGCAGGGCCTGGTGAGTTTCTCCTGCTAGAAAACAGAGTTGGCCCTGTATAATGCATTGTTATAAAGTGACAGTGTGTAAAGATGTAACTCTGCATTATCCATGGCCAGCTGAGCTCTTCTATATATTCCTCTATACATTGTGCAGGGCCTGGTGAGTTTCTCCTGCTAGAAGAACAGAGTTGGTCCTGTATAATGCATTGTTATAAAGTGACAGTGTGTAAAGATGTAACTCTGCATTATCCATGGCCAGCTGAGCTCTTCTATATATTCTTCTATACATTGTGCAGGGTCTGGTGAGTTTCTCCTGCTAGAAGAACAGAGTTGGCCCTGTATAATGCATTGTTATAAAGTGACAGTGTGTAAAGATGTAACTCTGCATTATCCATGGCCAGCTGAGCTCTTCTATATATTCTTCTATACATTGTGCAGGGCCTGGTGAGTTTCTCCTGCTAGAAGAACAGAGTTGGTCCTGTATAATGCATTGTTATAAAGTGACAGTGTGTAAAGATGTAACTCTGCATTATCCATGGCCAGCTGAGCTCTTCTATGTATTCTTCTATACATTGTGCAGGGTCTGGTGAGTTTCTCCTGCTAGAAGAAAAGAGTTGGCCCTGTATAATGCATTGTTATAAAGTGACAGTGTGTAAAGATGTAACTCTGCATTATCCATGGCCAGCTGAGCTCTTCTATATATTCTTCTACACATTGTGCAGGGTCTGGTGAGTTTCTCCTGCTAGAAGAACAGAGTTGGCCCTGTATAATGCATTGTTATAAAGTGACAGTGTGTAAAGATGTAACTCTGCATTATCCATGGCCAGCTGAGCTCTTCTATATATTCTTCTATACATTGTGCAGGGTCTGGTGAGTTTCTTCTGCTAGAAGAACAGAGTTGGTCCTGTATAATGTATTGTTATAAAGTGACAGTGTGTAAAGATGTAACTCTGCATTATCCATGGCCAGCTGAGCTCTTCTATATATTATCTATACATTGTGCAGGGTCTGGTGAGTTTCTCCTGCTAGAAGAACAGAGTTGGCCCTGTATAATGTATTGTTATAAAGTGACAGTGTATAAAGATGTAACTCTGCATTATCCATGGCCAGCTGAGCTCTTCTATATATTCTTCTATACATTGTGCAGGGTCTGGTGAGTTTCTCCTGCTAGAAGAACAGAGTTGGCCCTGTATAATGTATTGTTATAAAGTGACAGTGTATAAAGATGTAACTCTGTACTATCCATGGCCAGCTGAGCTCTTCTATATATTCCTCTATTCATGGTGCAGGGTCTGGTGAGTTTCTCCTGCTAGAAGAACAGAGTTGGCCCTGTATAATGCATTGTTATAAAGTGACAGTGTGTAAAGATGTAACTCTGCATTATCCATGGCCGGCTGAGCTCTTCTATATATTCTTCTATACTTTGTGCAGGGCCTGGTGAGTTCCTCCTACTAGAAGAACAGAGTTGGTCCTGTATAATGTATTGTTATACAATGACAGTGTGTAAAGATGTAACTCTGCATTATCCATGGCCGGCTGAGCTCTTCTATATATTATTCTATACTTTGTGCAGGGCCTGGTGAGTTCCTCCTACTAGAAGAACAGAGTTGGTCCTGTATAATGTATTGTTATAAAGTGACAGTGTGTAAAGATGTAACTCTGCATTATCCATGGCCGGCTGAGCTCTTCTATATATTCTTCTATACTTTGTGCAGGGCCTGGTGAGTTCCTCCTACTAGAAGAACAGAGTTGGTCCTGTATAATGTATTGTTATACAATGACAGTGTGTAAAGATGTAACTCTGCATTATCCATGGCCGGCTGAGCTCTTCTATATATTATTCTATACTTTGTGCAGGGCCTGGTGAGTTCCTCCTACTAGAAGAACAGAGTTGGTCCTGTATAATGTATTGTTATACAATGACAGTGTTAAAAGATGTAACTCTGCATTATCCATGGCCAGCTGAGCTCTTCTATATATTCTTCTATACATTGTGCAGGGTCTGGTGAGTTTCTCCTGCTAGAAGAACAGAGTTGGTCCTGTATAATGCATTGTTATAAAGTGACAGTGTGTAAAGATGTAACTCTGCATTATCCATGGCCAGCTGAGCTCTTCTATATATTCTTCTATACTTTGTGCAGGGTCTGGTGAGTTTCTCCTGCTAGAAGAACAGAGTTGGTCCTGTATAATGCATTGTTATAAAGTGACAGTGTGTAAAGATGTAACTCTGCATTATCCATGGCCAGCTGAGCTCTTCTATATATTCTTCTATACATTGTGCAGGGTCTGGTGAGTTTCTCCTGCTAGAAGAACAGAGTTGGTCCTGTATAATGCATTGTTATAAAGTGACAGTGTGTAAAGATGTAACTCTGCATTATCCATGGCCAGCTGAGCTCTTCTATATATTCCTCTATACATTGTGCAGGGTCTGGTGAGTTTCTCCTGCTAGAAGAACAGAGTTAGTCCTGTATAATGCATTGTTATTAAGTGACAGTGTATAAAGATGTAACTCTGCATTATCCATGGCCAGCTGAGCTCTTCTATATATTCCTCTATACATTGTGCAGGGTCTGGTGAGTTTCTCCTGCTAGAAGAACAGAGTTGGCCCTGTATAATGCATTGTTATAAAGTGACAGTGTGTAAAGATGTAACTCTGCATTATCCATGGCCAGCTGAGCTCTTCTATATATTATTCTATACTTTGTGCAGGGCCTGGTGAGTTCCTCCTACTAGAAGAACAGAGTTGGTCCTGTATAATGTATTGTTATAAAGTGACAGTGTATAAAGATGTAACTCTGTACTATCCATGGCCAGCTGAGCTCTTCTATATATTCCTCTATTCATGGTGCAGGGTCTGGTGAGTTTCTCCTGCTAGAAGAACAGAGTTGGCCCTGTATAATGCATTGTTATAAAGTGACAGTGTGTAAAGATGTAACTCTGCATTATCCATGGCCGGCTGAGCTCTTCTATATATTCTTCTATACTTTGTGCAGGGCCTGGTGAGTTCCTCCTACTAGAAGAACAGAGTTGGTCCTGTATAATGTATTGTTATACAATGACAGTGTGTAAAGATGTAACTCTGCATCATCCATGGCCGGCTGAGCTCTTCTATATATTATTCTATACTTTGTGCAGGGCCTGGTGAGTTCCTCCTACTAGAAGAACAGAGTTGGTCCTGTATAATGTATTGTTATAAAGTGACAGTGTGTAAAGATGTAACTCTGCATTATCTGTGGCCAGCTGAGCTCTTCTATATATTCTTCTATACATTGTGCAGGGCCTGGTGAGTTTCTCCTGCTAGAAGAACAGAGTTGGTCGTGTATAATGCATTGTTATACAATGACAGTGTTAAAAGATGTAACTCTGCATTATCCATGGCCAGCTGAGCTCTTCTATATATTCTTCTATACATTGTGCAGGGTCTGGTGAGTTTCTCCTGCTAGAAGAACAGAGTTGGTCCTGTATAATGCATTGTTATAAAGTGACAGTGTGTAAAGATGTAACTCTGCATTATCCATGGCCAGCTGAGCTCTTCTATATATTCCTCTATACATTGTGCAGGGTCTGGTGAGTTTCTCCTGCTAGAAGAACAGAGTTGGTCCTGTATAATGCATTGTTATTAAGTGACAGTGTATAAAGATGTAACTCTGCATTATCCATGGCCAGCTGAGCTCTTCTATATATTCCTCTATACATTGTGCAGGGTCTGGTGAGTTTCTCCTGCTAGAAGAACAGAGTTGGCCCTGTATAATGCATTGTTATAAAGTGACAGTGTGTAAAGATGTAACTCTGCATTATCCATGGCCAGCTGAGCTCTTCTATATATTATTCTATACTTTGTGCAGGGCCTGGTGAGTTCCTCCTACTAGAAGAACAGAGTTGGCCCTGTATAATGCATTGTTAGAAAGTGACAGTGTGTAAAGATGTAACTCTGCATTATCCATGGCCAGCTGAGCTCTTCTATATATTCTTCTATACATTGTGCAGGGCCTGGTGAGTTTCTCCTGCTAGAAGAACAGAGTTGGTCCTGTATAATGCATTGTTATACAATGACAGTGTGTAAAGATGTAACTCTGCATTATCCATGGCCAGCTGAGCTCTTCTATATATTCTTCTATACATTGTGCAGGGTCTGGTGAGTTTCTCCTGCTAGAAGAACAGAGTTGGTCCTGTATAATGCATTGTTATAAAGTGACAGTGTGTAAAGATGTAACTCTGCATTATCCATGGCCAGCTGAGCTCTTCTATATATTCCTCTATACATTGTGCAGGGTCTGGTGAGTTTCTTCTGCTAGAAGAACAGAGTTAGTCCTGTATAATGCATTGTTATTAAGTGACAGTGTATAAAGATGTAACTCTGCATTATCCATGGTCAGCTGAGCTCTTCTATATATTCCTCTATACATTGTGCAGGGTCTGGTGAGTTTCTCCTGCTAGAAGAACAGAGTTGGCCCTGTATAATGCATTGTTATAAAGTGACAGTGTGTAAAGATGTAACTCTGCATTATCCATGGCCAGCTGAGCTCTTCTATATATTATTCTAGAAGAACAGAGTTGGTCCTGTATAATGTATTGTTATAAAGTGACAGTGTATAAAGATGTAACTCTGTACTATCCATGGCCAGCTGAGCTCTTCTATATATTCCTCTATTCATGGTGCAGGGTCTGGTGAGTTTCTCCTGCTAGAAGAACAGAGTTGGCCCTGTATAATGCATTGTTATAAAGTGACAGTGTGTAAAGATGTAACTCTGCATTATCCATGGCCGGCTGAGCTCTTCTATATATTCTTCTATACTTTGTGCAGGGCCTGGTGAGTTCCTCCTACTAGAAGAACAGAGTTGGTCCTGTATAATGTATTGTTATACAATGACAGTGTGTAAAGATGTAACTCTGCATCATCCATGGCCGGCTGAGCTCTTCTATATATTATTCTATACTTTGTGCAGGGCCTGGTGAGTTCCTCCTACTAGAAGAACAGAGTTGGTCCTGTATAATGTATTGTTATAAAGTGACAGTGTGTAAAGATGTAACTCTGCATTATCTGTGGCCAGCTGAGCTCTTCTATATATTCTTCTATACATTGTGCAGGGCCTGGTGAGTTTCTCCTGCTAGAAGAACAGAGTTGGTCGTGTATAATGCATTGTTATACAATGACAGTGTTAAAAGATGTAACTCTGCATTATCCATGGCCAGCTGAGCTCTTCTATATATTCTTCTATACATTGTGCAGGGTCTGGTGAGTTTCTCCTGCTAGAAGAACAGAGTTGGTCCTGTATAATGCATTGTTATAAAGTGACAGTGTGTAAAGATGTAACTCTGCATTATCCATGGCCAGCTGAGCTCTTCTATATATTCCTCTATACATTGTGCAGGGTCTGGTGAGTTTCTCCTGCTAGAAGAACAGAGTTGGTCCTGTATAATGCATTGTTATTAAGTGACAGTGTATAAAGATGTAACTCTGCATTATCCATGGCCAGCTGAGCTCTTCTATATATTCCTCTATACATTGTGCAGGGTCTGGTGAGTTTCTCCTGCTAGAAGAACAGAGTTGGCCCTGTATAATGCATTGTTATAAAGTGACAGTGTGTAAAGATGTAACTCTGCATTATCCATGGCCAGCTGAGCTCTTCTATATATTATTCTATACTTTGTGCAGGGCCTGGTGAGTTCCTCCTACTAGAAGAACAGAGTTGGCCCTGTATAATGCATTGTTAGAAAGTGACAGTGTGTAAAGATGTAACTCTGCATTATCCATGGCCAGCTGAGCTCTTCTATATATTCTTCTATACATTGTGCAGGGCCTGGTGAGTTTCTCCTGCTAGAAGAACAGAGTTGGTCCTGTATAATGCATTGTTATACAATGACAGTGTGTAAAGATGTAACTCTGCATTATCCATGGCCAGCTGAGCTCTTCTATATATTCTTCTATACATTGTGCAGGGTCTGGTGAGTTTCTCCTGCTAGAAGAACAGAGTTGGTCCTGTATAATGCATTGTTATAAAGTGACAGTGTGTAAAGATGTAACTCTGCATTAT
Organism: Pelodytes ibericus; assembly: GCA_036172795.1. NCBI lineage: Eukaryota > Metazoa > Chordata > Amphibia > Anura > Pelodytidae > Pelodytes > Pelodytes ibericus. The sequence continues at coordinate 69,814,170 of CM069866.1, forward strand.
CCATGGCCAGCTGAGCTCTTCTATATATTCCTCTATACATTGTGCAGGGTCTGGTGAGTTTCTTCTGCTAGAAGAACAGAGTTAGTCCTGTATAATGCATTGTTATTAAGTGACAGTGTATAAAGATGTAACTCTGCATTATCCATGGTCAGCTGAGCTCTTCTATATATTCCTCTATACATTGTGCAGGGTCTGGTGAGTTTCTCCTGCTAGAAGAACAGAGTTGGCCCTGTATAATGCATTGTTATAAAGTGACAGTGTGTAAAGATGTAACTCTGCATTATCCATGGCCAGCTGAGCTCTTCTATATATTATTCTATACTTTGTGCAGGGCCTGGTGAGTTCCTCCTACTAGAAGAACAGAGTTGGCCCTGTATAATGCATTGTTAGAAAGTGACAGTGTGTAAAGATGTAACTCTGCATTATCCATGGCCAGCTGAGCTCTTCTATATATTCTTCTATACATTGTGCAGGGCCTGGTGAGTTTCTCCTGCTAGAAGAACAGAGTTGGCCCTGTATAATGTATTGTTATAAAGTGACAGTGTGTAAAGATGTAACTCTGCATTATCTGTGGCCAGCTGAGCTCTTCTATATATTCTTCTATACTTTGTGCAGGGCCTGGTGAGTTCCTCCTACTAGAAGAACAGAGTTGGCCCTGTATAATGCATTGTTATAAAGTGACAGTGTGTAAAGATGTAACTCTGCATTATCCATGGCCAGCTGAGCTCTTATATATATTCCTCTATACATTGTGCAGGGTCTGGTGAGTTTCTCCTGCTAGAAGAACAGAGTTAGTCCTGTATAATGCATTGTTATTAAGTGACAGTGTATAAAGATGTAACTCTGCATTATCCATGGCCAGCTGAGCTCTTCTATATATTCCTCTATACATTGTGCAGGGTCTTGTGAGTTTCTCCTGCTAGAAGAACAGAGTTGGCCCTGTATAATGCATTGTTATAAAGTGACAGTGTGTAAAGATGTAACTCTGCATTATCCATGGCCAGCTGAGCTCTTCTATATATTATTCTATACTTTGTGCAGGGCCTGGTGAGTTCCTCCTACTAGAAGAACAGAGTTGGTCCTGTATAATGTATTGTTATAAAGTGACAGTGTGTAAAGATGTAACTCTGCATTATCTGTGGCCAGCTGAGCTCTTCTATATATTCTTCTATACTTTGTGCAGGGCCTGGTGAGTTCCTCCTACTAGAAGAACAGAGTTGGCCCTGTATAATGCATTGTTATAAAGTGACAGTGTGTAAAGATGTAACTCTGCATTATCCATGGCCAGCTGAGCTCTTATATATATTCCTCTATACATTGTGCAGGGTCTGGTGAGTTTCTCCTGCTAGAAGAACAGAGTTAGTCCTGTATAATGCATTGTTATTAAGTGACAGTGTATAAAGATGTAACTCTGCATTATCCATGGCCAGCTGAGCTCTTCTATATATTTCTCTATACATTGTGCAGGGTCTGGTGAGTTTCTCCTGCTAGAAGAACAGAGTTGGCCCTGTATAATGCATTGTTATAAAGTGACAGTGTGTAAAGATGTAACTCTGCATTATCCATGGCCAGCTGAGCTCTTCTATATATTCCTCTATACATTGTGCAGGGTCTGGTGAGTTTCTCCTGCTAGAAGAACAGAGTTGGCCCTGTATAATGCATTGTTATTAAGTGACAGTGTATAAAGATGTAACTCTGCATTATCCATGGCCAGCTGAGCTCTTCTATATATTCCTCTATACATTGTGCAGGGTCTGGTGAGTTTCTCCTGCTAGAAGAACAGAGTTGGCCCTGTATAATGCATTGTTATAAAGTGACAGTGTGTAAAGATGTAACTCTGCATTATCCATGGCCAGCTGAGCTCTTCTATATATTATTCTATACTTTGTGCAGGGCCTGGTGAGTTCCTCCTACTAGAAGAACAGAGTTGGTCCTGTATAATGTATTGTTATAAAGTGACAGTGTGTAAAGATGTAACTCTGCATTATCTGTGGCCAGCTGAGCTCTTCTATATATTCTTCTATACTTTGTGCAGGGCCTGGTGAGTTCCTCCTACTAGAAGAACAGAGTTGGCCCTGTATAATGCATTGTTATAAAGTGACAGTGTGTAAAGATGTAACTCTGCATTATCCATGGCCAGCTGAGCTCTTATATATATTCCTCTATACATTGTGCAGGGTCTGGTGAGTTTCTCCTGCTAGAAGAACAGAGTTAGTCCTGTATAATGCATTGTTATTAAGTGACAGTGTATAAAGATGTAACTCTGCATTATCCATGGCCAGCTGAGCTCTTCTATATATTCCTCTATACATTGTGCAGGGTCTGGTGAGTTTCTCCTGCTAGAAGAACAGAGTTGGCCCTGTATAATGCATTGTTATAAAGTGACAGTGTGTAAAGATGTAACTCTGCATTATCCATGGCCAGCTGAGCTCTTCTATATATTCCTCTATACATTGTGCAGGGTCTGGTGAGTTTCTCCTGCTAGAAGAACAGAGTTGGCCCTGTATAATGCATTGTTATAAAGTGACAGTGTGTAAAGATGTAACTCTGCATTATCCATGGCCAGCTGAGCTCTTCTATATATTCTTCTATACATTGTGCAGGGTCTGGTGAGTTTCTCCTGCTAGAAGAACAGAGTTGGCCCTGTATAATGCATTGTTATAAAGTGACATTGTGTAAAGATGTAACTCTGTAATATCCATGGCCAGCTGAGCTCTTCTATATATTCTTCTATACATTGTGCAGGGTCTGGTGAGTTTCTCCTGCTAGAAGAACAGAGTTGGCCCTGTATAATGCATTGTTATAAAGTGACAGTGTGTAAAGATGTAACTCTGCATTATCCATGGCCAGCTGAGCTCTTCTATATATTCCTCTATACATTGTGCAGGGTCTGGTGAGTTTCTCCTGCTAGAAGAACAGAGTTGGCCCTGTATAATGCATTGTTATAAGGTGACAGTGTGTAAAGATGTAACTCTGCATTATCCATGGCCAGATGAACTCTTCTATATATTCTTCTATACATTGTGCAGGGTCTGGTGAGTTTCTCCTGCTAGAAGAACAGAGTTGGTCCTGTATAATGCATTGCTATAAAGTGACAGTGTGTAAAGATGTAACTCTGCATTATCCATGGACAGCTGAGCTCTTCTATATATTCCTCTATACATTGTGCAGGGTCTGAGAGTTTCTCCAGTTAGAAGAACAGAGTTGGTCCTGTATAATGCATTGTTATACAGTGACAGTGTGTAAAGATGTAACTCATTATCCATGGCCTGCTGAGCTCTTCTATATATTCTTCTATACATTGTGCAGGGTCTGAGAGTTTCTCCAGTTAGAAGAACAGAGTTGGTCCTGTATAATGCATTGTTATACAGTGACAGTGTGTAAAGATGTAACTCATTATCCATGGCCAGCTGATCTCTTCTATATATTCCTCTATACATTGCGCAGGGTCTGGTGAGTTTCTCCTGCTAGAAGAACAGAGTTGGCCCTGTATAATGCATTGTTATAAAGTGACAGTGTGTAAACATGTAACTCTGCATTATCCATGGCCAGCTGAGCCCTTCTATATATTCCTCTATACATGGTGCAGGGTCTGGTGAGTTTCTCCTGCTAGAAGAACAGAGTTGGCCCTGTATAATGCATTGTTATAAAGTGACAGTGTGTAAAGCTGTAACTCTGCATTATCGATGGCCAGCTGAGCTCTTCTATATATTCCTCTATACATTGTGCAGGGTCTGGTGAGTTTCTCCTGCTAGAAGAACAGAGTTGGTCCTGTATAATGCATTGTTATAAAGTGACAGTGTGTAAAGATGTAACTCTGCATTATCCATGGCCAGCTGAGCTTTTCTAGCAGGAGAAACTCACCATGGTTATCCCTGCACCATGTATAGTTAATTTGTTAAGATGAATTGTTGACCTCAACATTGGGAAATATTGAAAGGTTTGATGTGCATACATCTATAGAGTAAATTAATGATGGCAATGGAAAACCCATTTCATTAAAAATCCGCTCAATTCTTTTTATTCACTTGTAATTATTCACTTGTAATAGCAAATAATTGTTTGATTAAAAAACAAAAAAACAAAGGTCGAGAGATGATAGACATACATCAGTTGTCGACAAATGTAAGGGGTGAGCCCTTGCTCTGACTTGAGCCTGATCATCTCAACTGTGATTGTCATCCTGTCAGGCTTCTCTAATGATACATGACTGGTATACAAAGGAGTAGTGAAGTTTTTAACTTTTTTGCATCTGTAGATTTTTTTTTTAATTAAAAAAAAACATTGACGCTGGTTTTACATTTCACAGTCCACTTTCCCATTTGCTCATCTCAAACCACTTAGTATGGGGGGGAAAAAAAAAATGTATATATATATATCTGCCTTGTTTGTTTAACCCCGTGAGAGCACAGTAATCTCCCCTAAAATGAAGTTAATCCCCACTGGCAAAAGAAAAGATTCTACTAGAGTCTGTAAATCACTAGAATAACCATCATCATAAAATAATAAATACAAAACTATAAACAATAAATACAATTGTTTAAACGATAAAGAGCTGTGTGATTTTGTTTTAATATGTATTTAATTCAATTTAAAATTTGGTGGTAGAAACTTTGAGGGCACCAGCAGAACCCTCTGTTCATCTGGACTCCAAACATAGACTCAACCAGGATGTGTACCCTGGGATCCAAGCCTTTGTCCCATTCATTGTGTTTCCCCCAGGTTTAGATTGTATCCTATCCTGCAAACCTCATAATGTCACCTTACCCATTGTATGTTTTTTTTTCGTCATAGCTTGGTATGGTTTTCAATGGTATATGTGTAATTTGCATTCCTAGCTACAAGTGATGTAGTAAACAGGAGACTCCACAGACACATTTAAAATACATTTTTCTCCTAATTTTGGTATTTTCTTGCAGTTTTGCTATATATAGATGATTTTAAATCATTTGTGTTTTATTTGTACATTTACAGTGACTTCATGCATTTTGCTGGCAATACTGCCAACACAATGTCTAGATCATGATTGACAACTGTGTGTATCCTCTATATGCTTTTAAATATATATATATATATATATATATATATATATATATATATATATATATATTTGAAATGTTTTATTTCTTTAATTGAAGCCATAGTTGCAAATCTTTATAATTAACAAAGTATTTTTATTTTTTTATTGCAATGTAGAAATGTACAGTTGTTCTTTAATATTCCTAGTCACCTACTTCCTTAATTTACCTTTGTTTTTCCAAAGCTTTGTGTGTTGTAATTTGTCTCTGAATTGGGTGTGGTGTATACATTTAGTACACCCATTACACACAGTTTGGCTGGTAGTTATATGCTAGCTTTGTCATCTCCCCTCCATTGTCCTCTAGAGCAGAAGATTTGAAGGCTTTGTAGGGTCACATAATGTACTTTAAGTACCCATGCTGTTAATTATTCTGCCCCTCATTGTAGGTATAATTTTAGTATAAAGTATAATTGATGTTGATGGGAAACGTGTTTTATGATACAAATGTGGGGGATTCCTCTTGTCTTTGATGGAACGTTTGAGCATCAAGTGTTGTCTCCATGGTTTTCATCTCTTACCATCGAGGAGGACTGTGGCATTGATTTTTCTTCCAGGCTCTTGTGCAACGACACAAAGGCTTCGCTAAACATCGACTCAACAAGAGACAGTATGGACTTCTTGAACATCTTCTTGAAGCTCTCCACGATGAATAGGTAAAATATTGGAGTGAAGCAGGAGTTGAAACAGGTCAAGCAAAGGGTCAGGATCATCATGGCATTCAGAGTGCTCTCTTGGAACCTCCCTTTCTCCACACCCATGGCATACCACGCATGGTATGGCATCCAAGAGACGAAAAATGATAAAATGGCAATGAAGATGATCTTGTATGGTTTGCTGGACTTGGCCAGTTTCTCCTTCCTCATCTTGAGGGCAATTTTTAAGTAACAAAATGCGATCACAAAGAAGGGGAACAGGTAACCCACAAGAATACGGAAAGAGAAGATTGCCCACTTGATCTGCTGTTCTCTACGCTGGCTCTCCCATGTTCTGGACATGGAATAGTCATTGAAACACAAGGTGGTGCCATTTTCCTGTCGTAGATTACGAAACACCAGATAAGGGGAGCTACACAGGATGGACAAAGCCCACAATATGAGGCAGATAATGGTGGCATAGCGAGACTTCATGTGGCTTCTATACCAATGTGGGTGGAAAACCAACAGATAGCGGTCAAGGCTGATGACCATGAGGACAAAGACAGAGGTGTACATGGCAACCGATATCAATGCGTTAATGACCTTGCACAAGAAGAGTCCAAATATCCAGTGAGGATACATAAGAAAAAAAACCAGAATGAACGGCAAGATGAGCGTGAAGACCAGATTGGAGACAATAAAGTGAAAGAACCAAGTAGAGTTGATGCTTTTGTTCATCCTGAACCCAAGGACCCAGAGGTAAAGATTGTTCACAACCAGCCCGAAAATAAATGTGATAACCAGTAGCAGCCCAACTACGACCTTGAACCCTGTAGAAGACGTGCAAACTTTTCCACATGATGAAGTCCTGTAGATGTGAGAATCTGATGTCAGGTTCCATTCCATTGTATGATGTTACTTTACTAAGTAAAGAAGTAGAAATACATTGTATTTAGGGGTTAAATGTGACGGAACTCTGGGGTCTATTCACAAACTTTGGGAGACAAAATATTCCATCTAAGCATACACTGTGCAGGGACAACCCTGGTGAGTTTCTCCTTCTAGAACAGAGTCGACCCTGCCTAATGCATTGTTGTAAAGTGAGAATATGCAAAGATGTAACTCTGCTTTATCCATGGCCAGCTGAACTTATCTAGCTGGTGAAACACACCGGGATTTGCCCTGTACAATAAATGGCAATTGTTTAAAACAAAAAAAACCAAAGTGTTGATCTTTTGTTAAAATTTTCTTTTTAAAACTTTTCAGTGGTTTTTAGGATTATTATTATTTTTTTTAGGATACCCATCCTCTCCTCTTACGTACTCTCACTTTCCACCCACTTTTTTGGAGTGTTAGCCACATATTAACAAGCTCAAGTAAAACTTTGGCGGAGGTGGTCTATTGAATAGTGATTTTGATAGAGACCGAATCAAACAATATTATTATTTTTTTAAAATACATTTGTTTAAAGAAAATTTGACTGTGTTCCTACCTGACCTCAAGCAGTGCTTCTCAAACCTGTCCTCAAGCACAATTGTGTTTTGAATAAGAATATTTATAACACCTAGTATGGTCTCCGCTTAAGAAACCACACCTGGTGTTATACAAAATCTTATTTAAACATAACTGGGTAATTCCTCAATCCTGGACTCTTCGCGGGGAGGGGGAGGGGTCCTTGAGGACCGGGACGAGAACCACTGACCTAAAGCACTTAAAGGGACTCCAGCCATTTTAAAAAATATATTTTTTTTAGCATTTGTGCTCACTCATGTATCATTCTTGCCTGTTTCTGATATTTGGATATAAATTAAACATTATAACATTAAAAGCTATATATTCTCATTTTTAGAGATTCCTATTTATGTATTTAACTTTAATAGGCATGAAAAAAGTAGGTCATTAGCAGACGTCCAAGAGGCAGACCACTTGCCATTTCCTATAAATCTTGTATCTACCACGGCTTCCCCTCGCTCGCTCATTGGCATACTCGCTAAAGATGAGCAGTGTGCCAAACCTTGCACAGCAGCATCCCATAGAGGAGTGTAATAACACAGGTTTTAAAATACTGAACACAGGAGAGTGTTTATAAACCATCACCCACAGTGTTATACTAATTTCTCCTGCTATAGTATAATCTGCTGTGCCGTTTGTGTTTGTAAAAGTGTGAATTCTTCAATGGAAAATAAAACAGGTCGCAAGATGGGAAACATTGTAATGTTTTGCTGCTTGCACAATTCAAGGTGTGTATGCATGCATGTATGTTTGTATGTATGTTTGTATGCATTTGTGCACGGATACTTAATTAAAATCTAGTCTTAGATTCTTACCTGAGTCACTTGCCGTTGATGTCCAGGATCCTGCTCCAACACATCCAATATTGAGCATCAATTTTCAAAAAAAAGTGCTTAAATTTTTCGTAGATCTCAAATTTTCTTGTTTTTTTTATTGTTTCGGTTTTGGGACGGGAGATGTGTGACTTTCCACCTCAATGCTCAAAGTGCTTTATTATATAGACGCTAGTGCTGCTGTCTGTTTTTTTTTTTTTTCTCTAACCACACTTTATGTATTGAAGCTGACTTCCTCAAACTGAAAAAAGCTCTGTCCTCTATTAATTTGTATTGTGTTTTTGCCCCCAAATCTACCCAGCAGTGAGGTAGGACGCCTCACTGCCTGAAATGACCTCATCAATGGGGTCCTGTATTAACCTCTTGGTGACCTTATCCTTTGTGACACAGGCTCTTTTAACAGTTCAGCAGTGTTTGTGTTTAGCTGTATTTTCCTCTTTTTAAATCCGTTTACCAACACATATTATAGATTTTTATCGCCATAAGGAGAGCTTTCTATAGATAACATTATTATCATCATATCATACAACTAGTTTTGCTCTGTGTTTTACTGCTTTGGAAGTAGAAAAGGAAGTGGGGACGGTGGTAGAATCGTTCTAGAGGTAAGGGACACATCCAGCCCATCCGGTCACTTGCACAGATCGATAGATATACAGAACAAACTAAAAAAATCAGCTGCTTTATAACTGCTACAAATTATCACTGGTAACTTTCCTCTTTTTTCCGATGCTTTGACCAGACCAGATCTCTACAAAATAGATTGGCAGGCCCATGGAGGCGTAACTGCAAAGAATTCTGGGATAATGTGACCCACCCCCATTTGAGTCAGAAATACCATACATCCCAGTTGCCCCTTGGCAGGGCAAACACAAACCTATAAAATCGCTAAATTAGACTTATGCTAGAAGATCTCAACTGGCCAGGGAAGTGAATTACTGTTGTACTTCCCATTTTAGTGAACAGACCCTCTTTGAGTTTATCTCCCGCACTTGTGCTATTGATTTGTACTATATCTGTACAGTCCTCTCTCCATACTCTGGAGAACATCATTAGCCAAGGTACAAACAAGCAGAAAGATGTTTTTTTTTTTTTTTTTTTTCAGATTATTAGTTCGATATTATTTAGTGAATTTCATTGGCCTATGTTTTACCTTCTTAATTAATGGACCCAAGTTCACCAGTAGGCTTATGGGTCATTTCTTGAAAATGTGTGCAGAATTCTCTTAATTGTTTAGTTTGTTCAATTACTTCCTCTTTTTCGTCATAATCCGGTTAAAGAGGAATTAACATCTAATATTTTGTTTCTTTTAATGAGACACAAGGCTTCTTCCTCATTTAAAAGTGTCACTTGAACTGTGCACTAATACATCCACCCCACTGCAAAGACGAGGGGTCTTCCATCTCCCGGGGCATGGCTCATGACATGATGCTCTGTCATTGGTCAATTGCGCTTCTCGCAACCTCCCCATCAGTCTGGAAGAGATCATCACATCCTCCCCCACTGATGATGTGTTTGGCATCAAAGACACTACGTGCCAGAACTATCTCTGTGACATCGCAACCTGTAAATCCATCGTTGACTTCCAAAAAAAAAAAGATGATACTTTGGATTTGGGGTTTTGTTTTGGAGGGGCAGTAAAAGCACTCATAGCAGGAGTGTTGGGGGGAGTTGGGGAGGGGCGGTGGTATGCACTGCACATTTTCTTTCAATTCTCCATTTGCACCCAGTCACTCTCCTTTGGTTATGTATAAAGAAAACATCTCGCTTGCAGTTCTAACGGTGGAGCGGTCACCCAGAAAGCAGTAGAATGTGTTGCTGAATGTTCCACTATTTGTAGAACTTTGTTTCACTCCTGCCTCATGCACCTACTATACATTTATAACAGCACACCATCATTATTTCTTATAACTTCCATTTCTGGACAGTGTAAGATTATTTCTTAAGTTCCCCTTGATTTATGAAAGAACCTGCTCTCATCTTCCTCATTATTCTAATAAGATTATATAATTGTTTTCCGGAACCTTTTCGATTTGTCTTTCTATTGTTATAAGAGAAGGTGATATATTATATTCAAAAGCAAACACTTTACTACAGTATGCCACTGTATAGTGAACAGACCAGTGGCAGATGTTCCATATGTGCTAGGTGTGCGCCGCACACCTAACACGGAGCACCCGCGCTGTGTATTTCTGGGGGTTTGTGTGCTCCGAGCAGAGAGCACACAAACCCCAGAAATACAATCGAAAGACAACGCTGTGTTGAATTCGGCAACAGATTCACTCAACACTGTTGCCAATTCAACAAGCACGAAAAGTATAGGAATTTTCGTACACTATTCGTGCTTGTTGAATTGGCAACAGAGTGAGTGACTCTGTTGCAGAATTCAACGCAGCGTCGTCTTTCGGATGTAACGACGTCTCCCGGGTATTTCCGGGGATTCCATGCCATCGTATGATGTTACTTTGGAAGTAAATAAACTGAAATACATTTAATTTAGGGGTTAAGTAAGAAGGCACAATTTAAAGCAACTCGGGAGGTCTATTCACAAAATGGGTGAGTTGAGATGAGATGAACATTCCATCTCACTGACCTAACCATACACTGTGCCTAAAAAACCTGGTGAGTTTCTCCTGCTAGAAGAACAGAGTTTGCCCTGTATAATGCATTGTTATAAAGTGACAGTGTGTAAAGATGTAACTGTGCATTATCCATGGCCAGCTGAGCTCTTCTATATATTCTTCTATACATTGTGCAGGGCCTGGTGAGTTTCTCCTGTTAGAAGAACAGAGTTGGCCCTGTATAATGCATTGTTATAAAGTGATAGTGTGTAAAGATGTAACTCTGCATTATCCATGGCCAGCTGAGCTCTTCTATATATTCTTCTATACATTGTGCAGGGTCTGGTGAGTTTCTCCTGCTAGAAGAACAGAGTTGGCCCAGTATAATGCATTGTTATAAAGTGACAGTGTGTAAAGATGTAACTCTGCATTATCCATGGCCAGCTGAGCTTTTCTATATATTCTTCTATACATTGTGCAGGGTCTGGTGAGTTTCTCCTGTTAGAAGAACAGAGTTGGCCCTGTATATTGCATTGTTATAAAGTGACAGTGTGTAAAGATGTAACTCTGCATTATCCATGGCCAGCTGAGCTCTTCTATATATTCTTCTATACACTGTGCAGGGTCTGGTGAGTTTCTCCTGCTAGAAGAACAGAGTTGGTCCTGTATAATGCATTGTTATAAAGTGACAGTGTGTAAAGATGTAACTCTGCATTATCCATGGCCAGCTGAGCTCTTCTATATATTCTTCTATACATTGTGCAGGGCCTGGTGAGTTTCTCCTGCTAGAAGAACAGAGTTGGTCCTGTATAATGCATTGTTATAAAGTGACAGTGTGTAAAGATGTAACTCTGCATTATCCATGGCCAGCTGAGCTCTTCTATATATTCTTCTATACATTGTGCAGGGTCTGGTGAGTTTCTCCTGCTAGAAGAACAGAGTTGGCCCTGTATAATGCATTGTTATAAAGTGACAGTGTGTAAAGATGTAACTCTGCATTATCCATGGCCAGCTGAGCTCTTCTATATATTCTTCTATACATTGTGCAGGGTCTGGTGAGTTTCTCCTGCTAGAAGAACAGAGTTGGCCCTGTATAATGCTTTGTTATAAAGTGACAGTGTGTAAAGATGTAACTTTACATTATCCATGGCCAGCTGAGCTCTTCTATATATTCTTCTATACATTGTGCAGGGTCTGGTGAGTTTCTCCTGCTAGAAGAACAGAGTTGGCCCTGTATAATGCAGTGTTATAAAGTGACAGTGTGTAAAGATGTAACTCTGCATTATTCATGGCCAGCTGAGCTCTTCTATATATTCTTCTATACATTGTGCAGGGTCTGGTGAGTTTCTCCTGCTAGAAGAACAGAGTTGGTCCTGTATAATGCATTGTTATATAGTGACAGTGTGTAAAGATGTAACTCTGCATTATCCATGGCCAGCTGAGCTCTTCTATATATTCTTCTATACATTGTGCAGGGTCTGGTGAGTTTCTCCTGCTAGAAGAACAGAGTTGGTCCTGTATAATGCATTGTTATAAAGTGACAGTGTGTAAAGATGTAACTCTGCATTATCCATGGCCAGCTGAGCTCTTCTATATATTATTCTATACATTGTGTAAGGCAGGGGTCCTCAAACTTTTTAAACAGGGGGCCAGTTCACTGTCCCTCAGACAGTTGGAGGGCCGGACTATAGTAAAAACAAAAACTATGAACAAATTCCTGTGCACACTGCATATATCTTATTTTGAAGTGAAGAAACAAAACGGGAACAAATACAATATTTAAAATGAAGTAAAGTTAAATCAACAAACTTACCAGTATTTCAATGGGAATAGTGTGCCAGTCAGAGCCCAGTAATATTATGCCAGTCAGATGCCCAGGAACATTATGCCAGTCAGAGCCCAGTAATATTATGCCAGTTAGATTCCCAGGAATATTATGCCAGTCAGATGCCCAGGAACATTATGCCAGTCAGAGCCCAGTAATATTATGCCATTCAGATGCCCAGGAATATTATGCCAGTCAGAGCCCAGTAACATTATGCCATTCAGAGCCCAGTAATATTATGCCAGTCAGATGCCCAGGAACATTATGTCAGTCAGAGCCCAGTAATATTATGCCAGTTAGATTCCCAGGAATATTATGCCAGTCAGAGCCCAGTAATATTATGCCATTCAGATGCCCAGGAACATTATGCCAGTCAGAGCCCAGTAATATTATGCCATTCAGAGCCCAGTAATATTATGCCAGTCAGATGCCCAGGAATATTATGCCAGTCAGAGCCCAGTAATATTATGCCATTCAGAGCCCAGTAATATTATGCCAGTCAGACCCCAGTAATATTGTGCCAGTCAGATGCCCAGGAATATTATGCCAGTCAGAGCCCAGGAATATTATGCCAGTTAGATTCCCAGGAATATTATGCCAGTCAGATGCCCAGATATATTATGCCAGTCAGAGCCCAGGAATAGTGTGCCTGTCAGATGCCCAGGAATATTATGCCATTCAGATGCCCAGGAATAGTGTGCCAGTCAGATGCCCAGGAATATTATGCCATTTAGATGACCAGGAATAGAGTGCCAGTAAGAGCCCAGGAATATTATGCCATTCAGATGCCCAGGAATATTATGCCATTCAGATGCCCAGGAATAGTGTGCCAGTCAGAGCCCAGGAATAGTGTGCCAGTCAGATGCCCAGGAATATTATGCCAGTCAGATGCCCAAGAATAGTGTGCCAGTAAGATGCCCAGGAATATTATGCCAGTAAGATGCCCAGGAATATTATGCCAGTCAGATGCCCAAGAATAGTGTGCCAGTCAGATGCCCAGGAATATTATGCCATTCAGATGCCCAGGAATATTATGCCATTCAGATGCCCAGGAATAGAGTGCCAGTAAGAGCCCAGGAATATTATGCCAGTCAGATGCCCAGGAATAGTGTGCCTGTCAGATGCCCAGGAATATTATGCCATTCATATGTCCAGGAATATTATGCCAGTCAGATGCCCAGGAATATTATGCCAATCAGAGCCCAAGAAAATTATGCCAGTCAGATGCCCAGGAATATAATGCCAGTCAGAGCCCAAGAAAATTATGCCAGTCAGATGCCCAGGAATAGTACAGTGCTCGTTATACCTCCCTCCTCCCCCTCCTTCCCCATCACTTACCTCCAGCTGCTGTGTCCCCGGCCGGACGTCTCGCGCAGTGTTCCCTCCTCCCTGCACGGAGGAGGGAAACAGTTACCGGGTCCGGATGTGACGAAACGTCACATCCGGTCGCGGTGATTTTTTTTTTTTTCCGTTTTCCTGCAGCCACATCTTCTGCGGCTGCAAGAAAAAAAAAAAAAAAAGGTAAACAGCGGGGAGCGGGGGGTGCCGGCAGCACCCCCCGCGGGCCGGACAAATGTGCTCGGGGGCCGCATGTGGCCCGTGGGCCGTAGTTTGAGGACCCCTGGTGTAAGGCCTGATGAGTTTCTCTTGCTAGAAGTACAGAGTTGGCCCTGTATAATGCAGTGTTATAAAGTGACAGTGTGTAAAGATGTAACTCTGCATTATCCATGGCCAGCTGAGCTCTTCTATATCTTCTTCTATACATTGTGCAGGGTCTGGTGAGTTTCTCCTGCTAGAAGAACAGAGTTGGGCCAGTATAATGCATTGTTATAAAGTGACAGTGTGTAAAGATGTAACTCCGTATTATCCATGGCCAGCTGAGCTCTTCTATATATTCTTCTATACACTGTGCAGGGCCTGGTGAGTTTCTCCTGCTAGAAGAACAGAGTTGGCCCTGTATAATGCTTTGTTATAAAGTGACAGTGTGTAAAGATGTAACTCTGCATTATCCATGGCCAGCTGAGCTCTTCTATATATTCTTCTATACATTGTGCAGGGTCTGGTGAGTTTCTCCTGCTAGAAGAACAGAGTTGGCCCTGTATAATGCATTGTTATAAAGTGACAGTGTGTAAAGATGTAACTCTGTATTATCCATGGCCAGCTGAGCTCTTCTCGCAGGTGAAGCTAGATTGGCCCTGGACAATATATGGTTATATCACACATTAAAAAAAACATAAGAAATTAAATAAAAAAGGTTTTTTTTTTTAATCTTCTCTTAACATTTTCTTTTAAAACCGCTCAGTGGTTTTTAATATCTTTTAGGATACCCACTTCCTCTCCTCATACTCTGCTCTATTTTATTTGTCAACAGCCATTTTTATTTTTAGTTAGCCACATTATTTGTTTCTAGCATTTATTTCATGTACCCTTCTTTCCTGTTTCAACACTGGGAAAAAAAAAATTGTCTATTTACAACTCCACCTACCAACTTTCTGCTGGGAGGGAAACACTGAGTGCAAACAAATCAGTAACAAAAAAAATGACTTTGGTGATTGTGTAGCAGAGATGTATTTATCTTGTGTTTATGGGGAAGTCATAGAATCCAGGTATGTCCTATGGGATCCTCTCCTGGATTAATGAACTGGTTATTCCTGGATACACTTACATTCTACTATCTGCAGGGGATCGGGTAAAAGTTTTCCAACAAAACACTGTAGTCTTGGCAATCCTAGCTGTACACTCGGCAGGGAAAAAAAATATATGCTGATGTGTGCTCTGTACGGCTGCTGTGCCTGATAATGTGTTGCATGCATTGTAAGTATAACAATCATTTGAAATAGTTTGCTTTTTGCTCATTTAAAACACTTGAATTTATTGCCTTCCTGGCTCCAGCTGGGTGGGAGGATCAGTCAAAGCTGCAAACCTGATATTTGTTAGAATTAGACAATCGTTTTCAGGTGAAAACCCCCGTATTTATGGGCTTTCAGCCAAAAAATGAATGTAGAACAGAACGAAGAAACCAATGAATGGAAATCATTCTTTCGTCCATCCGTTGGATTATAATCCGCATAAGGTGAATAGACTTCTATTTGGAGGATTTCGTGCAGACGGACGGCAGCTAGGTCTGCGCCGACACCCCTGAAGCAAGCTGAAATCCTCCCCGTGGAAGACTATGGGCGAGGACTGCCGAACTCCAATGGGGTTTGGTTGGCGTAAATTCTTGGGGTGAAAAGAAAATCGTAGACGCATTTCGCCCCAAAGAAATGTGTCAAAGGACGAAATTCGTTTTTGGATGAAAAGAATTTCCCATTTTTCATTCAAAAGGACGAAAATGAAACAAAAAAGATACTGGCTCCCAAGTCAAATATTTGTAACTAAATTAAACATATTTATATTACAGATATTAATAAAATTAAAAAAAAATACTAATCAATTATTTAAGTTTAGTGGGCGTGAAAAAAGGAGGTCATTAGCAGAAGTCTAGAAGGCCGTCGTTTCCTATAAATCCTGTATCTACCAAGGCTTCCTCTCCTTCACTCATTAGCATACTAGCTACCGATGAGCAGTGTGTCAACAGTGCACAGCAGCATCTCAATCCAATCGAGCATCTGTGGGACGTGATGGACAAACAAGTCCGATCCATGGAGGCCCCAACTCGCAACTTACATGAGTTAAAGGATCCGCTGCTAACGTCTTGGTGCCAGTTACCCCAGCACACCTTCAGAGGTCTAGTGTAGTCCATGCATCGACGGGTCAGGGCTGTTTTGGTGGTAAAAGGGGAGCTACAAGTATTAGGCAGGGGGTCATAATGCTATGGCTGATCGGTGTATGCATGCGTTTGTGCATGAATACCTGCATAAAATATAGTCCAGGATCCTGCTCCAACACATCCGATATTGAGTTATAATTTCCAAAAAGTGCTTACAATTTGGGTAGATCCAAATTTGCAATTTTTATTTTATTGTTTCGGTTGTGGGACCGGGAGATGTGCGACTTTGTACCCTAAAATGCTCAAAGTGCTTTATAATATAGACACTGCTGTCTTTTTTTTCTCTCTAACCACAGTTTATATATTGAAACGGCCTTCCTCAAACCGAAAAAGTGGTCTGTCCTCTACTAATTTCTTGCTGTTTTTTTTGCCCCCCCCCCCCGAAACTACCCAGCAATACTTAAAAAAATATATTTGTCAATGAAATGCAACAATCGGGGACCCCTAAGCACCTCACTGCTTGAAATTACCAAGGGGTGTCTATTACCCCTTGGTGACCAAACTTTTTGGCAATGTCTTACCCTTTGTGACACAGGCTGTTATAACACTTTGGTGGTGGTTGTGTTTGACTGTAATTTTTTTCTTTCTCTGTGAATGTTTCCTACACACATAATTATACTTTTTTCTTTAATCTTCATAAGAAGTTTATTTTAATCATATCATATACACCGATCAGCCATAACATTATGACCACTTAAAGGTGGCAAGCCAACGGAGGCAGTGTGATGCTTTGGGCAATGTTCTGCTTGGAAACCTTGGGTCCTGCCATTCATGTGGATGTTACTTTGACACGTGCCACCTACCTAAGCATTCTTTCAGACCATGTACACCCTTTCATGGAAACGGTATTCCCTGATGGCATTGGCCTCTTTCAGCAGGATAATACTCCCTTCCACAAAGCAAAAATGGTCCAGGAATAGTTTGAGGAACACAACAACGAGTTCAAGGTGTTGACTTGGCCTCTAAATGTGCATGGTGGGTGATGGGGCATTGTCCTAATAAAATGTAATACTTTTTTTCAGCATGGTAGAATTCAAATAAAAAAAGGTGGATATATACAACCATTCATCAGGAATGTATGCACAGACCGATACATACAGAACATACTGTTAACCATGGACTTCCAGACTGCCATGTCGTAGAGATGACTTCCAAAAGAAAGTGAGATTTTTAAGGAGTGTCTTGGGAGGGGGAACGCCACCACTCAAAGCAGGACAGTTTCAGGGGGTGGTATGCACTGCACATTTTCTTTCAATTCTCTGTTTCCACCCTGTCACTTTCCTTTGGTTATGTATAAAGAGAACACCTTGCTCGCAATTATAATGGTGGAGCGGTCACCCAGAAGAACTTTTTTGTCTTTATGCCCCACACTCAGTAATGTATCTTCCACAAGGCAAACAAGGCACTCGCCTAGGGCGGCACTTTGCCAGAGGGTGTTAAAGCACACTTCTGGTGCTTCAAACATTTACGCTCCCTCCCCCAGCAAGCATTAGCTCCGTCCAATTAATTGGGGTTATGTGGGGGGGGGGGGGGGGGTGCCCGAATTTTGTCTGCCTTTTGTCTCACTATAGCTTCCCTTTCTGGACTGTGTAAGATTTGTTTGAATTATTATTTCTGAGCTGAGCTGCATATTGCGCGAAGTGGGCGCTACCTAGAAGATGGCAGGAAATGCTTTTACAGCGTGGTGGAGCGCGATGAGGCCATATTACTCTAAAGCTTACCTAGAGATGTGGGTTGGTGTGTGCATTATGACCTATGTCTATATAGAGGCAAGAAGACTGTGAAAGATAAATCTTCCGGTCATGGTCACTGAATGGTTTATTCCTTCTCCATCCTATTCCCAGCAGCAGATGTCTCCATATAACTTTTGCTGGAAATGCCATGATATGTTATATTACACACAAAAACAAATATTATTATTTCTGAAGTTCCTGCTCTTTTATGAAGGGACCTTCCTCATTATTCTAATAAGATTATCTAATTGTTTCCCGGAACCTTTATGATTTGGCTTTCTATTGTTAAAAAGAGAAGGTGAAGTATAGGCAGTTCATTTGTATTCTTTGTATTTAACTCCTTAAGGACCAGCGATTTTAGTGGGACAGACACCAGAACGAAAATATGTATTCCCCCCCCCCCCAAATATTTAACCAGTAATATTCTACATAACTGGTGCAGCACTAAGTCACTTATCACAACTAACAAATAAAAAGAAAAACAAAGATACAAAAGAAGAAAACTGAAATAAAAATCTGGACAGTACAACGTACTGGTCAGATCCATTAGAACTATCAGATACAGTATATGTCAGATATATAAATAATGGATCTGGTCAGATCCATTAGAACTTTAACACAGACCTGCAGGGGTTAACTGAACATATTTGTGTGTGTTTGTGTATATATATACACACACACACACGTTCAGTTAACCCCTGCAGGTCTGTGCTATATATATATATATATATATATATATATATATATATATATATATATATATATATATATATTATATTTGTGTGTATATATGTACATACATACATAAATAAATGGGGGAAATAAAGTGCCATGAAGTAATAAACTGTGATCAGCAAGGGATGGGACATTTATCAATGCTGGGTCTGCTGTTTTGTTTGTCTTTTGCTTTACAGATCTATGTGGTGAATGGAGTGTGCCAGGGTTGTCTTTGGGTGAGTGCTACACTGTAACCTAATAATTTATGAGTGGAGCTCAGCAATCACATGACCTTACAACCGCCGATTGGGTCCGAGAGCGCTGTCTTGGTCGAGTCCTTAACGCACGCATAGAGAGCCCACTCATAATGTCTGGAAAGGGGATAAAGTACCTTTCTGCCACCTCTTTGCTCTGTGTAGATCTATGTGGGGGCAGACATGTTGTTGAGCATCTTGGATCAGATGAGTCAGATCTTCCTTGATCAGTCCCCAGATCTCAGCCACCTGATGCAATGAGACCCTTTTTTGATTTTCAGGGCACCAGGCTCTACTGCAGAGAGACCAAACTTTATTCATTGACGATGACCAATGAATTATACCGAAATTTGAGTGTACGCAATTACTCACATGCCTTTTGGCCACGGAAAGGTTGAATCAGAAAACTCTGTGGTGGATCATTTCTTATTCTATAGAACTTTCACAGATCTTGCCACATTTCCTCAAAAAAATACTAGCTTTGCTATTTCTTCCAATTGACCCCCCACCCCCCACCACTTCCCCCGAGAAACGGTAAGTTCTGCAGAAAATGTACAGTCTTATTGTATATGACATCATCAAAATCTGCCACCAAACGTCAGTCCAGCAACCCATAAAAACAGGTACCCATAACTCAGGTCTGTGTTATCCGTCTTCTCCCTCCCTATCACCAATTATCCATCACGTGGCAGGAGACAGACAACTGTACAGTGGCCAAGGGTCCACCTTTCCATGGCACATCCGGCTTTGAGATTAAGGTCAATACCCGACTCCCCTAGCCTGAGACTGCAACACTTTTCACATTTAAATGTCCCCAGTCATGTATGTTCTGAGGTTTGCCCTCCCCATAAGCATGGACTTGTGTGAGGAGAGCCCCTTGCTGTCTCCAACTTCTAAGCCTTTCTCAGTTCTGCATTTTTGGATACGAGGTGAGAAGGGACAAAATAAGGCCAGTGGAAACTAGGTAAAAATACATTTCGGCCCAACCACTGCCCTGTCTGTCCATCTATGTGTCTTGTCTATCATTCTATCCAGTTGTTTATCACTCTCCTTATCTGTCAGCAGATCTGTTTATTTGTGTCTGTCTTGCATGATGACGAATGGGTTGATGAAGTTGCGCCATGGGACTCAATCCCCCTGGGCCATATGTTGCTAGTTCTTCCCTGCATAGACATTAGTGCAAAGATCTATAAATGTCTTTATTCTTTACTGGACTCATAACCCTAATACTGGACTCTCAAAGTATAAAACTGGATTCCATTTGAGATCCTGGGTTCCAATTTTCTCTTTGATACTTCCAGACAGTATCAAAGAGTACAGACAGGCAGGGGGAAAAAAAAAAAAATAACATATACTATGTAATGTTGGATATGGATAGGCATGTGGTATCAGAAATGGGTAGGCTTGTGGTAGTAGAATGATGATTGTAGTAGATGAAGCACAGCCAAGCTATGGGTGGTGAAACACTTCTAAAAAGTTGTTTTAATTGTCTCTAATACGAAGGACCTCCAATATTATTTAAGATTGCAAGATGGGTAAAAAAAAAAAAAAAAAACATCTATGGAGAAGGGAGTATACACTAAGCAGTGAACTTTACTGTTCTGAAAACTTTGACCAAAATAGTTGATCTGGAAAATGCTCAAGGAAGCCGATTCCATTCATGGTGAGGTCAACTCACCTTTTCATCGTTCAAAAAAAATGAGAGGTTGGATAAAAGTGATGTCCTCAGGGGGAACCAATAGAATATCTTGCTGGACCCATACTGGTAGAACACTATATGTATTATTATAATTCTACACTTTTGGTCAAAGTATCCACTTTAATTCGTGGTTTATTGACTATATCAAGAAGTCCGATTAACTCACACAGGTACCCAATGGAAAAATTTTCCAGTGACAAAGGTCTGTCCATTTAAATTTCTCTAATGTTACTTGCAGCCTGAAATTCAATAAAATCATTGCGTTTGTATCCAATGGTTCTGTGTAATGTAACCTTGCCGTGTTAGAGCACTTAGGTACCCCTTTGGTACCACAAAGGTTAGGAGAGTGTGTGAAATATGTACATGAAGTGCATCACTTTTTGAAACCAACTTCTTTCTGTTTTTGCACAGGATTTACACCACTTCATAGACCGGCACGATGAACTCAACAGTCAATGCAGATCATGCGCAGCTCCGTCACCTTGTGCAAGTGGTGGTCACAGTGATCTTCAGCCTTATTTTCGTGCTGGGAATGATGGGTAATGGTACAGTTATCTGGATCACGGGCTGTCGCCTACAGAAGACCATAAACACGGTTTGGTTCTTCAACCTTGCACTGGCCGATTTCATCTCCACCTTCTTGGTTTTGGTCACCATCCTTTACTTGTTGTTAGACCTCCACTGGCCTTTTGGTCCAATCCTGTGCAAACTCGTCAACTGCATCTTTGGGCTCAGCATCTATGCCAGCATCCTCCTGCTGTCTGCCATCAGCATTGACCGTTGTGTTCTAGTGCTCTTCCCTGTCTGGTGCCAAAATTACCGTAACCCCAGGGCAGCGTCTGTTACGTGCTTGGTAATTTGGTTAATCTCTGTGGCTTTGGTGCCTGGCTCCTATACTCTTTCGGAGATGTCCACTGATAGTAACAGAAGCTCCTGCAAGAACCTGGATGTTTTTGAGGACTGGGAAAAGAGAGCAGCTGCTATATTCACCGTCTGCATTTTCCTCTACCAGTTCTTGGTGCCATTGTGTATCATACTGATTTCTTACGCCATCCTTCTACTTACACTACGCAGGAAAAAACTCAACCGGTCTAGCAAGCCATTTCTGGTTGTAACAGGGGTGGTTTTCTCTTTCTTTTTATGCTGGCTCCCTTACCATGCCTTGGCTCTAACTCGCGTCTCATTGGGAGGCTTGCCAGATTCCATTACCTTGATCGCGGTGCCCCTCTCCAAGTGCTTAGCGATGTTCAACAGCTGCATCAATCCTATCCTCTACGTGTTCATTGGCCGGGAGTTTAAAGATGCAGTCAAGAGGTCACTAACCCAAGTCTTTAAGACTGTATTTGAAGAAACCCCATCATAGAGACGACAAAAGTAATTGGAAAGCGACTGAAGGGAAATAAGACTTGTACAAGAAGACTAAGGAAACATGTTGCTTCTAGTAATATATCTTGGACGTTATGGTTGCCCGATTTGGACTATCCAACGCAATGGTATGGATGAAACTTGTCATGGAATAAAGTCCTCTGTAGGCCAACCCATGTCAAGTTCAGGTTAATGAAGTCATGAATCATTGTTAAAGGCCGATTGAAATTAAGGCAGATGCACAGATCTCATTAGAATGTCTGGAAAACCTTGAAGAGGTTACCCACAATCAGCCAGCAGAATAATTTTCTACAGAAGAAAAAAAAACAAAAAAAAACAAAAAAAAAACAGGTTCTCTCATGAGCCATAAGTTGAGATCAGTCTGAGGAACGCATTGCCCCCGCGTGTACGTGTGAAACGCACTGTGTTCGTATTTATAACATGTAATGTGCAGTCAACTGTGAAACATAAATATCAAAAATAAAAACTTTATATTTTTTTTATTGAAAGACATTAATGGGGAAAGGGGCAAATCCTGAAGATTCGCGCTTTATAATGTATAATGGGTTTAGGATAACTGTATACCATGTGCGAACTGCATTAAAAGTGCCGAATTTTGGATAAATCAACTGGTTATTGGTACGCATTACAGAAAAGGAGTTGTATATTACATGAAGGACTGTAGATTGCATCGATAGATAGTAGGATAATGAGAATCAGGTTAAATATTGAGTGGGGTCAACTCAGCTCCTTATCCTTCCGAGGTAGAGAAGTGGAGTACATTCAATTTTACTGAAACACTATCTAACCATGATGTGGAGCAGTCAGCATGGAAACCAATGGGACTGCCATTTAAACCACTTTTATGACTTTGCCCCAAAATTGATTTTTATTAATAACCCCCTCTATTATTAGTCGCACTCACTACAGCTACAGCTTAAGGTTGGTGAAGCACAATACTCATTCCAGAGTTGTTACATGTGCAATCCAAGGATTACTCTATCACTCCATCTTCAAAGAGTGATTAGAACATGGACTATTTAGTTAGAACAACTTGAAGTTCTTAATCTGTCATGTAACAGTGTAATTATTGCTAGGACTGACAGGCAGAAGGGTTTTTACAAAGCTTGCCTTTCAAATTTAACAAAAGCTGTGAAAGAAGATCTTAAAAAGGTTCATGCTAGATTATATCAAATCCACACAGTGTTAGAACATTAAGTGCTGGGGTTAGATTAGTCACCTGCACCCTCCTCCTCCTCCTCCAGACGTCGCTGGTTCAATTAACAAGCCCAACCAGTCATGAATGATCATGTAATGTATATGATGTGTCTATCCCAACTCGCTGAGGTCTACTCCATAAACTGGAAACTGCGGTAATAGAGATGGCAAGAGAGGCAAGTCAGATGTTTTTTTTTTTTTGTTTTTTTTTAAAGCCATTAATATCTTATTTGTGTAGTGTCACAGTTTACTTTAACAAATAGACCCCATTAGGTGACTAACCAGCTATTTAGACAGAACCAGCATATGTTCTATAGAGCACCACTGGAGTGCCCAAAATTCATACAACATATTATCTTAATGTTATCTTTTAAATTTTGAAATAATTGTATAAAAACAAAAAAAAACAAAAACACACTCCAGTGGGATGGGAAGGCTGTTTACAAAATAACTTGTGAAGCATACCTCGAGTCAAATTTGGAAAAGCTGGAGACTAAGAAACTGCTTTACAAAAACCACTGTTTACACGTTTCCTTTTGAATTGCAGTGATACACTACAAACAGAGGCTGCTCCACCTAGATTACTGTCTGAATGTTATACACGTGTTTAGGCCACTGATGGCAAACATTTTTTAAGAGACCGTATTATCCCAACATTGTTTTTATTGGGCATGTAGAGCATCAAAAATGATTGAAGATGATTTATACATTGTATTAGCAAAACTGCCGGCAAATGTCTAAATTAGGAGAAACGGGTTTTAAAATGTGTCAGTGGAGTCTCCGGATTATGACATCACCTGTGGCACGGTATGCAAATGAAAAGCGGTTAATTTGCATTCTGTGCCACAGATGTCATAAGCAGAAGACACAGACATTCTTCTTCTAATTTAGACATTTGCTTGCAGTTTTGCTAATACAATGTACAGATCGTTTTATAAGCTCTACATGCGCAGTAAAACCAGTGTTCGGGTGATTACTGTGCCATTCATTTTTCCTTTGCAGACTCATTTTACTTCCCCCTACCTATGGTTGTTCCCATTTATTGTCCTTTCCCAGTGTGCTCCACTTCAATATTGGATGATGGTGACATTAATGACAACTGCACGCGGATCTGACCCTAGAAAGAGACTTTCTAAGTATGGACTTATCATACTACATTGTTTAATTAACCGAACAGGAATCTGGTTCACTGTAAGTACAGGCGCATCCTTTATAATAGACAACACCATCAATTAAAATAGCAGGATGTAATCTAGCAAGTCCATCGGTTCGGTAGCTTTAGTTACTGCATAGTGCGACACAATGGGGGTTGGAACATGTGTTGAGTTTGGTAGAAGGTGCTTTTATAAGAACTATAAACAGAGTGCAATGTCTATAGAAACGTAAATTTTTATTCAACATCCTCCCAATATTTTTCTTTTTAAAAGATGTGTCAAAGGCCCGGCAAAACACAAAGAGCCCCCAACCCCCCCGCCACATGACCTTCAAAGAGATTAAAAGCGAGCGGTAACAAGATTTCCAGAACTAAAAACACGTGCAACATGGAGCTAGTTAGTGTTTTTAACAATATATATATATATTTTTTTTGTTTAACTGTAAAGAGGGAGCTTCCATTAACAAGCCATGGAGAACTCGTAACACTATAGAGGAGGAATATAACGCATGGATCTCTTTCCCCTTATTCACAGGTTATTTCCTGGGATACAGTCGAGCGAATCCCCTCCCATGTCGCCTCCGTGGGATGTGCGCCTAGCATGTTTTGAAGGAGGTTAAAAGCCACAGTTCACAATGAATTGTAAATGTTCTGCCATTAGAGAGGAAGGTTAGAGCGGAACTGGAGAGGCTAGAGGGGCACGGAGAAACAAGACAACTATTGAATAGAGGTATAACCAGAGAGGTGGGATTCGGTGTGTAGCCAACAGGAAACATTGTGAGCAGGAGCCGTGCAGGAAAGAGGAGACCACCACCCTGGTGACTGCAGAGTCAGGGCAGGCGTACGGCCATGGGATCAACTCACACCAATGCCAGCACTGGAATTAAAGAGAAAAAAAAAAAAAAATAAAAAAAAAAAGGAGGATTAAATTTTTTTTTTTATAAATATGGAGCAAATATAGAAAGAGCCAAAAACTGAGTAAGTCTAAATGATGAAGCAGACAGTGCCCCTTCCAAACTGTCGGGTTGCGCTGGCACTCGGCATGTATAAAGAAACAGGTGCTGTGTAGCGCAGGGAGAACAAAACATGTTTGGCGGATGTTCGTCCCCCGCTCTGTTTAGTGTTGGGATGAAAGGGGTGGGGGTAGGGGCACAATCGCTTTATACATAACAAAATGGTAATTGTGTCCTTTTGCACTTGTCGACAAGTTAACAGTGCAGGATTTAAACACATGAAAATAAAAATAAAAAAGTGTAGTGGCTCTTTAAAATGGAGTATAAATCATGAGAGGGGATTCCAAGTGGGCAATAAATTACTGAAAACAATTCTAGAATCACACACACACATTCGAGAAACGGAGGCAGACCCACCTGTAAGTGCTTCCTGTGCAAAGTACTTCACGTCTACATCTTGGTCTTGGGTTAGTTTCTCCAGCACTGGTTTGACTTCGTTCTGGAGTGTGCTAAAGCAAAAGGGAACACAAGGTTAGAACGGAGAAAAACACAACACACATATACGCTCTCTCAGCTGAAACAAGAGAGGTTATCATTAATTAATGGTGCTAACTTATTGACCTCGGAAGAATAAAGGGCCGATTGGCCCATTTACCAACCAAGCTTTCTCAATTCTATTGGAAACAAAAGCTTCATATTGGAGCATATCGGGAGCAAACATGCCAGCAAGGTTAGTGCTAGTGGAGGTGATGGACCATTGCACGAAATTTTATTTTGAACTGGAACATTAAAACCCATGCACAACATACAGATAACAGGCTAGGTGAAACCACCGAGGTAGACTAGAAGTGTAAACTCATGGATATGGAACGATGGGGCAACATGTTAACCTTCACCAAGTGACGGGGCGTAAAAATAAAATAGTACTAAAAGTTTAAAGAAACAAAAAAAGGACAGGGAATTATTTCAACAAAGAAAATAAAAGTATGAATGGGCGTAGTTTATTGGGCCATGTAAACATATTAAAAAAAAAAAAAAAAAAAAAAAAAAAAAAAAAAAAAAAAATCGCAAAAACATTTTCTAAGAAGAAAAAAAAAAAATATTCTATCTTCAAACAGTAAATGGCAAAATAAACAAAAGTTATTACTCAAATAACGGAGAAAAAGATTTCAACTCGCTATTAAAAATAACCACGTTCCACAGCCTGACAGGGTCATGGATGGAGGGGTAAGGGTTATACAATCTTTGTGCAAGCAGGGTGTTGGGTGAACTTAATTATGCTTTGACCAATTCATATCACCAAAACCTCTCACTTATATTATGTTTATATATTTTTTTATAAAATGTTTACTCTGGGAGTGAGGGGGGGGGGGGCAACACACCAGCTACACGCCACTTGGAACTGGGTTACTCTGAGATCAGGGGGACTTGTACCTTAAACACCTATATACTCTGCTTTTTAAAACCCATCCATTTCTGATCCACAAGAAAAAGTTCCGTTTGTTGCGCAAAGCAAGTTTGACACGGCATTTGCCCCGACTGGGCCACGGTCTTTACCTGTTGTCCAGAATGGGTCCTATCTTCTGTAGAGATTTGGCCACGTTGAATCTCACGTTGGCCACGGCATCACCGGCCATTCGCACCACTGTAGGCAACATGTGCTTAGCGGTGATTTCCTGTCCACAGACCTCAGACAGAACCTGCGGAGGAAAATGCAACAACAGAGCGTGAAGGAGACTGGCGAGATTGGCAGGAGCGCTGCCGAAAAGCAGAACAGATATCGCATAGAAACACACCATGCAATCATTCAAAGGGCCAACACTAAAATAAAATGGAGCTACTCACTAAATATTTCATTTGATAAATTGGAAATTTCTTTTTTTTTTTTTTTTAACCCCCGCCCCTTCCCAAAACAACCTCCCTCCGATTATACAATGGAAATAAAAGCCATGTAAAAGAAACCGTATCACTTACATTGATGCAGAAGAGTGTGGTCATCCTGTGCAGGTAATTGGGGTCGTTGGACATGGCTAACACTTTCGGGATAATGGTGGCCTGAGCCCAGTCTTTGCCAAACTTCTCCACCAGCTTCTTAAGGTTGCTGGTTGCTGCCTCCCTGATAGCGTAGACTGGTGAGGGGGGGGGGGGACAGATCAAATAAATCTCAAGACAGGCGGCAGAATGTAACATGCTTACTTCTAAAAAGACATGGGGAGCCTGGTCGGAGTCACTTTCGATTTACAAAACGGTACTAAAATGAAAGCAGTGCCCTATGAGCTGTCAAATCCAGCAAGAAATACTACACATGC
The DNA here is from genome assembly GCA_036172795.1 of Pelodytes ibericus. NCBI lineage: Eukaryota > Metazoa > Chordata > Amphibia > Anura > Pelodytidae > Pelodytes > Pelodytes ibericus. Next base: position 69,841,783 of record CM069866.1, read on the forward strand.
TTGAGTGCTACCATCGACAAGAGATTACAGAACACACACTTTTTTTCCCCAGCTAAAACGGACTTACAGAGCATCATTTATCAACAGCAACTGTAGGACAAAGTTCTAAAAGGGGTCCAGTCACCATGGAAACCAAATGGACAGCCCCTGCTGGTTACATCACTTTTAGAACTCTGACCCAGATTGTGTTCCCTATAAGCTCCATGGTCCCTAGTTTAACAGAAATCAGCTGATCAAATGAATAATGTCATTACTAGAACACAGGAGGATCAAACTGGGAAAATCTAGTCTTCAGTACGCATTGCATTAGTCTACTGGGTCTCTACACTAAACTTCGACAATAGCTGGAGGAGGTCCACTTTCATTTTTAGATTGGACACCAGAGTTTGACTTGGTCTCAAAAATACCTTTGCTCATTTCACCTCCCATTATTTTCCGTGGGGATGATTTGAAATTGTTTTTTTTTCCCCTCCTCGGGTTCCCGAATTTAACTTGGTCGCAAAAATGAAAGTCGACCTCCTCCAGCTATTCTGGAATTTAAGTGAATTCACCCATATATGTCCGCAACCTTCGGCACTTCCAACGAAGAAAAAGGTGAGGTGTTTGATCAGACAATGGCAAGGTCTCGATAGTGAGGTCTTTTCTCAAGCCACAACATGTGAATTTTGGGAGATGTATATACAAACAAATGAATTACAAGGCTGTAGCTACTTCTCTAGGTGCAAACAAGTGACCGTGCTTATACAATGAGTATAAATCTGTATACACCATAATACAAGCAAAAAATATATGTGAAGCGAACCATACATTATATCAATTACATAACACTGACTGTCAAAAATGTATTTCGTCACTGCAACTTATCTGAAGAGTAAGCGATTGGCATGACCTCACAGAACCAAACTTCCCAAAAAATGGTTTTATTGTTAAAAGTAGAACAAAAACTCTTATTCACATAACAAAAAAAGATGGTGCTGTGTGTAACATCTTTATAAAATAAAAAAAAATAAAAAAATGTCGTGGTCAGATTTAAAAGAATTGTATTATAATTGTATATCATGACGACCATCCTCATTAGATTTTTCTTCTTGCAGACATCTTGTGCGCCATTCTGGTCTCGGCACAGATGTTCCTGTACAGGTCCTCGTCTTTCTATTCTGAATAGTTTCACTGGGGAAGCTGCGTTACACATACTGCTATCCTTTAATTATGCGAATAAGGGTCGTTATACTTCTTTAGAGGTTTATATAAAAAGAAAAAAAAATGTAAAACAAATTGAAGGTTTGTGGTGATCCTGCGTCAAGCAAGTCTATCGGTGCAATTCTTCCAACAGCATGTGCTCACTGGGAGTACACTTTATTATTAAAGGACAGCACAACAACAAAGCTCTTTAACCCCTTAATGACGTTATGATGTACTATGCCGTCGTGACTTTAAGTGTCTTAAAGTCGTTAGGACGGCATAGTACGTCCTGTATTAAACAGCCCCACGTGGCCTTTGAGTGGCGTCAGTCTGACAGGGGAAATGTAGCCAGTGCTCAAAGCGGGCACCGGCTACATTTCTCCAAATCGCTCCGTGTCCAAACTTCCGGGTTCGGGCACGCCACACGTGACGTCCGGAGGTCTCGCGATTTTTTTTTAGCAGGGACCCACGGGGGCTATTAAGACCCTGATCAGGTCTCTGCCAGAGTGTTCCTGGCTACCGATCACCTTGTGATCGGTGGCCAGGAACCAATCGTGACGTTTTGGTGCTTGCGTCGTTTGAGACACAAGCACCATGCGTCACGAAAGGGTTAATCTCCGAAAGCAATTTACAAACCCATGTATATTCACAGCGGACCTTACCGTGATCTACCAGCCAGGCCATACACAGAGAGTTCAACTTCTCATCAAAGAACTCCACTCCCTGTACAAAGAAACATATACAAATAATAAACACTCCGATGAAACAGCGGGAGGAAAGAGACAAAACATGCATTAATATTAAACAGGCTGATTTACTAAGCATATTAATCTGCAGCAACAGACTTCTGGCTTAGTAAAAAGACATTAATTAACTCCCTCTTGTGGAGCAGATTTGCCACAGCAAGATGTACAATTTCTCAAGATGAATGAATCTGGCACCACCTGCATCTCGTAGGGGCTGTGCAAATTCTTAATCACAAAACCGTTGGGCGTTTTACCTCCATATGTAACCCCCCCCCCCCCCCCCCCCCCTTTCATACCAGAACCTGCCTTTAATTTGCCAGTCACTGGCAGTTGACCCTGACAAGTGGCTTGTGTGTGGTATTTCGAGATGGAGCCTTAAAAGGATTCTAGTTTGAGCTTAAAAGCTCAGTGCCCAGAGAGAGCCTTAGCCGTGCCAAAAATCTGTCGCTTTCAATCCAACAACCGTCCCTTTGATGGACAGCCAACCAATATCTGCAGCTTTAGGAGCATGATGGGATTTGTAGTTCCACAACGGTTTGAAAGCCATCACTGGCGATACAAGATTAGGTTTTATATATGCACACCATGAAACGTAGATTAGTCAGAACGAGGTCTTTAATGACTGATTGTTCCCTGTACGCTCAAGAGGGAGACGAGATATTGACATTGCTGTGTTATAATGAGTAGTTGGGAAATTCTGCTCAGTTGTCCAATGACTATATAGAGGAGGAATCTACACAAGCGGGGGTATGGTGCAGTCTCAAGGGGCATTTGCTAAATTTATTCTGAACACTGTCCGTCATCTGACCAGGAAAAACAAACAGTTACTATAAATATGTTTTTATTACAAAAATATTGGGCCAGATTCATTCCCATCGGACTCCGAAAGGTTTGTTAATTCGGACAGCTGAGATTCCTGGAGTATGTGCCGGCCACAAAAAGAGTGAGAGCCAGCCACATCCCGGTGTTGGAAGGATGGACTTAGATAGTCTTCTAGTCTAAGGTTATAAACACACTTTTTAGATGTACAAAAGAAAGTTCAGTGACTGTATTAGATGGTGCCAAAGGAAGACGAGCTGGAGGGGAAAATACATTTATTTACAGCACAAACAAACCACCAAGTACTAACTATAGCAGACAGACAGGATTGTAAGACTGATAGGAAGGTGGGGATATACTGGGCGCTCAGCAGCTATGTACATCGCAGAGGGACAAGGTGAAGTCAGCATCCTATATGCCGTCACAGGGATAGGATTTGCTATGCATGCTTGTTGCTCTGTACCAACTGGCTAAGAATGGTTTGGTGTGCGAAATGCATCAACAAGTTCGGTTTTAAACAATTCTTAGATGACTTCTGCCCATGGAATAAAATCCGAGCATTTCTTTAGGATGGGAGAAATGTCCTCTATAACAAGCAGAGCAGTAAATAGCGATGGAATGAATCCTTATTATTCTCAGGATCACTGGACACGTGTGTATTATACGGGCTGCAGTGTGCATGGAATATACATACCAGTTGTCCGGCAAGCAGAGGCATGTACTCAATAATAGCCAGCCGCACCCGCCACTTTGCGTCCTCAGCCAACTCCACGATAGCGGGGAGAAGGGATTGGGAGAGCTGCCGGATACCAATGACCTCATTCACGCAGTCCAGGTTGGAAATAATGTTCAGTCGCACCTCGGGGCACTGATAGAGACACAATGATTGGAATAATGGACAGACTTCAACACCCCTCTCACACCCTCTCTACACCCCAACGCGCAAAGAAAAATCAGTTTGTTTAAACCAGTAAATATATAGAGAAGACTATTTACCTTAATATTTCTTCCACCACCACCAATATGGCTGCTAAAAAGGGACACATGCGCATCCTTGTTTGGCAGCCATATTTGTGTTCTTTACCTCTATGTAGAACCAATACCAAAATCCCAAGAGGAAGCTTTGGACGGCCTACAGTGGCTCGTCTGAAAGCTCTCGAGTCCCGGATTAGGGTTCATATTAAAGAATACAGTAGAATGCTGCTGCACAGACACACTCACCTCGTCTTTCAGCTGTGCCAGAAACAGGGGGAGAAGATGCTCGATTGTGTTTTCCTTGCCCAGGATTGGAGACAGACCCATAATGACAGACGCCAGAGCAGATTTCACATGCTGGTTGGCGTCTGAAACCAGCTCCTGGTTGTTGGAAAAAGTGAACACGAGAGTGAAGACAAAAGAAGAGCTAACAGAAATATACTATGCCGTGGTAAGTTTTATAAAACTACACATCATGGTAAGTTTTATAAAACTACACATCATGGTAAGTTTTATAAAACTACACATCATGGTAAGTTTTATAAAACTACCATTATTACATGCACCCTTTGCTGATTCCCGTTTTGGCCGAGACACATAGTTTTTACACTTCAAGTAAGCGTGTACAAGGGACTAATAACAATTTCCATGTTACTAATTATATATATATTTTTTTTTTTAATACTATTCCATTTATATGTGTATATTTTGGGCACCATAATCTTTATTGTCTTTTATATCGTGTTTATAAATTTGGAACCCCATACAGTTCCAAAACCTATGTGTATATTTTGATCACCATAATCGTCATAGACTTATATACTGTGCTTACAGATACAGAGAGCCCTTTTATACCCCCAAGGTCCGTTTTTTATTTTTTTTACTTTTTTTTTTAATTTAATTTATTTTCCATAAATATACTATTATATATGTTTTGTGCGTGGTCATTTTAGCACATTACTTTATTCATGCTGTCTTTTGCACACCAATTAGCGCTATCCATGTTTCACCATTTATTATTTCTCCCTTCCTTTAAGCTTATTTAGCAGGGTGGCTATATAGTATATACTTGTGGTTCTCTGTTTTTGCACTGTAAGGATTGCGGCTACCAGCTATTATTTGTGAAATATTACACATATTAGGTTTTAGTTTACATATAATTTTTTTCTCTTGTGGCCCATTATATTTATCATTAGCGATGTACATTCTTATATTTAATTTACTTAATTATGGCACACCGCATTAAACTGAAAACTCAACGACAATAAAAACCAGTAATAAAAAAAAAAAAAAAAGGTCTGAGACGTACTCCACCACTGTACTAAACACCGGCCTGCAGTGGCAGCTGGAGAGGCCTTCCTTGCACACAGAGACTATAAGGGACAGCTGTATAGCGAATACAGGACCTGTTAAGGCACTAAGGTTTCACCTTTATCTTAAAGGGACTGTCTGGTGCCCAAAATGTATCTTCCAAGTATTAATGTGCTTCCAAAGTACTTTAAAATGCATGTCTTATAATTCTGCATTGCTTAAAATATAAAATACTCCCAGCTGGAGGAAATTGTGAAATTACAGAAGTTTGCAAGAAACAAGGACTGCCCACACTAGCTGAGTGCACACACTAATTGGCATTAGTCTGGCATTTTAAGGCTGGCGTGCCTTGTGAACAGATTAAAGGTGATTAGCTACAAGTTATTACTTCTTTGTGGGTGGCAATAATATGCCAGGTTACCGGTAAGGCAGTCAGTATCCAGTACGGCATTCTGAATTAAATTGGATTTAAACAGTCATAAAGCCAGGATTGTTTTATGAAATGTGTGTGAAAATATAAATGGATGTGGCGCCAGCAGAACATCTAAAGGCACAGTGCATGGAACAGGAGAGAGAGTATTTTATAGGAAGTAATAAAAGGTTATACCTTGACACAGGGCAGAATCTGCGTCATGATCACATTTTCCCGGCAGTCGGCGGATACATTCTCGCAAAACTCTGCAACGGAGAAAAAGCAGGAGCTTGTGATGGAGCCCAAAAAAAAAATATCGGAACTAAGACTGTCCTAAACAGAACCCAGCTTAAGAGCAACTGGTAATCTTCTAAAGGAACAGAACCTGTATTAACACGTCTTCAAATGATAGAAACTGAACTTGTACAATACAAAGCCAGCCAATCCTGTGCCAGATACGGAAGCTGGTCTGTATCCAACCAAAGCTCCCCTGAGACCTGGATTTACCGCGGCTCACTCACCTTTGACCTTGTGGGAAGCTGCCGCTCGCACCTCTGCCTCACAGTCCTTCATTAAGTTCTGGAAAGCAGGGACCAGGTCTGTCTTGGTAATTTCTGGACCAACCGCTTTCTGGAGCTTCATTTAGGATGACAGACAGATAACAAAAAGGAAGAGTTACTGTACTGTGCAGTGAAATACTCATCATATAATGAAACCTTTAGTGACAGTTTGTTTTTTTCACTTCTGCGGTTTTGTCTTTAAATTTAGATTGATCTTGTTTAAGGTGCCCACAAAGTATATATTCTGTTTTATTGGCATAAGAACAGCTTTCTTAAGATTATTTTCAACATATCTTATAATTTATTAGAACAAAAAGAAAAAAAAAAAAAAAAAAAAACCTGCAAAATCCTACACACAATTACAAAATGGTAAAATAGACCTGGTCTAAATAGTTTCTAAATGTTGTCCTGAGTTTAGAAATATACCATGTTTACATGTTTTTCTGCTGTTGTTTTGCAAGTTATAGGGCAATTACCTAAAGTAGCATTTTTGTCCCTTATCAATTTTACCTTAGACTGGCCTTTTGAACCCAGCGATAAACCATACAAACTTAAGCCTAACTCTAGCCATTACACTAACCCTAGATTTCAACACCATTTCTTTTTTGTTGTTTTTATATTGTGGACTTCTCTCCAGCAACTACAACAAAGCAACAGAAGCAGTAATTTACCACTGATTGCTGAAGCAGTTTCCCACAATAAGGTAGCAATATTTCTGGTATGGCCCTGTACGGTGCATTTTCAATGTTGCCTGAGGTATCAGCCAATACGGTCTTTTCATCAGAGGAGATTATTGATCACCACTGACTGTCATTTGAACACACTAGGTGCCAGACATGCCATGTGTCGTCGAAGGCGATTGGGCAATGTGTGCGATTTCATAATTTACATTCGGAAATGGTTTAATGGTCCGTAAAGCGTATTTGAACGAACGGTCATTACCTCTGTGAACTTGTCTGCTACCATGTAACGCACACGCCAAGACTTATCCTCAGCGGCCTGGCGGAGGGTGGGCATCACCAAGGGTTCCAGCTCTTCCTGGGGTAGAAGCTGAGCAATGTTGACGCAGGCTTCCACCGCCAGCAGCCGCACTGAATCCTGGGAAATAAAAACATATGAAACCAGAGGCACTGCGTGGTGTCACAGATCCAGCATACTAACAGAACTGTATATTTAAGGTCAGGCTAGGAAAATGCACAATTACGACCGCAGTGACGGTACCTGTTCATCAGAAGCGAGGTTGGAAAACATGGGGATAATTTCGCTTTTCACATTTTCCAACTCCAGGACCTTGGCAAACTCCCCCAACTTGGAAGCGGCCGCTCGCCTCACCATGGGAGTGTCATCCGAGCACAGGTTACGGAAATGCCTGCACAAGAAAAATAAATAACGCATTGTTACGTTATGAAACTGGAATTAGATTTAGTTTGTGAAAAATAACAAAGAATAATGTCTTAAAGCTTCATCCTAAAGTACTGAGGCCACAGTCAGTTTTCAAGAATAAATCAACCCATCACGATAACTCTTTTCTAACTATTCCACATAAGAATATTTAACCAATGATATTCCATGTCGCCATTATCTGTATTTTGGTGAGAACAGTGACTTTCAGGTGCAGACTGTGATGTCGGTGACAGAGTATCCAACTTGGGGTCTTCAACTGTTTCAAAACTACAGCTACTATGATACTCTGCAACCCTTAAAAGCAGAAGGGGATTTTAAAAAGAGACTATATCACCTAAACATTGGTTTTCAGTGTGAATGTAGAGGAGGGGTGGGGGACCTGTGGCCCTCCAGATGTTGCAGAACTACATTTCCCATACTTCTCTGCCAGTCTCTTAGCTGAAATAGCATTATGCGAGATGTCATCAGCAGCTGGAGGGCCACAGATTCCCCACCTCTTATGTAGAGAAAAAAAAAAAAAAGATTAAAAATGATCTATACATTGTGTTATCAGAATTGCAAGTAAAATGCCTAAATTAGGGGGGGTGGGCTTATTTTAAAGGTGTCTGTGGAGTCTCCTGCTTATGACATCACCTGTGGCTTGATATTGAATGTGATGTCATAAGCAGGAGACTCCACAAACAAGATAAGGTTCCCCCCCCAATTTAAGCAATTACTATTGACTATTTTAGGCATTTGTGGATAATTGAATAAAGAAAAAAAAGAGGTCAATGGTGAAGTGAGATTTAAGAAAGTGCAAGGAAAGATTACATGCCGTATTTTCTCAAGGAGGTTTACAATACTCCTCTAGTTTGGTTACATATCTAGCCCATGTGCACTCATGACCCAGAAGCCTTCAGTACTTACTGTCTCAGTTCTGCCTTCACGGTGCTGGACACGCGGGGGTAGCAAACACTGAACAGACCACAAGCAGAGGTGCGCGATGTAAACCAGTCGCCGCTGGCCAGCCGTTTCACCAGGGGGACGAAGTGTGCCTCCAAGTCTGCCGGGGAGTGCTCATGGGAAATGGCCCGAAGGGACTCCACTGCCTTGTCCCTCACCACGGTCTCTTCAACTGTTGCCAGGCTCTCCAATGGCGGCTGGGGAATAGCATTAATGAGAGCCAATATCTGTAATCCCTTATTAATACTCACAAGCATGAGGAACTGGTTGCTCCATCACCCAATGTTTTGCATTCTCTCAGTTTTAAACCAAAATATCCTTCATTACAGCCATAATGTGCTATAGCACTCTCAAAATAGTCTTCGAAGACCACCAAAGACACAGGCACAATCATCCTATGAAATTTCTATTTCATTACAACCTCCCTCTATGGACTACCAGCTGTCCTCCTCTTTATACCGGCAGGGAAAATGAGCTCTCAAGGGCCACACTCGCCAACATGTATTCAAGCATGTCCATCACTCTCCTGAACTCAGTGCTCCAGCCTCTATGGAGAACTGATGTCCCATTTCATATCCTTCTTTCTCCAGTTAAGAACAAACTCTACATGGGAGACTCACCAGCAGGCAATGTACAAACTCTGGTCCTCCAACAAGGGTTGTGAAGGTCCCCAACTGTTCAGCCAAAGCCAACAGCACCTCATCTTCATCGTAGATTGTGTCTGCAAAACCGTTAGACGTAAGAGGCCCAATTCAAACTAACAGCAGTATGTAAAAGGTTCAGCATTCTCGTTAACACAATGTTCTTTCTGAAAGGTCTGTAGAGTCTTCTGTTTATGACAATCTGTGACTTGATATGCAAATTAACTTTTCAATGGGAATGTGTAATTTGCCACAAATGTCATAAAGAGAATACTCCATAGACCCGTTTAAAACACATTTATATCCCCCCCCCCCCCTTTATTCGCAGTATAAACACAATATTAAGGAACCTTTTAGTGAATAGACTCACAGTATTTATCCATTAAAAAGGTAAATTCAGAATTTCTCTGGTACGCTACTCGAGTTACTTTTGACCACCATCCAGGGGAAGTTACCAACTTCCCAATCTAATGAGTCAACCCATTAACCCACAACCATCTCATTGTCACGCTCCTCACCAGTTAGGAAAGGCAGGAGCTCGCTGCGGGTCCTCTCAACTCCCAGAGCCAAAGCGATCGTGGACAGTTTCTTAATGCTATTGAGACGCAACTGAAAAGATAGACAGAAGAAAAAGAAAAAAAAAACATTACAAAATATATATATATATATATATATATAAAGTCAATCAATCTGATATGGAAGACAGATGAACGTTTTGCCCCAGCAATTTGCACAAAGAGAGAAGTATATAGAATGATATAGTCTAGATCATCTGACTCACACCAACATCTGTCTGCTCGGTCAGGAACAAGGTCTCTCTCTCTGGCGGGGGGCCCTTCTGCTGACCCCATGTAAAAGCAAGGGCCTCTATCTGCACCAGGGAAGAATGGCAGCTGCTGGTCAGAGGACATCCTGGCATGTACCATTCAAAGTACATGCCAATTTATCCTCATACCTATTTAGAGGCAAAAAATACTGCCAGTTTTAAGGCTTCATTTAAAAACAAGTGAGCATGTATGTTGTGTTCTTAATCCATACGTGGGATAGGCACAAGGCTATCCTAGACTGAGGATTAATAAAAGTATTTAGAAAATTTGGCACACTCGATGGGCCGAATGGTCCTTATCTGCCGACACGTTCTATGTCTCTAGGTCGTGTTCTTCACCCACATGTCGTGTTCTTAATCCATGTCAGTATTTTCAATATTCCTTTTTGACTTGCTAAACTCTAATTCTGGTAAATATCTTGGGTACAGTGACTGGGCTGATTTGGTTGATGCCTTTGGACAGCGATGAGTAAATAAAAGTACCCCACACTTGTACAGACTTATAACTTCTTCAGCGGTGGCAAGGGAACTAAGAAAGCCAAGAGAAATTGTCTGGGAATTACCCGTGACCTTTGGTGAAGTGCACAAATAATGTGATACTTTGTATAATACAAATTGTATTTATAAGGCATGTTATATGCCACAACTCTGATGTCTAAGTTTATATAATCATTATATGTTATTTGCACTAACGTCTATCGATAGCAACAAAAAAAAATCTGATTAAACTAAAAGCAAAAGCACACTAATGATCTTAGGAAAGAGCTGTGCATCCTGGACTTGCACTGAATGACCTGAATGACAGGAAGTGATGTAACCATATTAATACAGTAATATTACTAGGAGGTGAGCAAATACTCATGGTCTTTAATGTTGTGACAGGTCCATTACAGACTGCCACTGTGTAATGGGGGGGGCAGGTCCATTGCATACTGCCCCTGTGTAATGGGGGGGGCAGGTCCATTGCATACTGCCCCTGTGTAATGGGGGGGGCAGGTCCATTGCATACTGCCCCTGTGTAATGGGGGGGGCAGGTCCATTGCATACTGCCCCTGTGTAATGGGGGGGGGGCAGGTCCATTACATACTGCCCCTGTGTAATGGGGGGGCAGGTCCATTGCATACTGCCCCTGTGTAATGGGGGGGGGCAGGTCCATTGCATACTGCCACTGTGTAATGGGGGGGGGCAGGTCCATTACAGACTGCCACTGTGTAATGGGGGGGGGGGGGGCAGGTCCATTACAGACTGCCCCTGTGTAATGGGGGGGGGGGCAGGTCCATTACAGACTGCCCCTGTGTAATGGGGGGGGGGCAGGTCCATTACATACTGCCCCTGTGTAATGGGGGGGGGGGGGCAGGTCCATTACATACTGCCCCTGTGTAATGGGGGGGGGGGGGGCAGGTCCATTACATACTGCCCCTGTGTAATGGGGGGGGGGGGGAAAGTCCATTACAGACTGCCACTGTGTAATGGGGGGGGGGGGGGGGGCAGGTCCATTACATACTGCCCCTGTGTAATGGGGGGGGGGGGGCAGGTCCATTACAGACTGCCCCTGTGTAATGGGGGGGGGGGGGGCAGGTCCATTGCATACTGCCCCTGTGTAATGGGGGGGGGGCAGGTCCATTGCATACTGCCCCTGTGTAATGGGGGGGGGGGCAGGTCCATTGCATACTGCCCCTGTGTAATGGGGGGGGGGGGCAGGTCCATTACATACTGCCCCTGTGTAATGGGGGGGGGGGCAGGTCCATTACATACTGCCCCTGTGTAATGGGGGGGGGGGGGCAGGTCCATTACATACTGCCCCTGTGTAATGGGGGGGGGGGGGCAGGTCCATTACAGACTGCCCCTGTGTAATGGGGGGGCAGGTCCATTGCATACTGCCCCTGTGTAATGGGGGGGGGGGGCAGGTCCATTACATACTGCCCCTGTGTAATGGGGGGGGGCAGGTCCATTACATACTGCCCCTGTGTAATGGGGGGGGGGCAGGTCCATTACATACTGCCACTGTGTAATGGGGGGGGGGCAGGTCCATTACATACTGCCCCTGTGTAATGGGGGGGGGGCAGGTCCATTGCATACTGCCCCTGTGTAATGGGGGGGGGGGCAGGTCCATTGCATACTGCCCCTGTGTAATGGGGGGGGGGGCAGGTCCATTGCATACTGCCCCTGTGTAATGGGGGGGGGGGGGCAGGTCCATTGCATACTGCCCCTGTGTAATGGGGGGGGGGGCAGGTCCATTGCATACTGCCCCTGTGTAATGGGGGGGGGGCAGGTCCATTGCATACTGCCCCTGTGTAATGGGGGGGGGGGGCAGGTCCATTGCATACTGCCCCTGTGTAATGGGGGGGGGGGGGCAGGTCCATTGCATACTTCCCCTGTGTAATGGGGGGGGGCAGGTCCATTGCATACTGCCCCTGTGTAATGGGGGGGGGGGGGGCAGGTCCATTGCATACTGCCCCTGTGTAATGGGGGGGCAGGTCCATTGCATACTGCCCCTGTGTAATGGGGGGGGGGGGCAGGTCCATTGCATACTGCCCCTGTGTAATGGGGGGGGGCAGGTCCATTGCATACTGCCCCTGTGTAATGGGGGGGGGGCAGGTCCATTGCATACTGCCCCTGTGTAATGGGGGAACACAGGTCCATTGCAAACTGCCCCTGTGTAATGGGGGAACACAGGTCCATTGCAAACTGCCCCTGTGTAATGGGGGAACACAGGTCCATTGCATACTCCCCCTGTGTACTGGGGGGGGGGGGGGGAACACAGGTCCATTGCATACTCCCCCTGTGTAATGGGGGGGCAGGTCCATTGCATACTCCCCCTGTGTAATGGGGGGGGGGGGGGGGCGGCAGGTCCATTACATACTCCCCCTGTGTAATAGGGGGGGCAGGTCCATTGCATACTCCCCCTGTGTAATGGGGGGGGGGGGCAGGTCCATTGCATACTCCCCCTGTGTAATGGGGGGGGGGGGGCAGGTCCATTGCATACTCCCCCTGTGTAATGGGGGGGGGGGGGGCAGGTCCATTGCATACTGCCCCTGTGTAATGGGGGGGGGCAGGTCCATTGCATACTGCCCCTGTGTAATGGGGGGGGGCAGGTCCATTGCATACTCCCCCTGTGTAATGGGGGGGGGCAGGTCCATTGCATACTCCCCCTGTGTAATAGGGGGGGCAGGTCCATTGCATACTCCCCCTGTGTAATAGGGGGGGCAGGTCCATTGCATACTCCCCCTGTGTAATAGGGGGGGCAGGTCCATTGCATACTCCCCCTGTGTAATGAGGGGGGGGGGGGGAGGTCCATTGCATACTCCCCCTGTGTAATGAGGGGGGGGGGGGAGGTCCATTGCATACTCCCCCTGTGTAATGAGGGGGGGGGGAGGTCCATTGCATACTCCCCCTGTGTAATGGGGGGGGGGGCAGGTCCATTGCATACTCCCCCTGTGTAATGGGGGGGGCAGGTCCATTGCATACTCCCCCTGTGTAATGGGGGGGGGGGCAGGTCCATTGCATACTCCCCCTGTGTAATGGGGGGGGGGCAGGTCCATTGCATACTCCCCCTGTGTAATGGGGGGGGGGGGGGGGGGGGGCAGGTCCATTACATACTCTCCCTGTGTAATGGGGGGGCGGCAGGTCCATTACATACTCTCCCTGTGTAATGGGGGGGGGGGCGGCAGGTCCATTACATACTCCCCCTGTGTAATGGGGGGGGGGGGGGGGCAGGTCCATTGCATACTCTCCCTGTGTAATGGGGGGGGGGGGCGGCAGGTCCATTGCATACTCCCCCTGTGTAATGGGGGGGGGGGGGGACACAGGTCCATTACATACTCCCCCTGTGTAATATGGGGACAGTAGGTGACGGGGGGGCTAGGTACATTTACATAGCGTTGGACAGGCCGTGTCAGTGAGGTCTCCTGGACTCCCCCGCCGTCATCCCTATTCTGCCCCGAGATGGTCCCGGTCGTCCTCCCCGGGGAGGCCAGGCCTCACCTGCACATCCTCGTTGCGCAACTCGTCGATCAGCACGGCTATGGGATACAAGGAATCGTCCCCGTCGGCCGCCGCCATCTTGTTCCTTCCTGTCTGGGAGAATGAAAGAGGGCGGAGACGGGGCGCCCAAGACGTCCGGCAGGGGTGCTAACCCCGCCCCCTACTCTGTCGTCACGCGCTCCTGTTGCTCATGGCAACGTTCACTTTCAGAGCCCTACTTGGGTTTCCCCTGGAAGCGGTTGCCATGCAAGGCTAGCGGGCGCAGCTATGTGACGTCACGGCGCCTGAGCTACAAGGGCAGCCATCTTAGTATAGGGCAAAGAGAAAGTTACCGACGTAATTACCATTGTGCACCCAGCTCTCCAGCGGCCAGGGTTTACAGATCCCATTATGCTCAGGGTAATTAAATGGGTGGCTGAGCATCATTGCAACCACAGTCCTTCAAATGTCACCCCTTTCAGTTATAATAATACAAATAAATCAGCAATATAACAATAAAATAATCATTATTTCTAACAGCTTAAAACAGAACACATTGTACTATACCGCGCGCAGGCAGCATTGTATTACACCGCGCGCAGGCAACATTGTACTATACCGCGCGCAGGCAGCATTGTATTACACCGCGCGCAGGCAACATTGTACTATACCGCGCGCAGGCAGCATTGTATTACACCGCGCGCAGGCAGCATTGTATTACACCGCACACAGGCAGCATTGTATTATACCGCGCGCAGGCAGCATTGTATTACACCGCGCGCAGGCAGCATTGTATTACACCGCGCGCAGGCAGCATTGTATTACACCGCGCGCAGGCAGCATTGTATTACACCGCGCGCAGGCAACATTGTACTATACCGCGCGCAGGCAGCATTGTACTATACCGCGCGCAGGCAGCATTGTATTACACCGCGCGCAGGCAACATTGTACTATACCGCGCGCAGGCAGCATTGTATTATACCGCGCGCAGGCAGCATTGTATTACACCGCACACAGGCAGCATTGTATTACACCGCGCGCAGGCAACATTGTACTATACCGCGCGCAGGCAGCATTGTATTATACCGCGCGCAGGCAGCATTGTATTACACCGCACACAGGCAGCATTGTATTACACCGCGCGCAGGCAGCATTGTATTACACCGCACACAGGCAGCATTGTATTACACCGTGCACAGGCAGCATTATATTATACCGCGCGCAGGCAGCATTGTATTACACCGCACACAGGCAGCATTGTATTACACCGCGCACAGGCAGCATTGTATTACACTGCACACAGGCAGCATTGTATTACACCGCGCGCAGGCAGCATTGTATTATACCGCGCGCAGGCAGCATTGTATTACACCGCGCGCAGGCAGCATTATATTATACCGCGCGCAGGCAGCATTGTATTACACCGCGCGCAGGCAGCATTGTATTACACCGTGCACAGGCAACATTGTATTATACCGCGCACAGGCAGCATTATATTATACCGCGCGCAGGCAGCATTATATTATACCGCGCGCAGGCAGCATTGTATTACACCGCGCGCAGGCAGCATTGTATTACACCGCGTGCAGGCAGCATTGTATTATACCGCGCACAGGCAGCATTATATTATACCGTGCACAGGCAGCATTGTATTACACCACGCGCAGGCAGCATTGTATTATACCGCACACAGGCAGCATTGTATTACACCGCGCGCAGGCAGCATTGTATTACACCGTGCGCAGGCAGCATTGTATTACACCGCGCGCAGGCAGCATTGTATTACACCGCGCGCAGGCAGCATTGTATTACACCGCGCACAGGCAGCATTGTATTATACCGCACACAGGCAGCATTGTATTACACCGCGCGCAGGCAGCATTGTATTACAGGCAGCATTGTATTACACCGCGCGCAGGCAGCATTGTATTACACCACGCGCAGGCAGCATTGTATTATACCGTGCACAGGCAGCATTGTATTATACCGTGCACAGGCAGCATTGTATTATACCACGCGCAGGCAGCATTGTATTATACCGCGCACAGGCAGCATTGTATTATACAGCGCACAGGCAGTATTGTATTATATCGTGCACAGGCAGCATTGTATTACACCGCACACAGGCAGCATTGTATTACACCGTGCACAGGCAGCATTGTATTACACCGCGTGCAGGCAGCATTGTATTACACCGCACACAGGCAGCATTGTATTACACCGCGCGCAGGCAGCATTGTATTACACCGTGCACAGGCAGCATTGTATTATACCGCACACAGGCAGCATTGTATTACACCGCGCGCAGGCAGCATTGTATTACACCGTGCACAGGCAGCATTGTATTACACCGCGCGCAGGCAGCATTGTATTACACTGCACACAGGCAGCATTGTATTACACCGCGCGCAGGCAGCATTGTATTACACCACGCGCAGGCAGCATTGTATTATACCGTGCACAGGCAGCATTGTATTATACCGTGCACAGGCAGCATTGTATTATACCACGCGCAGGCAGCATTGTATTATACCGCGCACAGGCAGCATTGTATTATACAGCGCACAGGCAGTATTGTATTATATCGTGCACAGGCAGCATTGTATTACACCGCACACAGGCAGCATTGTATTACACCGCGCGCAGGCAGCATTGTATTACACCGTGCACAGGCAGCATTGTATTACACCGCGCGCAGGCAGAATTGTATTATACCGTGCACAGGCAGCATTGTATTATACCGCGCACAGGCAGCATTGTATTACACCGTGCACAGGCAGCATTGTATTATACCACGCGCAGGCAGCATTGTATTATACCGCGCACAGGCAGCATTGTATTATACAGCGCACAGGCAGTATTGTATTATATCGTGCACAGGCAGCATTGTATTACACCGTGCATAGACAGCATTGTATTACACCGCGCGCAGGCAGCATTGTATTACACCGCGCACAGGCAGCATTGTATTACACCGCGCGCAGGCAGCATTGTATTACACTGCACACAGGCAGCATTGTATTACACCGTGCACAGGCAACATTGTATTATACCGTCGTGCACAGGCAGCATTGTATTACACCGCGCGCAGGCAGCATTGTATTATACCGCGCAAAGGCAGCATTATATTACACCGTGCACAGACAGCATTGCATTACACCGTGCACAGACAGTATTATATTATACCGTGCACAGGCAGCATTGTATTATACCGCGCACAGGCAGCATTGTATTATACCGCGCACAGGCAGCATTGTATTATACCGTGCGCAGACAGCATTGTATTACACCGCGTGCAGGCAGAATTGTATTATACCGCGCGCAGGCAGCATTGTATTATACCGTGCACAGGCAGCATTGCATTACGCCGTGCACAGGCATAATTGAATTACACCATGCACAGGCAGCATTGTATTACACTAAAACAGTAGCCCAGTCTACTTGTCCTGATACCAAAAATAATTTTAATCAAAACTGTATTTAAAGGGATTGTATCACCTGAACATTTCTCATACTGTGAATGTAGAGAATACAGAGTTATATGTATATTTATAATTTAGGAGAAAAACATGTTTTTTAAATGTCAGTGGAGGCTCCTCCTTATGACATCAACTGTGGCTTGATATGCAAACATTTCCTATTGAAAACCATTACATTTACATATTAAAGCCACAGGTGACACACATAAAACACATTTTTGTCGTAAATCATGCATTATCATAGTTGCCAACATCGGCCATGTTTCCAGGGACACATATTTGTTCAACATGCTGCAGAAAGAGCATGCAAAGTGCAGCCCGGCAGTATGTAGGATGGATATACACACAGACACAATCCAATTAATAAATCATGGTAGGTCCTATGAGATCTCCACCCTGATTAATTAATTGGATTGTGTCTGTGCGTATATCCATCCTACATACTGCCGGGCTGCACTTTGCATGCTCTTTCTGCAGCATGTGGAACAAATATGTGTCCCCTGGAAACATGGCCGATGTTGGCAACTATACATTATTATAATTATTATATTATAGAGAGGGACACATTTAAAGGGACATTTAATTAGTAGTAAAAGTATTTAGAAAATTGGGCAGACTAGATGGACCGAATGGTTCTTATCTGCCGACACATTCTATGTTGGAAAACAATTAACTTACGTTCGATTGAAAGACTGCCTCACGTGTAGACGTTTTAAACAGAAATGCTCAAATAAACTTTTTTTTTCTCCGTATAGCTCTATCAGGGGCGAACATGTTGTTTAGAATCTTAGCTCTGTATTGCTCTGTCAGGGGGAGGACATGTTTAGAATCTTTGCTCTGTATAGCTCTATCAGGGGCGGACATATTGTTTAGAATCTTTACTCTGTATAGCTCTATCAGGGGCGGACATAATGTTTTGAATCTTTACTCTGTATAGCTCTATCAGGGGCGGACATGTTGTTTAGAATCTTAGCTCTGTATTGCTCTGTCAGGGGGAGGACATGTTTAGAATCTTTGCTCTGTATAGCTCTATCAGGGGCGGACATATTGTTTAGAATCTTTACTCTGTATAGCTCTATCAGGGGCGGACATAATGTTTTGAATCTTTACTCTGTATAGCTCTATCAAGGGCGGACGTGTTTGTTAAAATGTTGGGATGGATAGTTACTGTGAATTCTCAGCGACGCCACGCTCTGTTACTTTCTTTTCTTACTATTTCTAGTCTCTGGGGAGTGAGTGACTGTAGCAGGTGTATCCCCGTGTATTTTATAAATCAGGTTTCATTCTCCTCCCTGCTTACTTCCTCTATTCATTTTCTAGGCCGTGTTTCATTTCTGACGTTTGGCCAAAATACCAATTAGCCAT
Organism: Pelodytes ibericus; assembly: GCA_036172795.1. Lineage (NCBI taxonomy): Eukaryota > Metazoa > Chordata > Amphibia > Anura > Pelodytidae > Pelodytes > Pelodytes ibericus. The sequence continues at coordinate 69,860,409 of CM069866.1, forward strand.
CAAGACAGATAGACGAACTCTGTACCGTTACAACCGTAAATGTGAGTCCTTCGTAATCTTCCCCAACTTATAAAATTCAGTTTGAGTGAGTGAACATGGCTGCTCCTGCATCGTATACCCAAGGCTCCAAACACAGATTGAAAAAAAAAAAAAAAATCATTGTAAAACGCGTTGCCTGAGTGATTCTGTTTGAGGAAATTCTAGGTAACCAGAGTATTAACTAAGTTCACTAACTCTGCGGAAACTCATCACCAAAGAGTCTCGCCCGGGACTACGGCTACACTAGACAGCAAGGACCCTCTCCGAGCCAATCCAGGTAGGCAGTCAGGGTGACAAATATTGGGTTTCAAATACCCCCTAGAAGCAGATCTAGGTTTTTGGGAGAGACCTAAGCGATAAATTGTATAAAATAAATCTTACAAAACTGAGAAGACGACACAGCAAGTGGGCAGTTTGTTTTATGGCTTACTGGTTAATAGAAAGTATTTTTAGGTGACTTTCCTATGTAATGTCATTTACTGTGACCAAAAAAGGGAAGTAAGTATTAGGTCCCCACCAGATTTAGAATAATAAGATTTCCAGTTTCCTGTTAGAAATTCTCTTGTAAGTCAAGTGACGAGACTTGGGTGGGAGTTGGGAATCCTTCCAGATCGCACAAACAATTCTCCTTTTGGTGGTACACGTAGACGAATGTCTGGTTAATGATCAAAATCAAAGCGCTCGGGTCGTAACTTTAAATATAGACACATGAGTTCTCGATTTTGTGCTAGCTCTGCCCCCGTTCAACATTCTCAAAACATTCAATGTATGGATTCTGCCATAGATATTGTAGTCTGGTGCATCACCGCTTGGGGGGGGGCTAGCGATGTTCCCGGAGGGAGCAGGATAAGCAGAGACGGGCAAGGAAAAGCCCTGGGTCATTGCCAAAATCACTGAACTTAGCAAACAATTTAGAAAAAGCTCAAAACAAAACCCCTTGAATGAACCTAAAAGCATGCATTAACCTGCTATTGGTAATATAGGTAGAGTATCCCTTATCCAAACATCTGTTATCCATAATGATCCGTTATATTTTTTTTTTTTTTTGCAAATTCCACACACACCACCAGTTTATTCAGGGTCCAGCCCCCTTAAGCTCAGATTCCCCCACACCCAAAGGGTAGTACAATGGCACGTGTGCAGACCTGACATGTTCCCACAATCCCTCATATCACAGTGGAAGTGATTTATTTGCTCTATACAGTATTTACATTGATAATACTGTGTTTCACAAGTGCTGAGAGGCTTTAATATATTTTATTAGTTAAAACCATCTGTTATCACAGTTGCCAACATCGGCCATGTTTCCAGAGGACACATATTTGTTCCAAATGCTGCAGAAAGAGCATGCAAAGTGCAGCCCGGCAGGATGGATATAAGCACAGCCACAATCCAGTTAATTAATCATGGTAGGTCCTATGAGATCTCCCCCCTGATTAATTCATTGGATTGTGTCTGTGCGTATATCCATCCTACATACTGCTGGGCTGCACTTTGCATGGTCTTTCTGCATTATGACTAAATGATGCAACCTCTTCCTGTTTTGTACTGGTTTTTTTTTATACTGATCTGTATCTTCTATTAACAAACCTACAAGAACATGCCTAAATTAGGGGTAAAGGGTGTTTGAAATGTGCCCGTGGAGTCTACTGCGTATTTAATCATTATTTTACATTCTTAAAGCATATGCAATGTTTAGGTGATACACTCCCATTAAAGTGTGCTTGCCCCTGGTAGCTATCCGTACTTTCAATTTCTAGCTCAGAATAACAATATTATACCTCACATATTAACCCTGGGGTTATGTACTGGACATTCGGTACTTGTGTCCACTAATCTGTGGGGGAGTGGTGTACTGGGGGGGTCCGGGGAGGATCCAATACTGGTAGTATCATTCATGCACATTAATCCTTCCAAATACGCACTGGAACAAGCCAGCACACAAGAATATTCCACAGGTGCCACAGACACGCCTGGATTCAAGGAGGAAATGATGCCCACCTCCATTAAAATGGCGGAGAGAGAGCCGGTCGCCGACCAAGACGGCTGCCTGCTTCCTATGGAAACATGGCAGCTATCAGTCAGAGGATAAACGGAGGTGTACTATCAAAAGTACTATCAGAAGTACTATCAGAAGTACCTGCCAGTTCATCCTCATACTAGGGGCAGCTAACATGTCACTTGTGCTTCTATATTAGACGCACAAGTGGAAAAAAAAGTTTAGTGTCCCTTTAAGATGCCAATGAGTTTTACATATATACATTGCAATATATATTAGTTATATAATGAGATGGGTCACATGTAATATATATGTTATATAATGTGATGGGTCACATGTAATGTAATATATATGTTATATAATGTGATGGGTCACATGTAATGTAATATATCAGTTATATAATGTGATGGGTCACATGTAATGTAATATATATCAGATATATAATGGGATGGGTCAAATGTAATGTAATATATATCAGTTATATAATGTGATGGGTCACATGTAATGTAATATATATCAGTTCTATAATGTGATGGGTCACATGTAATGTAATATATCAGTTATATAATGTGATGGGTCACATGTAATGTAATATATATCAGTTATATAATGTGATGGGTCACATGTAATGTAATATATCAGTTATATAATGTGATGGGTCACATGTAATGTAATATATATCAGTTATATAATGTGATGGGTCACATGTAATGTAATATATATGTTATATAATGTGATGGGTCACATGTAATATATCAGTGATATAATGTGATGGGTCACATGTAATGTAATATATATCAGATATATAATGTGATGGGTCACATGTAATGTAATATATATCAGTTATATAATGAGATGGGTCACATGTAATATATATGTTATATAATGTGATGGGTCACATGTAATGTAATATATATTTTATATAATGTGATGGGTCACATGTAATGTAATATATATGTTATATAATGTGATGGGTCACATGTAATGTAATATATATTTTATATAATGTGATGGGTCACATGTAATGTAATATATATCAGATATATAATGTGATGGGTCACATGTAATGTAATATATCAGTGATATAATGTGATGGGTCACATGTAATGTAATATATATCAGTTATATAATGTGATGGGTCACATGTAATGTAATATATCAGTGATATAATGTGATGGGTCACATGTAATGTAATATATCAGTGATATAATGTGATGGGTCACATGTAATGTAATATATCAGTTATATAATGTGATGGGTCAAATGTAATGTAATATATATCAGTTATATAATGTGATGGGTCACATGTAATGTAATATATATCAGTTATATAATGTGATGGGTCACATGTAATGTAATATATATGTTATATAATGTGATGGGTGACATGTAATGTAATATATATCAGTTATATAATGGGATGGGTCACATGTAATGTAATATATATCAGTTATATAATGGGATGAGTCACATGTAATGTAATATATATCAGTTATATAATGGGATGGGTCACATGTAATGTAATATATATCAGATATATAATGTGATGGGTCACATGTAATGTAATATATATGTTATATAATGTGATGGGTCACATGTAATGTAATATATATGTTATATAATGTGATGGGTCACATGTAATGTAATATATATGTTATATAATGTGATGGGTCACATGTAATGTAATATATATCAGTTATATAATGGGATGGGTCACATGTAATGTAATATATATCAGTTATATAATGTGATGGGTCACATGTAATGTAATATATATGTGATATAATGTGATGGGTCACATGTAATGTAATATATCAGTGATATAATGTGATGGGTCACATGTAATGTAATATATATGTGATATAATGTGATGGGTCACATGTAATGTAATATATCAGTGATATAATGTGATGGGTCACATGTAATGTAATATATATCAGTTATATAATGTGATGGGTCACATGTAATGTAATATATATCAGTTATATAATGTGATGGGTCACATGTAATGTAATATATATCAGTTATATAATGTGATGGGTCACATGTAATGTAATATATATCAGATATATAATGTGATGGGTCACATGTAATGTAATATATATCAGTTATATAATGTGATGGGTCAAATGTAATGTAATATATATCAGTTCTATAATGTGATGGGTCACATGTAATGTAATATATATCAGTTCTATAATGTGATGGGTCACATGTAATGTAATATATATCAGTTATATAATGTGATGGGTCAAATGTAATGTAATATATATCAGTTATATAATGTGATGGGTCACATGTAATGTAATATATATTAGTTATATAATGTGATGGGTCACATGTAATGTAATATATCAGTTATATAATGTGATGGGTCACATGTAATGTAATATATATTAGTTATATAATGTGATGGGTCACATGTAATGTAATATATATCAGTTATATAATGGGATGGGTCACATGTAATATATATGTTATATAATGTGATGGGTCACATGTAATGTAATATATATCAGTTCTATAATGTGATGGGTCACATGTAATGTAATATATATCAGATATATAATGTGATGGGTCACATGTAATGTAATATATATCAGTTATATAATGGGATGGGTCAGAGAGAGCAGGGGGCAGCACATGGCTAGCCTAGCTTGCTTGCTGTGGGTGTTGATACACATGTTCTGCACTCAGTACAGGCTGGGGAGTGCAGCAGTATTGGGGGCAGTTGTCTCCCAGGCTTACCCCAATCATTGCTGTCCATCTCCGGTAGGGAGTGGGGGGAGGAGCACTGCGGCTCCTCTTATTCCTCTGCGCAGCGCCCGACATGGTGGCAGCAAGCTAGCACGTGTCCGGAGAGAGGGCGGGGCTAAGAGCCAATATCCCCCTCTCTGTTCTCATTGGCCAGTGTGCGGCTGCAGTGACTGACAGCCGCCGATAGAGGCGCGATGCTGCAAGGTGTCAGGATTGCTGGACATCTAGGCGTATATTGGAGCCATACCTCCCAAGTGTCTCGATTTAGGAAGGACAGTCCCGATTTTGTACCCAAATATATGGACTGTCCCTCCTAAATAGAGACACTTGGGAGTTATGGCTATAACATAGATATATAAAATATAATAGACATGACTACAGGACACTATATATATATATATTGTAGCCATACCTCCCAAGTGTCTCGACTTAGGAGGGACAGTCCCCATTTTGCACCCAAATCACCCCTGCCCCTCTTTCCTCCTCTGTTGTCAGAATGTGTGGTTTGTATGAGTGGATAACAGAGCTCCACAGAGCTCCCAATAATAAACTGCAGTAAATGATTTTTTTATATTAATTAATAAAATAATAATCATGCTAACAAAAATCCCTACATAGTGAACTTGGGTGTCTAAATGTGACACTCTATCCAAAACTGGAAATGCCCCCTTTTGGTTTCAATAAGATCCGAATGCTGACCTCCCAATATTGTCTATATGACTTTACAATTGCACATTATATTAGTCCAGCCCTGTGACCCATTCAAAGACCCCCACAGTGCAGCCAGCCCATGTTAAAGGTGAATGTGCACACATCCCCTACACTAAAAGACATTAAATATTGCAGCCTTTAACAGCTGAACAGACTAAGAAAACACAGTGAATCTACATACATAGGGCTAGGGTGGGTATTAGTTAATCCCACTGTATGCGGCAGGTATTGGTAAACCATAATGGACGTGACAAATCATACATTTTGATCAGTGGAGGATGGATGAATGTAGCTGGGGGGGGGGGGGGGGGGGATCACTGAGGAATGGGGTGGACTGTTACTTACCTGGTCCCCAATGAAACTCCAGATTCAGATTCGTACAGCACACTATAAAAATTCCAAAAAAAGATTGATCTGGAAGGGTATCTTGAGATAATCTCTCATTTCTAAGTACATTCTCTAATATGACCATTGTCCAACTTCCAGAGCATGTTACTGTGAGACAACTTAATGGAAATCAATTTATTGACCTCAGGAGGATGAAAAGCTGAGTTAAACTTGCTAGGAATCTACCTGGCAACCCTGAGAATTGAGCAGATATTAGACCAAGCCATCTCACACGTGTGTATGTTAGACCAAGCCATCTCACACGTGTGTATGTTAGACCAAGCCATCTCACACGTGTGTATGTTAGACCAAGCCATCTCACTGGTGTGTATGTTAGACCAAGCCATCTCACACGTGTGTATGTTAGACCAAGCCATCTCACACGTGTGTATGTTAGACCAAGCCATCTCACACGTGTGTATGTTAGACCAAGCCATCTCACACGTGTGTATGTTAGACCAAGCCATCTCACACGTGTGTATGTTAGACCAAGCCATCTCACACGTGTGTATGTTAGACCAAACCATCTCACACCTGTATATGTTAGACCAAGCCATCTCACACGTGTGTATGTTAGACCAAGCCATCTCACACTTGTGTATGTTAGACCAAGCCATCTCACACGTGTGTATGTTAGACCAAGCCATCTCACACGTGTGTATGTTAGACCAAGCCATCTCACACGTGTGTATGTTAGACCAAGCTATCTCACACGTGTGTATGTTAGACCAAGCCATCTCACACGTATGTATGTTAGACCAAGCCATCTCACACGTGTGTATGTTAGACCAAGCCATCTCACACGTGTGTTTGTTAGACCAAGCCATCTCACACGTGTGTATGTTAGACCAAGCCATCTCACACGTGTGTATGTTAGACCAAGCCATCTCACACGTGTGTATGTTAGACCAAGCCATCTCACACGTGTGTATGTTAGACCAAGCCATCTCACACGTGTGTATGTTAGACCAAGCCATCTCACACGTGTGTATGTTAGACCAAACCATCTCACACCTGTATATGTTAGACCAAGCCATCTCACACGTGTGTATGTTAGACCAAGCCATCTCACACTTGTGTATGTTAGACCAAGCCATCTCACACGTGTGTATGTTAGACCAAGCCATCTCACACGTGTGTATGTTAGACCAAGCCATCTCACACGTGTGTATGTTAGACCAAGCTATCTCACACGTGTGTATGTTAGACCAAGCCATCTCACACGTGTGTATGTTAGACCAAGCCATCTCACACGTGTGTATGTTAGACCAAGCCATCTCACACGTATGTATGTTAGACCAAGCCATCTCACACGTGTGTATGTTAGACCAAGCCATCTCACACGTGTGTTTGTTAGACCAAGCCATCTCACACGTGTGTATGTTAGACCAAGCCATCTCACACGTATGTATGTTAGACCAAGCCATCTCACACGTGTGTATGTTAGACCAAGCCATCTCACACGTGTGTATGTTAGACCAAGCCATCTCACACGTGTGTATGTTAGACCAAGCTATCTCACACGTGTGTATGTTAGACCAAGCCATCTCACACGTGTGTATGTTAGACCAAGCCATCTCACACGTGTGTATGTTAGACCAAGCCATCTCACACTTGTGTATGTTAGACCAAGCCATCTCACACGTATGTATGTTAGACCAAGCTATCTCACACGTGTGTATGTTAGACCAAGCCATCTCACACGTATGTATGTTAGACCAAGCTATCTCACACGTGTGTATGTTAGACCAAGCCAGCTCACACGTGTGTATGTTAGACCAAGCCATCTCACACTTGTGTATGTTAGACCAAGCCATCTCACACGTATGTATGTTAGACCAAGCCATCTCACACGTGTGTATGTTAGACCAAGCCATCTCACACGTGTGTATGTTAGACCAAGCCATCTCACACGTATGTATGTTAGACCAAGCTATCTCACACGTGTGTATGTTAGACCAAGCCATCTCACACGTATGTATGTTAGACCAAGCTATCTCACACGTGTGTATGTTAGACCAAGCTATCTCACACGTGTGTATGTTATGCTTAGAGGCATTAGGATGGACCTTATCAAATATCATGCTGCAGTCAGTAGCTGTAGCATGATTCATCCCCTGTGGCACGGTATAAAAATAACACATTTCCCATTGAAAACCAGTTCATTTGCATACCGTGCCACAGGTGATGTCATAAGCAGGGGACACAGACCCATTTATAACACATTTTGCTCCTAATTTAGGCATTTGCTGGCAGTTTTGCTAATACAATCTATATATCATTCTCAATCATCTTTTATGCTCTACATTCACAGTAAAAGCAAAGTGATCCAGTCGCCTTAAGATCCCATTGGTGTCTATTCACTAAAAGGTGAGTTACAGATTGTGCGGGGGATCACCAGGTCTGTCGCTGCATCTCACCTGTAACTCACCTTTTATTGTGCCTGTTACCTTTCTATTTAACCTTTTGCACAAGGCTTTTCAATAGATTGAATCCTGTACGGACGAGATTGTGTTTCTCTGGGTGGAGCTTTGGGGGCAGAATTTGTATTTACTTCCTCCTAATATTACTGTAGCTTCGTTAGTATGTGCTGCACACGGATGATTATCCGGTAAATGTTACATTTTGTTGATCACTGAATGACACTGTACCTGGAACAAGATTTGCTTCAAGAGAATAATTTCCGAAAGTTTGTCTCCTTCTGTTAATGTCTTCACCTTGATTCTGCAAGTACCTGAGACAGGTAAGTACTCCCTCTTTAGACATATATATTAAGCTTGTTTAAAGGGACACTCTGAAGTGAGAATGACTTACCCTTTTCATAAACATTCAAGATTAAACATTATAAAAATGTGTGTACTTATTAAGATTTGAATATCTTGTAAATATTTTTACATTTCTCCCAAATATCAGGCTTGCAGCTTCTTCTGACCCGGTCACTAAGCTCTTAGCATTTTGCTGGATTCAGGGAGGGGACTCCAACATTTTCCTTTTTTAAAACTAAGCATGCCAAATGATAACTATGCAATGTGTGCGTATATATATATATATATTGTACGAGAGCCTGTACATAGGGTCGGCCTTAAGTGTTCAGGCACCCTGTACTGGCGCCCCCGTGTAGCACCCTTCCTCTCTACCCTCATGTCTGTCTGTGTCCTCTCCCTCCTCATGTCTGTCTGTGTCCTCTCCCTCCTCATGTCTGTCTGTGTCCTCTCCCTCCTCATGCCTGTCTCTCTCCGTTCCCATGTCTGTCTGTGTCCTCTCCCTCCATGTTTGTCTCTTTCCTCTTCATTGCCATGTCTGTCTGTTTGGAAATTATCTATATTGTATTAGCAAAACTGCAGGCAAAAGCCTAAATTAGGACAACAATGTGTTTTAAATGTGTCTGTGTCTTCTGCTTATGACATCTACTGTGGCCTGATATGCAAATGAACTGCTTTTGAATGGGAAATGTGTAATTTGCATACCGTGCCACAGGTGATCTTTTAGGATATCCTTATACCTATCCCATGCATGCTTAAACTCCTTCACTGTATTAACCTCTACCACTTCTACTGGAAGACTATTCCATGCATCCACTACCCTCTCAGTAATGTAATACTTTCATTAGTCCCTGGCCTTATCTTATATCTGGGAAAGACTTATACCTATCCCATGCATGCTTAAACTCCTTCACTGTATTAACCTCTACCACTTCTACTGGAAGACTATTCCATGCATCCACTACCCTCTCAGTAATGTAATACTTTCATTAGTCCCTGGCCTTATCTTATATCTGGGAAAGACTTATACCTTCCCACGCATGCTTAAACTCCTTCACTGTATTAACCTCTACCACTTCTACTGGAAGACTATTCCATGCATCCACTACCCTCTCAGTAATGTAATACTTTCATTAGTCCCTGGCCTTATCTTATATCTAGGATAGCCTTATACCTATCCCACGCATGCTTAAACTCCTTCACTGTATTAACCTCTACCACTTCTACTGGAAGACTATTCCATGCATCCACTACCCTCTCAGTAATGTAATACTTTCATTAGTCCCTGGCCTTATCTTATATCTGGGAAAGACTTATACCTATCCCACGCATGCTTAAACTCCTTCACTGTATTAACCTCTACCACTTCTACTGGAAGACTATTCCATGCATCCACTACCCTCTCAGTAATGTAATACTTTCATTAGTCCCTGGCCTTATCTTATATCTAGGATAGCCTTATACCTATCCCATGCATGCTTAAACTCCTTCACTTTATTAACCTCTACCACTTCTACTGGAAGACTATTCCATGCATCCACTACCCTCTCAGTAAAGTAATACTTTCATTAGTCCCTGGCCTTATCTTATATCTAGGATAGCCTTATACCTGTCCCGTGCATGCTTAAACTCCTTCACTGTATTAACCTCTACCACTTCTGCTGGAAGGCTATTCCATAGATGCACTACCCTCTCAGTAAAGCACTACTTCCTGATTTTACTTTTAAATCGTTGCCCCTCTTATTTCAGACTTTGTCCTCTAGTTGTGTTATTTTTTCTTCATTTAAATACACTCTCCTCCGTTACGGTGTTGATTCCCTTTATGTATGTAAATGTTCCCATCATATCCCTCCTGTTACGTCTTTCCCTACAAGCTATACTTTTAACAATTAACGCCCCATGGCTCCTTTTACCATCCGCCATTTTGTAGGCTTGGTTTTAGCTCGACATGGCCTTGTTTGGAGATGGATGGAGCTGAGATTGACCTAGTCATCCCGAACTCTGTCAAGGCGTGGTTGTACACGGAGACTAATTACACGCCAGAGAATTTGCATGAACACAAATAAGCATGACAGATTTGCCTAACAATGAACCATTTTTGGGGGATTCTGGCTGAGATCCTCAAGTGAATGGAGTCAAATCCTCTCATTAATTAGGTTGAGTCACAGTACAAGCTGAATAGGAGGTCTTGTCACTACCTCTATCTCTCTATTTGCCAACTTGTGACTTCTGCTTTTAGTATGTAGGCGTCTGTGTGTTTGCTCCCCGTAGCTTCCTAACCTAAACCCACAGTCAAGGGAAGAGCAATTAAAACTGTACTAGACAGAGTCAGAGAGAGACCAAAAAGGGGCAGCTTAGAAAGATATGCACGGAATCAGAAGGGGAGAATTCAACTAGAAAAAGGATTAACGAAAGAACCGAAAAAAGGTAGACGACATGGCATGGGGTATTGATAAACGGATGTGTGAACAGAGGCACTGCACGAATTAAGGTAATTACCCCATTAAGAATGTTCTAACTTTGGCAGCCGTCGATAACAGGTTGTGTCCAGGACCTACATGGTTAGGACAAGAGATCAATGATCTGGCAGAGCAACAAAGTAGCAGCATCTTAATTAATTAATACAATGCTAATTAGGTTGGATTCCCAACAAGAGGTTTGTGCACGATTTCTGTAGGGACGTCAATGAGGTCTTCATTTAATTTAAGAAAGATGGTTGTTTCTGAAGCTGGAAACACTGGAAAATTCTGCAAGGCGTGTAACATGCCGGAACATTCCGTTGGTTTCCACTGCTCCAATTTTAGAATGTTGCCCCAGAATTATCATTTACAAATTACCCCAAAGGGCCAGATTTATTGAGGCAAAACAGGTATCATTTAAAAAAAAAAAGCTAAATTTAGAACAAACTGCCAAGGTATTCTATTGGTTCCACTGTTTTAGCATTATTTCATGAAATAGCACCAGTTTTATCTCAATAAATACACAGTTGAGCTTAAAAACCTGTTTCCATTATGGCTATTAAAGAGTGATTAACCCGTATTGCCCAAAATACTTAAATATATATATATAAATGTCTTCACTAGATTGGTTCTTGAGGACCGTGAGGATGCTGCATATATACGTCATCGCTGAGCCTTATGGGAATTATACTTATCTGGTGAAGACGTTGACCCATGATGCTCAGCCAACCAAAAGTGTCCCGTAATATTTTAATACCAAATCGAATACGAGCCTTTGTTTTCAGGTGCATTCTTTCTTGGGGTTGCTCAGCAGGTTGCAGGCTCATTTCTATGTCTTGCTAGCTTTATACTGATGGGAGATATGCTTCACCACTGGTAATATCTGGTAAGCTCCATACTGAGGGGAGATTCACAATGCTACCAACTATGTCCAGCTAATTATATACTGATGGAAGCAATACTATGCCACCCTGGCTAACTATAAGCTAATATGTGTGGCTCACATGGGTGTTTATACTATATCACACTGGCTAACTATACATTAATAGAAGCTAGTGCTACTAGTAGCTACTAGAACCCCAATATGTGTTCAGTAACATCTCCAGGGATCTACAAGGATACCACCCATGCATAGGTTTGTCAGCTTGTTTGGGTGTTAACCCCTTAGTGACATGAGTTGTTGTTGTTTTTTGCCTTGTCTGATGCATGGTGACATGAGCTGTTTTAACATTTCTGAGGTGTTTGTGTTTAGCTGTCATTTATTTCTGTCTCATTTAGTGCACCCACACAAACTATATATCGTTTTTATCGTCATAAGAAGGGCTTTCTTTTGATACCATTATTTTGATATAGCATATAATTTGATTAAAATTTATTTGAAAAATCGTATACTCATCTACAAGAGACAACAACAAAAAACACTGCTACATACTAATATTTGTCCTGAGTTCAGAAACTGCCCATGTATTTTGTTTTTGTGCTGTTTTATTCATGTTACAGGGCCAGAACTATAAGTAGTGTGAAGCTATTTCAAAATCCTTTTTTCTTTCAAATTAGCCATAGTGACATTGTAACACTGATATCTGTACTAAATCCATGAATGTACATATTTTTCAAAACTAGACCACTCAGGGCATTTAACTTGGGGTATTTTGACACTTTTCATGAAGGCGTTTTACCAAAAACCTTTGTCAAAATATGCAGCACAAAAAATGAATTGGGATTTTTCACCTAGATTGCAATTCAGGTAAACATTTCCTGAAAATGTGAAGGGGTATTGCCAAATAACACCTCAATATGTGTTCAGCAACATCTCCTGTGTCCAGGGCTACCACCCATGCATAGGTTGGTTAGGTTATTTGGGGGTTATAAGGCCACATTTGAGAGGTGCGCTTTTTTGGTTTTCCAACTTGGAATTTTGACATACAGAAAACCTGTGCCCATGTCCCGTTTGGGATATTTTTGAAGCCAGCCAGTATATTTTACCCCACAAAACCATATTTGAAAACTAGACACCCTAGGGTATTTCAAATGGTAGTATTTTAACACTTTCCATGCACTAATTCTACCACCAGACTTTATCAAACTTTTGGTTAGTAATCTTTTTATGTTTTGTTTCCACACACATTGTAGTTCAGGTTTGAATTTACAGATCCTGTTATGTGTCGATGCCAAACAACACCTCAATGTGTGTTCAGCAACATATCCTGAGTACAGGTTTGTTGGGTTTTTTGGGGGCTAAAAGGCCACATTTGGGAGGTGCGCATTTCCAACTTGGAATTTTCACATGTTGTCAGCCTGCACCCATGTTCCATTTGGGACACTTTTGAAGCCGGTCAATGTATTTTACCCCATTAAACCATATATTTTGGAAAACTAGACATCCTAAGGTATTTCAAATTGTGGTATTTTAACATTTTCCATGTACTATTTCTACCACCAGCCTTTGTCAAAATTTGTGGTAGTACATTTTTGGAGTTTTGTTTCCACATACATTGTATTTCAGCGATGAATTCACAGATTCTGGTATATGTCACTGCTGAACAACACCCCAATACGTGTTCAGCAACATCTCCCGAGTACAGTGATACCATCCATGTATAGGTTTGTTGGGTTGTTTGAGGGGTAAAAGGCAACATTTGTGAGGTGCGCATCTCAGTGTTCCAACTTGGAATTTAGATATGTAGTCAACCTGCGTCCATGTCCTATATATGGGATATATCTTTGAAGCCAGCCAATGTAATTTACCCCCACCAAACCATATATGTTTTAAAAGTAAACACCCATGACTCCTTGTGGTAAGGGCTCTGCAGCCACCTATATACCACTAGATGATGTATAAGAAAGCTGACCAAGGTCAAAATCGAACCTTCAGTCAGCGGCCTCAGAATTAGTGCCTAAGCAGTGATCTACGGCAAAGAAGGGGTTAATAGCTCTTGGAAGTGCTATTGTAGTTCTGAAATACATTACACTACAAATAAATTGGCTTTCTATAAACCGAACTAGTGTCCCCATTCATAAGAAATTCTTTTGAATAGGGACTCTAGTTCGGTTTATAGAAAGCCCATAGCATTACATGTATTCCATAAGCCGAAAGTCTATAAACCGAAAGACATTCTGTTTATAGACTTTCTTTTTATAGAAAGCCAATAGCATTACATGTATTCTATAAAACGAAAGTCTATAAACCGAATGTCTTTCGGTTTATAGACTTTCGGTTTATGGAATCCATGTAATGCTATTGCTATTCTATAAACTGAAATAGAGTCCCCATTCATACCAATAGGTCAATTGACCTATTGGTATGAATGGGGACACTCACCCACATTTTACTTCATTTTCCAGCCCTCTAGCCCTTTCCAGGACTTTTTTAGAGGCATTTTAGTGGCCAAAAGTTCGGGTCCCCATTGACTTCAATGGGGTTCGGGTTCGGGGTCAAGTTCGACCCTGAACCCGGACTTTTTTCTGAAGTTCGGCCTAACCCGCCGTACCCGAACATCCAGGTGTCCGCTCAACTCTAATCGCTATACATGTGCTCAGACAGCTTAAAAAAAAAGTTTACGTAACACTTAATCTTCTAGCGGGTATAACAAATAATAAATGCTTCTGCTGCCAGATCCCTGCAAATGCACCAAATCGCTGCTTAGACAGTGATCTTCAGCAAGTAATGGGTTAATAGCTCTTAAAAGAGTAATAAATTACTGTAAAGAAAATGAACCCCTAAAAAATGCACAAACAGCAAAAAATGTTCTGCTATGTAAGATCACTGCGCACACAGCGATCAATGGCAGAGAAGGGGTTAAACACTGGGAATGGCTGTCATAAAAGCCCTTGGTTATTAAAATTGTATTAAATATTTTATTTATTACTATTTCATAGAGGCATTGTAGCAACACCTTTGGTCGCATTCTTTTGTCTTTTTAGTGCATGACATGCCAGGAATACTTTGAATACTATGTATTGGCTGTTACCTAAATACTATGTATTGGATGTTACCTGAATACTATGTATTGGATGCTACCTGAATACTATGTATTGGCTGTTACCTGAATACTATGTATTGTATGTTACCTGAATACTATGCATTGGATGTTACCGCAATACTATGTATTGTATGTTACCTGAATACTATGTATTGGCTGTTACCTAAATACTATGTATTGGATGTTACCTGAATACTATGTATTGGATGTTACCTAAATACTATGTATTGGATGTTACCTGAATACTATGTATTAGATGTTACCGGAATACTATGTATTGGATGTTACCGGAATACTATGTATTGGATGTTACCTGAATACTATGTATTGGATGTTACCTGAATACTGTGTATTGGATGCTACCTGAATACTATGTATTGGATGTTACCTAAATACTATGTATTGGATGTTACCTGAATACTATGTATTGGATGTTACCTGAATACTATGTATTGGATGTTACCTGAATACTATGTATTGGATGTTACCTGAATACTATGTATTGGATGCTACCTGAATACTATGTATTGGATGCTACCTGAATACTATGTATTGGATGCTACCTGAATACTATGTATTGGATGTTACCTGAATACTATGTATTGGATGTTACCTGAATACTCTCTATTCAATGGTAATTTGCATAGTATCATTTTTTTATTGCTACTTCTGCAAAGTAGCATCCAATAGATAGCATTCAAATGATATCCCATACTAATTTGCAGAAGTAGCCATAACAAATGTTATAACACAGGTAAAAATGACCTTTTCGTATATAAAGGTAATTTCCTCTTTAAAGCCTGGTTTTTGTGCATTCTCCTTACTAGTTCTCCACACTTCACTGTTTAGTAAATAGAAGATCAGGTGAAAAAACTATTGACCCTAGTATAAGGAGAAACTGCAACGTACTTTTTAAGGTACATGCTTCTCTGGGAAATCTCACACAGTCTCTCTAGTGATGTCATCAGACAGTGTGTTGATCTGTTAAGAGATCCTACTGTGTACAAGAGCAAGTCTATTACAGTCCACACAATGTATTCTTTTCTAACAGCACAGGAAGTGACTAAATGAACAAAACTTTATATGCTCAGTGTCTATATAATCAGTGCTTCGGCACCTGCAGTAAACATGCAAAATAATCACTGGGGAGGGCATGAGTAAAATATAAAAAATGTGATTTATACAGAATGCCTGCATCAAATCACACTGAAAAAAAAATCCTGTGCACTATACAAGCAGTAATCTTCATCTTGCACCAAAGTGAGTTTGAGGACTAGACTTTCTCTGCACCGGTCAGACTGTTCGCGGGCGCCAGCAGCCATCGAGCTCTGCCTCAGCTGAGAGCCAGTGCTCGAGAGTAAAGCCGCGTGTATCTCTAAACATACGTTTAATCTAAACCAGTGTCCAAAACGTCTATTAACTTTCACTTCTATTAGTGAAGCAGAAGTTAAAAGAAATCTTTAGTACCACGTTATCAGTAAAATCCCTTTGCACGGCTTGGGCCGAGGACAGCTGTTTTAGATAATGCTGTACAGATCATAATGTGAGTTTTTACTTCTTGATTGTGGCAGTGTCATAATGCGGGTTAGACCTCACTGTAAAATACACAACAGAACGCGCGATAGAGCAGTGTGGGCTCGAGTTAGGTGCCGTCCCCACCGGCTTAGACTCAGAAGAATAAAAAAAAATAAACCCACACACAAAAGATGCATGATGCCAGGGCCAGGCATGCATCTACACTGGCCTAAAGCATATTGTTATATCCTCTAACTCCTCAACTTTTCCAACAGGTATACCTAGGGATGTTTTCATCAGGTGAGTTGCAAGTGAGGTCAACATTTCTTCAGTATTTAAACTTTTAATTATGCACGATATAGGGTCAATTGATCCTAGCAAGGGATGCTTATCCCTGCAAGCTGTATAGTTAATACTCATTGTAGATGTTATGACAGCACTACACTTGCCAAAGGAATTTTTGGGGTTTTACAGTGGCAACCAAAGAAACCCACAATCCCGAGCCTGTTTCAATAAGGATGTGGGCGTGGCCAAAATGGATGTGGGCGGAGACATGCCAAAAAAGTTAGGTACACCTCTGGTTTTCACTTTTGTGCACTATTGTTGTCAGGAGATCCCCCAGTCAGTCGAGTTGCATCATCAGATTCTATTGCTATTAACCAGAATTGGTTTTGACCCTTAGAGTAAGTTTTATTATTTTTGCCCCACGCAGAGATGTTTCCTCTTTTTTTTTTTTTTTTAGATCTTGCAGACATTAGAAGCCTTGCTCAGCAAGTTGTTGTGGTTCCATGTGCACCCCCAGTGGGGATATGTCCTTGGGGAGGGCTGAAAGAAGGGCTAGTGATAAAGAAATATGCTTCTTCCCCTAAGCTAGGCATTTTGTTCATATAGGGAGTTCTCGGTTTACAGCATCTTCGCTTCAATTGACCCATGACCTATAAGGACTACCTTAGGTTTAACTGATACTAAGCAGCTGGACATGGTGGAAGGAAAATAGGTATGTGCTGGGGGGAAGTGCTGGGGGGAAGTGCTGGTGGGAAGTTCTGGGGGGAAGTGCTGGGGGGAAGTGCTGGGGGGAAGTTCTGGGGGGAAGTGCTGGGGGGAAGTGCTGGGGGGAAGTGCTGGGGGGAAGTGCTGGGGGGAAGTTCTGGGGGGAAGTGCTGGGGGGAAGTGCTGGGGGGAAGTGCTGGGGGGAAGTGCTGGGGGGAAGTGCTGGTGGGAAGTGCTGGGGGGAAGTGATGCTGGGAAGTGCTGCTGGGAAGTCTGGCACAAGGTTCCCCAATAACTCCTTCATGTAGAAACATGCAGGATAGGAGAAGAATAGAGGCTGATCTGGTCCACCACTGCCCCTCCTTGCTAATGCAGCAAAAAACCTTCTGTTTTACATATATTCAATAAAAGAGACCTTAAAGGACAACTAAACTTTTTTTGAGTCAATAATTAACTTAATTTAACTTTTTTTTTTTGGGGGGGGGGGGGGGGGGCTTTGATAGTTTTTTCTTTATTTGTAAAGAGCCTTGCCCCTTCTACTTTCATTTCTGACCCCTTGGCTCAGTTGTGTCACCGAATGAACCAAGGGGGCCGAATGGGGCATTCGAATTGCATTTCTGATGCAGCCTGTGTTGGGAATGCGATTCTGTATGATGCCCGAACTGTGCGCGCTC
Organism: Pelodytes ibericus; assembly: GCA_036172795.1. NCBI lineage: Eukaryota > Metazoa > Chordata > Amphibia > Anura > Pelodytidae > Pelodytes > Pelodytes ibericus. The sequence continues at coordinate 69,878,685 of CM069866.1, forward strand.
TTAAGTGATCATGGCTTTTGAAATGAAGGCAGAATAAATGGGAACAACATTTCCCATGATTCTACGGTGGAAGTAGCCTATATTACGCATCTTCCGAATTGCATCGCCGACACAATTTTTTGCACTGCCATTCAGATGTTACATTCTTAGAGTCAGGGGCTGGGGACTCTATGAATGAAAAAAAGTATAAAGTAAGTCCTCTCCCGCCCCCCTCAAAAATAAAAATCACTTAAGTTAATTACTGACTCTGTGTTGGTTTTAGGGTTAAGACTAGTGGTTACTAGGGTTGGTGTTAGTTTTTTAGAGTTAGTGTTAGGGGTTAGTTTTAGGGTTAGGAGCTGGCTATAGGGTGAGCGCTAGGGGTTACTAGGGTTAGTGTTAGGGTTATTATTTGAGTTAATATTAGGGTTAGGGGTTAGTTTTAGGGTTAGGAGTTGGCTTTAGGGTTAGTGCTAGGAATTAGTATTTGGGTTAGTTTTAGGGTTAGGAGTTGGCTTTAGGGTTAGTACTAGGAATTAGTATTTGGGTTTGTTTTAGAGTTAGTATTAGGGTTAAGGGTTAGTTTTAGGGTTACATTTAAAGTTAGTATTAGGGGTTAGTTGTAGGGTTGGGGTTACTAGGGGTGGATACTAGGGTTAGTATTTATCGGCACTGACAGTTAAGCACTGAAACAGTCGCGCTGAACTGTCAGTGCTATAACTGTCGCGGTAAAACGGCCGCGAGGAACAGTCTTAGACTTTAGCGTTATAAATAGTTGCATTTTGAAGGTGCTCGATCAACTACTGTAATGACTGTAAGCTCTGCAGGTAAGAAACCGGGAGCAATATCTAAAACACAATTAAGGGGCAACGTTCTCTTATAGAATGTTGCCCCAGAATCCAGTTTTATAATAGTTGAGCTACTGTAATACATAATCTACTGTTGCTTTTCCTTCTTCTATAATACTGTGTATTTATTGCTCAGTGTTTTCTATAAAGAGGTTGTCCCATGATGGATAGCTTCATGGGACACTACACATGTGTTTGGCCAAGTGAGGTTCATACATGGGCAGGGACCACCTTTCACTCAGAGTGGCAGTTTGACCTATCGTGGCAAAAAGCATTTTTTATATGTGTGGTCAGTTTTTTTTCCACTTCCTGTCCCCTCAAAACGGCATTTAAACTGTAATAGAGGTAATGTTGTTGGTATAGTAACAATTCTCTCCAAGCCTTCCTTCTTGTGTTACATCAAAGAACAGTGTTGGCTGAAACCATACACCCCCGCATTCCATGCAATTCAAACAACTGAACTCAAAGAGAGAGGCTGATTCCACAGTAATGACTAATAAACGCACTTTCTCACTGACATTCTGCATTTAGAGGCCTATAATGAAATTATTTTCAATGTAAAACTACATGGAGAACTGTACATTATTTTAGAGTAAAACTAAATGCATGGCACAGATATGAAACACGTATGCAACATACAGAAAATAAGCTAGGCTGAACTTCCCTTTAAATTTACACACATTGTCCCTTGCGTAACACTGTCACAATCTCACAAAAGTGCATTCAAGTGGAAATGGCTTTTGAGCAGTGCTGATATGTGCCTTTTGAATATGAATGCATATTAATGTACTTTAAAAAGCATTTACTTTTTTTTTTTTGCTACCGGAACCAATGAGGATAATGCCATTCAAATGAATGTAATTTGCTATCTCTCTAGTGATGTCATCAGACAATGTGTTGCACTGTTAAGAGATCCTACTGTGTGCAAGACCAAGTTTATTACAGTCCACACAATGTATTCTATTCCATCAGCCCAGGACTGACTAAATGAAACAAAACTGTATATGCTCAGTGTCTATATAATGAAAGACATTGTGTTGCAAATATCCTGCCTTCCAAACCATCCAAAGTAACCATACAATGCTCCATTTTTCCTTTTGTGCATATCTGTATCACTTCTACTACTCTGGTGCCATTTGCTTCCAAATCTCCATATACTGGACTCTAATGGTAGCCAACAGAAGTGTTTCTCAGCCATAACCAATAAACGTTCCCTTACTTGCCTATCTTTTCAACTAGACTATTAATGGTTTATTTTGTTGCAGGTCCCTTGCCAGCTGATGTTTAGTGAAGAGACCCCATAGATCAAGTCCAAGAGAAATCACAGTGAACTCCTCACATTTTCCTTCCCTTCTAAATGCTCCGAGCTGATGGATATATTTTCTTGTATTTCGTGGAGATCTTCTGTGGCTGTTGACCTATTCTCATGTGCGAGGATGTTGGGAACAAGACACTTGTTTCACTACCACTGGATCTTCACTGTCTTCCTATTGTCCCTACAGTTTATGAGTGAGTATCCATCTGGTGCACTGGCAAGTGCTGTAGGGGCAATCTGGTGCACTGGCAAGTGCTGTAGGGGCAATCTGGTGCATAGGCAAGTGTTGTGGGGGCAGTCTGGTGTGGAGGCAAGTGTTGTGGGGGCAATCTTGTGCCTATGCAAGTGTTGTGGGGGCAATCTGGTGCATGGGCAAGTGTTGTGGGGGCAATCTGGTGCATAGGCAAGTGTTGTGGGGGCAATCTGGTGCATAGGCAAGTGTTGTGGGGGCAATCTGGTGCATAAGCAAGTGTTGTGGGGGCAATCTGGTGCATAGGCAAGTGTTGTGGGGGCAATCTGGTACATAAGCAAGTGTTGTGGGGGCAATCTGGTGCATAGGGAAGGGTTGTGGGGGCAATCTTGTGCATATGCAAGCGTTGTGGGGGAAATCTGGTGCATAGGCAAGTGTTGTGGGGCTATCTGGTGCATAGGAAAGTGTTGTGGGGGCAGTCTGGTGTGTAGGCAAGTGTTGTGGGGGCAATCTTGTGCCTATGCAAGTGTTGTGGGGGCAATCTGGTGCATGGGCAAGTGTTGTGGGGGCAATCTGGTGCATAGGCAAGTGTTGTGGGGGCAATCTGGTGCATAGGCAAGTGTTGTGGGGGCAATCTGGTGCATAAGCAAGTGTTGTGGGGGCAATCTGGTGCATAGGCAAGTGTTGTGGGGGCAATCTGGTACATAAGAAAGTGTTGTGGGGGCAATCTGGTGCATAGGCAAGGGTTGTGGGGGCAATCTTGTGCATATGCAAGTGTTGTGGGGAAAATCTGGTGCATAGGCAAGTGTTGTGGGGCTATCTGGTGCATAGGCAAGTGTTGTGGAGTCAGTGATGAAGGCAGAGCAGAAGAACTGGAGTGAAGGGGGACAGAGGAAATAAAAACAAATCAAGATTTTTGTTTTTCAATTGAATACCTGGCAGGTGTCCCAATTTAGCAGGGACAGTCAGTCCACATGTCCTCTTTCCTTCTCTAGTGTCCCTCTTCTGAAAGATCGCAATGTTTGGTTTGTATGATGGCTGAGCTCCAGAGCTATAATACTCACACTAAATTGTTTTTAAACTGCAGCAAATATTTTATTTATTAATTTGTATAAATAAAATACTTTATTCTTTGTCTAAATGACTTCTCAGATTTGATATATAGTTACCAATTTGCCGAAAAGTAAATTAAAACGTTGCTCTAATTCCCCACCCATAGACACACCTTCAGCCCCTGAATTAAATAAAAATGTCCCTCTTTGGCCATTTGAAATGTTTGGAGGTATGCAATAAAAGTATTATTATTTATGAAAAGAGGTTACAATTTATTTCCCATGTGGTTGACTTATATTAATGGACAATTATATTTCAAAAGGAATGAGTGTTTAATTGAAATCTTACATCAAGCGTGGGCATTCTAAATAGAAATAATACAAATAAAGAACCTTATTGGGCTCTCTTCGCCCTGTTTAGCTCTATCAGGCTATTATGTGTTCAGAATGTTGGGTCAAATCTTCCTTCACATGACCCAAGATTCTGAACAACATGGCCGCCTCCTGATAGAGCTATACAGAGCAAAGATTCTAAACATGGCCGCCTCCTGATGGAGCTGTACAGAGCAAATATTCTAAACAGCATGTCCGCCCCCTGATAGAGCTATACAGAGCAAAGATTCTAAACAACATGTCTGCCCCCTGATAGGGCTATACAGAGCAAAGATTCTAAACAACATGTCCGCCCCCTGATAGAGCTATACAGAGCAAAGATTCTAAACAACATGTCCACCCCTGATAGAGCTATACAGAGCAAAGATTCTAAATAACATGTCCACCCCTGATAGAGCTATACAGAGCACAGATTCCAAACAACATGTCCGCCCCCTGATAGAGCTATTCAGAACAAAGATTCTAAACAACATGTCTGCCCCCTGATAGAGCTATACAGAACAAAGATTCTAAACAACATGTCAGCCCCTGATAGAGCTATACAGAGCAAAGATTCTAAATAACATGTCTGCTCCCTGATAGAGCTATACAGAACAAAGATTCTAAACAACATGTCTGCCCCCTGATAGAGCTATACAGAACAAAGATTCTAAACAACATGTCAGCCCCTGATAGAGCTATACAGAGCAAAGATTCTAAATAACATGTCAGCCCCCTGATAGAGCTATACAGAGCAAAGATTCTAAACAACATGTCTGCCCCCTGATAGAACTATACAGAGCAAAGATTCTAAACAACATGTCTTCCCCCTGATGCATATATCATACACACAATAGATAATATATTGCACTAGTATCCTCAGTGATTACACTGATCCAAGTATCAGAAAGTTAGGATACACAGGAAATCAAAACATGTTATAAAAATCAGCATAAATGAAAAACCATGATAAATATAAAAAATACATATGTATAAGATATATATATATATATATATATATATATATATATATATTTAGATTTCCCTGCTGGGGTCTTTGAAAGTAAAATAGTGAATGATGTACAGGCAGTGGCACACTTTTCAGTTCTTCATCCACCTGGTACACACCAAACGTTTGAATCCTCGGTGTGGAATGATTAAGTTATTTATCAGCGCTGTCTAACATCCATACCCGTTGTTTTTCCTTTTTCACCAACATTCACTGCACTCTTTAAGACTAGTAGCTATTCCTTTATTATCTGTACAGTGGAAGGACATCTGAGAACATTTCGCTCCACATGTTGTCTCTGATTTATTGGGTTTGCATTGATCTAGATATATGTTTATTACTTGTTACACTATTGGTGCCATGAGTTGTTCAGTTGGGCACTGCCTATGTTCATGCTCATTAAGTATCTTTGCTTCTTTCTTTCACTACATTTAGCACCATCTGCTGTGTATATTTTTCAATGAGTGCCCACGAATAGATACAAAGATTCTCTCAGTAATGTACCGTATACTGCTCAAGTTTGGTTTACATTTCTTTCCACAGATAATGATTGTGAGTTGTTACCAGGTTACAGTATAACGGCACCAGGTGAGGTGACAGTGCAGGAGGGTCTCTGTGTGCACATCCCCTGCACCTTCACCATCGATCCAAGATATACACTATCTGCCAATGCCAAAGGACTGTGGTTTAGAGGACCCATTAACAGTGGAGGTCCTATTGTGGCTTCTAAATCTGGTTCTGGGTCTAACACAGGAGGGAGGTTCATCCTGACTGGGGATGTGAGTAAAGGAGACTGTTCCCTCAGCATCAGTGATGTGCGGAAGAGTGATGAGTCAAGATATCGATTCAGAATTGAAGATGTAGTTAAATTTAACTATGTTGATGTCCAGCCCAGAGTTACAGTGACAGGTGAGTATAACATGGTCTGTGTGAAGTCCCTGTATTGTGATTATTTACTGCAGGTAACTAATTTCTAGTTGTGACTGAGCCTGGGATGTACTGTCCATACATGTTATCAGCTGGAGAATGAGGTGCCCGATCCAGCTTTATTATCTGCCAAACATTAAGCTGCCCACGTCTTACCAGCTTCCTGATGTAGAATACCCAACATTTAGACATCCACTGGCCTTGAACCCCCCCTCTTCCCGGAGGCACGTGACCCCCCCCCAACTCACGTGCCCCCACGAGCCTGCCTGGGTACGTCACTCCACTTGAATACATCACCGCCCAACATGTTTTTGCGTTCTGCAGTAGCCATAACCGTGCCCCAGTGGTGGGCCCGACCACACAATCGGTTCAGCCTTTGTATCCACAGCCAACCGGCTGGCTACGCTTGCACCGCATGGGCCTGACCACAACGTCAGTACCCGAATCGCGCCCATCTCAGCCTGCAGGGTGTTTTTGCTATCCCCAGAAGCAGTGAGTGCCGCATTACCGCAAGATGGGGCCCCCCGCTCCGCCTCCAATGAAATGCCAGGAAAGATCCAGAAGAAGGCGTAAAAACCCTAGTAGAAACTTGGCCAATCTGCTCCAAAGTGGGTGGAAAATTCCTTCTTGACTCCATAAACTGGCAGTCAGACACGTCCCTGGATCCCGCTGCGGGACAAGCAAGCTTTCTGCTTTAATTTTCCAAGTGATGACTTCTTGGCGGATTGGAGGGCGGGAAGCAAAAGATAACAAATTTTAGAATGAGTTAAATCCACAAATTCCGGTTAAAATAGTCCTGCCTTATTACCCTAACTCCCCCCACTATTCTCCTCCTATACTCCCCCTACTGATAACCTTCCCTGACCCCAATTAACATCCCCTCCCTTAAACCCTTAATTGAATTTCTGTTAGTCCCCAACTTACCAGGATGTCTCAGTCTATAGCCCATTGCCCTATTGTCTCTGGGCTATATCCTGAGATATCAAAAAAATACAGGAGGGCTGCTCCCAGTCGCGGATAGAGGAGTCCCAGACGCTAGCAAAAAACTTCAGAACCAGGTGAGTATCCAGTTAAAATGTTAGTTTATTAAGACAAAAGTTAAAAAACAGTGTTGAGGAGCTGGGTGAGAGGGTCACCCGGTGAGGGAAAAGTTACTGATAGCCTACGCGTTTCGCGCCTAGCTTGGCGCTTCGTCAGGGGCTTAGTTAGCTTATGTAACTAAGCCCCTGACGAAGCGCCAAGCTAGGATGAGGTTTTTTTACGCAACAGTTTCCCTCTTCACGAAAACTCCTAATAGGCTCAGCCATAGTCAAGCTAAATATGTTTTTTTTTTCTCAAAATCTTTCACATGCTCATCATGCTCTGCCAGTCACAGTACTGCAGAACACAGTTAAGGTTTTTTTGCCCCAGAGGTGCTCTGCATGGAAACTCCCAATCACCCTTAGCCATAGAATGATTAAATAAGGTGCCTTTCTCAAAAATCTTTCACATGCTTATCATGCTCAGCCAGTCACAGTCCTGCAGAACACAGTGCAGGTTTCTACTAAGAACTAAGACCACCCAAGCGCACAGCAAAAAGGTAAAGAACATGAGCGTTTAAATAAGGGGGGGGGGGGCTTAGGGTTATAATGAGGGTAAGGATTAGGGTTAACTCTTAGTGGGGTTTGCACAAGAATAAGGGTTAGGGTTAACTTTGTAAATTACAGCCCTAACCCCCCTAGTTTAATGCATATACCTGGGTTAACCCTAATCCTAACCCCCTATCTAATCCCTCTTATGTTTTCACCTTTATGCTGGGCGCAGGTTTTTGTACATTTCAGTCACCTCCACTTCCTGACCATTTTTACGATCTCGCCGACTTTTTGAAGGCGTTAGAGAGACTGTCATTTCAGTGGTAACTGTGAAGGAGTTAAAGAGACTGACAAGGGTAGCGGCGTGAAGGACAGGGCCGCCATGAGTGGGTGACAGACGATACAGGCTTGGGCCTGACACTGGCTGATCAAAAGAGCTCCCCTCAGTGCATACCTCTCTCGTGCGCACTGATCTGACGTCAGAGCGCCATGGGGTCATGTGACCTTCCAGTGCTCAAACATGATCAGTGCTCGGGGAGAGCGAGAGAGGCAGCATGGAAGGCTGCTATCTCTCAGCATCAAGGTAAGTACTGGGGAAGGAGGGAGGAGAGGTGAAACTGGCTGTGGCATATTAACTTCTTCGCGACCTTATGACGAGTTAACTCGTCATGCAGTCTAGCCGGCGGTGCGCTCCGTGGTTCAGGGCTAAGGCTCGCACCCGAGGCAAAGCTCCTGGACCCGATCGGTCAGTTTCCGGGCATGTGATCGCGGTGATTGAGTGATCACCGCGATAACATGCAAATTAGATGGCAAAGTCAGTGTGTTCACACACTGCCTCTAATTCACTCTCTGTGCTTCACATTCTTATAGTGAAGCACAGAGAGTGACCTGTAAGTATAAATAAATAAATAAAGAACATAGACAGAGGGAAAAGAAAAAAAAAAAAATTAACCCTTTCAATGCTGATCACAGTTTGTAACTGTGATCAGTTTCCTTCCACTTTCTGGCCCTCATTTAGTTTTGTTTTTTTTTTACAATAATTTTATTATTTTTGCAATTTATAAAGTTTTAAAAAAAAATAAAGGTAATTTTAATATATTTATTTAATAAAATTTAACCCCTTCATGCCTGTTGCGTGATTTTTATGGATCTGACATGACACTCTTCAGAGTTTTTTTTCTTTCTTTTTTGTTTAGGGGGGTTTGGGAACCAATATTTTTCTTTTTTTATTAGTTAGTTAATTAGGGGGGGATAAGTGGGTTAGTGTTGCACTAGTTGTGTAGCTTATTATTGGGAAAATAATGGGGAAAAACTTTCCACCCCCCCAAAAAATTTCCTCTTTTATATGTATTTTTTAATACTAAAATGTAAATAATTTTTATGTATAGGGTATCAAAAGAAAGCTCTAACTGTCCTTTAAATAACAACATAGAACTTGTATGGGTGTGTTAAATGAGAGAGAGGAAAATTATGTTTCAAAAACCGCGTATTAAAAATTGACAAATGCTCTGGTCCTTGGCCTTGGAAAATCCCTGGTCCTTAAAGGGTTAATGGGCATACTGGCTATGGCATAGCAAAGGGCATAATGACTGTGGCATATTAATGAGGAAGTTAGAGAGACTGGCAGTGCAGTGGAAGCAGTATGAAGGCATTACTGACTCACATGTAGTATAATATATGTTGAGAATTCCATTTGGAGACAACTGTTTACTTGATCCAAGGGCCCCTTAAATCATAAAGCCAGTCCTGTTAGATCTCATAAGATGGGAAAGGTAACGTTTCTTAAAACTTTATGTAAATTCTCTCCCAGATCTCACAGATAAACCTGTAATCTCTCCCGCATCGAGTCTGGTAGCTGATAAAGAGGTGACACTGACCTGCATGAGCCCCGGGAGATGCGCTGAGTTTAATCTAAGGTTTACATGGGACAGAACAAGAGAACTGCAAAATGTATCGATTCAGGATTATACAGTGGATTATGGAGACGGGAACAGGACCTTCCACTCAAACATCACATTCACTCCAACCAGTGATAATGACAATTCTTCACTCACCTGTACCGTGACCAACCCAAAGAGCGGGTCCTCAACCAGCGCAGACATCACCCTAAATGTTCAATGTAAGTATTATTGTCTTATTTATTGGGTTATTACTGAAAGACTTCATTTGACATAGAAAAATCATTCTGGACGGTTTTGGGGGCCTTGTCCACAAGTTTGCAATCTAAAAAGAACTTTTTATACCATTATTTTCATCATATAATATAATTTACTATAACAAAAATCATAAACTATAATGAAAAAAATCCCTCCCAAAAACACTTTTTCTAACTCTGACCTGAAAAATATTTTATACAAATAGAAACAGTAAAAGAGACCATCTCTATAGTTTCTATTATTTGTCCTACGTTTAAAAATACCATTGTTTATATGTTTTTCTCCATGTAATAGGGCAATAACTGATAGTAGTAGTTTTTGTTTCCTAACCATTTTTTCTTACAGTTACCATTTGCTCTTACCCTAACTCATCTGTAACCCTAACTGTGTCGTTAACCCTAACTCTAACCTAGGGTTAGCTTTTCCCCTTTGAATTTTTTATATATATATATAGTTATTTGTTAATGGGTTAATAAAATAAATGTATAAAAATCCTTTTTTTTTTTTTATAAACAGCTATTCTGGGACAAAGGTCCAAATGTGGAGCAGTTACCATGCAAATCAACAGAATATTCCTGCTAATCATTACATTTGTAGCATTTTATACATAGCTCAGAATATGTGTGTATATCTTAATGTAAATGTGTTTGTTTTTCAGATCCCCCCTTTATGAATATAACAGTTGCAGGTACAGTAACACCTTACTCCTATGTGCCCATTTCATATCAAGTTACTTTATTTTATATACACTTGAAAAAATATTAACTAACAATACAGCAATTATTCTTAATCCATTCTCCTTGCTTAGTCTAATGTAGAAGCCAATATTATGGTCTCCGTATATATGATGTTTATGGGATTTTAAAAGATAGAGTTTAACACAATCAGTAAACCATCTCAGCTGATATAACCATACTGACCATCTATTTGTCAAAATTCTCTTGTTGGGTTTGTCTGTGAATCCAGTTTTTAATTGTTATAATTTAACTGTAATATGTGCAATTGAAATGTTTTAACCCAAGATCAGTTACAGAAATAGACAGAAGGTGGCAGCAGAGAGCCTAAGAAGAGGTTAACACTGTTGCACTCTCTGTCGCCACTTACTGTTCCCTTCTATTTATACAACAGTCAACCGTAACATACAGCATCTCTCTCCACCTGTGATGGAGAAAGAAGCCGGCAGGTAAAAGATCTGTGCAAGCCTGACTCATCAAGGCATTCGCTTGAACTTCACTGTTTCTATTTTTGCATCCATTTCCTGCATATTTCCTAACGACTAACTCCATCGCTCCTCTCTGTTAATGATTTCCTCTATATGTGTTCACCGTGAACCTCCTCCCACCCTACTCTGTATATTCAGTGTGAACCGTGTTGAGGCCATGATATTAACTGACAAGTACGATGTGGAATTGTTTCTCTGTTAGGTAATTACACGAAGGAGAACGCATCTGTTAGTCTTGTTGAAGGAGGTTCCTCTCTGCTCAGCTGTGAAATCAAGAGTAAACCAGACTCTACCATTACCTGGCGGAGAGGGGTCAACATGATTAATACAACGAAGGCTGACCAAATACTGTCCTACCATCTTACTAACATCTCAGTCAATGACGCGGCCATTTACATCTGTACGGCGGAGAACGAGCACGGGAGCATAAGCAAGTTCTTTAACATCACCGTAGAGTGTAAGTCATTCTGTATATAGCTGTCATCTTCAGCACTAGACAAGGAATGGCCGACCTTCTGCTTTTCAGCTGGCGTCCCCGCTCTCATGACCAATCACGGCCAGCTGGCACAAGTATTGGCCATTTATTTTTTTTGCATATTTTGGGAGGCGCCATCTCCTCTGTTGTTGGGCCCTGGTATAAAACCCAGCACAGGAACACGTGTTATAATGTATACACATTATGGAGGCAATTTTTGAAACAAGATTGCTGATAGAGGGATCCACACAAAATTCAGTTTTAACCAAGCAGAAAACAACTTTTTTTTACTTTTTTTTTTATTATAAAGAAAATAATAAACACCGGTAGCTCTTTGATGAGCAATAATGGATCAATGATTAAAACACTTTTTAAGACCTATTGTGAAGCCTCCCGTTTAATGAACCATTTATATCTCATGTTTTTATCCTTCCAGATCCCCCAAGATCTCCCAAGATCTCCTGCTCACCTGGTAATCGTGATATATTTATACAAAAGTAACATTCTTAGGATATTGTTGGAAATCAGAGATTACCTAACTGTACATTTTCTGGTTAAACACTATTATTATTATTATGATTATTATTATACTGTCAATATTGTTTTAAACCTGAAGTTACACGTATGGCCACTAGGCCTCATTTTATTGACTTTATTTATAGTATCATGTAACCACAGCTAGAGAGATCTATATTTATTGGTCTAATCAAAGTATCTCCAGAGAGAGCCTTAATGTAATTTATTTTGATTGTTGCCTTATCTTGCCCTAGGGTAACATTTTTCAGGTACCCTCATTCTTTTCAACATACAGAATAATATCTAGGTTTCTACCACCTGGTTTTGGTCATTGTAAATACCAGATAGGGCCACTTAAATTCTTATTGTTCTGCTATTGGTTGCTTGCTCCATACTTTACCTATGAGAACATGCCTTCAGTTCTACCAAAGGAGCAATGCACAGCTGATAAAGATTATTTAACACTCTCCAGTCATCAAACTAAATGTGATGCATCTAGTAGTGACTAACTTGTTCAGTGTACTGTTATTTTTATGCAAACAGGCGTTGGGACTCAAGCCCGTCCCTTACATGTCTGCTTAATTCAGGCACTCTGTCTGGAGTATTCCCAGGTCTGAAATCACTACCTTAAAATACCTAACTGACTAAGAAGGACAGGAATTATAATATCTAGTCATAGTCCTACTAACTGTGAACTTCAGAGCTGATTTTCCGACAATCAATTAATAATATTTACATATGAACTTTTACAGGTTGCTTTGCGGGTGATAATTCTACAATCCTTGCCAAAGAAGGATCAGATCTATCTCTCCTTTGCTCTGCTGAGAGTTTGCCACCAGCTGAACTTTCCTGGATGAAGCCCGGTGGGGGCAATACCTCAAAATCCGCAGGGGAGAAACTGAATGTAAAATTATCCTTGAACAATGAGGGAATATACACATGCCAAGCCAGGAATATACGTGGGGTGTCCACCACCAATATCACCATCCGAATAGAACGTGAGTTAGAAATATTATAGAGCTGGTAATATTGTATTTAATTTCCCTTCATTTGTTAAATATTACTAATAACGTTACATACACATTGTTATGTGATCGACATATCATGGTTGCAATAATATTACATTCATAGGGATATAGGTTGATAAAACCTATCATTTTGAAACAGTTCCCATATCTATATTTGTTGATCCAGTAGAAGGCAAAAAATAAAAAAATACTAATGGGTCAATAAAATTCGAGAATAGTTTGAGGTGGTTGACTTTCATTTTGAGACTAAGTCAGATTCCGAACCCAAGTTTGACGTAGTCTCAAAAATATCTTCGATCATTATACCTTCCAGTACCTCCAAAGATGACCTACAAATTCTGCCTCCGCAAACTAATATAGTGAATAGACCCATAAGACACTTCTAATTTTACCTGGAAAGGGAAAAATTATTTTTGACCCCCAGACGCTCACATTACCTAATCTACTATAATTATAATAACCCTGTATGCATTCCTAGAAAAGCAGCCAAATGTTTGGTACCAGTGAGTTTGTGCTCTACTTCTCTAAATGCTGCCCACATAGATATACATCCTGTCTGTACTTTTTACTGCATGTTAGTATTATGTAGATCAGCGTTCCACTAGATTTAAAGTGACAGGACAGGTAACACTGTTGAAAAAAAAGCAAACATTTGTGAAATAAATTGGCCACTGATGTAACCTTCCTAAGTCTGCAAAAAACAAACAAACAACAATTCATGTTCACATATTTAGAACACTTGAGGGTGAGATTTGTTCAGACATATATAGACATAGAAACATAGAATGTGTCTGCAGATAAGAACCATTCGGTCCATCTAGTCTGCCCAATTTGCTAAATGCTTTAATTAGTCCCCAGTTCACTATAATATATCTAGGATAGCCTTGTCCCTATCCCATGCATGCTTAAACTCCTTCACTGTATTAACCTCTACCACTTCTACTGGAAGACTATTCCATACATCCACTACCCTCTCAGTAATGTAATACTTTCATTAGTCCCTGGCCTTATCTTATATCTAGGATAGCCTTATACCTATCCCATGCATGCTTAAACTGCTTCACTGTATAAACCTCTAACACTTCTACTGGAAGACTATTCCATGCATCCACTACCCTCTCAGTAAAGTAATACTTTCATTAGTCCCTGACCTTATCTTATATCTAGGATAGCCTTATACCTATCCCATGCTTGCTTAAATTCCTTCACTGTATTAACCTCTACCACTTCTACTGGAAGGCTATTCCATACATCCACTACCCTCTCAGTAAAGTAATACTTTCATTAGTCCCTGGCCTTATCTTATATCTAGGATAGCCTTATACCTATCCCATGCATGCTTAAATTCCTTCACTGTATTAACCTCTACCACTTCTACTGGAAGACTATTCCATACATCCACTACCCTCTCAGTAATGTAATACTTTCATTAGTCCCTGGCCTTATCTTATATCTAGGATAGCCTTATACCTATCCCATGCATGCTTAAACTGCTTCACTGTATAAACCTCTAACACTTCTACTGGAAGACTATTCCATGCATCCACTACCCTCTCAGTAAAGTAATACTTTCATTAGTCCCTGACCTTATCTTATATCTAGGATAGCCTTATACCTATCCCATGCATGCTTAAATTCCTTCACTGTATTAACCTCTACCACTTCTACTGGAAGACTATTCCATGCATCCACTACCCTCTCAGTAATGTAATACTTTCATTAGTCCCTGGCCTTATCTTATATCTAGGATAGCCTTATACCTATCCCATGCATGCTTAAACTCCTTCACTGTATTAACCTCTACCACTTCTACTGGAAGACTATTCCATACATCCACTACCCTCTCAGTAATGTAATACTTTCATTAGTCCCTGGCCTTATCTTATATCTAGGATAGCCTTATACCTATCTCACGCATGCCTAAACTCCTTCACTGTATTAACCTCTACCACTTCTACTGGAAGACTATTCCATACATCCACTACCCTCTCAGTAAAGTAATACTTTCATTAGTCCCTGGCCTTATCTTATATCTAGGATAGCCTTATACCTATCCCATGCCTGCTTAAACTCCTTCACTGTATTAACCTCTACCACTTCTACTGGAAGACTATTCCATGTATCCACTACCCTCTCAGTAATGTAATACTTTCATTAGTGCCTGACCTTATCTTATATCTAGGATAGCCTTATACCTATCCCATGCATGCTTTAACTCCTTCACTGTATTAACCTCTACCACTTCTACTGGAAGACTATTCCATACATCCACTACCCTCTCAGTAAAGTAATACTGTCATTAGTCCCTGACCTTATCTTATATCTAGGATAGCCTTATACCTATCCCATGCATGCTTAAATTCCTTCACTGTATTAACCTCTACCACTTCTACTGGAAGACTATTCCATGCATCCACTACCCTCTCAGTAAAGTAATACTTCCTGATATTACATTTAAATCACTGCCCTTCTAATTTTAGACACTGTATGAGAGCATATCTTCCTTTTTTTTTTTATAAAGATAACTAAATGGTAAAAGTGAACTTAATTTGTCCCTTTTCCCATTCTCTTTTCCCCATCCATCTTCAACATCCCATCCATCACATTTGTTCACCTTTACAATGGCTGTTTAGATTGCAACATTTTGAAATGTAATAAATAGATTAGGTAATTAACAAAATGTTACTTTTCAGGCAGTTATTGGTTAAATTGACTTGGGCGACCTTAACTTAAAGTGGGATACAAATCTGCATACATTAAAATAAGAAACTAGTTTATATCTATATCTATATCTATATCTATATCTATATCTATATCTATATCTATATCTATATATATATATATATATATGTTCCAATTGCGTAATAAGCGTTTACTACACTATTCCCGACATGCTAGGTTCCTCTTTTGAAATGTATTTGCTAAACTCCAAATGTTTTCTAAGGGAAAGTGATGTAATTTGCCCCTTGTGCCTAAGGAGAAATGACAGGAAGTACAAATTGTTTAGACATTTTTTTCCGATTTTTTTTTTCTAATGAAACAGCTGAATAGATTTAGAAATAATTAAAGGGCTGGATCGTCTAAACAATGTAATCATTCCACGACTGTAGAGAATCCATTTAACTATTCACAGTTGTTTTGTTTTATGGCAATCGGATTGCGCAAAGATGACGCTGCTCTTTCAATAATATAAATATTCTATATTTTTTTCTTTCCAAACTTCATAGCGCCCCTCCCTGTCCCCCAGTCGCATATTTCTGCAATCATCGGTGCAGCTGTGCTCATTGTGTTGCTGGTTGTGACTGTGTTGGTTCTGTTGAATTACTTTAGAAAGTAAGTGGTACCATCATTTTTGTTTTGTTTCCGATTATTCATGAAAAGGGTTTACTTAGTAGAGGTTATAACCCCTAAAATTATTTGTAGTGATAGGGAAGTCAAAGACTAGGGAGCGGCCATTTTAATAGGTTATCACTCCCTGGGGAGGGGGCGGGGGCAGCGGGCCAATTAGCGCCACCAGGTTACAGATAACCATCTCCGCAAAATGGAATCCTGCAAGGCTCCTCGAGAATTCCCAAATAAATAG
Source organism: Pelodytes ibericus (assembly GCA_036172795.1). NCBI lineage: Eukaryota > Metazoa > Chordata > Amphibia > Anura > Pelodytidae > Pelodytes > Pelodytes ibericus. The sequence continues at coordinate 69,894,928 of CM069866.1, forward strand.
TTATCACTTCTGAACAGTGCTCTTCAGGAGTATCACGCAAAAAAACAATTAAAAAGGAACTAAAACCGAAAGAGAACTTTTAGTCAGGCAGAAATGGTCTTCTGTCTGACTAAAAGTTCTCTTTAGGTTTTAGTTCCTTTTATAAGAAAAGCTGTAGAAAAGGTTTTTGGACATTAGGGAATTACAGTGATAACAGAGGGGGTTTGTCAGTGATTTGAGGGGCTGTGTATCTCCACAGCTGCCGGATCTTCTCTTATTAGTCTGACTTTGTTTCACCAGAAAAAAAGTGGTGGAGAAAACGGAGGATGTACAGAACTTCTATGAGAAAGGCTGTGATGATATTTACTGCAACACAACTCCTGTAAGTAAAGACTTCAGTGAAGAAACTTGAGGCTCTGTGGGCTGTGGTTGAAGACTTGTAGGCCAATTAATGCTGGCATTCCAACATTCCATCCATTTCGAGAAAACCTTCCATTCCGGAACTCTGCCATTTTGTATAAAGACCCCACCTATCCAACATTCTCAGCTATGACTTAGCATCACCAGAATTAATTGTGTGTCAGAGTTTTATTTGCGTTTATGTCTTCTAGCATCATGCATATTATATCAGCTGGGCAGGGGACCCTAAGTGTGTCTAGACTCCAACCTCTCTGGACCAAAAAAATGAATGGGTTGGTTGGGTAATCGATGCTAAGATGGGATGCCAAGCGATACACTTTACTGAAGTTGCCATTTGCCCCAGAATTGGCTTGGGTACTCTTTTTTGGCTAGTATTAGGATTCTTAACACCCACGCTAACCAGTATGTTGTTTGCCATAGAACATCCAACTGGATTCTGAGAAAGACCCAGCAGACAACGAGCCAAAATCCGAGGATACTTCCATATACATGAACTTTGAAAAGGAGCTGCAGTACGCAAGTCTCGATTTTTCAAAGTTGACGCCCAGAATTGTCGCTGAGGAACAGGAAGTAGAATATTCCGAGATCAAATGTGCACATAAGCCGGCCGGAGATCGCAACTGAACCATCGGGGAAAAAAAATTATATATCAACAGTGAACACCAGGCACTAAGACAGGGGAGTCCACGTTTTTTATTCTGAAGTGGGCCGCATAAGCAGAAATGCATGTGCGTGTTGGGCTAAACACATTTTTTTAAATTATTTACAGCAATGGCTGGAATAGCTGATTAGCCTTAGAAAAATGTTTGGTTATTTAAGAGTAATGTAAAAGCAGTTCAAAAGTTTAAATGAACTTTATTAAGATTAAATGAGAATATGGGCAGCTACGTCAGCTGTCAAACAGGCCACATGTTAGACAGCCCTGCACTAACATGTTGGAATGACATTTAAATTCTTAGTTATAATAAGGATATCTTGACAAAATGTCTGCCAACAAGACTTTGGAATCGTGTTTTTTGTTTTTGTTTTTGACAGCAGGTATTGTATCCATTTTGTTTCTGAAATATGGCTAGTCGTCTTGTCATCTCATCTCTCTGTTGAGATGCAATGGTTTCTCCAAAATACCTTTTCGAAAGATACAAGCGAATACTGTTGAATCAAGCCAGGCAGAGCAAAAAAGGAGGACTCTGTGAGACTATAGCTTCAAACAATGTTTCTAGCACAGATCCAGATATGTCTCTCCTGCCAAATTCATGGCAAATTCTTTGGCCAATCATTCCTGTTGGCCAAAGACTAAGTCATCAGACCATTGGCCATCTGTGTGATATTTCAGAAATCTTTTTTTTTGAATGAATTATCACTGTTATTTGTGATCTGTTTTTAAAATTTAAACTGTTATAAATATCTGTACATTGTTACTGGAATAAAGAGAAAATTCAAAACGTTTTAACAAAAAAGCCATAACTCAACAGATAGATTTTAGTGATTTATAACCAAAGGCAAAGAATAGCAACTGCCTCTCACAATAAACATGCATGCTTCGTAGTAACAGAGATGTCCTGCCCAATTGCTTTATCGGCCACTCACCCCATAGGTTCAACTCTGCCCTTCTGTTCTCCCAGAAGTCGTCCATTAATAGTGTGTGTTAGCTCTGCCTCGATCGCTTGCCCATTTCCTGTTCTCTGTGCAAACAGTATCACAGTAGGAGCCCTCCCATCTCCAGCTCACTATTAACTGTCTTAAGTGTAAAACGCGTTGGTTTATAGTTAATCATAGTTTTGTTCCTCCACATGCCCATTTCCTGTTCTCCGTAAGCTGTATATATAATATAGGAGCACTCCCAAATCCAGCCTAAGAGTAAGTGCTTTAAATGTGAAACGCGTTGGGTGGGAGCTAGGTATCGTTTTATTTTCCCTTGCCTGCTGCCAGCCATTAATTTTAAAATGTTTGTCGATTAATTGGCAATGAAGGGTGTGTTCAGCAAGATCTCATAACTGCTTACCTCACTGGGGACAGCGGTATTGTCTTTTATTTGAATAAACTGATTTCACCCCATTGAAAGAAGAGAAAGGTCAACTCAGGACAGATGGGTGAATAATAGACATGTGCAAAACTAAAATTTTCGTTCCGTTTTCGTACCATTAAACCGAACGTTCGGTTTATAGACTTTCGGCATTTGTAATGCATGTAATAGTACTACTGGCTTTCACTACACAGAGACAGAGTCTCCATTCATAACTTTATAGGCTTTCGGTTTATGGAATAAATGTAATACTATGGGCTTTCTATAAACCGAACTAGAGTTCCCGTTCATAAAAATTTATGAATGGGAACTCTGTTTCGGTTTATAGAAAGCTAAGAAGTTGAACGAATGAACGAATGGTTTAATATAAACGAAAATCATTTGTCCATTCGTGCTATAGTACTATAAACCCGAAATAGAGTCGGTTTATAGAATGCCAATAGACTAACATGCATTCCATAAACCGAAAGTCGTTCATTATGTCGGTTTATGGAATGTAGTGTACTATGCTATTGTATTCTATAAACCGGTTTATAGAATGCCAATAGTACTACGAATGGACGAATGAACGAATGATTTTCGTTTATTAACCATTCGTTCATTCGGCTTTCGTTAGCATAGCATTTTCGTTATTCGTTTTTCGGACGAATGGACGAAAAATGCTATTTTCGGACGAAAATGCATTCGTCCGAAAACGAATGCACATGTCTAGTGAATAATTGTAACGTTTTATTCAGTAGAATAGATGCTAAAAAAAAAACATACTCTGGATGAAAAATTTCATCACAATAAATAGAGGACCGAACGAGAGCCCCATTCATAAGAATTTCTTATGAATGGGGCTCTCGTTCAGTTTATAGAAAGCCAATAGTATTACACGTATTCTATAAGAAGAACGAATAAAACGAAACGAAAATAATGAACGAATTTCGTCTAACATGTAAGCAGTAATGAACGAAATTCGTTTTAGACTAAATAAATAACATTTTAGTTTTGCACATGTCTAGTGGATATATACAAGAAAGCTGCACAACAAGGTTAGCAAATATAAAAAGTAACTTTTAATACATCAATTAAAATATACAATGTACACACATGAAATGGATACAACACCATCACTGTTCAGGCCAAATCCAAGCCATAATAGAGTGTGTACAACAAATATACTAGAAAAATAAACAATATACAGATCAAGGGAACAAATAGACAAAAGACTAAATAAACTTACAGGTATAGCTAAGACCAGGCAGATGAGTATACCCAGATTAAACAGCCTCCCAACTTTTCGGCTAAATGCCTTCTACAGGAGGAGCTAGGTCCCTGTTCTTGTACAGGGGTCCTTGAATACTGAAACTGCAAATGAAAAAAATGGCACCCTCCATATAGCGCAACCTGCGCGATAATGTCATATGAGAAAAAAAATAATAGAAATGGGCATTAGTACCATGGGACCAGCAAAAGGGTAAGGTTGCTAATTAAAAGTAGAAAATAAGAAAAGGACACTGAAAGAGAAACTAATACACAAAGGGAAAGGGTTATTAATAACTCTTTCCTGTTACATCTTTCCTCCAAGCTATACTTGTTAAGATGCTTTAACCTTTCCTGGTAAGTTTTATCCTTCAACCCATGAACCAGTTTAGTAGCCCTTCTCTGAACTCTCTCCAAAGTATCAATATCCTTCTGGAGATACGGTCTCCAGTACTGCGTACAATACTCCAAGTGAGGACTCACCAGCGCTCTGTACAATACTCCAAGTGAGGTCTCACCAGCGCTCTGTACAATACTCTGAGTGAGGTCTCACCAGCGCTCTGTACAATACTCCAAGTGAGGTCTCACCAGCGCTCTGTACAATACTCCAAGTGAGGTCTCACCAGCACTCTGTACAATACTCCAAGTGAGGTCTCACCAGCGCTCTGTACAATACTCCAAGTGAGGTCTCACCAGCGCTTTGTTACAATACTCCAAGTGAGGTCTCACCAGTGCTCTGTACAATACTCCAAGTGAGGTCTCACCAGCGCTTTGTTACAATACTCCAAGTGAGGTCTCACCAGTGCTCTGTACAATACTCCAAGTGAGGTCTCACCAGTGCTCTGTACAATACTCCAAGTGAGGTCTCACCAGCGCTCTGTACAATACTCCAAGTGAGGTCCTACCAGCGCTCTGTACAATACTCCAAGTGAGGTCTCATCAGCGCTCTGTACAATACTCCAAGTGAGGTCTCACCAGCGCTCTGTACAATACTCCAAGTGAGGTCTCACCAGCGCTCTGTACACTACTCCAAGTGAGGTCTCACCAGCGCTCTGTACAATACTCCAAGTGAGGTCTCATCAGTGCTCTGTACAATACTCCAAGTGAGGTCTCACCAGCGCTCTGTACAATACTCCAAGTGAGGTCTCACCCGCGCTCTGTACAATACTCCAAGTGAGGTCTCACCAGCGCTCTGTACACTACTCCAAGTGAGGTCTCACCAGCGCTCTGTACAATACTCCAAGTGAGGTCTCACCAGCGCTCTGTACAATACTCCAAGTGAGGTCTCATCAGTGCTCTGTACAATACTCCAAGTGAGGTCTCACCAGCGCTCTGTACAATACTCCAAGTGAGGTCTCACCCGCGCTCTGTACAATACTCCAAGTGAGGTCTCACCAGCGCTCTGTACACTACTCCAAGTGAGGTCTCACCAGCGCTCTGTACAATACTCCAAGTGAGGTCTCACCAGCGCTCTGTACAATACTCCAAGTGAGGTCTCACCAGTGCTCTGTACAATACTCCAAGTGATGTCTCACCAGCGCTCTGTACAATACTCCAAGTGAGGTCTCACCGGTGCTCTGTACAATACTCCAAGTGAGGTCTCACCAGTGTTCTGTACAATACTCCAAGTGAGGTCTCACCAGTGCTCTGTACAATACTCCAAGTGAGGTCTCACCAGTGCTCTGCACAATACTCCCAGTGAGGTCTCACCAGCGCTCTGTACAATACTCCAAGTGAGGTCTCACCAGTGCTCTGTACAATACTCCAAGTGAGGTGTTACCCGTGCTCTGTACAATACTCCAAGTGAGGTCTCACCAGCGCTCTGTACAATACTCCAAGTGAGGTCTCACCAGCGCTCTGTACAATACTCCAAGTGAGGTCTCACCAGTGCTCTGTACAATACTCCAAGTGAGGTCTCACCAGTGCTCTGTACAATACTCCAAGTGAGGTCTCACCAGTGCTCTGTACAATACTCCAAGTGAGGTCTCACCAGTGCTCTGTACAATACTCCAAGTGATGTCTCACCAGCGCTCTGTACAATACTCCAAGTGAGGTCTCTCCAGTACTGCGTACAATACTCCAAGTGAGGTCTCACCAGCGTTCTGTACAATACTCCAAGTGAGGTCTCACCAGCGCTCTGTACAATACTCCAAGTGAGGTCTCACCAGCGCTCTGTACAATACTCCAAGTGAGGTCTCACCAGTGCTCTGTACAATACTCCAAGTGAGGTCTCACCAGCGCTTTGTTACAATACTCCAAGTGAGGTCTCACCAGTGCTCTGTACAATACTCCAAGTGAGGTTTCACCAGCGCTCTGTACAATACTCCAAGTGAGGTCTCACCAGCGCTCTGTACAATACTCCAAGTGAGGTCTCACCAGCGCTCTGTACAATACTCCAAGTGAGGTCTCACCAGTGCTCTGTACAATACGCCAAGTGAGGTCTCACCAGCGCTCTGTACAATACTCTAAGTGAGGTCTCACCAGTGCTCTGTACAATACTCCAAGTGAGGTCTCACCAGTGCTCTGTACAATACTCCAAGTGAGGTCTCACCAGTGCTCTGTACAATACTCCAAGTGAGGTCTCACCAGTGCTCTGTACAATACTCCAAGTGATGTCTCACCAGCGCTCTGTACAATACTCCAAGTGAGGTCTCACCAGCGCTCTGTACAATACTCCAAGTGAGGTCTCACCAGTGCTCTGTACAATACTCCAAGTGAGGTCTCTCCAGTACTGCGTACAATACTCCAAGTGAGTTCTCACCAGCGTTCTGTACAATACTCCAAGTGAGGTCTCACCAGCGCTCTGTACAATACTCCAAGTGAGGTCTCACCAGCGCTCTGTACAATACTCCAAGTGAGGTCTCACCAGTGCTCTGTACAATACTCCAAGTGAGGTCTCACCAGCGCTTTGTTACAATACTCCAAGTGAGGTCTCACCAGTGCTCTGTACAATACTCCAAGTGAGGTCTCACCAGCGCTCTGTACAATACTCAAAGTGAGGTCTCACCAGCGCTCTGTACAATACTCCAAGTGAGGTCTCACCAGCGCTCTGTACAATACTCCAAGTGAGGTCTCACCAGCGCTTTGTTACAATACTCCAAGTGAGGTCTCACCAGTGCTCTGTACAATACTCCAAGTGAGGTCTCACCAGCGCTCTGTACAATACTCAAAGTGAGGTCTCACCAGCGCTCTGTACAATACTCCAAGTGATGTCTCACCAGCGCTCTGTACAATACTCCAAGTGAGGTCTCACCAGCGCTCTGTACAATACTCCAAGTGAGGTCTCACCAGTGCTCTGTACAATACTCCAAGTGAGGTCTCTCCAGTACTGCGTACAATACTCCAAGTGAGGTCTCACCAGCGCTCTGTACAATCGTCCAAGTGAGGTCTCACCAGCGCTCTGTACAATCGTCCAAGTGAGGTCTCACCAGTGTTCTGTACAATACTCCAAGTGAGGTCCCACCAGTGCTCTGTACAATACTCCAAGTGAGGTCTCACCAGTGCTCTGAACAATACTCCAAGTGAGGTCTCACCAGCGCTCTGTACAATACTCCAAGTGAGGTCCCACCAGTGTTCTGTACAATACTCCAAGTGAGGTCTCACCAGCGCTCTGTACAATACTCCAAGTGAGGTCTCACCAGTGTTCTGTACAATACTCCAAGTGAGGTCTCACCAGCGCTCTGTACAATACTCCAAGTGAGGTCTCACCAGTGCTCTGTACAATACTCCAAGTGAGGTCTCACCAGCGCTCTGTACAATACTCAAAGTGAGGTCTCACCAGCGCTCTGTACAATACTCCAAGTGATGTCTCACCAGCGCTCTGTACAATACTCCAAGTGAGGTCTCACCAGCGCTCTGTACAATACTCCAAGTGAGGTCTCACCAGTGCTCTGTACAATACTCCAAGTGAGGTCTCTCCAGTACTGCGTACAATACTCCAAGTGAGGTCTCACCAGCGCTCTGTACAATCGTCCAAGTGAGTTCTCACCAGCGCTCTGTACAATCGTCCAAGTGAGGTCTCACCAGTGTTCTGTACAATACTCCAAGTGAGGTCCCACCAGTGCTCTGTACAATACTCCAAGTGAGGTCTCACCAGTGCTCTGAACAATACTCCAAGTGAGGTCTCACCAGCGCTCTGTACAATACTCCAAGTGAGGTCCCACCAGTGTTCTGTACAATACTCCAAGTGAGGTCTCACCAGCGCTCTGTACAATACTCCAAGTGAGGTCTCACCAGTGTTCTGTACAATACTCCAAGTGAGGTCTCACCAGCGCTCTGTACAATACTCCAAGTGAGGTCTCACCAGCGCTCTGTACAATAGCATGAGCACTTCCCTCTTTCTACTGCTAATATCTCTCCCTATGCAACCAAGCATTCTGCTACTACGTCTCCCTATACAACCAAGCATTTTGCTAATACCTCTCCCTATGTAACCAAGCATTCTGCTAATACCTCTCCCTATACAACCTAGCATTCTGCTAATACCTCTCCCTATACAACCAAGCATTCTGCTAATACCTCTCCCTATACAACTAAACATTCTGCTAATACCTCTCCCTATACAACCAAGCATTCTGCTAATACCTCTCCCTATACAACCAAGCATTCTGCTAATACCTCTTCCTATACAACAAAACCTTCTGCTAATACCTCTCCCTATGCAACCAAGCATTCTGCTAATACCTCTCCCTATACAACCAAGCATTCTGCTAATACCTCTCCCTATACAACTAAACATTCTGCTAATACCTCTCCCTATACAACCAAGCATTCTGCTAATACCTCTCCCTATACAACCTAGCATTCTGCTAATACCTCTCCCTATACAACCAAGCATTCTGCTAATACCTCTCCCTATACAACTAAACATTCTGCTAATACCTCTCCCTATACAACCAAGCATTCTGCTAATACCTCTCCCTATACAACCAAGCATTCTGCTAATACCTCTTCCTATACAACAAAACCTTCTGCTAATACCTCTCCCTATACAACCAAGCATTCTGCTAATACCTCTCCCTATACAACCAAGCATTCTGCTAATACCTCTCCCTATACAACCAAGCATTCTGCTAATACCTCTTCCTATACAACAAAACCTTCTGCTAATACCTCTCCCTATACAACCAAGCATTCTGCTAATACCTCTCCCTATACAACCAAGCATTCTGCTAATACCTCTCCCTATACAACCAAGCATTCTGCTAATACCTCTCCCTATACAACCAAGCATTCTGCTAATACCTCTCCCTATACAACCTAGCATTCTGCTAATACCTCTCCCTATACAACCAAGCATTCTGCTAATACCTCTCCCTATACAACTAAACATTCTGCTAATACCTCTCCCTATACAACCAAGCATTCTGCTAATACCTCTCCCTATACAACCAAGCATTCTGCTAATACCTCTTCCTATACAACAAAACCTTCTGCTAATACCTCTCCCTATACAACCAAGCATTCTGCTAATACCTCTCCCTATACAACCAAGCATTCTGCTAATACCTCTCCCTATACAACCAAGCATTCTGCTAATACCTCTCCATATACAACCAAGCATTCTGCTAGCATTTCCTGCTGCTCTATTACATTGCCTACCTACCTTTAAGTCCTCTGACTGTACCAAATACTCTCTATTCTGCTTTTGGGTTTTTATACCCAAGTTGCATAATCTTGTACCTTGCACCTAAATGTCAGTTGCCACAGCCATGAGCATTTTTCTATTTTAGCTAAATCATTTGCCATTTATCAAATGATTCATGTAATGTAGTTGTGTAGTATAAAATAGCCATTTAATTCTGGCTTTAAAAGAACCATGGATTTGCAGAGTTACTTCTACACTGTGCTTAATGTTACCTGCATAAGTACAGAAAGGAAAAGGATAATAGATATACTAAAGATTATATAACCACAAAAATGGTTAGAAATAGCTATCTATATCTAAATAACAAAAAAAAAACTTCAGTAAACCTATCACTGTAACAATATTAAAACGTTGAAAATTATACAAATTGCGGCATAGAAGAGAGTATCAAAGTATGAAAGAAAAAATTGTTAAAACTAGAGAACAACAATTAACATATATGTTTTCACAGTGGTCATACATGTAACACATTGTGATATCACAGCTTACTTGATGGATTCATGTGTTTACCATTCACAGCACATTATTACAATATAAAACAATAGAACTAGTAGAAAATGAAAACAAAATTAAAACAAAGACAATGTTTTTTTTATATATCGTTGACGTATATATCTAAACTTACCCCTACAAAAAAAGAAGAGGGGAGTAGCGGGAATTAAACCTGACTGTAATACAATGTGTTTTTTTTTTAAATTTTAATAGACCCTGGCTTTTTTTTAATTTAACATTATTTAAATAATACACATTTTCCCAACTATTTATTAGAAAAGATTTTTATGTGTTTTCTCAGTAATTTATGGCATTAATGGTTCTGTTGCTTTTAGATTTGATTATACAGCCATATATCTCTAAAAGGAGAGAAAGTGCAATCGATCGAGGGTCTATTCACTAAAAGGTGAGTTGCTGGTGAGATGAAGTGAGCCCAGGTGAGACAAACATTTCATCTCACCATTTTAACTGTTTATCGTCAGTCCTATGGGCAAAGCATTATTTTCTGTCTGCCCCCAAATACATCGACAGTACCCTTCCCGAGACCAGATCTATATCAGCCTCAACCACAGAAAAAAGGAGCAATGGAGGCTGCCAGTGAGAGGATATCTTTCAAAGTATCTAGAATTTTATCTTCATAATAGGAAAAAAATGACACATTTCCCCTGAGCTTCTATACTAGAAGTGTAATGTTCCGTTACAATTAATGTGACTTCTGCTTTTACTCGTCTAGGAAGACATTGCATAGGAAGTTGAGAAATGGACAAACAGAACTGGAGGCAGTGAATTATTCCAAGCATTAACTCAGAGACGTGGATGAGTCCAGATGATGGTCAACAATCAACAAAGCCAACTACGACCCTTCCAATCCCGACTCTCTGGAGACCTTCTGTCGGGGAAGGTTCTCCTCTTTCATCAATGTTTTGGGTGCGCAGTAGAGGGCTAAGAAAGCTGAGCTGTTTGGTGAGCACTGAATTTTATATTTTTTATAAGGAACACTCTGGCAGTGTACGGCATCTATTCCATGGTATTATGGTGAGATGGCCACTGCGTTTTCGCAAACCTGGCTAAAACAAATGAGTTGGAGGATTGACTTACAGGGGTAAATACGACTGCAATTAACAAGTCAGAAAGGAAGCCCCAACCTAACCAATTTTAGGCATACTGGCCAAAGTTTGAAATTTGTTTTAGTTCATTCTAGAAAACCCACTATTTGGGAATATTCCACCCCTTCACTGGAATAAACTGTGGAGCAGATATTTTTTTAGATAGACTTCTGTTTATATAGGCTTCTTTAACAAGCTGCTGACTTGCAGATATCTGATAGTACGTGAATTTGGCGTGCTCTATAGATTTCTAACCCAGGGGAAAGGGCAGACTCACTCGTACAATTTGTTATTAGCTACAGATTTATATACAATGTTTACATGTTACTATTTGATTAAAACTGAATTCATAACAGAACTTCAGTTCCACAAGCAGGCTATTGTGTTTTAATTAATATGAATATATTAGCTTGTGTGGAATTATACTTTATTTATTACGCAAGATAAAATATTCTCACATATAACTGCTCCTAGCGCAAGGGCTGAGGAGTGCATTGGCTGCAGTGTGAAGGAATTAGAGAGAATAACAGTGTTGCAATAGCAGTGTGAAGGTGATAGACAGACTTGCAGCACAGTAGTAGCAGGGTGAAGGATTTAGGTGCATTGGCAGTTCAGTTGTAGTAGTGTGAATGAGTTAAAGAGACTGGTAGAGTTGTGGTATCAGTGTGAAGGACTGGGCCGACATGAGGGGGTGACAGGCAATACAGGCTTGGGCCTGACTCTGGCTGATCTAAAGATCTCCCCTCAGCAGCATCTCTGCGCAAGAAGGCAACATGAAATGGACAGACATACTTCCATGCTACCTCTCTCGCACGTACTGATCTGATGTCAGAGCGCCAAGGGATCATGTGACTGAGTTAGAGAAACTGTCAGTGCAGTCATAGCAGAATTATGGTGTTCATGGGACCTGCAGTGCAGTGGTAGCACTATAAAGGTGTTAGAGAGACTGGCAATGTAGTGGTACCCGTGTGAATTTATTAGAGATATTTGCAGTGCAGGGGTAGCAGTGTGAATGAGTTAGAGAGACTGGCAGTGCAGTGGTTGCCATGTGTATAAGTAAGAGAGGCTGGACATGCAGTGGTAGCAGTGTGAATGAGTTAGAGAGACTGGAAGTGCAGTGGTAGCAGTGTGAATGAGTTAGAGAGACTGGCAGTGCAGTAGCAGCAGTGGAAAGGAGTTAGAGAGAGTCACACAGCTGACCACTAAACTTACACACTTTGCATGTATGCATAATGATCAGGCTCAAGAGTGTGCTTTGCATATAGTGAGCGCATTTTCTGTAACAGGGTTGAATGTCTTGCAGGGTGGCATGACTGCACCAAAGGAGAACTAGGTGACCCCCACATTCCTTTCCATTGCACCAGACTGCTCCTTGGTGATTTAGCAGAGGCAGCCCAACCAGAGAAAGGCTGCCAGGTAGCACTGGCCCTCCTGTAGCCCCCTCCAATCTTACCTGAACCCCCCCCCCCCCACCCCCCCACTCCAATCTGGCAACTTAGACTTTGTTGGCCTAGTCAAAAATTCAACTCTGTGTGTGTTGGTCGTTAGTGACAGTGAGGAACAATCTCCGCTGGTTCAATTTCCGTCTCTCTTGCAGAAGGGAATTAGACATGTTACAAATATCCTGCCTTCCAAACCAGCCAAAGTAAACATGTTACCACGCAATGCTCCAATGTTTGCTGTGTGCATCTCTGTATCACTTCTGGTGCCATTTGCTTCCATACACTGCCTATCTTTTCAACTAGACTATTAATGGCTTATTTTGTTGCAGGTCCCTTGTCAGCTTGACGTTTAGTGAAGAGACCCCCATAGATCAAATCCAAGAGAAATCACAGTGAACTCCTCACATTTTCCTTCCCTTCTAAATGCTCCGAGCTGATGGATATATTTTCTTGTATTTCGTGGAGATCTTCTGTGGCTTTTGACCATTTCTCATGTGCGAAGATGTTGGGAACAAGACACTTGTTTCACTACCACTGGATCTTCATTGTTTTCTTATTGTGCTTACAGTTTATGAGTGAGTATCCATCTGGTGCAGTGGCAAGTGCTGTAGGGGCAATCTAGTGCAGTGGCAAGTGCTGTGGGATCAATCTAGTGCAGTGGCAAGTGCTGTGGGATCAATCTAGTGCAGTGGAAAGTGCTGTGGGGGCAATCTAGTGCAGTGGAAAGTGCTGTGGGGGCAATTTGGAAATGTGTCAAGCTGTGGAGGTAGTGATTGAGGCAGATCAGAAAAACATGAGCGAAGGGGGGATACAGAAAGGGAATGAAAACAAGAGGTTTTTATTCCCCCACCATACCAGCCAAGAGTCCCTATTTAGGAGGATAGTCTCTATGTTGCACCTTAATCCCCCTGACCACTTTCCTCCTTAATTTCTCCTCTTCTGACCATTTGAAAAGTTTAGAGGTATGAAATAACATTATTATTACATATGAAAAGAGGTTACAATTTATTGTCCACGGTGTTCCTTTATCTGTATAGTGAAGTGTAGTCCAAAATGAATAGCTGTTTAATTGAAACCTACATTAAATGGGGACATTGTAAATGACAGAATACAAAAAAGGAACCTTACTGAGCCCTATTTGCTCTGTATAGCTCTATCAGGAGTCAACAAAGGAGCAAAAAATACCCCAAGAGGTAAGCCGGCTCAACTGGTAGGTGTTAGAAATCTCCTCGTGGAAGTCGGATTGTGGGTGCTTCGTCTTTTAGCTGTAGCGGCAGCAATGTAGCATGAAGGAGAAGGAGAGAACTGCACCCCAAATATACGGTATAAAATATATCAACAACACAGGTAATAAAATAACAACACAGAGAAGGGTAAGAACCACGCTTAATCATAGGCTTTATCAGGAGGCAGACATGGTGTTCAAAATGTTTGGTCAGATCTTCATTCAAAGGTGAATTATTATCTCAAGATTCCAAACAACATGTCTGCCCCCTGATAGAGCTATACAGAACAAAGATTCTAACCAACATGTCCGCCCCCTGATAGAGCTATATAGAACAAAGACTGTAAACAACATGTCCACCCCCTGATAGAGCTATACAGAGCAAATATTCTAAACAACATATTCACCCCCTGATAATTCTACACAGAACAAAGATTCTAACCAACATGTCTGCCCCCTGATAGAGCTATATAGAACAAAGGCTGTAAACAACATGTCTGCCCTTGACAGAGCTATACAGAGCAAAGATTCTAAGCAACATGTCTGCCCCCTGATAGAGCTATACAGAGCAAAGATTGTAAACAACATGTCCGCCCCTGACAGAGCTATACAGAGCAAAGATTCTAAACATGTCCACCCCCTGATAGAACTATACAGAGCAAAGATTCTACACACCATGTCTGCCCCCCTGTTAGAGCTATACGGAGCAAAGATTCTAAACAACATGTCCACCCCCTGATAGAGCTATACAGAGCAAAGATTCTAAGCAACATGTCCACCCCCTGATAGAGCTATACAGAGCAAAGATTCTAAACAACATGTCCGCCCCCTGATAGAGCTACACAGAGCAAAGATTGTAAACAACATATCCACCCCCTGACAGAGCTATACAGAGCAAAGATTCTAAACATGTCCACCCCCTGATAGAGCTATACAAAGCAAAGATTCTAAACAAGATGTCCGCCCCCTGATAGAGCTATACAGAGCAAAGAGGGCTCAGTAAGGTAATTTACTTGTATTCTTTCATAAAAACATGTATTTTTTGCCAACAGTCGTCCTTTAAGGGGTTTCCTTGTTTCCAGTCAGGATTCAGGGAGAAGCCTTCAATCAGAGTTGCTTTCTATCCGAGAAAGTACAAAAAAACCATAAGGCCTTAGATAATTAAAGAAAAACCTGTTGATTAAAGCAAAACAGTTATAGTAAAAGAAAGGCTAAAAATAAAGTAGGATTTTTTTAATACATTTTTATGTGCAGCAGAATAATAAGAGTGCCAATGCATAGGCAAAAACAGTCTCTCAATAATGTACCGTATACTGCTCATGTTTGGTTTACATTTCTTTCCACAGATAATGATTGTGAGTTGGTACCCGGTTACAGTATAACGGCACCAGGTGAGGTGACAGTGCAGGAGGGTCTCTGTGTGCACATCCCCTGCACCTTCACCATCGATCCAAGAAATACACTATCTGCCACTGCCAAAGGACTGTGGTTTAGAGGATCCATTAGCAGTGATCCTCCTGTGGCTTCTAAATCTGGTTCTGGGTCTAACACAGGAGGGAGGTTCATCCTGACTGGGGATGTGAGTAAAGGAGACTGTTCCCTCAGCATCAGTGATGTGCGGAAGAGTGATGAGTCAAGATATCGATTCAGAATTGAAGATGTAGTTAGATTTAACTATGTTGATGTCCAGCCCAGAGTTACAGTGACAGGTGAGTATAACATGGTCTGTGTGAAGTCCCTGTATTGTGATTATTTACTGCAGGTAATTGTAATTTCGAGTTGTGACTGAGCCTGGGATGTACTGTCCATATATATCACACACTAACCACAATCACACCATGCAATTAAAAACAGTGGAGTGATTTAGTTAGCAGGTCTGTCGCCAGGTTTCAGTGCTTCATCTCACAGCACCAGCCTGAGAAAAATGAAATATGCGTGTAGTGACTGGAGGGTTTGAGAAACACACGCCTGAGATGATAAAACATTGGGAAGACGTTATAGAGACTGTGAATGTGGGGGGTGGCAGCGCCAAGGACTAAGGGAATAGTAGCACTTCAGTGATAGCTGTGTGATGGTGTTAGAAAGACTGGCAGTGCAGTGGTAACAGTGTGAATTAGTTAGAGAGACTGGCACTGCAGTGGTAACAATGTGAATTAGTTAGAGAGACTGGCAGTGCAGGGGTAACAGTGTGAATTAGTTAGAGAGACTGGCAGTGCAGTGGTTACAGTGTGAATTAGTTAGAGAGATTGGCAGTGCAGTGATAGCAGTGTGAATTAATTAGAGAGACTGGCAGTGCAGTGATAGCAGTGTGAATTAGTTAGAGAGACTGGAAGTGAAGTGGTAACAGTGTGAATTAGTTAGAGAGTCTGGAAGTGCAGTGGTAACAGTGTGAATTAGTTAGAGAGACTGGCAGTGCAGTGATAGCAGTGTGAATTAATTAGAGAGACTGGCAGTGCAGTGATAGCAGTGTGAATTAGTTAGAGAGTCTGGAAGTGCAGTGGTAACAGTGTGAATTAGTTAGTGAGACTGGCAGTGCAGTGGTAGCTGTGTGAATTAGTTAGAGAGTCTGGCAGTGCAGTGGTAACAGTGTGAATTAGTTAGAGAGTCTGGCAGTGCAGTGGTAACAGTGTGAATTAGTTAGAGACACTGGTAATGCAGTGGTAGCAGTGTGAATTAGTTAGAGAGACTGGCAGTGCAGTGATAGCAGTGTGAATTAGTTAGAGAGACTGGAAGTGAAGTGGTAACAGTGTGAATTAGTTAGAGAGTCTGGAAGTGCAGTGGTAACAGTGTGAATTAGTTAGAGAGACTGGCAGTGCAGTGATAGCAGTGTGAATTAATTAGAGAGTCTGGAAGTGCAGTGGTAACAGTGTGAATTAGTTAGTGAGACTGGCAGTGCAGTGGTAACAGTGTGAATTAGTTAGAGACACTGGTAATGCAGTGATAGCAGTGTGAATTAGTTAGAGTGGCTGGCAGTGCAGTGGTAGCAGTGTGAAGGTGTTAGAGACACTGGTAATGCAGTGGTAGCAGTGTGAATTAGTTAGAGTGGCTGGCAGTGCAGTGGTAACAGTGTGAATTAGTTAGAGAGTCTGGCAGTGCAGTGGTAACAGTGTGAATTAGTTAGAGACACTGGTAATGCAGTGATAGCAGTGTGAATTAGTTAGAGTGGCTGGCAGTGCAGTGGTAGCAGTGTGAAGGTGTTAGAGACACTGGTAATGCAGTGGTAACAGTGTGAATTAGTTAGAGAGTCTGGCAGTGCAGTGGTAACAGTGTGAATTAGTTAGAGACACTGGTAATGCAGTGATAGCAGTGTGAATTAGTTAGAGTGGCTGGCAGTGCAGTGGTAGCAGTGTGAAGGTGTTAGAGACACTGGTAATGCAGTGGTAGCAGTGTGAATTAGTTAGAGACACTGGTAGTGCAGTGGTAGCAGTGTGAATTAGTTAGAGTGTCTGGCAGTGCAGTGGTAGCAGTGTGAAGGTGTTAGAGAGGCTGGCAGCGTAGTGTTGACATCACGTGATCTTGATGACATGTGCATGTATGAAACACATATAACTTTCAACAGAATGTGTTCATTCTACAAATATGTTTTGAGTAATACAGTTTATTTGATGAAAGGGCCTCTCTTGATACGTTTAGCCAGTCCTGGTAGAGCTCATACGATTGGAAATATAATGTTTTAAAAACTCTATGTAAATTCTCTCCCAGATCTCACAGATAAACCTGTAATCTCTCCCGCATCGAGTCTGGTAGCTGATAAAGAGGTGACACTGACCTGCATGAGCCCCGGGAGATGCGCTGACTTTAATCTAAGGTTTACATGGGACAGAACAAGAGAACTGCAAAATGAATATATTCAGGATTATACAGTGGATTATGGAGACGGGAACAGGACCTTCCATTCAAACATCACATTCACTCCAACCAGTGATAATGACAAGTCTTCACTCACCTGTACAGTGACCAACCCAAATAGCGGGTCCTCAACCAGCGCAGACATCACCCTAAATGTTCAATGTAAGTATTATTGTCATATATTAACTTCCCTTGGATCAGTGATATACAAGGCCAACAAACGTTGGAATACAGCAAATAAAACATATTACTACAAGACTTCAATTGACAACACAAAATTATTCTAGAAGGTTTCGGGAGAAAAAAATAGAAACATACAATGTGTTGTCAGATAAGAACCATTCGGCCCGTCTAGCCTGCCTCTCAAGGTCGAGCTCCAGAAATAATTTTTTACATTTTTTTTATATGTTATTTATTACAATCCGTGTACAACAAGAAATTACACAAAATCTTTGGCAACAATCATATTGATATCTAACATAATTTACTACTTAAGATCTAGCAATTGATATTGATATTTAATTATGTATAACATGTATGAACTCTATATTATCTAATAGTGTTTATATATAACAAGAGATAGTACATATCGTTGTGTATATATATATATATATATATACCATTTACACTATAACACATCAGATATTATAGAAAGAATTTCAATAAAATAATTGATACAACACATTCTTATTATAAAAAGCTATTCTGGGGATCAAAGAAATATCCCCGCTGATCATTACATTTGTAGCATTTTGTACTAGACATGTGCATTCGTTTTCGGACAAATGCATTTTCGTCCATTCGTCCGAAAAATGAATAACGAAAATGCTAAGCTAACGAAAGCCGAATGAACGAATGGTTAATAAACGAAAATCATTAGTTCATTTGTCCATTCGTAGTACTATTGCATTCTATAAGCCGAAATAGAGTCGGTTTATAGAATACAATAGCATTTCACTACACGGAGACAAAGTCTCCATTCATAAATTTATGAATAGAGACTCTGTCTCCGTGTAGTGAAATGCCGACAGCCTATAAACCGAACGTTCGGTTTATAGGCTGACGGCTTATGTAATACATGTAATCCTATTGCTATTCTATAAACCGAACGTTCGGTTTATAGAATAGCAATAGGATTACATGTATTCCATAAGCCGAAAGTCTATAAACCGAACTTTCGGTTTATAGACTTTCGGCTTATAGAAAACATGTAGTACTATTGCCGTTCTATGAACCGAATGAGAGCCCCATTCATAAGAATTTCTTATGAATGGGGCTCTCGTTTGGTTTATAGAAAGCCAATAGTATTACACGTATTCTATAAAACGAACCAATAAAATAAAAACGAAACGAAAATAATGAACGAATTTCGTCCGAAACAAATGCAGTAATGAACGAAATTCATTTTAGACTAAATAAATAACATTTTCGTCCGAATGGACGAAAACGAAACGAAATTTTTTACGTTGCCCAGAATATATGTGTTTATATTAATGGAAATGTGTTTGTTTTGCAGATCCTCCCTTGATGACTATAACAGTTGCAGGTACAGTAACACCTTACTCCTATGTGCCCATTACATATCAAGTTACATTATTTTACTATGTACACTTGAAAAATATTAACTAATAATACAGCAATTATTCTTAATTCATCAGCCATTCTCACTACTTAGTCTAATGCAGAAGCCAATATTATGGCCGCCGCATGCGTGATGTCTATGGGACTCTAAAAGGTAGAGTTTAACACAATCAACAAATCATCAACTGATATAAGAATATTTACCATGCAGAGCTTCCATCAGTTTTATGTATTTAGGTTTGTTAGATCTCTATTTGTTAAAATTCTGTTGTCGGAATTTCCTGTTGATCCAGTAAATGTATAGCTGACACTAAGTGTATATTAATTTGTTGAACATGAGATGTAAATAGACCATCTGTAACCGGCATCCCTACATTCCCTGTGTCCGGCTAGCTCCACCGCTCCTCTCTCTTAATTATTATCCTCTATATGTGTTCACCGTGAACCTCCTCCCACCCTACTCTGTATATTCAGTGTGAACCGTGTTGAGGCCATGATATTAACTGACAAGTACGATGTGGAATTGTTTCTCTGTTAGGTAATTACACGAAGGAGAACGCATCTGTTACTCTTGTTGAAGGAGGTTCCTCTCTGCTCATCTGTGAAATCAAGAGTAATCCAGACTCTACCATTACCTGGCGGAGATGGGTCAACATGATTAATACAACGAAGGCTGACCAAATACTGTCCTACCATCTTACTAACATCTCAGTCAATGACGCGGCCATTTACATCTGTACGGCGGAGAACGAGCACGGGAGCATAAGCAAGTTCTTTAACATCACCGTAGAGTGTAAGTCATTCTGTATATAGCTTTTATCTTCAGCACTAGACCAGGAATGGCCGATTTGTGTCCCGGCTCTCAGGATCAACACTGCCAACCGGCACAAGTATTGGGCATATATTTCTTTGGAGATTTTGGCAGGCACCATCTTCATTGTTGTTGGGCCCTGGTATTCAACATGTTAATGTATATACATGGTAGCACGCAGTATTCATTGAACCGGTGCATGTAACGCAAAGCTCGACAAATCCATCCATGTGGCGCCACCCGCTGCTATCTTTTCAGCGGAGCGCATCTCTGGAGGGTACAGTCTGTGCTGGTGCTCTAACGTTTCCTCCAGGAATACAGATATCCTCATCGAGTCAACTTCACATGTGCGTAATCATTCAAATCACTGATTACACATCTTGTAGATAAGGGTACCACGCATGTATGAGTAGCTCGGGAAAGTCCAAAAAACCCACACTTCTCATAATGCCTCCATCCTTCAGCGACATGCAGTCTGAGTGATTAGATCAGGGATGGGGGTTAGGGTTACAGTAAGGGTAATTTTATGAGGGTTAGGGCGAGAGTAAGGGTTAGGGTTGGTTTAATCTATGTACCTGGGTTTAAAACAACTATTAGCATTGACCCTAATCCTTATGCTCTCTCTAACCCTAACACTCTTGTCTAATCGCTAAAATTGGAGGCGGCAGGCATCATAGAGAGTGCAGTTGTTGGTATCTCAGACTTTGCAGAACTGCGTGGGGCCCGCTAGTGTGTATTTTCTCGTGGATAAGACTGTCAATCTTTGGATTGGTTTATTGGCATTGTATGGTTATAATCTATGTATTTTGTGATGTTATTACAAATCGAATTGTGTGGATTTTGTTCTGATTGCTTATTGGCCAGTGCTGCACCAATGCCATCTATTATTGAAGGCTAGTCTTGCATTACTTTACCACTAAATGCTTTATTAAATTATGTTTAGGCATGAAAAGATTGCAGGATCAGGTTTGCGAGTAGCACTGATGCATAATATTATTGCAAAGCCTCCTATTTAATAAAACATGTTTATCTCATTGTTATTATCCTTCCAGATCCCCCAAGATCACCAATGATCTCCTGCTCACCTGGTAATCATGATTTATTTTTTAATACAAAAGTTGCATTCACAATTGTAGTCAAAATCAAGAGAATATCAGAATTTACATTCTTCATTATTACAAATTAACACCTAACAGCCGATTGGAAAAAATAAAAAAAACGCGGGCAGCAAATTATATTTGATGCATCTGGTAGTGTCTAACTTGTACATTGTACTGTTGTTGGTTTGCATGCAAGTGCATGCAGGGATTGTTACGGAATCCCTTTTAATGTTTGGTGCTCTAGCCCCTTTGTTTTGTTTACTGTGCAGAAGGGCCAATTGCACATGTCCTCCGAGTACTCCTAGGCTGGAAAGCACTACCTTAAAATTTTACCTAATTGACTGAGAAGGACGGAAATTAAACTTTTCAGAAGTAGCCTTTCTAGGTGTGAACTTCATCTCAACCAAATTAATTATACATTCATATTATTTTTTCTAGATTGCTTTGTGGGTGATAATTCTACAATCCTTGCCAAAGATGGATTAGATCTCTCTCTTCTTTGCTCTGCTGAGAGTTTGCCTCCAGCTGACCTCTCCTGGATGAAGCCCGGTGGGGGAGATACCTCAAAATCTACAGGGGAGAAACTGAAAATGAAAAATGTATCCTTCTACAATGAGGGAATATACACATGCCAAGCCAGGAATATACATGGGGTGTCCACCACCAATATCACCATCCGAATAGCATGTGAGTTATAAACATTATAGAGTAGGTAACATTGTATTTAATTTTGATTAATTTGTAAAATGTTCTCCTTATACACACATTGTTATGTGGTAGTCAAGGAGTTTAAGCATGCGTGGGATAGGCACAAGGCTATCCTATATATAAGATATGGAACTGGGGACTAATAAAAGTATTTAGAAAATTGTGCAGACTAGATGGACCGAATGGTTCTTATCGGCCGACACATTCTATGTTTCTATGTGTCTATGTTTCTATGTAGACAGATCAGATTAACAATAATGTTACATTTAGAGGTAAATAGTTAAAAAAGGAAATATAGTTCATGAAGTGCAAACCTTTTACATATTTTTATTTGTTGATACAGAAGGCAAAAAAGAAAACTAAAAACCCCAATCACTAAGATACTTCTCATTTTACTTGGAAAGGGAAAAACAATTATCCTGGACTTCTAGGCTGTCAATCTCACCCTGGATAAACATTACCGAATTTACAATAATCTAAAGTAATTTATTTATGACAGGTTCCTACACCCAACTGTCGTGAATACCTGTGTGTCTGTACATGTGTAGCACATTATGAGTTTTACTTTTTGTAGATGAACCAAAAGCCGTGAAAGGTAGGAACTCAAGCTGCTCCATTACAGAAAATCACATTGAATGTATTTGCGTTGTCCAATCGTTTCCCCCCGCTGTCGTCTCATGGAAGATCAATGCGGTTGGTTATCCTGCTCACTTCACCAGTGAGAAGCTTACTATTTTTACTCAGCACCTACAGTCAGTCACCAGCAGCAACCTGACTCTGAGAACACTAGATCAGAAAACTCACACGATCGAATGCAAGAGTTCCAATGATTATGGTGACCGCGTTTTAAATCTCTTAGAAGGTACCAATGAGTATTTGCTGCTACTCCAAATCCTTCCTAACATTGCAAGACATTCTTGTCTCTACGTTTTACTGCATGTCTACTAGATTTAAAGTGACAGGACAGGCAATACTTTTGGATGTGTCTTACAAATCATATTTTTATGGGGGGAAAAAATTGGCCTCACGTGCAACCTTTCTATAACGGCAAAAAAAAATCAAAAAAATCCAACTGTTCATATTCATGTTTTTGGAATGCTTGAGAGGGTGAAATATATTCAGGCATATATGATACCCTCTATCCGGGAGCATACCAGCCATTTTCATAATGAAATTGTAAAAGTTAACTTATTTCCTTCCTTTTCCTCCTTCCTTTCCCTTTTCCTCCTCCAACTTCAGCTTCCCACACGTCACATTTGTTCATCTTTACAAAGGCTGTTTAGCTTGTAGCCCACTTAAAACTGAACATATAATACATAGATATGTAATTAAAAATGTGTTTACATTTCAGGCAATTAGTGGTTAAATAGACTTGGAACACATTAGCTTAAAGCAGTAGTGGAATATGAATCATCTCTCTTATTACTAGATTCTAGACATGTTCATTCGTTTTCGGAC
The DNA here is from genome assembly GCA_036172795.1 of Pelodytes ibericus. Taxonomy (NCBI): domain Eukaryota; kingdom Metazoa; phylum Chordata; class Amphibia; order Anura; family Pelodytidae; genus Pelodytes; species Pelodytes ibericus. The sequence goes on from CM069866.1 coordinate 69,918,017, forward strand.
GAATGCATTTTCGGACGAAAATAGCATTTTCGTCCATTCGTCCGAAAAACGAATAACGAAAATTTTAACTAACAAAATCCGAATGAACGAATGGTTAATAAACGAAAAACATTCGTTCATTCGTCCATTCGTCCATTCGTGCTATTGGCATTCTAAACCGAAATAGAGTCGGTTTACAATACCAATAGCATTGTACTACATTCCATAAACCGACATGAATGACTTTCGGTTAATGGAATGCATGTAATGCTATTAGCTTCCTATAAACCGAAATTGAGTTCCCATTCATATGAATAGGTCAATTGACCTATTCGTATGAATGGGGACTCTTTCGGTTTATAGAAAGCCAATAGCAGCATGTATTCTATAAGCCGAAAGTCTTTAAAACAAACGACGTTCGGTTTATAGAATACATGTAATGCTATTGCTGTTCCATAAGCCGAAAGACATTCGGCTTATAGAACAGCAATAGCATTACATGCATTCTATAAACCGAACGTCGTTCGTTTTAAAGACTTTCGGCTTATAGAATACTATTGGCATTCTATAAACCTAACTAGAGTCCCTCCTCATTCATAAGAATTTCTTATGAATGGGGACTCGACTCTAGTTCGGTTTATAGAAAGCCAATAGTATTCTATAAGCCGAAAGTCTTTAAAACGAACGACGTTCGGTTTATAGAATACATGTAATGCTATTGCTAAACTATAAACCGAACGACTTTCGGTTTATAGAATAGCCATAGGATTACATGTAGTACATAAGCCGAAAGTCTATAAACCGAAAGTCGTTCGGTTTATAGGCTGTCGGCATTTAACTATACAGAGACAGAGTCTCCATTCATAAAATTATGAATGGAGACTTTGTCTCCGTGTAGTAAAATGCCGAAAGTCTATAAACCGAACGATCGGTTTATAGACTTTCGGCTTATGTAATACATGTAATCCTATGGCTATTCTATAAACCGAAAGTTCGGTTTATAGAATAGCAATAGGAATACATGTATTCCATAAGCCGACAGCCTATAAACCGAACGTTCGGTTTATAGGCTGTGGGCATTTTACTACACGGAGACAAAGTCTCCATTCATAATTTTATGAATGGAGACTCTGTCTCTGTATAGTTAAATGCCGGCTTTTAACTATACGGAGACAAAGTCTCCATTTATAATTTTATGAATGGAGACTCTGTCTCCGTATAGTTAAATGCCCACAGCCTATAAACCGAACGTTCGGTTTATAGGCTGTGGGCATTTTACTACACGGAGACAAAGTCTCCATTCATAATTTTATGAATGGAGACTCTGTCTCTGTATAGTTAAATGCCGGCTTTTAACTATACGGAGACAAAGTCTCCATTTATAATTTTATGAATGGAGACTCTGTCTCCGTATAGTTAAATGCCCACAGCCTATAAACCGAACGTTCGGTTTATAGGCTGTGGGCATTTAACTATACGGAGACAAAGTCTCCATTCATAATTTTATGAATGGAGACTCTGTCTCTGTATAGTTAAATGCCGGCTTTTAACTATACGGAGACAAAGTCTCCATTTATAATTTTATGAATGGAGACTCTGTCTCCGTATAGTTAAATGCCCACAGCCTATAAACCGAACGTTCGGTTTATAGGCTGTGGGCATTTAACTATACGGAGACAAAGTCTCCATTCATAATTTTATGAATGGAGACTCTGTCTCCGTATAGTTAAATGCTATTGTATTCTATAAACCGACTCTATTTCGGCTTATAGAATGCAATAGTACTACGAATGGACGAATGAACGAATGATTTTCCTTTATTAACCATTCGTTCATCCGGCTTTAGTTAGCTTAGCATTTTCGTTCTTCGTTTTTCGGGCGAATGGACGAAAATGCAATTTTCGGACGAAAATGCATTCGTCCGAAAACGAATGCACATGTCTAGTATATATTCACATGTAAATTGCTTTTTAAATAAAAAATTATGATATAAAAAAATCTTGTTTTTATTTCCTTTTATGTGACAATGCTGCCTCTCTCTTTCCCTTGCCCCCAGATTTGTCGCTCTCCCCCCCATAGTGTTGTCTCTCTCTCACCCTCCCTTTGGCTCCCCCCTCGCTCCCCTTGTGTCTGTCTCTTCCCCCCTTCCCTCCCCTTGTTTCTCTCTGCCCCCCCCCCCCCTTGTTATTCTGTCCCCCCCTCACCTGTTTCTTGCTCCCTGGTGGCTAGTGGGGGCAGCCGGGGGATGTATGCACTATACATAATAGACGGAAGTGTCGGGCAGCATGGAGGTTGTCTGCACGATTCGTGCAGACATCCCCCAGCTGCCCGATTCTCCCTGGTGGCTAGCGAGGGAGCGGAGGATGTCTGCGCGATGAGCGAGACCTCTCCTGCTGCCGCCCGGCATGACCGCCGGGACTTCTATGATGAAGCTGGGTACTTCCGGCTTCCTCATAAAAGTCCTGGCTGTCGTTCCGGGCGGCAGCAGGGGAGGTCTCGCTCATCGCGCAGACATCCACCGCTGCCTCGCTAGCCACCAGGGAGAATCGGGCAGCTGGGGGATGTCTGCACGAATCGTGCAGACAACCTCCATGCTGCCCGACACTTCCGTCTATTATGTATAGTGCATACATCCCCCGGCTGCCCCCACTAGCCACCAGGGAGCAAGAAACAGGTGAGGGGGGGACAGAATAACAAGGGGGGGGGCAGAGAGAAACAAGGGGAGGGAAGGGGGGAAGAGACAGACACAAGGGGAGCGAGGGGGGAGCCAAAGGGAGGGTGAGAGAGAGACAACACTAAGGGGGGGAGAGCGACAAATCTGGGGGCAAGGGAAAGAGAGAGGCAGCTTTGTCACATAAAAGGAAATAAAAACAAGATTTTATTTATATCATAATTTTTTATTAAAAAAGCAATTTACATGTGAATATATACTAGACATGTGCATTCGTTTTCGGACGAATGCATTTTCGTCCGAAAATTGCATTTTCGTCCATTCGCCCGAAAAACGAAGAACGAAAATGCTAAGCTAACTAAATCGAATGAACGAATAGTTAATAAAGGAAAATCATTCGTTCATTCGTCCATTCGTAGTACTATTGCATTCTATAAGCCGAAATAGAGTCGGTTTATAGAATACAATAGCATTTAACTATACGGAGACAGAGTCTCCATTCATAAATTTATGAATGGAGACAAACGTATAGTTAAAAGCCGACAGCCTATAAACCGAACGTTCGGTTTATAGGCTGTGGGCATTTAACTATACGGAGACAGAGTCTCCATTCATAAAATTATAAATGGAGACTTTGTCTCCGTATAGTTAAAAGCCGGTGTTCTGACAAATTTCTGGAGCAAATTCTCCTGCGCAATCGCAGGAGAATTTGCTCACTGCGCATGCGCATAAAGTTACAGCTGATAACTCAGCTGTAACTTTGTGACCACCGCGCATGAGACAGCTGCGCAACCCACCTCCCGCCCCCACACACCCGCCGCACACCCCTTCTTACCAGATCATCGACCACAGCGATACACAGCGCATGCGCACGCCTATCCAGCCGTTTGGGAATGCGCGCGTCCGTTGTTGTGTTCTTAAGGTGGTAAGTAACACGGGGCGTCGGGACATAAGGGGGCAAGCATCCTGGTGAGGGCTGCCTATTCTTGATGGGATTTGTGATCCTCCTGCTGTATTATTGATGCAGCAGGAGGATCACAAATCCCATCAAGATGAGGCAGCCCTCACCAGGATGCTTGCCCCCTTATGTCCCGACGCCCCATGTTACTTACCACCTTAAGAACACAACAACGGACGCGCACATTCCCAAACGGCTGGATAGGCGTGCGCATGCGCTGTGTATCGCTGTGGTCGATGATCTGGTAAGAAGGGGTGTGCAGGGGGTGTGAGGGGGCGGGAGGTGGGTTGCGCAGCTGGCGCATGCGCGGTGGTCACAAAGTTACAGCTGAGTTATCAGCTGTAACTTTATGCGCATGCGCAGTGAGCAAATTCTCCTGCGATTGCGCAGGAGAATTTGCTCCAGAAATTTGTCAGAACACCGGCATTTAACTATACGGAGACAGAGTCTCCATTCATAAAATTATAAATGGAGACTTTGTCTCCGTATAGTTAAAAGCCGGCATTTAACTATACGGAGACAGAGTCTCCATTCATAAAATTATGAATGGAGACTTTGTCTCCGTGTAGTAAAATGCCCACAGCCTATAAACCGAACGTTCGGTTTATAGGCTGTCGGCTTATGGAATACATGTATTCCTATTGCTATTCTATAAACCGAACGTTCGGTTTATAGAATAGCCATAGGATTACATGTATTATATAAGCCGAAAGTCTATAAACGGATCGTTCGGTTTATAGGCTTTCGGCATTTTACTACACGGAGACAAAGTCTCCATTAGACATGTTCATTCGTTTTCGGACGAATGCATTTTCGGACGAAAATAGCATTTTCGTCCATTCGTCCGAAAAACGAATAACGAAAATTTTAACTAACAAAATCCGAATGAACGAATGGTTAATAAACGAAAAACATTCGTTCATTCGTCCATTCGTCCATTCGTGCTATTGGCATTCTAAACCGAAATAGAGTCGGTTTACAATACCAATAGCATTGTACTACATTCCATAAACCGACATGAATGACTTTCGGTTAATGGAATGCATGTAATGCTATTAGCTTCCTATAAACCGAAATTGAGTTCCCATTCATATGAATAGGTCAATTGACCTATTCGTATGAATGGGGACTCTTTCGGTTTATAGAAAGCCAATAGCAGCATGTATTCTATAAGCCGAAAGTCTTTAAAACAAACGACGTTCGGTTTATAGAATACATGTAATGCTATTGCTGTTCCATAAGCCGAAAGACATTCGGCTTATAGAACAGCAATAGCATTACATGCATTCTATAAACCGAACGTCGTTCGTTTTAAAGACTTTCGGCTTATAGAATACTATTGGCATTCTATAAACCTAACTAGAGTCCCTCCTCATTCATAAGAATTTCTTATGAATGGGGACTCGACTCTAGTTCGGTTTATAGAAAGCCAATAGTATTCTATAAGCCGAAAGTCTTTAAAACGAACGACGTTCGGTTTATAGAATACATGTAATGCTATTGCTAAACTATAAACCGAACGACTTTCGGTTTATAGAATAGCCATAGGATTACATGTAGTACATAAGCCGAAAGTCTATAAACCGAAAGTCGTTCGGTTTATAGGCTGTCGGCATTTAACTATACAGAGACAGAGTCTCCATTCATAAAATTATGAATGGAGACTTTGTCTCCGTGTAGTAAAATGCCGAAAGTCTATAAACCGAACGATCGGTTTATAGACTTTCGGCTTATGTAATACATGTAATCCTATGGCTATTCTATAAACCGAAAGTTCGGTTTATAGAATAGCAATAGGAATACATGTATTCCATAAGCCGACAGCCTATAAACCGAACGTTCGGTTTATAGGCTGTGGGCATTTTACTACACGGAGACAAAGTCTCCATTCATAATTTTATGAATGGAGACTCTGTCTCTGTATAGTTAAATGCCGGCTTTTAACTATACGGAGACAAAGTCTCCATTTATAATTTTATGAATGGAGACTCTGTCTCCGTATAGTTAAATGCCCACAGCCTATAAACCGAACGTTCGGTTTATAGGCTGTGGGCATTTTACTACACGGAGACAAAGTCTCCATTCATAATTTTATGAATGGAGACTCTGTCTCTGTATAGTTAAATGCCGGCTTTTAACTATACGGAGACAAAGTCTCCATTTATAATTTTATGAATGGAGACTCTGTCTCCGTATAGTTAAATGCCCACAGCCTATAAACCGAACGTTCGGTTTATAGGCTGTGGGCATTTAACTATACGGAGACAAAGTCTCCATTCATAATTTTATGAATGGAGACTCTGTCTCTGTATAGTTAAATGCCGGCTTTTAACTATACGGAGACAAAGTCTCCATTTATAATTTTATGAATGGAGACTCTGTCTCCGTATAGTTAAATGCCCACAGCCTATAAACCGAACGTTCGGTTTATAGGCTGTGGGCATTTAACTATACGGAGACAAAGTCTCCATTCATAATTTTATGAATGGAGACTCTGTCTCCGTATAGTTAAATGCTATTGTATTCTATAAACCGACTCTATTTCGGCTTATAGAATGCAATAGTACTACGAATGGACGAATGAACGAATGATTTTCCTTTATTAACCATTCGTTCATCCGGCTTTAGTTAGCTTAGCATTTTCGTTCTTCGTTTTTCGGGCGAATGGACGAAAATGCAATTTTCGGACGAAAATGCATTCGTCCGAAAACGAATGCACATGTCTAGTATATATTCACATGTAAATTGCTTTTTAAATAAAAAATTATGATATAAAAAAATCTTGTTTTTATTTCCTTTTATGTGACAATGCTGCCTCTCTCTTTCCCTTGCCCCCAGATTTGTCGCTCTCCCCCCCATAGTGTTGTCTCTCTCTCACCCTCCCTTTGGCTCCCCCCTCGCTCCCCTTGTGTCTGTCTCTTCCCCCCTTCCCTCCCCTTGTTTCTCTCTGCCCCCCCCCCCCCTTGTTATTCTGTCCCCCCCTCACCTGTTTCTTGCTCCCTGGTGGCTAGTGGGGGCAGCCGGGGGATGTATGCACTATACATAATAGACGGAAGTGTCGGGCAGCATGGAGGTTGTCTGCACGATTCGTGCAGACATCCCCCAGCTGCCCGATTCTCCCTGGTGGCTAGCGAGGGAGCGGAGGATGTCTGCGCGATGAGCGAGACCTCTCCTGCTGCCGCCCGGCATGACCGCCGGGACTTCTATGATGAAGCTGGGTACTTCCGGCTTCCTCATAAAAGTCCTGGCTGTCGTTCCGGGCGGCAGCAGGGGAGGTCTCGCTCATCGCGCAGACATCCACCGCTGCCTCGCTAGCCACCAGGGAGAATCGGGCAGCTGGGGGATGTCTGCACGAATCGTGCAGACAACCTCCATGCTGCCCGACACTTCCGTCTATTATGTATAGTGCATACATCCCCCGGCTGCCCCCACTAGCCACCAGGGAGCAAGAAACAGGTGAGGGGGGGACAGAATAACAAGGGGGGGGGCAGAGAGAAACAAGGGGAGGGAAGGGGGGAAGAGACAGACACAAGGGGAGCGAGGGGGGAGCCAAAGGGAGGGTGAGAGAGAGACAACACTAAGGGGGGGAGAGCGACAAATCTGGGGGCAAGGGAAAGAGAGAGGCAGCTTTGTCACATAAAAGGAAATAAAAACAAGATTTTATTTATATCATAATTTTTTATTAAAAAAGCAATTTACATGTGAATATATACTAGACATGTGCATTCGTTTTCGGACGAATGCATTTTCGTCCGAAAATTGCATTTTCGTCCATTCGCCCGAAAAACGAAGAACGAAAATGCTAAGCTAACTAAATCGAATGAACGAATAGTTAATAAAGGAAAATCATTCGTTCATTCGTCCATTCGTAGTACTATTGCATTCTATAAGCCGAAATAGAGTCGGTTTATAGAATACAATAGCATTTAACTATACGGAGACAGAGTCTCCATTCATAAATTTATGAATGGAGACAAACGTATAGTTAAAAGCCGACAGCCTATAAACCGAACGTTCGGTTTATAGGCTGTGGGCATTTAACTATACGGAGACAGAGTCTCCATTCATAAAATTATAAATGGAGACTTTGTCTCCGTATAGTTAAAAGCCGGTGTTCTGACAAATTTCTGGAGCAAATTCTCCTGCGCAATCGCAGGAGAATTTGCTCACTGCGCATGCGCATAAAGTTACAGCTGATAACTCAGCTGTAACTTTGTGACCACCGCGCATGAGACAGCTGCGCAACCCACCTCCCGCCCCCACACACCCGCCGCACACCCCTTCTTACCAGATCATCGACCACAGCGATACACAGCGCATGCGCACGCCTATCCAGCCGTTTGGGAATGCGCGCGTCCGTTGTTGTGTTCTTAAGGTGGTAAGTAACACGGGGCGTCGGGACATAAGGGGGCAAGCATCCTGGTGAGGGCTGCCTATTCTTGATGGGATTTGTGATCCTCCTGCTGTATTATTGATGCAGCAGGAGGATCACAAATCCCATCAAGATGAGGCAGCCCTCACCAGGATGCTTGCCCCCTTATGTCCCGACGCCCCATGTTACTTACCACCTTAAGAACACAACAACGGACGCGCACATTCCCAAACGGCTGGATAGGCGTGCGCATGCGCTGTGTATCGCTGTGGTCGATGATCTGGTAAGAAGGGGTGTGCAGGGGGTGTGAGGGGGCGGGAGGTGGGTTGCGCAGCTGGCGCATGCGCGGTGGTCACAAAGTTACAGCTGAGTTATCAGCTGTAACTTTATGCGCATGCGCAGTGAGCAAATTCTCCTGCGATTGCGCAGGAGAATTTGCTCCAGAAATTTGTCAGAACACCGGCATTTAACTATACGGAGACAGAGTCTCCATTCATAAAATTATAAATGGAGACTTTGTCTCCGTATAGTTAAAAGCCGGCATTTAACTATACGGAGACAGAGTCTCCATTCATAAAATTATGAATGGAGACTTTGTCTCCGTGTAGTAAAATGCCCACAGCCTATAAACCGAACGTTCGGTTTATAGGCTGTCGGCTTATGGAATACATGTATTCCTATTGCTATTCTATAAACCGAACGTTCGGTTTATAGAATAGCCATAGGATTACATGTATTATATAAGCCGAAAGTCTATAAACGGATCGTTCGGTTTATAGGCTTTCGGCATTTTACTACACGGAGACAAAGTCTCCATTCATAATTTTATTATTTATTATATACATTATAACATATTATTTATTATATACATGTATTCCATAAGCCGACAGCCTATAAACCGAACGTTCGGTTTATAGGCTGTGGGCATTTTACTACACGGAGACAAAGTCTCCATTCATAATTTTATGAATGGAGACTCTGTCTCCGTGTAGTAAAATGCCGACAGCCTATAAACCGAACGTTCGGTTTATAGGCTGTCGGCTTATGGAATACATGTATTCCTATTGCTATTCTATAAACCGAACGACTTTCGGTTTATAGAATAGCAATAGGAATACATGTATTCCATAAGCCGACAGCCTATAAACCGAACGTTCGGTTTATAGGCTGTCGGCATTTTACTACACGGAGACAGAGTCTCCATTCATAATTTTATGAATGGAGACTCTGTCTCCGTGTAGTAAAATGCCGACAGCCTATAAACCGAACGTTCGGTTTATAGGCTGTCGGCTTATGGAATACATGTATTCCTATTGCTATTCTATAAACCGAACGACTTTCGGTTTATAGAATAGCAATAGGAATACATGTATTCCATAAGCCGACAGCCTATAAACCGAACGTTCGGTTTATAGGCTGTGGGCATTTTACTACACGGAGACAGAGTCTCCATTCATAAAATTATGAATGGAGACTTTGTCTCCGTGTAGTAAAATGCCCACAGCCTATAAACCGAACGTTCGGTTTATAGGCTGTCGGCATTTTACTACACGGAGACAAAGTCTCCATTCATAATTTTATGAATGGAGACTCTGTCTCTGTATAGTTAAATGCCGACAGCCTATAAACCGAACGACTTTCGGTTTATAGACTTTCGGCTTATGTAATACATGTAAACCTATGGCTATTCTATAAACCGAAAGTCGTTCGGTTTATAGAATAGCAATAGGATTACATGTATTCCATAAGCCGAAAGTCTATAAACCGAAAGTCGTTCGGTTTATAGACTTTCGGCTTATAGAATACAAGTAATACTATTGCCTTTCTATGAACCGAACGAGAGCCCCATTCATAAGAATTTCTTATGAATGGGGCTCTCGTTCGGTTTATAGAAAGCCAATAGTATTACATTGTATTCTATAAAACGAACGAAAAAAATTAACGAAACGAAAATAATGAACGAATTTCGTCTGAAACGAATGCACTAATGAACGAAATTCGTTTTAGACGAAATAAATAACATTTTCGTCCGAATGGACGAAAACGAAACGAAAATTTTAGTTTTGCACATGTCTACTAGATTCCTCTTTTTGAAACGTTTTCACTCAATGCACTCTGAAGGAAAATGATGCAATATGCCCCTTGTGCCTAAGGAGAAATGACAGGAAGTACAAGTTGTTGAGACATTACCTAACACTATTTTTATTATGACAATGCAGACTAGATTTAGAAATTATTAAAGGGACTCCCATCATCAAACGCTTAGATGAGGGAGTACCTTTAATCCTTTCTAAATTAGGTAGATTTACAAGTTAGGTCGTTTTCTAAACAGTTTTTATACCATGACTGTACAGAATCTATTTAACCATTCACAGCTGTTTTTTATGGCAATAGGATTGTGTAAAGATCGTCTGTTCTTTAAATAATTATATAACTGTTATAATTTATATTTCTTTTTCTATACGTTATAGCTCCCCTCACTGCCCCCCAGAATATGCCTGCTATCATTGGCGCAGTTGGGTTCATTGTGTTGCTGGTTGTGACTGCGTTGGTTCTGGGGAATTACTTTAGAAAGTAAGTTCTAACACAATTCTTGTTTGTATTGTTTCCTATTATTCATGTTGTGTTAATAAAGGTAAAAAAAAAAAAAAATCATAGCTTTATTTTTAGAGAGATGGAAGACAAAGACCGGGGAGCGGCCATTTTGATAGCTGATCACTCCTTGGGCAGCAGACAGCCAATCAGCGCCACCTGGTCACAGAGAATCAGCTCCGCAAAATGGCATCCGGGAATTCCAAAACACGTTGTTATCACTTCTGATCAATGCTCCACAGTATCATTCAAAAGCCAATTAAATCAGACAGACTTGGTCTTTTGCCTGATTAAACGTTGCTCTTTAGGTTTTAGTTCCTGTTTTAGAAAAGTTTTTTGGATATTAGAGAATTACAGTGATAACAGAGAGAATCTGTCAGTGATTTGAGGGGCTGTGTATCTCTACAGCCTGCGTTGCTTTTTTTTAATTTTATTAATCTGGCTTTGTTATTCCAGAAAGAAAGTGGCTGAGAAAGAGGAGAATGTGGAAAATGTCTATGAGAAAGCCGGCAACGATATTTACTGCAACATAACTCCTGTAAGTAAAACATTTGTGAAGAAACTTGAGACTCTTTGGGCAGAACTACCCTGTCAACCAGACTGCTGAAGGCTTGTGGGTCTTGACAGCATACTAATGGTGGCACAGTCTGCCGCTTTCAAAAATTCCATCCATTTTGAGTAAAAAAACTTCCATTCTTGTCTGCTCCCATTTTGTATGAAGGCTCCACTTATCTTCTACAATTCCACCCTTCAGATCCCACTCAGATTCATGACTTAGCATCACAGAAACTATGTGCATGTAAGAGTTTTATTTGCTCTTATGTCTTCTAGTGTTAACGCATGTAAAAGAAACCTAAGCTGAGTAGGGTACCCATAATTGTGTCTAGATCTAGAGATTCCAACCTCTCTGGACCAAAAAATAAACAAACAAAGTGGGGTTGTTTTGGTAATCGATGCAAGGTGGGATGCCAAGGGATACATTTTTCTGAGGGTGCCATTGGCCCCAGAATTAGCTTGGGCATGTCGTTGGCTAAAACACCATTATTAGGGCTAACCAGTTCTTTGTTTGCCATAGAACATCCAACTGGCTTCTGAGAAAGACCCAGCAGACAACGAGCCAAAGTCCGAGGATACTTCCATATACATGAACTTTGAAAAGGAGCTGGAGTACGCAAGCCTCGATTTTTCAAAGTTGACGCCCAGAATTGTCGCTGAGGAACAGGAAGTAGAATATTCCGAGATCAAATGTGCCCATAAGCCGGCTGGGAATCCCAACTGAACCATCGGGGAAAAAAAAGATATATCAACAGTGAACACCAGGCACTAAGACAGGGGAGTCCACGTTTTTTCGTGTTGGGCTAAAAAATGTTTTTCTCATTTACAACAATGGCTGGAACAGAAAAATGTTTGGTTATTTAAGAGTAATATAAAAGCAGTTCAATGAACTATATTTAAAACTAAATGAGAATATGGGCAGCTACGTCAGATGGGCAGCACCTAGCTGTCAAACGGGCCACATGTTGGATGTCCCTGCACCAAGATGTTGGAATGTCATTAAATTCTTAGCTATAATAAGGATATCAGGACAAAATGTCTGCCAACAAGACTTCAAACCGTGTTTTTTTTTTCCCCAAGTCAGATTATTGTATCCATTTTGCTTCTGAAATATGGCTAGTCGTCTTGCCATCTCATCTCTCTGTTGAGATGCAATGGTTTCTTCAAAACACTTGCGGTAGATACAAGCGACTTCTGTTGAATCAAGCCAGGCGGAGCAAAAAGGAGAACTCTGTGAGACCATAGCATCAAACAATGTTTCTAGCACTTCCGTCTCCAGATCTCTACAACTCTCCTGGGAGAAAACTATTTCTTTTGGCAGTTCATTGAAAATATTCAGTTGTCCATCATGACTGTTGGCCAAAGACGAAGTCATCAGAGCATTGGCCAAAGTCTTCAGCCCACTGCTCAGCTTTGTGTTATTTCAGAAATACATTTTCTAATACAGATGTATTTATTAGAATTCTTACTGGTATTTTAGATCTGTTTTCAATTTAAGGCATGATAAATATGTAGGTGTTATTTTTGCCGTAAAGAGAAAAATCAAAGCATTGTGTACTAAAGAGTCATAATTGAACAGACAGAATTCACTGCTTTACTACCAAAGACAAAGATTAGTTAGATAACATCAAACTGCCTCTCTCATGCCTGCTTCACAGTGAGATAGATCTCCTCTGCAATGGCTTTATCAGCCACTCACCCCACACGTTCCACTCTGCCCATCTGGCCTCCCAGAAGTCATCCATTAACACCCGCTTGCCCATTTCCTGTGTCAGTGTATCACAATAGGAACCCTCCCATCTCCAGCTCAATATTACGTGTCTTAAACGGACCGTCTAGACCCCAAACTCACTTTGGTGCAAGATGAAGATCACTGTTTGTATAATGCACAGGTTTTTATCCCTGTGTGATTTGATGCAGGCATTCTGTTAATATTTGAACGAAAGCCCTCCCCAGTGATTACTCTGCATGTTTACTGCAGGTGCGGCAGCACTAATTTTAAAGTCACTGAGGATATAATGCTTTGTTTCATATAGTCACTTCCTGTGCTCCTGAAATTGAGTCCATTGAGTGGCCTATGAGTGACCTTGATCTTGTACACAGTAGTGCAACACATTGTCTGATGGCATCACTAGAGAGATAGGATATTCCATTCATTTGAATGGCATTATTCTCATTGGTTCCTGAAGCAAAATGAAGGATATTACGTTTACTCATGTAGTGTGGGCAGTGCTTGTTTCTTGCAAACTCCTGTAATTTCACAATTTCTTCGAGCTGTAAGTATTTTATATTTTAAGCGATGCAAAACGTAAGACATGCATTTTAAAGTACTATGAAAGCCGATTAATATGCATTACTATTTGTAAGATGCATTTTGGGCACCAGACAGTACATTTAAGTGTGAAATGCGCTGGTTGGTAGGTAACCATAGTTTTGATGGTAGAATAGCTTTGTTCCTCCACAAGGTCTATCAAATATAGGAGAACTCCCAACTCCAACCAAAGAGTACCTTAAGTGTGAAACGCATTGGGTGGTAGCTATGTATAGTTTTATTTTCCCCTGTCTGCTACCAGCTTCTAATTTTAAAATGTATATGGATGAATTGGCATTTAAGAATGTGTTCAGAAATCAAGAAATTAAGACAGAATAGATACTACACCCCAGTAGCTTCTAAAGAAGAGAAAAGTCTACTCAGGACAAATTAGTGAATAATTTTAATATTTAAAACAAATGGCGTCTTATTCTGTAGAATTATAACACAACAAATAGGTTTTATATTTACCTTCTGCGATGCTCTATCTTACAATGTTCCAGGACCAGGTAGAGGTCAGAGCCACAAATGGGCGGGGTTACATGACATCAGGCAATGCGCCATGTCTTCACAAGCTTGACATCCATTGGATTGGGCTGTTTTGCATTTAAACTATGCATATCTCATGGAACTACGACATGCACCATCACCCACGACATGCCTCATCACATGCCCCATCACATGCCCCATCACCCACATTGCACACATATTAAATGCCCAATCACCCCATAACATGCCCCCATCACCCTCATTACATACCTTCACCATGTCCATTAATTGCCCCCATTGCCCTGATTAATTGGAAGGAGCTAAAGCTTGCTGAATGGTGGGGGAGGAAGCAAAAATGTTAGAAGCACCAGAAGTGTACTTTAACAGCCTCTGGCAAAGTGCCGCCCTCTTCTGTCAAAGTGCCGCCCTAGGCGAGTGCCTTGTTTGCCTTGTGGAAGATACACTACTGGTTATACACTGTACACAGATGGCAGTTATGCTAGGTTAGCACCACATGTTTTATGGGACAGGACTATCGCATTATCCTCAGGATCATTGGCATCTTGGATAAGATTCCAGGCATTTAAATAGATGAAAACAGGCTGAAAACAGACTGGCCCTGATGAAATGATATGCAACTGAGTTCATTCATCACAATTTTTAATAAAATAAAAAAAGGTTTCATTTTACATCCAGCTTTTCAGTGTTACATCACTGTATCACATCACTGTATCACATCACTGTATCACATCACTGTATCACATCACTGAATCACATCACTGTATCACATCACTGAATCACATCACTGTATCACATCACTGTATCACATCACTGTATCACATCACTGAATCACATCACTGAATCACATCACTGTATCACATCACTGTATCACATCACTGTATCACATCACTGAATCACATCACTGTATCACATCACTGTATCACATCACTGTATCACATCACTGTATCACATCACTGAATCACATCACTGTATCACATCACTGTATCACATCACTGAATCACATCACTGTATCACATCACTGTATCACATCGCTGAATCACATCGCTGTATCACATCGCTGAATCACATCGCTGTATCACATCACTGTATCACATCACTGTATCACATCACTGTATCACATCACTGTATCACATCACTGAATCACATCACTGTATCACATCACTGAATCACATCACTGTATCACATCACTGTATCACATCACTGTATCACATCACTGAATCACATCACTGTATCACATCACTGAATCACATCACTGAATCACATCACTGAATCACATCACTGTATCACATCACTGAATCACATCACTGTATCACATCACTGTATCACATCACTGAATCACATCACTGTATCACATCACTGTATCACATCACTGAATCACATCACTGAATCACATCACTGAATCACATCACTGTATCACATCACTGAATCACATCACTGTATCACATCACTGTATCACATCACTGAATCACATCACTGTATCACATCACTGAATTACATCACTGTATCACATCACTGAATCACATCACTGTATCACATCACTGTATCACATCACTGTATCACATCACTGTATCGCATCACTGTATCGCATCACTGAATCGCATCACTGTATCACATCACTGTATCACATCACTGTATCACATCACTGAATCACATCACTGCATCACATCACTGCATCACATCACTGAATCACATCACTGTATCACATCACTGAATCACATCACTGAATCACATCACTGTATCACATCACTGAATCACATCAATGTATCACATCACTGTATCACATCACTGTATCACATCACTGTATCACATCACTGTATCACATCACTGTATCACATCACTGAATCACATCACTGTATCACATCACTGTATCACATCACTGTATCACATCACTGAATCACATCACTGTATCACATCACTGAATCACATCACTGAATCACATCACTGTATCACATCACTGTATCACATCACTGAATCACATCACTGGATCACATCACTGAATCACATCACTGAATCACATCACTGTATCACATCACTGTATCACATCACTGAATCACATCACTGTATCACATCACTGAATCACATCACTGTATCACATCACTGTATCACATCACTGAATCACATCACTGTATCACATCACTGTATCACATCACTGAATCACATCACTGAATCACATCACTGTATCACATCACTGTATCACATCACTGAATCACATCACTGTATCACATCACTGAATCACATCACTGAATCACATCACTGAATCACATCACTGTATCAAGAAACAAGATAATAGACAGCCAGCATAAATCTGCCAGTTACCAATCCCAGGAGAGGGTTAATGGGGGTAAACTGTGACTTAATAAATAACCACAGAGAGCAAGGCATGCTCAGGAAACCCACCAAAATGTAACGCTTAGTACATTTACTTTATAAACCTAACAATATAATCATTTTCATATGGATATATACACAATATATACACACAACGTATACACACAACGTATACACACATTATATACATACCATATACACACACTACTGTATATATATATATATATATATATATATATATATATATATATATATATACATACACACAACATATACACACAACATATACACACACATTATATATACACACAATATATACACACAACGTATACACACATTATATACATACCATATAAACACACATTATATACATACCATATACACACACTACTGTATATATATATATATATATATATATATATATATATATATATATACACACAACGTATACACACAACATATACACACAATATATATTTACAAACAATATATACATTCACAATATATACACACTAAATGTACAAACTATATATACACACTATATGTACACACAATATATACACACTATATGTACACACAATATATACATATATATATACTATATATACACACAATATATATACACACAATATATATTTACAAACAATATATACATTCACAATATATACACACTAAATGTACAAACTATATATACACACTATATGTACACACAATATATACACACTATACGTACACACAATATATATATATATATATACTATATATACACACAATATATATACACAATATATACACACAACGTATACACACAACGTATACACACATAATATACATACCATATAAACACACATTATATACATACAATATACACACACTATATAAATATATATATACACACAACGTATACACACAACATTTACACACACATTATATATACACACAATATATATTTACAAACAATATATACATTCACAATATATACACGCTAAATGTACAAACTATATATACACACTATATGTACACACAATATATACACACTATATGTACACACAATATATATATATATACTATATATACACACAATATATATACACACAATATATATTTACAAACAATATATACATTCACAATATATACACACTAAATGTACAAACTATATATACACACTATATGTACACACAATATATACACACTATACGTACACACAATATATATATATATATATATATATATATATATATATATACTATATATACACACAATATATATACACAATATATACACATGATTTGTACACACAATATATACACACTATATGTACACACAATATATACACACGATATGTACACACAATATATATATATATATATATATATACTATATATACACACACAATATATACACACTATATGTACACATAATATATACACACTATATGTACACACAATATATATACACTATTTATACACACAATATATACACACTATATGTACACACAATATATATATATTTGTGGTCATGGCATAAGCCGTAGTATAATTGACATATGACAAACATAGAATGGCAAAGTCAGTTGTGGTGTGCCTGAACTGACGAGGAAGTAGGCCTGAAAAGAGGGCAAAAAGATATAATCATTTATTGATCTGAAAACTCGACATAACATATTACATATTCATGGTTCTGAACGCCAGGCGTACTTCTTGTACAGGCTGAGGAATGTAGCGGGTATAAGCTGTGGATTTCCAACGGCCTAATATCTTGATAATGTGAGCCGGTATATTCTTTTTAGAAGCTGTAGTTGCGGCTCCTATGCGGAAGGAGTGTCCAGAATAGCTGGCTGGGTTCACACCCAGCCGGATCAACAACATCCTAACATACGTCATGAATTTGCTCGTAGTGAGTATATTACCGTGCAAGGACAGGAGTGGTTGTGTTGGAGCCATATTACAGAAAGCCAGAAAAGTGTCAAAAACTGCCACCGGACACCAGATATTACTAGTGGGGTAATAAGGTATAATTACTGTCTGATCTTTGGCGCTAGTTTTGGTGTGGTGTAGAGATAGCTGATAGTGGTCGTGCACCCTTATGAGATCGGATCTAGTAATGAAGGTGAGTGAGTTAACGCTAGTGGTGGTGAATTCTCTAGGCCGCAGAAAACCGTAGAAAGCTAGATAGATGGCTGTTTTAATAACATGATTGGTATGGCCTTCGAATGGTGAGGTGTCTAGTAGATTAGACAGTGCTTGGAATAATAAATCGTGGATGGGTAGTCTAGTAGGTGCGGGTGTAGGAGTGGAGTCCTTGATACCTTTAAGTATAGCTTTAACTTGGTAGGAGGATAGAAAACGTTGTTTGTTAGGCCAAGTAGTGAGAATGTGGTGTTGAATACCTGTGATATACAATTTAATGGTGTTGTATGATAATGTAAGATGAAGGTGGCAAAATGAGATGAAAGCAATGATGGTCTCCATGGAAAACTGGTCAACAATATCAAAATCCAACAAGAATTTATTAAATACATCAAACGCTCTACCATATGCTTTCTTAGTATTAGCAGAAAGACCGAGCTGTGAGAGTTGCCGCCCATGACATAGCAGCTTTTTTAGTCCCAGACCATCTCCTGCCATTGTGGAACGGGAGTTGGTATAAGGGCAGCTGTTGGCAGGGCGTCCCGGAATTCCTGAAACCGAGACCGTGACAAGTGATCAGCTGCAACATTAAGAAAACCAGGCACATGAACACAAGACAAAAGAAAACTGTGTCTGGCGGCCAGCCATGAGAGGGTCCTCATGAACCGCATGATGGCCAGGGAAGAGGAACGTCCCTTATTCACAATGTGGCATGTAGCCAAGTTGTCAGAGAAGCAACGAACAGTATTCCCCGACCAGCCTGCTCCCCACTTGACTGCTGCCGCCACGATAGGATACAGCTCAAAAAGTGCTGAAGTTTCCTTAAACCTGGGAACCTCTGTAATCTCTCCCGGCCATTTACCATACATCCAACTGTTGCCCCAAATAGCGGCAAAACCAGAAGTGGCTGCTGCGTCTGTCCAGAGTGATACCGAATGTTCCGACCAAACCGGGATAAAGATGCTTTTCCCGTTCCAGTTTAGCAAAAACTCCTTCCACATACGAAGGTCAGCAGTGGCATGTATGTCTAGTGTAATGCGGGATGCGTCGGTTTGAAACATAGAAAAAAGGTGAAGCAACCTGGAAATGAATGCTCTCCCCTGGGGAATAATTTTCATAGCGAAGTTGAGTGAACCCAACAGGGATTGCAGTTCCAACCTATTACATGAGCCCCCTCCCAAGTAAAGATCGATGGCTGTCAGAATGCGATCAATCTTGTCCCTGGGGAGGCTAGCCTGCATGTTCACAGAGTCAAGTACTACCCCTAAGAAATTAATTATAGTATCGGGACCTTCAGTCTTAGTTGGCGATACCGGAACTCCTAACTGAGTAAACAGTCGTGTGATTGATTGAAGGCTAGTGGGAGGTGCTGAGTTACTCTCAACAGTCAGGAAATCGTCCAGGTAATGGATAACTGTGGGGCACTCACAGAGGTTAAGCAGCATCCAACACAATGTCTCCGCAAAAATATCAAAAATCTTGGGGCTGCTCTTTGAACCAAACGTGAGACGAGTGAAAAAGTAATATAAGCCTCGCCACTTGATCCCATGTAAATGCCATAGGGATGGATGAATGGGGAGTAACTTGAACGCGTTGACAATATCTGTTTTACCCAACCAAGCCCCTACCCCGGCTGAGAGGATGGCTGTGACCGCGTTATCTATGTGAGCATATTGGAGGGAGAATTCTTCGGATGGTATTAAAGAATTTAGACTTGGCGTAGGAGATGCATGAGGGGCTGACAGGTCGAGAATTAGCCTTTGCTTAAGTGAGGACTTGTTAGTGACTAGACCTATGGGATTAGTTCTCCAAACTGAGAACGGCGGGGAATCAAAAGGGCCTAACAAGAATCCTTGATCCAACTCCTTCTGAAGGAGACAGTCGATAGTGTCGGGTGCTGCAAGGGCTGTCTGTAAGTTATTACACTCCAGGATTCCTGTAGGCATGTGAACAATACCCGTGTGAAACCCTACTGTAAACCCCGTTACCAAAAAGTCAACGAGATGTTGTGATGGGTGAGCACGTAAAAGTTCTTTAAGCAGGGGAACACGAAGAGACGTCAGATACTGCTTAGGGAATAGTTTATTGGGGCACATAGTCTTGGCGTGAGCCCTGAAACAGTTGGAACAGACATGCAGAAGTCTGCAGGCACTGTAGCCGCAAGACCCGGCATTGAAATTGTTACAGACCTGTGACTTGCCCAAGAATACAACATCACGGCCTAGCTTATCTTTAAGCACCCTGCCAGACCTCCCTGTGGGAACTACATTAGTGGGTGAAAAAACAGCATTCACATCAGGGCAATTAGGACATAAATTAGCCGTGTGGGAATTGGAAGAACAAATGGCACAAGCCGGGGTTTTAAGTCCCGCAAAGGTGCCGGCAAAACAGCTCAGTATCCAGCACACCCCAATCGGCTCGAATATTGAACTGAGCAAGAGTGGCAGCTGCCCTTGCTGAGAAAGCACGGTGGTAGTCGTAAAAAGACGTACCACCGTACTTGTGACCCAAATCCACCAGTTTGTGGAGGTAAAGGTCTAATTCCTCCCTCCTATCCGGATATACAGAGCACAGGACGTCTCTGTATATGCCAAAAGCTAAAACAAATTCTGGGATGGAAAGCTTTTGATTTAACCTAGGATCTCTGGACTTGAGAACCACTGACACATCCCCATATGCATACGTCTTATTCTCAAGGACATCTTGTGAGGCAATCAAAAGTGATACCAGATTGATATCCTTTCCTTCCAAGATGTCCTTTCTGGTTTTAGCGGGCACCATGTGTGCTGGGGTGATTATATGCGGGTCTTTAGAACTAGCTGGTAAATTACCCGGTAGGGGGTCCAGGCATACTGCAGCAACTGGGCTCCCCGCAGCAGCAGGTGACCTATGCTGGTCCCCTGCGTCCATTTTGTCCAGTCTGTCTGCAATCCGACCCAAAGAGACCAGGACTGATGACAAAACCGACTGCAGATCTGAGGACTGGCTCCCGCTGGATCCTTCCCCTGCCCCAGAGTTATCAGTCTGGGTATTTAAAAGTCTGTACAGCTCAGCTTTCCTGGCTGTAGCGGGGAACGGAATATTCCTTTTCCTCAATTCGGCCGTAATTCTCGGGACAGTCCAAGCCCTGAGTGAAGCAGGGCTCGCGCTGTCGTCACCCCGCGATGGTGTGACCGACCTAGCTGGTGTACTGGCGATGGACACATCTTCCCTTTCTTCAGGAACTTGAGACATGCTATAACATAAAATAGTATTGTTAACCGGGGGCTACCCAACTGGCTGATGAACTAATGCCAAGCGGCGAAGGATTATTAAGCAATGTGACAGGTGAGGCCCTACTAGTGGCCAAGCGGCCTTGAGAGGCACTATCTATGAATTGGCGCGAGTGGGGTACGAGGCCATTGGCATTATGGCGGGGTGGTGGCCTCTCAGTGACTTGGAAAGACATAAGACAGAATGGGAGTGACAAGTGAGGCCCTCTCTATGCAACTAAGCGAGGCGGCTAGCTATGAATGGGCCCGAGGGGATGCCGTACCTCCGAATTGAGGATGGGTGTTGGCCTCGCGGGACCACTAACGTAAGGCGTAGAAGGCCAGAAAATTTACCTAGTGGGTCCTAATTTGGGATGCCAGTATCTATACACACCTTAAAGGGTAGGGGAAGTAGTTGAACACGTGACGTACGTTGGCCGTTAGCAGATAAATGTATAGGAGATCCGACGTGACCTACAAGAGTAATTGACGTTCGAATGGGTAAAAGAAAAGTGCCCCTAAAAATCCAGCCAATCTGAGACCCACCAGCAGTACTAACTAGTAGTGAAAAAGTGCAGAAAGTGGACACGTGACCTAGGTGAGCTTGTAGTAACCTACTAGAGTAATATGAACTTATGAGGGTGAAACGAAGGAGCCCCTAACCCTCAGGATGATCAGATACCTAAAACAATATTTCAGCAGAATAGGCAACTGAAAACTCCAAAAGCAAGGATGCTTAAACCCCGTAATACAGAAATATCCCGATGAATCTGAATTAGTGCGACCCATATAGGAAATGAAACATGAAACCGACCCATGCAAGTGAAAAACAGGTGGTGGGTAGCAAAACCCGGTGGACTCGGTGCCGAAAAACTGAATGCAAGAGGTCGATCGAAAACATATACAACAAGTTTCCCAAAAGTGTAACCAGCATGAAACCTGTTTCAAAACAAAACCACATTTAAATCAGCTATATTGTGCAACATGCCATAACTTAATTGACCACCAGGGGACGTAGAACGCACTGAGAGTGCAGTAAGTAAAAACAACCACCAGAGGTCGCCCTAGGACAACAAATAGCAATTTAACAGTAAAAGCATTCGGGGAAAAGACGGGCCTAATACGAACTAAGGAAGCCTGCTCGTGGGAACCAGCCGAAAACCGAACGCCGGCACTCGTGTGAACAAACCGAAAGTTCATACGAGTGCGACCGAAACAACAGGGATGACGAAAAACGGCCGCGCCGAAAATGCGACGGCCGAGACTTACGATTCTGCAGCGAAGGTCTCGAACAGGAATTGAAGCCAGACGGGCGAAAACCGGAGGAGACAGCACTCGCAGGGCCCAGGAATCCACCAACGGAGGTACAGGTGAGCAGAATGGCGCCAGCAAAAACGGAAGTGACGATCTCTCTACCCACAATTCGCCAGACCCAACAGGTAATGAGGGAAGGGTTGATGCCCCTTTAAGAAGGGGAACCAAGCCCCTCCCACAACTTCAGGCCATGCCTTCCATATATATATACTATATATACACACACAATATATACACACTATATGTACACACAATATATACACACTATATGTACACACAATATATATACACTATTTATACACACAATATATACACACTATATGTACACACAATATATATATATATACTATATATACACACACAATATATACACACTATATGTACACACAATATATACACACTATATGTACACACAATATATATACACTATTTATACACACAATATATACACACTATATGTACACACAATATATATACACACTATATGTACACACAATATATACACACTATATATACACACAATATACATACACTATATATACACACACACAAAACAGTGCCTTGCAAAAGTATTCACCCCCCTTGGCATTTTTCGTGTTTTGTTGCCTCAAAACCTGGAATTAACATGGATTGTTTGAGGATTTGCATCATTTCATTTACAGAACATGTCCACAACTTTGAAGAGGTTGTTTTTTTTTTATTGTGAAGCAAACAACAAATAGCACAAAATAACAGAAAAAGTCAATGTGCATAACTATTCACCCCCCCCCCCGAACAAGTATCAGTTGTTCTGACACTATGTGTTCCGAAAAGCTCACAATCTACACAGTGCCATTTGCAACATTTGCACAATCTCTTTCCATCCTGACATTACACACAGGCATGATTGCCTAACCCTTCTGCGTCAGTGCGTTTACCGAAACACTGTATCAGTTGGTCATTAAGACTTCTGCATTCTACAGGTTTCAAAATAATATTCCTTTATTGGCCAGAGCACAAGAGCAAGACAAACAAAGTGATCAAAATGTTGAAAAGAACGAACGAGGAAGAATCCTATCAAGACGAGAAGAAAAATATATAAACTAACAAGGGAGAACAACACTGTAAGATCCTGGGAAAAAGGTAAAGAATAAAATTCTCTAATAACATAATAAATTATGATGCTGCTTGGCTAGGGTTTTTATCCCAAAAAATATCAGCCATACTGTTGCCTTCACAAACTTATTGTCATGCCCTTGACTGGGCGTCACCCCAGACAATATACCTCTGGTGGGCTAGAGAGAGCAGCGTTGGTTTCTGTTTGATTAGGATACAAGGGTCACTGATGAGTACAGGTGGATCATACTGATTGGTTTATGGTTGATGATTTGAGACTTTTCTACATGTCGGAGGAACCCACAAGGTTTGGCTCTTTACCATGCATGATTTCAGGACAACTGATGGCAGAAAATGAACTATATGTTCAAGTGAAAGATTGCAACAAGTGTAGATGTTTGCAATATACATACTTTAATGTAAGGTTACACAAAAGCTTATTAAGCCCTCTTTGCTTAGTATAGCTCTATCAGAGGGGGGACATGTTTAGAATCTTGGGTCAGATCCTTCACCAAGGATAAGAAAGATAAAGAAAGATCTGACCCAAGATTCTCCCCCTGAAAGAGCTATACAGAGCAGACCGAGAGGTCTCGGTGGGGGACACATGGGCTTATTTAAACAATGTACAAAAAGTTAATTTTGAGCAACATTTTGAAGGGCTTAGTTGCAAAGAGCATATCTGGGTCTGATTTTTAAAAGAGAACTTTCCATGGAATTCCGTCGTAACTGCTCCACTTTTAGGACCTTGTTCCATAATTGTCTTATTTTGGTTTTGCTTATTTGAGACAAATATTCCTTTTTGTTAAAATGCTAATGTTATTGTTACTTCAGTAAACATTTGCATTTGACTGACTCTAAAAAAACAAACAAAAAAAACCAAACGTTTTTTTATTGTTGCAAAATTACCGAATATAAATATACAAACATTTAAAGTGATTCCAGGTGATAATCCTATGGTTAAACATGCCCCCCCCCCCCCATTGCGTTTACATTGTATGACATTGTATGACATATATTTTTATATACAATCCCATAGTTTACACCTCATATCTTACCCACATTCCTTCATATACCTTAATTCATACTATCATTCATACTTCATTCATACCTCCCCTAGACCTGTGGTTAGTTCCATTTCTACTTTGTTCTATCTAGCCATGGTGACCATGTAATATTTTTCAATTTCATCCTAATTATTCAAGTAATAGCCCTTTTCCATCATGGATTGATTCCAACATTTTTCATCTATGAATACAGCTAACATAAAATTCATCTACAAGATGTGGGCCGGAAGGGACTGTTTTCATCAAGAGGTCAGCCATCTTGTTCTGACCTGTATTCTGTCCTTCTTATGTAAAGGTGAGTTTAGTCTACTCTTTAATACACTGAACCTTCATTCCATGTATTAGAACATAATTAGGAGGTGAATTCAAGAGGTTTAAATTGTAAAATTAGTAATGCATTGCCCCTGTTTTCCTGACTCTTTTTAATTGTTTTGTCTCTGATGTTTTGTTGACAAGATATCCCTAATCATAGTTGATTAGAAATCAAGCACTAGGACACTGACTTATCTCCAGTAACTGCTCATGGGTGTGGTCCATGAGACGGACACTCTGGCAGACCAATACAGTGAAGTGCCTTTCTGCCACAGATCACTCTGGAAGAATGCTGGAAGCGAATCTCCTACTGCTTAGTTTTTCCCCAGATAACCAGTGATATTTTCCAAATGAAATTTGATAAAAAAAAAAGATAATTAAAAAAATGGGTAAATCAACACAATAAAAAGTTTAAAATGTTTCTCCCTTTTTAATATAAGGTTTTACAAGTGTTTGAAGAAATAAGGGGTCAGGCTGACATATTTAAGAGCCGATATGATTTGGTTTGGAGTACTTTTAGACTTCTATATAAAAAGCTAGCAAAAGAGCAATATACCAGAACAGTTATTTTTTTAATTTAGCACTTTATTTAACCTTGATAAATGACTAGCCTTTATACTTTTTTAAATGGTTTAAATGGTCAAAGAGGGACACTTTTTTGTTTTTGGAGGAAGGGGAGTGGTTCATGGTGTGGCTATTGGCGGGGGAATTTTGTAAATTTATTCAGGGCAGACTCAGAGCTGTCCATGAAATTTGGTAAAACATACATCCACTGCATTATAAAGCAGAGCTATGAAGGAGTTGTATTACTGTGGAGCTCTGTGATAGACACATCTAAAATTCCGAGCTCCTTGAAAATAGGGACCAGAGGTGTGAAGAGAGAGATGGTTTTGGAACAAAAAAGGGACTGTCCCTCCTAAATTGGGAGACCATAAGCATGGTTTCTAAACTAGACTACACAATTTCACAATACACCTTTGTAAATTATTACCTGGCTTATATATTGTCCTTGCATCACACTTTACTGTATTTTAGTAACTTCCTAGTTACTCAGCCTTGACTCAATTTAACTGACATATCTTACTCAATGGTGATTTAATATGATTAACCCCTTTTAGCACCACACTGTGTGTTGCTTCCTCCTTGTGGAGGGGAAGAATTATTTGCCAAAACATATTTCATATTAATTTGTAATATTTAAAGAGGGATAAAAGGTATTTTTTTTTAAAGGCTAAGAACACAATGCTTTTTTTATTTTCTCTCTCATGATTTCTGCTGTATTAAAAACTTTAAATGCAGACATTTATTATAATAGGGAGGATTCATTTGACATTTTTGGCAAGCTTTTGCAGAGAGGAAAGAATCTTCAGACTCTCCCAATACTACAATGTTGCTTTCTTGGTGAACTCTGAATGTATCAGAATCCACAGCTGTAGAAGAGTATCATTGTGTAGATCTCTGAGAGGTAAATATTGCTACATTGACAAGTTTATAGGAATGCCAGGAGATCATCTGAAACAAATGAATCTATTTTTAAATAGCAGTGCTTAAATAAAACATCAATAACTTGTCAAGTATCACAAGCAGAGAGAAGATTTTAAAAACATATATACATTTTTATTGACCTTTTATCTAGTCTGTGGGAAATTCACTCTTTAATTGAAATTTTTATATATTTCTTTTTACAGTTAATGTATGTCAGAAGTTCTCCAGTTACACTATAAATGTCCCAAAAGAAGTCACAGGGCTGAAGGGTCACTGTGTATATATCCCCTGCACTTTCGGCATCCCTGAAAACAAAACTCTGTCTGCAAAAGCTACAGGACTTTGGTATAAAGTAGATTCCGTTTTAACGCAAAATATTGTAGCTTCTAAAACCGACTTGGGTAACACAAGAGAGAGGTTCCTCTTGGCTGGTGATGTGAATAAAGGAGACTGCTCCCTGTCTATCAGCGACTTACAATACAGTGATGAGTCACAATATATGTTCAGAATAGAAGATGGGTCACTAAAATATAACTACATGGAGGTGCAGCCCAAGGTCAATGTGAGAGGTGAGAGGAACAGAGGATTTGGAATTTCTGTATTATTAAAATAAAACTGTAGAGTATGGTGCCATGTTAAACACTCTTAATGTTTTATATGAGTTTATGTCTTATGTTATATATCCACAGGGGTTAAACATGATCCTATAGCTGGTTTCAGTATACGAGCCCCAAGAGAAGTGAGAGTTCAACGGGGACTCTGTGTGAACATTCCCTGCTCTTTTAGCATTCCAGCTAAAAACACTCTATCTGGAAATGCTCGGGGAACTGTGGCACAAAGGTTCTAGTTTCGCTATCCACAGCCCCGTGGCATCTAAATTTGGTTCTGAAGATAACCTAGGAGGAAGGTTCTCTCTGACTGGGGACATGAGTAAAGGAGACTGTTCCTTCAGTATCAACGATGTGCAAGCGAGTGATGAGTCAACATATAGGTTCAGAATTGAAGACAAGGTTACAAAGTTCAACTACCTGGACATCCAACCCTTAGTTCAAGTGATAGGTAAGTAAAATGGACACAATTTGAAGCTCACAAGTGTGCTGTTGTGTACTATGGGATTGCATCAAGTGTAACTTGTATTACATAGAAATGCATTAGTGAAAGAATACAAATAAAGTATATAACCCAGCACTCTTTCTTTTTGTGCATAGTTCTATCAGGGGGCTGACATGTTGTTCAGAATATTGGATCAGATCCTCCTTCATCCAGCATCAGATACGACCCTTGATTATTCATGTCAGCCCCTTGATAAAGCTATAGGGAGCAAAGGGGGCTCAATAAGGTACTTTCCTTTTATTCTTTCATTAAAGTATTTCTATTTAATTACCAATGACAATCTATAGTAGGGTTCCATCATATGTTTGTGCAAATAGTAAGGAACACACAGAGGGGTAGTTACATAAAATTTGTTGCCTTTTAAAATTGGAATAGAGTAAAGTGTGGCAACCAATAAACCAGTGGTCTACAGTGTTGGTTGAAAGCATTATAACCAAGTTTTGAGCCAACATAATTCTGCTGCCGATGGAGACAGTTTTCTGAACTCTTTATCCACAACCCCATTTGTTTCATCGACCTTTAGATCTCACAGATAAACCTATAATATTTCCCATGACCAAGCTGGTGGCTGGTAAGGAGGCAACGGTGACCTGTGTGAGTCCAGGAAGGTGTGCCGGTTCTGCTCCTAAGATCACATGGGAAGGAACGGAAGACCTTCAAAGTGCACGAACCCAGGTTAACAGAATGGATCATGAAGACGGTAACAGGACCTACTATTCGCACATCACATTCCATCCATTCACTGAAAACAACAACACTTTACTAAGATGTACAGTGACTTACACAAACAACGGGCCCTCTACCAGTGCGAGCATCTTCCTAAACATTGAATGTAAGTTTACTCTCAATGTACAAAGTTCTCATTGGACTTTCTTTCTTATATCCACCAACGCGGCCATATTCTGGTAGCCATTGAGGATCAATCTAGTCAAGTGAAACAAGGCACTCGCCTAGGGAGGCACTTTGTCAGAGGGTGTTAAACCCCACTTCTTCCCTCCCCCACCATTCAGCAATCTTTAGCTCCTTCAAGGTAATCAGGGTGATGGGGGCATGTAATGGACGTGGTGGGGGCATTTAATGAGGGGGATAGTGGCATGTAATGGGTGTGCAAAGTGGGTTATGTGGGCATGTAATGGGGTGATTGGGCTTTCAGTGTGTGCAATGTGGGTGATGGGACATGTAATGGGGTGATGGGGTATGTTTTGGGTGTGCAACATTGCTGATGGGGCATGGTGTAGGTGTGCAATATGGGTGGGGGTGCCCGAATTTTTTCTGCCTAGGGCATGTCTAGTGGCTAGACATCAAATTGAGGCCCCTGATGCTGCTGATAATCTACAAATCCCATCATGTTATAGAAATCAATATTTAATATTTATATTTAATCCTTGAAGGTAATCATGATAGTTGCAGTGCAGAAATGTTGGAGGACCACAGTTGGACACCTATGGTCTAGTCTAGTGGAACAGAAACGCAAAGTTGTGGAAAAAATAAATATATATATATATATGTACATATGTCAGTCGCATTGCTTGAAAACTGGTACAAGGCCTACAAAAGATAGGGTTACGTTCCAAGCAGTGCACTGATTTGCTGCTCAGTGTGTTTATCCAATCAAAATGCAGTTAGAATCCCAGTCACAGTGACTGACCAGAAAATGTGTAGACGAAAATAATGTAATGGCAGCCTCCACCTTCCTGAAACATTGAAAACCAAAAATGTAAAATTCATAACATAAATTCCACATATTTCTTTTTACATTTATTTTTGCATGTGAATTGACACATTAGTGTCACTTTAAAAGCTTCTTAAATTAGCTTTGTCCAGGTATTTCTTTAAATGACTAATGCTAATGTTGTTGTTTCAGATGTGCCAGAAAATCTGGGGCCTGAAGAAGGCATTCCATATAGTAACGTATTACTTTTGTACTATTTCAGATAAGTAGATTTCGAATGTAGCTGTATTGCTTGTTGTATCACACGTGATCCAGTATAATTTCACTATTAAACCACCTGGAATATGTCAGAATTGTAAAAATATTTGATGGTTTCAGATTTACAGTATTTTTTTATTTTATTTTGTGATTATTGATGGATTTTTCAACACACTGTATTTTTATTTTCCAAATTTTTACTTTTTAGGTTTTAAAGAATCTGATTATGATCAGTGAAACGGCACATACACTACACAACTTGATATATTGACAAACATATTACTTTGTAGATTATGGACACATATATATCATTGCTGGGATTGTAGTTGGAACTATCCTTGTTCTAATCCTGTTGTGCATTGGACTGCTCTGCTGTATCAAGAGTTTGAACAAGAGTAAACTAAAAGGTAAGAGAATAGGGAATCCAACATATACATACATTTATTACACAGTACACAATGGTGCTGTAGATGACATTGGTAGCATAGTGGTGTGTATACATCCAGTTGTTATTCCACAACCAATAGAATCAGAAAGAGCTTTGTGCACACTTAGATGGACTGTCACTTTGGACCATACTATTTGTGAAGGTCAGTATTGGGTTCTAGTAGTAGAGCAAACCACTTTTAGAGCTTTTCCCCAGAAATTATCTTTATAGATAACTCATATTGTGTAGAACTAGGAAAGAAAATAAAGAAATATACTTATTAAAGTCAGGTTTAATTTCAAAAACCTAAATCCTGAAAAAAGTTTAAAAAATTGCCTAATGGGTTTTTTAAATGAACATTTGCATTTCTTCAGCAGTTTACTGAATTGTATTACTTATTGATCCATCTGAACTAATATTATTTGACTCTTTTTTAAATCAATAAGGAGATGGCAGCAGTGGTCTGGAGCAGACGACTGAAGTGGCAGAATCAGATTACGAGGTATCAAAATGACTGTATTATTACAGCTGACCATTCCCATCAGATTCAATCTAGCATATGTGCAACATTGTACTCTGTGTAATAATTAATTCCCTCTACTGTGCCATTTAAAACACTATACAATCTGAATTTATAGAAATATTTATGTACCGCATGAGAAATATACGTCATCAATATATCCAAGCATTCTGCCCTGTTTACACAATTTACTCATTCTCTCAATTACACTTTTCATTCAGTTTTTATGGGACAGAGATATCTTAAGAAAAAAAGTAATACAAAATGTATTAGACCAAACTGATACTTTTAAATAATACTTTGTGTTAATACAGGAATACATTCTTACACTATGAGGTTTACACTATGAGTAGGCAGTGTGGTTTTATACTGATTCATAGTCTTAAAATTACAATAAAATGTTTTCTCGGGTGGGATGGATTGGAATCTATTTTTTCTTATACAATTTCTTATCAATTTTTTTTTTTATTAAGAATCTGAAGAGCCAAAATCAAGACATCTATCACACAATGAACATATCAACGTAGAAGAAGAATTCAGACTGACTGGACAACTCTTACAGTGCTTGTATCTGGGGACCGTATTATATCTATAATGTAGACAAGAGGATTAAAGCTTTATTAAATATATTGCAAAATGTGAAAAGAAAATCCATACAGTCAAAGGTTTTTTTAAAAAAGGGACTGGTCTGCCGAGATTTATTTTCTTTCTTCTGCGTATGTCTCTAATATATGTGAAATGCGCTTATTTCTACATTAAAACAATTTACAGCTCTCCGGTGGTTTTACATTGAAATTCAATTTATATGAAATAAGGAGGGGCTTGGAGGGATGGGCAGGACTGTTTCTATAGCAACAGCAGTAATTCTATTTCACTTTACACACAGTTTTAAGGTGATAGCAAGAGCTGAAGTAAATAACCGATAAGATAGATCGGTTTATTTTTCTTTACTTTGCTTTATATACCCTTTACTTTAAAATGTATTATTTCAGAAACCATAATGGTGCTGGGGTGGCAGTAGAACACAAGCTAACCAAATAAAAGACTGGGAATAAAACATCCCCTGTGCAAAATGGAAGCACCCAAATCTACAAAACACCCAATGATGCTTCTAATATCTGCACACTGATCTGACAAAAAAATAATAATAATAATAGTGTAATATGTTAAAAACAGCTTGTTAAATAATAAATGAATGAGTCCAGCTACAATTAATTGTGGAGAGGCATAGCAACATATTGGTAATGGTCCATGGAAGGCACAATGGAAACACCGGTGTTTCAATCCAAACGATCATTTTAATAACAATGGATTTCAGAGTGCCATAGAATCCCGAATCTGTAAAATATGGAATACATAAACATAGCACACTGAAAGAGAAAGTCCAACCAATAGGACCGCCCCATGCAGCTGAAAAAGCTGGCGAGTGAAGAGAGACACCGTCCTGTAAGCTGAAGGCTGAAGAAAACGCATTTCAATTTTGGTTCTTGAGTCTTTGTCAGCGTTTAAAGAGTAGAATGGTTTTCCAGGATATACAATGTATCCGGAATTCGTTCTAGGGTTTGGTATCTTCTTAACCATCCCTTCATGAGACCCGCTCTTATTCACACTTTTTCCCAGAGCAGTAACGAGCTGGAGGAAACCGAGATACTAGCCTCAGACACATTTCATGTGTGCTTGTAACCTAGAAGTATATTGATCTTTTAACCCCTTTAAGGACACAATGTTTATACATAAGCTATGAATGTTAAAAAATGGGTCTGATTTGTAAGCATCGATTTAAGGCTAGCGTTTCCTTAAAAAAAAGTTTATACGATTATATATAGAGAGAGAAATTACAATTAAGAACACACATAACAACAAAAAAAAAAAACAAGAAAGCTCTGGTCCTTAACGGGTTAAAATGAACTTTGTAACTTCTGCTTTTACTCGTGTGGGAACATAGAAAGACATAGCATAGGAAGTTGAGAAATGACCACACTGAGCCAGGAGCAGAGACTGTGTATAACTCTAAACATGAACCCAAGTGGTAAATCTGAGATGTGGATGTGTGCACAGCACTAAACATTTCGTAGTAACTTTCTTCGACCCTTCCCGTTTCTACTCTCTGGAGAGTTTCAGTCGGGGGAAGGTGCTGTTCCTTCATCAATGTTTTGGGTGTGCAGTAGTTGTCTAAGAAAGCTAATTTATTTGGTGAGTATTGAATATCAAATTTAAATACCTCAAGATGTAGAAACATAGAAACATAGAATGTGTCGCTGGCAGATAAGAACCATTCGGTCCATCTAGTCTGCCCAAATTTTTTTTTTGAGTACTTTTATTAGTCCCCCGTTCCCGGTCTTATAGCTAGGATAGCCCTGTGTCCATCCCACGCATGCTTAAAATCCTTGACTGTGTTTACCTCTACCACTTCTGCTGGCAGGCTATTCCATACATCCACTACCCTCTCAGTAAAGTAATGCTTCCTGATATTACTTTTAAATTGTTGCCCCTCTAATTTAAGACTATGTCCTCTAGTTGTGGTAGTTTTTCTTCTTTTAAATATACTCTCTTCCTTTACTGTGTTGATTCCCTTTATGTATTTAAATGTTTCTATCATATCCCCCCTGTTACGTCTTTCCTCCAAGCTATACATGTTAAGATGCTTCAACCTTTCCTGGTAAGTTTTATCCTTCAACCCATGAACCAGTTTAGTAGCCCTTCTCTGTACTCTCTCCAAAGTATCAATATCCTTCTGGAGATACGGTCTCCAGTACTGCGTACAATACTCCAAGTGAGGTCTCACCAGTGCTCTGTACAATGGCATGAGCACTTCCCTCTTCCTACTGCTAATACCTCTCCCTATGCAGCCAAGCATTCTGCTAGCATTTCCTGCTGCTCTATTGCATTGCCTACCTACCTTCAAGTCCTCTGAAATTATTACTCCTAAATCCCTTTCCTCAAAGGGAACTTTGAGGCAGTATCTTTTCCATGGGACTTTGGTGAAATGATCACTGTGATTACTTGATTTGCGGTGATAAAATCAGCCTTCCTTTCAAGTCAGAAAGGAAGCTCCAACCCAGCCTTTTCTACACATTTTTATATTTTATATTTTTCCTAGGCTTTTTTTCTTCTTTCTTTCTAGAAAACTCAGTATGCCTCTCTAGAAATGTTGTACATATTCATTGGAATAAACCATGGAGATGGCATTTAACTGTTTTGGACAGACATCTGTTTTATAGTATGTTTCAGGAGGCAAACCTACAATCTGATGTGCTTTATAGAGTTCCATCCCTGGGAAATGGAAAAGGCAAGACTCACTCATCCTGAGACATACAATTTGATATTAGCTGTAAAATGAACTAAACAAGGAACCTGACGGGTTTCATAGCCAGGGAACTATATGTCTGTTATAGCTGAGCTTTCTCTCTATAGGTTTAACTGATATTTACTTCACTGGGAAATATTTATTGTATTGATACACCCCGTGTAAAGACAGCTGCCGAAATTCTGAGCATCAAGATGTGGCTTGGAGGATATTGGTTTACCCGACTTCTTCTCATTCTGCCTTTACTGTGGAAGAGTGAGTATAACCCTAGTCTATTTTATTTCATCTACTTATGGGACCCCGGACGGCTCTGACTGTGATATTACTAACATACTCTTATTATGTGCCTATGACTGCAACATCATTAACCCTATATTATCATATCGTTAGTGCAGCTGTGACGTCACTAATTTAACTTTCTAATATCGTTTTATGGATATTGGGGCCGAGATCTGGCTCTACTGGCATAGAATTGGTCTAGAAAGCTGCCATATAATCTGAACACCACTGTAATACCCTTATATATAAAGACGACATAATCTGATACAGTCATGTAGCACATGGTCTTATAATATTCTACATATAGTTGGTTTACATTTCTTTCCACAGATAATGATTGTGAGTCGGTACCAGGTTACAGTATAACGGCACCAGGTGAGGTGACAGTGCAGGAGGGTCTCTGTGTGCACATCCCCTGCACCTTCACCATCGATCCAAGATATACACTATCTGCCAATGCCAAAGGACTGTGGTTTAGAGGACCCATTAGCAGTGGAGGTCCTCTTGTGGCTTCTAAATCTGGTTCTGGGTCTAACACAGGAGGGAGGTTCATCCTGACTGGGGATGTGAGTAAAGGAGACTGTTCCCTCAGCATCAGTGATGTGCGGAAGAGTGATGAGTCAAGATATCGATTCAAAATTGAAGATGTAGTTAAATTTAACTATGTTGATGTCCAGCCCGGAGTTACAGTGACAGGTGAGTATAACATGGTCTGTGTGAACTCACTGCATTGTGATTATTTACTGCAATTTCAAATTTCTATAGCAAGGGGAGCCAGACATGTACTGCATTCTGAGTGACAGGTGTGCTGCCAATCTGGAGTGAACAGACAGCACACAAACCCCGGGATATACATGAGATACATCCAAGTGGCTGACAACAGCTGCAAATTTGGAATCACTCACTCTGTTGCCAATGCGACCAGCACGAAAAGTATACAAAGGTTTCCAAATACGCAGCTGCCATGATGTATTTCCGGAGTTTGTGTGCTCTCTGTTCGGGGCACACAAACTCTGGAAATACACAGCGGCTCGTGCAAGGTGTGCGGCGCATAGCTAGCACATATGGAGCATCCACGCCTGATGTACTGGCTGTACATATTGCCAGCTGGAGAATGACTTGCCCTCTCCAGTATCATTACTTTATATAAATGAGTAAGTCCTTTACAATCATCTGTAACAGTTTCCGGCTGAGTATCATGATAAATAAGTAGGTAAATGTGGTCCAAGACATCTGTCGTGTCTCATGTTAGCCATTATTGGTCTAGACATCCCCTGACCCTTAGAACTTCAGCTGTTGTGCATTGCAAATCTCATTATGCTGGCGGAGCATCATGGGAAATGCAGTCCAAAATGGATGGAGTGCCAAAGATTTACAATGCCAGCAACATGTGAGCACCGTGGGGTGTGAAGGTGTGCC
Organism: Pelodytes ibericus; assembly: GCA_036172795.1. NCBI lineage: Eukaryota > Metazoa > Chordata > Amphibia > Anura > Pelodytidae > Pelodytes > Pelodytes ibericus. The sequence continues at coordinate 69,953,938 of CM069866.1, forward strand.
CGATGTCAGAGTAGAGGCAAAGTGTCACATGACCTGTCGCACTATGTCTGATGCACAAACACTCTTCGTCCCATCTTTTGGTCCAGTTTGGCAGAGATTATTCTCTCACTTTATTATGTTCTGCTTCACCCAGATCTCACAGATAAACCTGTAATCTCTCCCACATCGAGTCTGGTAGCTGGTAAAGAGGTGACACTGACCTGCATGAGCCCCGGGAGATGCGCTGAGTTTAATCTAAGGTTTACATGGGACAGAACAAGAGAACTGCAAAATGTATCGATTCAGGATTATACAGTGGATTATGGAGACAGTAACAGGACCTTCCATTCAAACATCACATTCACTCCAACCAGTGATAATAACAAGTCTTCACTCACCTGTACAGTGACCAACTCAAATAGCGGGTCCTCAACCAGCGCAGACATCACCCTAAATGTTCAATGTAAGTATTATTTGCCTAATGGTCTACATACAAATAGAACAGCAAATAGAGGGCCTTCCCTGGAAGGAGATTGGGAATGAGAAGTGAAACGCGTGTACATATCAGGTATAGTGTTTTTGCATTTACTTCTGCATAATTCGAATGATTAACATTTAATTATTGATTTCATTGAAATTATTACTCTCTCAACATACTGGTTCCTTTGCATTAGATACAGTATACAAATGCACAATTAATATTACATTATCCCTAATATATTGTAATCTATGTTTTATTGTTTGCCAATAGTCCTACCTCATATAACTTAGAGTAAGCATAAACAGCATACGCCCTTAAGTTAATATTGGCTGAATTTTGACATAACTTTGAATATTTCAGATACATTGAGAGAAGCCCACCTATAAATGGATAAAAGGAGACCTGAGATAACTTTAAGGGAAGACTACATACATTGTTCCTATTTAGGAGGGACAGTGTCTATTTTCGCCCCAGATTTCTCTGTCCCTCATCCCTCCTCTAGTGTCCCTTTTTTTCAAGATGCTCATATTTTTACATGTGTATGAGTGCATCACAGAGCTTCAGATAAAGCCCATCACATATGGGTCTATTCAAGAAAATTCAACTTTGAAGGTCAGCTTTCATTTTGAGAATAATCAAAGTCGGCACCCAAGTTAAAAAATAAACCCAGATTCGAACCTTCCTCACTGAAAGTAGAGGAAGGTAAAATGATCAAAGCTATTTTGTTAGTGAATAGACCCAATAGTATGTTTAAAATGCAGTAAATATGTTTATATATATTTTTTTTGTAACTAAAATGCTTTGTACTTATTCTAAATGACTTATCAAATTTTATATATGGCTCTCAATGAGCCATAAATGTACCTAAATTTTCCACCCATAGACGCACCTTCAGCCCCTCACCCCGCAAACAAAAGTGCCCCTCTATGACCATTTGAAATATTGGAAGGTATGAGTCAATATTATTCATCATTTTCATTGTATCTCAGAGTACATTTTTAAGTCTTTTCAAAAAGACCCCTTCCGTTTTTGTTGCCCTCTAGGTATTTTTTTTTATTATTAATTGTTTAATATTCTTATTTCAGATCCCACAGGGAATCCACCAATCGCCTCCGATTTCACAAATGGTAATGTCTTTTTATTTTGGACATACAGTCACTAGTTATCTACATGAGATGTTTTTGTACTGAGGCCGACGATGGCTTGAATCGGTGGGGCAGAGAGAGGTGTTAGAAGGTTTCAGGCGTTTTCCCCACAGGAGCCATGTTTCCCCAAACGTTGGGATCTCAGAGGTTCTACAGCTACTTCTAGGATTCCACTGCCAAGTGAGGAAGCAGAGGTGACGGGCCATTAGAAAGCCATAAAAATATTTAGGAATCGAGTGTATCAATAGCAGTAACAGTCCAAGATCAGACCACATTCATATACATAAACATTAAACAAAGACACAAGCAGTCAACAGAATAGACATGATTGTGTATAAACTCATTAAGCACATCCATGTGCAGAAACATCCTGAAATGGCATAATCTCCCCTGAAGAAGCCATTGGAGCGAAACGCATTGGGAGTTTGTTTTCACTATTTGCTTCTATGCCAAGCAAGGAACCTTGTAGCTGTTGTATATATATATATCAATTGTCTATATATAGCTTCTACATGCTATTTTTATTGTCACTGTTTATTTTATACTGATTAAAATCTCCATGTAGATTTTAAAATGTAACTTGTGTCATCACCTTGTATACTATTCCCCCTTGAGAGCTAGAGCCCCCGCATACAGCCACCATACATGGTATGCCTATTAATCACAAAGTTGCAATATTTAATTGAAAAAAACCTTTGGTTACATTTTATTTTAAATGAATCCTCACTCATTTTGAAAAATAATGCGGTAAATGCTAAATAAATTAGTAATAAAAAAAGGTAGCAAGGAAATTAAAACAAGCTGTTTACTCTCCATAATGTGACTTTTCACTAAAAAAAAAGTTACATTTTGCCTTCAGTTTTCACTGAAGAATGACTGTCCAAGACAGACCCTCCCATCTGCTTAATTCCACAACTTCAAAAACATCCTGTTCATGGCTCCAAACATCAGAAAACTAAAAGTAGCCTAGCTAGACTTAAAGAAAACCAAATGGGTGAAAATGGGGAGAAGGAAATCATGGGGGAAGAGGAGGTTTGGTTACTGTAGTAGTTCACTGTAACTGTGTATGTTTGTTTGTATCTTTAACATTCTAGAATGCGAAAGGATGGATATCATATTCATTGTGGGAATTGTAGTGGGTAACATCATTGTATTAATCTTGATGGGCCTTGGACAACTCTACTATATAAAGAGAACCAAACAGACTAAAGGTGAGACCTGATGAACGGAGTTACACATTTATTTGTGACACTAAAAGGGTAAAATACTAATTATTAATCCGCAAAGAGAAATCTGTATATGTACAGCCCCATTTTACCTTCACTCACCCACTTCACTTCCTCCAATCAAGGTCTGATAGAGAAATTACAGTAGTCTTCTATATTAAGCACCATAACAGTCAAGTCCAGATTATAATAATAAAGTGGGTTATGTGTAAATGAGAATCGCACAAGCATATCACCAAATAGTGGTGTTATCACCATGAGACACTATGTATAACAAGAACTCCCAACAAATAGAGAGATTGCGCTTGGTTTTCTCCGGGGGGGGGGGGGGGGCGGGGGGCTCTCAGTGTCGACGCATTCCATATATAAGGAACGAGGGGTTTTTCAACACCTGATAAGCGTTGGAGAGTCTCCGCCGAACTGTGATTAACCAGGAAAGGTACATTCAAGTTTTCGAGTACGTCCTGGGGATGCTACTTTTGCACAATCTCCGGGGGACGATATTGTTATCCGGTTAAATAGTGGGCAATTTGTCTACCTGAGCTGACCCTCCCAATTGTGGTTGAACAGATTGTAGAGATGGTTCATTAGCCCACAGAGCTAACTCACCAGTTATAAACTTACAACTACAATTACACGAGGAACAGAAAGAATAATGTATCGTAACCGTAAATCTTCTCTTCTTTGTGTATTAAGAAGGGAACAGAAGTAATGGGTTAGAGCTGAAGGCTGAAGGGAAAGAATCTAATTACCAGGTATCACATCCAAGTCATTACCTATTCATTGCTGTCTCAGTCCCGTCCTCTTTCTCACACTTGTTAATATATTTCAAATAGAGATATTTCAGTCATGTGTTTTTTCCGCTCACGTATGTTAGCTTCATTATTACAATTCAGTTATCAAATTGTTACAGTTCACTGTTTAGTGAATTAACAGCATATTATTTTTTTATTTATAAATATTTATATATATAATCTTTGATGGCATCAACACCTACAAAAATACTATCATATCCCCTGCTTGTACCCTCTTTGTAAATCAATACTGTTTTCTTACTTCCAACCTATACATATCTTAACCACTGTCAATGTTTATGCCCACCTCACTGTTTGAGTTTCTTCTCGAACCCTTTGCTGTGGATATGTCACTGGATTAAAAGCCACTTTGATACTTACCTGTTTCTGTGAGTACCGCTTTGTTCTGCTCTTTTTGTTCATATGTTTTATCTGTACCTTGGAAGGATGAAAGGTTTACTCAAGTCTTATAGCTCCGAGGATTAGACAAATTCTACAGGATGTGCATTAGCCTATTTTATTTTTTTTATTAGCCTTCTGAGTTATCTCACCGGCCATGTCCCATACTTACTCTGTATTCTGATCTCTGATTTATTCTGTGGAAGATTTGGGTTGAATAGTAAAATGATATGTTTATTTCAGGATCTGAAGTATCACACACAAGACATCTATCAGACAATGAACAAGGGAAAGCAAAGGAACAGTCCGTCCTCATTGGCCAACTTTTAAATCACTGTATCTTTCTATTAAGTCATTCCGTTTACTATTATTTGTAACTTGTTCTGAGACCAACGATAACCACATGTTATTAATAAAATAACAAAAGTCATACATTTACAGTACAGAGTTCAACGATTTCACCACTGTGAACAAAGGAAGGTAACTTATTCTTCCCAAGTTCCTTTTAATGTGTATTCAATAAACAAAACAGCGACATATCGTTAGATTAGAGTGTTCCAGAACAATCACTCTATTAGAGCTTATACCAGCTTGCGAAAGGCTTGGAGTGAAACGCGTTGCATTAAAGGCGCGACCCTATTATTAAAATTTCGAAATTATAAGTACACCATTTTTTTAAAGGAAGTCTGAGGAGGTCTGATTAAAAGTCTTTTTTTGATGTTTAAGCCTGAGTGCCCATCGTTCTGTGGTTAAAGATTTCAAAGTGTCATTTTCCCTGAAATTATGCAACTTTCTCCCATTTCTATTGCAGACTTCGGTCATTTTAATTCCCCCCCTTCTCTCTGTTATTGTTCCCTTTAGTTTTGATGCTCCCTCTCTCCTTCCCTATCCACTTAACAACATGTATGATAATGGTGACAATGAACTCAGATGCTAAGTGCCACCTTAGAGACTCCCAAGTGCCACCGGTGGCACCCATACCATAGGTTCACCAACCCTGCTCCAAAGAGTCTAGATAGACCTCTAATAATGATAGATTGACATCTTTTGCCTTTGTTGAATGGTTCACAGGTTATGCCCATCATTAGGGGGTGTTTGTGACTCTCTCATAAATTATATTAAACATTTTTATAAATTATTTTTGCATGTGGATAAACGAATAGCTGTATTTACAGGTTTTATGGTTCTCCTTTGTATTGATGTAGGAACATTTTTAAAAAATACATACAACCTGCTGAATAAAATTAAACCATAGAGAAAGAAATAGATGACAATAAGTTTTTAAAAAACATAAGTAAAATAGCACATGAAAATACCTTATAACAGACTTAGGTGATAAACCCCGGCCGGGAGAATATGAAGAAACTGTAAAGTGCAACGCGTTTCGAAGAGGTCCTTTTTCAAGCAGGAATAATCGTCTACAAAAAGTCTGTACTACATTTTAAATACTTATTGTCATTGTTTTTTATGCTGTAAATTCTTTTTTTTATGGGTATTCAGATTTCTATCTAACCCTTACTGAATATTACATCCTGATCCACAAGATTTTATTAGGATATACTTTGTTTTTGACATACGTATATGTATTAATTTTTGCTGTTTTAAATATTAAAAAAAATTTTTGGGGGGTATTTTCCTATACCACTTGTGTCAGTTCATTATTTTTGTATTTATATCTAGCGCGGTCCATTTCCCTATTTTAATAGCTGAGACAGGCGGTGTGGATTGCGATTGCTGTAACGGGCTAATCATAATCCATCGCCATCCTCTCCCAAATTTGGGGGGGGGGGGGGGGGGGGTGAGATGGGGTAAGTTGATCCTGGTTGCCTTAACAGTCAGGCAGACCGGGCTCAACCATTATGTTTTGTATTTATGATGTAATCTATGTGAAAATCAATCACATTGATCATATGTAATAAAAGCACTTTTATTAAATGAAGTAGTACAGAAACTAACACTAGACTCCCAATCGATGACTTCACCAAATGCTTCTTTTTGGAAGATCCATGGCAGCCTCGTACTGGATATGAACTACCCCTCTCTGTTCAGAACATGGGGCCCAAGAATCAAAAGATGAACATGTAACTTGTGCTTTTATACTAGAAGTGTAATGTTAGGTTCAAATTATCTGTGGGACTTCTGCTTTTAGTTGTTAATGAAGGTAGAAACATATAGCATAGGAAGCTGAGCTAAAACCACACTGAGCCAGGAGCAGAGACAGTGAATAATTATACTGATTATAAACTGATCAGGTGCCCCTGGGTGTGTCTAGATCCAATGGGTTGTTTGGGGAATCGATACTAAGGTGGGATGCAAAGGGATACACTTTCCTGAGCTTGCTGGTAGATAAAACTCTTAATGCCCACACTAACCAGTATGTTGTTTGTCACAGAATATCCAATTGGCTTCTGAGAAAGACCCCGTAGACAGCGAGCCTAATTCCTTTTACACAATTTCTGAAAAGGGAGCTGCAGTACGCGAGCCTCCGTTTTTCAAAATGGATGCCCACAATTGTCGCTGAGGAACAGGAAGTTGAATATTCCGAGATCAGAAAAGTCGGGACGAAATCTCAACATCGGTAAAAAAAGTTAAATAAGAAAAAATTCCCGTGGCACAGACTTTTTCACAACTCACGGTATATTGAATACCATCATGTATAAAAATCATATTCTGCAGATTTTTGGAATTCTTCTGTAATTAACCCCTTCGCGATAAGTTAGTGACACCCTTGTTATGCACTAAAAAGAGCAAAAAAAAAAAAAATGTTTCAATTAGGACATGTAAATTTTCGAGATTGGAAAACTGAAATGCAGACATCTCAAATGGGGGCCATTTACCCCCCAAACAACCTGACAAACATATCCATTGGTGGTATCACCACAGCAGATGTTGTTGGACGCATATTAGGGTCTTGATTGGCCGATAACAGGATCTGTGAATTCATGCCTGAAGTACAACGTATGTGAAAAAAAAAACACACACAAAACATGACTACCCAAAAGTCTGACAAAGGCTGGTGGTAGAATAAGTGCATGGAAAGTGTTAACATACCACCATTTGAAATACATTGGGGTGTATACTTTTAAAAAATATGTGGTTTGATGGGGGTAAAATGGCAAAAATAACAAACAAAAATGCACAGCACCTCGGTGAGGTGAAGTTTTATTCCAGCACAAATGACAACGTTTCGACCCACCCCTGGGTCTTTGTCAAGCCAAAAACGAGTGTGCAAAAGCCAAACAATTTATACAAAAGTGCAGGAGAAAGGGTGGGACTTATTAATCCAATTTACAAATAACATTTCAATTTCAAGTAACAAACACAAACAGCTATATAAATGCAATACATTTACAGCAAATACAAAGGTCACAATCTTCTCTTTTTAAACCCCCCCCCCCCCCCCCCCACAAGAGGTCTGGTGGATCTATGAGAGGATACATTAACACCTAAGGGATGCAATCGTGAACTGGAACTAGACCTCTACCTATAATATAACTGATATGTGTTGGTGTGAATATAATTTATACTTTTAGATTCTCTTAAATGTTGATACTGAATTGTATTTCTCTGGTTTAAAAACTCAGCCATGACAGGGGCTTGAAAAAAGAAACAAAATAAGATCCTTCCCTTTTAATGCATAAGGTTAAATGTGTTTATTTCTGACTTTCTCATTTATTTACGTATGAGTATGAGTAGCTGTGCTGCTCCCACATAAGATCTTTTATTAAGCTGTTAGCCTAGCAGTCTATACCTGTGCTTTATCGGCTTGATCATCCTGCTTTGGCTACATTTTCATCATTTTATATTTATTTTTATATATATATATATATATATATATACTTTTTTTTTTTTTTTTTTACATATTTAATTTTTTCTAATTTTTCTATATATACTTGCTCTTTATGTGCATTTCATTTCATATATTTTATGTTTACATTTAATCCATTGCTCAACTGTATTCATTTGATATCTAAATTGGTTTCATTTACAATATTGTTTTTGCATGTGCTGACATTTTTATCTACTATTGCTTATATTTTTTGCTATATTTTGCTTTGCTCTTTCTTTGTGTGTTAGCTTGGGAGTGTGTTTTTGTGTATACCAGGTTTATCCTAGTTGTTCACTATTTTGTTAGTCTATACCTGTGTCTGTGTGGGTGACATTGTTTTTAACTGTGTGTTGTAAATTGTTACTTTTTCTGAATTACAATTACAAGATGACTTGTGTAAAGACGATTTGAACACTAGGTGTCACTCTCACTTCACGAATCACTCTTTTAAATATTACTTTTCTTTTAGTTTTTCATTTAGTATTTGCTGTAAATGTATTTATTATTATTTACTGTGTGTGGGGGCAAAAACGTTGCTGTTAGTGCTGTGTATTTTGTTTCTTTTCATTTCTATGAGATAATGTCCAATAATACTTAAAGTCTTAACAATGAAATAACTTTTAATCATAAATACAATGTCTTATTATTAGTTATAATAGATATATTATATTTATACCTATTAAAAACTCTATCACTAATAAGAATAAGAGTGCAAGCAATAGCTACTATGCTCACGTAGTTGGTGGGGGGGATGAAATTCATTTTTGTTTATGAGTTTGTAATATTTTTTATTTATTTTTTAGAAATTTTAATGTTATTAGTTTATTGTGTTTGGTTTTTTTTGTAGCGTTTGCAAAAATATATAATAACTGAGCTCCAAATGCATATTGATATCACATGAGTACCCATATCTATTCTGCTTCTAACCCAACTCTCTGTTGGGGAAATTCACTAAAAGGTGAGTTGAGGTGAGTAGCAGGTGAGTTGAGATCAGGTGAACATTTCTTCTCACACATTTAGCTATATATTGTGGGGGACAAACCTGGTTAGCTCCCCTGCTAAGTTAACTCATCAGGTTGCTGCACAATGTATAGTTGAACTGGTGAGATAAAATGTTAATCTCATCTCAAGTCACCTGCTACTCACCTCAACTCACCTGCTACTCACCTCAACTCATCTGCTACTCACCTCAACTCACCTGCTACTCACCTCAACTCACCTGCTACTCACCTCAACTCACCTGCTACTCACCTCAACTCACCTGCTGCTCACCTCAACTCACCTGCTACTCACCTCAAGTCACCTGATACTCACCTCAACTCACTTGCTACTCACCTCAACTCACCTGCTACTCACCTTAACCCACCTGCTACTCACCTTCTAGTAATATATCACAGTTGAACCTTGTTCCATTTTGTCCCATTCTGAATATCACAAATGTAATGAATCCCAGCAGCAAAGGAAGGCAATTGGACCTCACAGATCCCAACAGATGCAAGAGGAAGTAATTCAAGTAAAGCCAGTCATGGTGCTCGGGGGGGCTAATGCACTAATCTGTGGAATGTTTCATGATTTCAGGTTCAGTTCCTGGCAGGGTAAACTCAGCCTTTCATCCTTCTGAAATAAACAAAGAGTACCATTTAAACTGGGCAATATTCCATGGATGTCAGCAAAGTGAACAGCTATATTAGTAACTCTTCACTACAGCAGTTAATAAGCAAATACCTAGGTCTAGGGAATATTTTTTTGTTTGCGACAATGATAACAAATAACCACTAGATGTCATTGTACTAAACAAAACAGTTTGTAGGAAATTCTCATTTTTGGGCTAGACCCATCTGTGTCGCAGTTTATATAGAACATATATACTCTGGCTTGTGGGAAGAGACCAGAGGAAAGGGAAAAGAGCAGGAATGGGAAGTTAAGGGATAGTGCTAGAGAAAATGCCTTCTCAAAGAGCCACATTTCTAATTATGTGGTGGTCTCCAGTAATGTTCTGATAGATCGAAGTGGGTGGTCGGCCTCGTCTGCATTGCAGCATGCCTTGCTTGCTCCAAAGACTGTTTAGGATAAGTGACGTAAGTTTTTGGAAGTACAGAAGTGAAACCCCTTCTGTAGATATTACTGTTTTAGTGTCATTACTAGGGTTGTCACCTTTTCTACAAAAAAAAAGTCATTACTGATACTGGCTTGCTTGGTGGCCTGTGCATTTTCATAATTTATATTAAATTGTGGCTTCCCGAAGATGGTTCCATCTTTGATGTTGTAGAGGAAACAGGAAGTCTGGCGCGCCGCTCCATTGGTGGGCTGTGTAGTTTGTATTGATATTTGATAACATTTACTTTTCCAGCTATGGAGTAAGAAAACATGAAGTTTGACTCATTCACTTACAGGGCATTGTTGCTCTCCAAGCATGCTAAAACCATAGAGTTGTCAGCCCAATTTTCATGGTTGCCTCAATCTGGAGTTCTACCATGATTACAGTTTAGCTGTATCTTTATGAAGATGGTGGCCATCCAGGCTTCAATGTCTCAAAGATGAGTTGAAATGCAAGTCATCATTTAACAAGATGTTGTCAGCTAGTAGGGTAAGGTAGATGTTGGGGAAGGGGGGGACAATCGTTGGGTGACTCTTCATGTAAGTTTGATAGGCGGTGGAGCAACATGGCCTATTATGCAAGAAAGCTGAATTGTTTTACCTGAGTAAACCGTAATATACATTAAGCCCCACTTTTTTTCTGTAGTTGAAATTCAATGTAGTAGGGTGAAATTTTAGCAGAACTCATACGTTCATCTAATATTCAGAACGATTGTTACTATCAATGTGTCTGGGGGTCACTCGGCGGTATCTGTCTCTCCTGTGGAGCTTAAGCTCTTGGACGCTAATAAGGTGTAGATCCAGAAGCTTGCTGGAGGTTCTTCAAAAGGTATTCTATTCCATTTGAACTTACACCTCAAATGTTTCCTATAGAACGTGCCAAAGTAGGAAACATTGTTTATCTTCTCTCTAACAAGGCTCAGGCCTCTCTGGTATGATGTGTCTCTCATGCTGTGTACCTGTAGGCTGCCTATTATCATCACATATCCAAACTCTGTTATCCACACTATTCAGTATTTAGTTTGTTCCGGGGGTTCCTCACTGGGTCCAGGGTCCAGTGTCCTGGGTCAGACAAATCCGGGGCTCAACCTCAGGGAGGAGGCTGTTTCCGGTGATACTCTCCGGTATGAGTGTTGCCTGGTTTTAAACGTGCCACCAGTTTTATCTCATTTTAATTCCACGTCTTCATCTAGAGTCCATAACCTATTCTGCTCTAGATAAGTTGACCCATTTAAGTGGGGACATATATTGAAAAACAAAAAGGTTGCTCTACAGTCTATACCACCCCATCCGCTTCCATTAGATACAGTCTCTACCACCCCATTTCTTCCATCGGGTACAGTCTATACCACCCCATCCGCTTCCATTAGATACAGTCTCTACCACCCCATTCCATCCATCGGGTACAGTCTCTACCACCCCATTCCATCCATTAGGTACAGTCTATACCACTCCATCCGCTTCCATTAGATACAGTCTCTACCACCCCATTCCATCCATCAGGTACAGTCTATACCACCCCATCCGCTTCCATTAGGTACAGTCTCTACCACCCCATTCCATCCATTAGGTACAGTCTATACCACCCCATCCGCTTCCATTAGGTACAGTCTCTACCACCCCATTCCATCCATTAGGTACAGTCTATACCACACCATCCGCTTCCATTAGGTACAGTCTCTACCACCCCATTCCATCCATTAGGTACAGTCTATACCACCCCATCCGCTTCAATTAGGTACAGTCTCTACCACCCCATTCCTTCCATCGGGTACAGTCTATACCACCCCATCCGCTTCAATTAGGTACAGTCTCTACCACCCCATTCCTTCCATCGAGTACAGTGTATACCACCCCATCCGCTTCAATTAGGTACAGTCTCTACCACCCCATTCCTTCCATCGGGTACAGTCTATACCACCCCATCCGCTTCAATTAGGTACAGTCTCTACCACCCCATTCCTTCCATCGGGTACAGTCTATACCACCCCATCCGCTTCAATTAGGTACAGTCTCTACCACCCCATTCCTTCCATCGGGTACAGTCTATACCACCCCATTCCTTCCATTAGGTACAGTCTATACCACCCCATCCGTTTCAATTAGATACAGTCTATACCACCCCATTCCTTCCATCGGGTACAGTCTATACCACCCCATCCGCTTCCATTAGGTACAGTCTCTACCACCCCATTCGTTCCTTCGGGGACAGTCTCTACCACCCCATCAGCTTCCATCAGGTCATTCTGTGACCAGCAGTAGACACCAACATTATTCATATTGTACATTTACTGGACTTTGTGGAGGCCAATTTGATAAGGTTCTTCACAGACCTTGTCCCAGACCCTGCTGCCCTTATATGGTCACTTTGCCTATCCCTGTCTACTGCTTGGCCTACAACATGGATTAGGTAATAGTATCTTCTCTGTAAACCTGAAGTTTAATGTATAGCAAGTCCTTGTTATTTTTCCCTTACTGCTCCTTCAAATCACCAGTATAATAAATCTCTTCTAAAAATATCTTTGTAATAATAAAAATCTCACTGCATGCTCAGCAAGCAAAATACACAGGCCTCCATCCTACGGTCCACAGATTGCTGTCTAACCTCCCTGCCTCACTGCAAATAGCTGCCCATACATTATTTCTTGTGTTGTGAATCTTTTAGTAGTTGCTCCCTCATCAATATTCAAACCATCAGCTGTAAAATGCCAGCTGATTGGACTGTGCACCAGCAGGGGTCAGCCTGGAGCTGAGCTTTTGAAAGGGTAAATTTTTCTCAGTAAACCTGCAAGCGTATGATCCATGCTAGTTTCTCTGGATTGTCTCAGGCCCCTCGGTGCACGATTTCCTTTTGCAATTTTTGGTTTAAGCCAATTTATAAGGGCTAGATATATCCTGACCAGGCAAAACCCGATGGGGGTGGGGGGGGGGGGGGTAGATTTATATTCTTATCTTGATGTTTAACAGAAAGATTGCCTTAAGTGTAAGCATTTTAAATGGAAAAGCTTTAATGAAAGAAGGCGAAATACAATACTTTAATGAGCCCTATGTGTCTGTATAGCTGTATCAGGGGGCGGACATCTTGTTTAGAATCTTGGGTCAGGTGAAATAAGCTCTTGCTTCATCTGACTCAAGATTCTAAACAACATGGCCGCCCCCTGATAGAAACCGTGCAAGCAAAGAGGACACTTGAAACAATCATTTAGTTAAACATATTATTATTAATATATTATTATAATATTATTGTTTTTGCAAAGATTTAAGCTTTAAAGGGATTCCATCAACTAAACATTGCTTGTGCCGCGAATGTAGCGAATAAAAAATGTGTATGCATTGTTGGAGCACATAACGATACACTTAAATATTCATGAAGTAACAGTTCAAAGAAATCCGTCCTGAGAATTTTTATTTTTTTCATATTAAATTAACATACATTTTTTTTTTAGCGTGCCAACAATTTAAGCAGGACTTGTTACAGATACATGGGGGATAGAGCCTTGTTCATAAGCTTACAATCTAGTAAAAAATGGCAATAAATCTGCATAAATGTCGGTGGGCGGAGCTTGGGAAGTCAAGTGCCAGCTCTACTGGTCATGCACATATTGCTGCTAATAAAAAAAAAAGTAAAAAAAAAAAATGATACTTATTGGAATAATATGCTGCGCATGTGTAGTAGCCTGTCTCCTATGACCTAGACTCCAGATAATTATATGTTTTCTGCAGCATTGCAATTGTCTAATTTTCCTTGAATGTGAGTTGAGGCATTACCATAAACTTGCTCCTATATATATATATATATATATATATATATATATATACCCGACATACACTGTACACGTTTAACACTTTATAAAGCCTGTGGACAAAGGGGCACCTCCCCTTCATGCCCCTTCAACGTGGGTATATGTATGTGTGCTTGAAAATTACCTTTATGTAAGCTCTATTCTATTCCTTGCAGGTGATTACATTTAATTCAGTTTTACACTATGGAATACCTTTCTTTCCTTCTTTCATATCAATTACAGAACACCGCTCTGCCAATTGGATGTTGTAAGGAGACCATTCCCTGAGAGGGACAAAACGAACAGGTTTTTGCTCAGACCCACGTGAGTGTGACCTGCATCATCTCCTCCGATGCACTATGTTTTGTCCTTTTATTCTCGGTCAAATCCGAAAACGGGTCTTTATTGTAAAGCTACAGAAATATAAGTACAAAAAAATCTATAACCTTATCACAGTGGTGTTACTTTAAGTGGATTTTTTTGGGTTGTGTACTAATAAGCGCATGGCCAAAAAACCTTAGTGTTATTAGATTTATTTACTCTATCCTGCACCTTATCTTTTTCACTTGTTTGCACATGACCAAGGTATACCTGATAATACATTCCCCCCACCAATAAAGAGACAGACAACTGAGTGGCTAGAAAGGTCGCAGTCTTTAATGAAATGCTGCAACATAAATTGACAGCTAAATACATAGCTGAAATAAATAACAAGTATTGCTGTAAACCAGATATGGTTAAAACTTTATAAATAATTAAATAACCGGGCATATAAAACTATATATATAAAATTATATATATATCTATATATACCAACTAACACATGTTTATATAACAAGACATATAAACAACATGAACTAATACTAATGAACCTTAGCGGTAGCGTGTGACTTATCCTAGACCAGCTAGGATCAGGACCCCGAGAATCTGGCGCAGGCGTACCACATGACTCACGGCTACTGACGTCTCTGTCTCTGTTTTGCACAGTAGCCGTGCCTCACTCCCCAGGGACGAGCCCATGGGGAGCCCGTGCAGCTAGCTTCCCACAGCTACTGCCCAACCGGGTTGGCCATACCCCAGATGACCAACCCCCTGCACTAGCGCCAAACCTCGGGGACCCCCGCCGCCACTTCCTTCTTCGTCACCTAGGGATGGGAGGGAGGGAACTTGTCATTTTACTTTAAACAGGAAATCATTTCTGTAATTCCTGCAATATATAGAGTAAGGCCATCCGCTTATTCCACTCATTGCCACCCCCCTGCCGTGCCCTTATTGGGCTCTTGGCGTAACTGACAGGGGGAGGGAAATGACAGGAAACCTTTGTCATGATGGCCTTCTACATATTGCATTATTACAGGCCAGAACTTTAATTACGTTATGTATTAAGTGGCGACAAGAGCAATTCCAGTGCAAAGCTCCTATATTAGAACAATCCTGCTCCATTTTTAGAACTTTGCTCCAGAATTACTCCGACTTGCCTATCTCTCCAACTGATCTCTTGATGCCTCATTTTTGATACTTCCTTCTTCTGTTAAGCACAGTTTGCTGTGTAATTTACATTCCTCTGTGACTTTACTTGTAGCTCCTCTATAAAATCATGTACAAATAAGTGAAATTAGACACATTGCATGAACACAGCACAGACTACTAACTTTTCTGGAGCAGGGAATTTGTAACAGCGGGTGGGCATGTATCCTACAGATGTCTCCGTTTAGCCGCTGTGCTGTAAACCCGTATAAGCTGTACATTTACACTCTAAGTGTATAAGCAAATACTCGGAGAGGGGGAGAAAAAAAAAATCTGTTACTCTTGCATGACAGACCTCAGGCTGAGACTAACTGCGGCAAGCTCAAACAATGGCCGAGCAAACAAGCTGTCAGCAGGAAAAAGAGAAAGCGAGACACGATGCCAGTGACAGGAACTGAAAAGCCTTACCGAGCACATCCTTGACAAAAGGACAAGTCGGTTTGGAATGGCTTCCACGAGAACCGACAGGGCCAATATCTTGGGCGTTAACTGGCAGATCATTGAGCGGAAAATAAATCAGAGAGACTGCTTTGTCTAAACATTGATTAAACTGTGAATGGAGAGAATACAAAAAAAAAAGTATCCAAAATGATCTATAGGTCGTGTTAGCAAAACTGAAGGCAAATGCATAGATTCAGAGAAATATAGGTTTGGTGTCACCTGCTTCTGACATCACCTCTGACTTGATATGCAAATGACACCTTTCCCAGTAACAATAGTTAGAAACATAGAAACAAAGAAACATAGAATGTGTCGGCAGATAAGAACCATTCGTTCCATCTAGTCTGCCCAATTTTTTTTTTTGAGTACTTTTATTAGTCCCCCGTTCCCGGTCTTATAGCTAGGATAGCCTTGTGTCTATCCCACGCATGCTTAAAATCCTTGACTGTGTTTACCTCTACCACTTCTGCTGGCAGGCTATTCCATACATCCACTACCCTCTCAGTAATGTAATACTTCCTGATATTACTTTTAAATCGTTGCCCCTCTAATTTAAGACTATGTCCTCTAGTTGTGGTAGTTTTTCTTCTTTTAAATAAACTCTCTTCCTTTACTGTGTTGATTCCCTTTATGTATTTAAATGTTTCTATCATATCCCCCCCCCCCCCCCCCCCTGTTAGTTAATTTGCAAATCAAGGCACAGGGCATGTCATAAATAGCAGACATATAACATTAAGATTGCAAACATTTTTTTAAACATTGCTAATCTTTGGGTGTCTATTTATTAAACTGGATGCTCCAGATATCAAGACATCCTCTTGCAGATCATTGATAGTTCCTATTACCTGTTGTCCCTCTGTTACTGAAGATTCTGCCTGGACCTCTCACCAGTATGATTAATGGGTCACTCCAGGCACCAAAGTATCGTTGGCGCCGCTGTTTTATGACATAAATATTAAATATATTAAAGAATATTGGCAAACTTCGAGAAATATGAATATTAATGGGTGGTGCTTCTAGAGGAAGGTTAATGCAGTGCTTTCTAATGAATAGAATAGACCAAAGGTTCTACAAAACGAAATCTATAATTCTTTGTAATAGTTCAGGATGCTAAATTAAAAATATGCATATGAAAATATTCAAATGTACTTTGATATGCTTGAAACTTTGTACAGCCTACTCTGGTGACCAGAAAGTTATAAATTGTACTCCTGACAAGGTACCATTTTGAGATGAGACATGTATGTAAATTATTATAATCATTATTATTATTGTATTCCAAGAGCGGGAAGTAGACCTGGTTATACATGTAAAATCACTGAAAGAAGTCGTCGGTCACTGATGATTCTTTGCCTTACTCATCTTGTTTCGATATGAGACCATTACCGACTAACCTAATGTTTTTTTAAGGCTTTCCATTCTACAAAAGGAGGCTGCTGCTTTATTTCAGTCCTTTAACGACAACTGAAGTTCATGTTTTATGAATCAATTTGGCATCAGCGCTCTAAACTGCTTTCCTTAATTGGTCTCAGAAGAAGGGGCAAGAATAGTTGGCCGAGTGTGAGGAGATGAGCTCCTTGCTAGCTCTGACCTTGTCCATTGTCAAACCCGCGAGGTCCACCTTGACAACCCATTAATTGAGTGCTGTCATTTTATTCCTCCCTCAATATTATTAAACACATGTAAAAAAAAAACTGCACAAAATGTTCTGCTGATAAAAAAAAAAAAAAAAAAAAGAAAGACTGGAAGGATGAGAGAAAGAATGAAGGAAGACAGAAAAGAAGAGAGAAAGAAAAGAAGAACGAGACAAAGAAATAAAAGAAGAAAGAAGGGAATTCATAAAATAAAGAAAGAAGAAAAGAGCCACCAGTTAATATCAATTAAAAGAATGAAAGATAGAATGGGAGGAAGAAGGAAAGAAAGAGAGAGAGAGAGAGAAAGAGAGGAAATAATGAAAGAACGAGAGAATGAAAGAAAAGAAGAAAGAAGGGAATAACCAAAGGAATAAATTATAAAAGAAACCTAGAAATAAATAACAAAATACAGAATGCGAGAAAGAAAAAATAATGAGAGAAAGAATGGAAGGAAAGTGATAAAGGGAGAAAGAGTGAAAGAATCAGAGAAAGAAAGAAAAAAAGAAAGAACAAAAGAAATAAAGGAAGGAAGAATGAAAGAAGAAATAAAAGAAAAAAGAAAGATTAAAGGGAGACATTCTTGGTTGAAGTGGGAAAACCAAATATTTTTGCAGGAACTTTTGCAGGATATTATAATGTTATTGTCAAGAGGTACAGACAGCTTGTAACAAATACAGATTCCCATTTAAACATAGGTAATGTAGTGAGGAAGTACCGCTCTGCTCCTAGCCTCCCCATGAAAAAGTGGCACAGGATAGAAAACTATGGAATTTCAATGAAGCTTAATTAGAAAGGAGGCCAAGTATCGACAAGTACATTATCTACCAGTAGGGAGCACTCTAAACACATTCAGCTGGGTAACACAACAGAGAAATCATCTGATTTAGAATGAATTGTTTCTCTATAGAACCTTACCGTTCCGTTATCTGGCGGACCCCTCTGTCTTGGTAGACCCCGGAGGTCCAAAAACAAGGTCGTAGCTGAAGTCACTACATTACAATAATAAGATAAGGCGATGAGATAGGTGAACAAAGTAACTAAGCAATATCTCAGTCTCTCGCTCTATGCGCGAATAAACCCAACTGTCATCCATTTATCTAAATACACTGGTGATCAAATGGGTCGGCAGTAATGATATAATTTTATAGCTCCAAATGTGTCAACGCGTTGAATGCCATATTTATAAATTACCAACCAGGAAGGCCAGGGAATTAATCCATCAGTCGTCACTGGCTGATAATTGGAGACGGTATCACCTTTCCGTAGAATTTCATTGACTTCTTTAAGTCATGTTGTGATCTCTGATATGGCCGAATGTAAAGCTCGTAATTAACACATAATAAATATGTTTAGTGGGAAATTCCCATTCGTTTAAACTAATTCACATTAACAGAGGGGAAGAGGTTGCGGCTCAGATTAGCACAAGTGTTTTAATAATGAGCTACTCTCAATGTTTGGGCTCCTGAGCTAAATATTTGGTGGCAGGGATGCATCTTACATACAATATTTCAGTTTCAATGTGCAAAAGCTAAAATGTTTCAATACAACTCCAGAATGTTATATGATGCCCCCCTCTGGACTTATGGAGGATGTCAGACTCCGATCAGACAAGGGAACAACCGTTGATTCCTAATAGGAAGGAAGGGTTAAAAAAAAAATAAGGGTTGTGTATAATACTGGCGCTTGCAGAAATAGTGGCAAATAGTGCAGCTAACACCCTGTGTGCCAATGAGTTGTTGGGAGATAGGGATACTAGTGCCGGTACTCCATTTCTGTGTTGATCCAACGCACATAGGGCTTCCACAACCCATGTGTACAAATAACAAGGTTCTGAGAAGTGCCTTAAAAAGTGACGGACAACCTCCACCTATGTGGATTTCGAGTGTGCTATTTCCGGCAGGGTCAGGATTTAAAAAAAAAAAAAAAAAAATCCCCAACGCTTTTCGCAGTCCACTTGCATCAAACATGGATAGCTTGGGAACCTCACCAGCTGTGGTCGCAGGAGCCCCAGGCAGATTCTAATGGTCTTTAATCCCTTTTGTTGCATCACTGTAAGAGGTATGAGTCAGTCATTATTGGTAATCCATTTGCCGTTTCTCATTCCCGCTTTGTTGATGAGAATTGGGCTTTCGCCAGGTGAACTCATTTTCTTTTTTTTTCGGAGAAGCACAGCGGTGTAAGAGCGGGGCGGTTTTCTATTTCAGGCCGTAAGTGACAATTGGAGGTCACGTTCTATGACATAATTTGCCAGCTGGGCTCGGCAATGTTTTCCCTAATTGGTCTCTGTAAATGGATTAGGAAAGATGCCCAAGAACGGGGGAGAATTTGACTCTGAGCTAATTGCTCTCTCTAAATACAACCTTTTCCATGGTCAGCTTTAATCTAGGTGCTCTTTCAATGTATTTCTGCCTCTCCTAGTAAACATTTAGCTTCTGAAAAATTGAATCTGTTGGTGTGTTTTATTCCCTTCTGATACTTTTCTTTCATTTCTTATGTGTTAGAGAAAAAAATGTTTCATTGGCCATCCTCCCAGGACTCAATGTTTTTCCTACAGGCATTATCAGGCTTTAGTCCACCTCACAGGTGTGGCATAGCTAACAATGTCTGGTGTAGTCATTCCGAATCTGTGGATTATCCTTCCCACAATGCTCAGGCAGCCATAAGAGGGCTGAGCATCATGGTAACTGTAATCCACACAGAAGCTGAGCAATTTACACAGAGTCAGCCAACCATTACTTGGCTGTGCATCATGTGAAATGTATTACACAGCAAAATTACTCACAATCCCACCTTCACCACATGCATACTTTTTCAGCAGCAGAGGGGAAGGTGCAGAGGGGAACCTGGGCCTGGAGATGATGTAAGTTGTCCACCAAAAGAAACCAGTGAACCAAGGCTTGGCTTAGTCGTGTCTTGTTGGTGCCATATCGGTTCTGGGGAAAGACCTGTAGGTATAATCTGGGTGCTAGACAAGTCCTGTGGTTGCAATCTGGGTGCTGAGCAAAGCCTGTGGGTGCATACTAGGTGTTGGGCGAGTCCTGTGTGTGCAATCTAGGTGCTCTGGAAAGGCCTGTGTTTGTAAGCTTGATGCTACAATCAGGGTGCTGGGCAAGTCCTGGGAGTGAAATCAGGTGCTCTGGGTACAATCTCAAAGGATGTGGGGTCAATAATGAAAGAAGGGCAGTAATGAAGGGGGCAGAGGAAGGAAACAAAAAAACAAGGAATTCATTTTTTCAAAAAACATTTTATTGTATTTTTTGTCGATGTCTAGGTTATGTGTGCTTTGAGGGCAGTGAAGTCTACGTGGGGGAAAAAAAAAGGTGAGGCGTGGCAAGGTGAAGGAAAGGACAAAGTAACTGTGAAGGTGATAACGAAGAAGAGCATGGTGGGATTGGCCTGAACTCGTGGCTGGCCCCGAGTGAGCGGTATTGGTGGCAAGGTGCTGGAGGGAGGTGAATTTGCCTTTTTATGTGACAATCTGCAGGCTCTATCTACTGGCAGATAGTACCACCTGAACCGCCGATAGCTCAGCCCCTTGAACTGTAACATCAGGAATCTGCCAGGTGATTTTAAACATTATTAACAAGACATTTCCTAACACTTAAATCTAGATTGGTGATACATGTAAAATAAATTTGTATAGCGCTTTTGTACAGATCTCAGTATGTTTCACGGAGATATACCAGGTGTAAAAAAAAATTTAACGTATAATACTTTCATATAAAAAATTCAAAGATTATAAAATGTACAAGGCTATTATTTAAACAGCGTGTAAGGCTCGTTCTCAGCATTCCCGTTGAATGTAATTACAGGATAAATTCAGATTATTGCAGGCAGGTGATGCAACTTTGAAATAAACCAATATTTGCCTTCCAAATACCCGTGTAATTTGGAATAGAAGGAATTGCAAAACATGTTCTTTATGTTCTTGTGAAAAAGCATCATGCGGGGAAAAAGAGAGAACAGTCGCATGTGGCTACCAGCAGGGCGCGCTGTTAGAACATTCCACGGGACGACCGAACAGAGACATCACCTCACTGGAAAATGAGTTGTTTAAACATAGATAGAAACCTTCTAAGGTTCCACCAACGTTCTATAACAAGGTTCTCTGGAACCGCGGCAGATACCTAGAGCCCAAGATAGAGTTACAAATAAAATCAGTTTACCAAAAATAAAAAACATAAATTTACAGGCTGTTGCAATATCTCTGTATCATGTCCAAATAGGTCAGTGTTAGTCATCAGCGTCCATCTATGTGCTTTTTTAAAATGCTCTATTTTTCATTGCCAAATGATTTAAGAAAATAGACTTTCATTTGCAGTAAATAACATCTGTTCGGTTTGAGCTCAATCTTCAAGTGTTAGCATAGTAAGTAGTTACAGTAACAGATGTAGCTGGTTCCACATATTCTATTATAACTGACTTTTTTGACTATCTGTGACCATGCAGTAAAGGTTTTTTTTATGTTTTGTGTTCGTGTTCTGCTTCTTGATTGGGCTTTTTCTATTGGTCACTGGAGCAAATTCAGACCACAGAATCTGTATGATCAGCCCTACACCGCCACATGGGGGATGCCCATGCTGCCTCCTCCTATACCAGCATCCTGCAGAGTGTCCCTTTCACGCACTGTATTGGTCTACGCAGGGGCCTTCTCCATCATGCCAGTGCTCAGTTAGTCTATGCTTTCAGGTTAGTTTTTCTCTTGTGCTCCTTCGGTTCCTGGTCTGTTTTGTGTTTGCCATGCAATGTCATCTTGACCTCTGGCATCCCGACCCTTGACTTTCTGAACACTGTATTACCTGCACTGCCTATTCATCATTACTGCTAGTGGCTTCTCCCAAGTAGTTCTGTCCCAACTTCAGATCTTTTGGTGGTGTGTACCACTTTAAGCAAGTTCATTCTTCTCTGCACCTAGGCTGAACGTGAGTCACTGTGCGATCTTTTGACAACTGTTTTCAACCAATCATGATACATCCTAGTTGATCCTGAGAAATCAACTAGGAATCAGAGAGGAAAAAACTGAAGATTTGTCCGCCCCCTGATAGAGCTATATAGTGCAAACATGCTAAACAACATGTCCGTCCCCTGATAGAGCTGTACGGAGCAAAGCTTCTAAACAACATGTCCTCACCCTGATAGAGCTATACAGAGCAAAGATTCTAAACAACATGTCCACCCCCGGATAGAGCTATACAGAGCAAAGCTTCTAAACAACATGTCCACCCCTGATAGAGCTATATAGAGCAAAGATTCTAAACAACATGTCCTCCCCCTGATAGAGCTATACAGAGCAAAGATTCTAAACAACATGTCCACCCCCTGATAGAGCTATACAGAGCAAAGATTCTAAACAACATATCCACCCCTGATAGAGCTATACAGAGCAAAGATTCTAAACAAAATGTCCACTCCCGGATATAGCTATACAGAGCAAAGATTCTAAACATGTCCACTCCCTGATAGAGCTATACAAAGCAAAGATTCTAAACAACATGTCCACCCCATGATAGAGCTATACAAAGCAAAGATTCTAAACAAAATGTCCACTCCCGGATATAGCTATACAGAGCAAAGATTCTAAACATGTCCACTCCCTGATAGAGCTATACAAAGCAAAGATTCTAAACAACATGTCCACCCGCTGATAGAGCTATACAGAGTAAAGATTCTAAACATGTCCGCCCCCTGATAGAGCTATACAGAGCAAAGATTCTAAATAAGTCCACCCCCTGATAGAGCTATACAGAGCAACGATTCTAAACATCATGTCCACCCCCTGATAGAGCTATACAGAGCAACGATTTTAAGCAACATGTCCGCCCTCTGATAGAGCTATACAGAGCAAAGATTCTAAATAGCATGACTGCCCCTGATAGCACTATACAGAGCAAAGATTATAAACAACATGTCTGCCCCTGATAGAGCTATACAGAGCAAAGATTCTTAATAACATGACCTCCTCCTGATAGAGCTATACATAGCAAACATTCTAAACAATATGTCTGCCCCCTGATAGAGCTATACAGAGCAAAGATTCTAAATAGCATGACTGCCCCTGATAGCGCTATACAGAGCAAAGATTCTAAACAACATGTCCGCCCCTGATAGTGCTGTACAGAGCAAAGCTTCTAAACAACATGTCCGCCCTCTGATAGAGCTATACAGAGCAAAGATTCTAAACAACATGTCAGCCCCCTGATAGAGCTATACAGAGCAAAGATTCTAAACAACATGTCCACCCCCTGATAGAGCTATACAGAGCAAAGATTCTAAACAACATGTCTGCCCCTGATAGTGTTATAAAGAGCAAAGATTCTAAACAACATGTCTGCCCCCTGATAGAGCTATACAGAGCAAAGATTCTAAACAACATGTCCGCCCATGATAGTGTTATAAAGAGCAAAGAGGGCCCAATAAGTTACTTTACTTATATGCTTTGATCAAAGCATTTCTATTTGAAAATCCTAAACTTGATGTAATATTTCAGTTTAAACAGAAGTTAAGGTTTGCTGACATTTGCCATTTAAGGCAAACGAGTTGCTAATCGGTGAAGTCTGCACTAATCAGTACTGCAGAAAAGACGGTCTGTAGGACCTATTCGATGAACATCCTGACAAAATAGCTTGATTGTCAATTCGACACAGGCCCAAAAATGATTTGGCACCCATTAGATGTCTGGGTTTAGCGCTAAATGCGTCTCATACCTTTGTGTGGCTCTAATTTATTTCGCTCCTACATAACCCGAGTAGAAAAAATAGCAGACAATGAAAAGTGACAGAAAGCATTTGCCAATTCCATTTTGATGTAGGTGCCATTTCCTAGCACATGAAACTGTTGGATGCTTTAAAAAATCCGCCATTGCCTCTATACATAAAACACGGTGATTGCACCTTTTTTTTATTTACTGACGTGTCAATGTGTGGGTTAGTCATAACAATGTTCTAGACTTTTTTTCTTTTACCAGCTCTCTTGAACTGCCTAGGACTAAGTGGGACTGCTTGGGACTGATTAGGATTGGCTAGGACTTGCTGAGACTCCCTGGGACTGTCTAGGACTGCCTAGGATCTCCTGGGACTGACTAGGATATCCTAGGACTTCTTGGGACTGCCTACTACTGCCTAGGACTGAGTGGGACTGCTTGGGACTGCATAAGACTTGCTGAGACTCCATGGGACTGTCTAGTACTGCCTATTATCTTCTGGGACAGCCTGGGACATCCTAGGCCTTCTTGGGACTTCCTAGGACTGAGTGGGACTGCTTAGGACTGCCTTGGATTTTCTGAGACTTTCTGGGACAGTCTAGGACTGCTTATGATCTCCTGGGACTGCCAAAGACATCCTAGGACTTCTTGGGACTGCTTAGGACTGCCTAGGACTTTCTGAGACTTTCTGGGACCGCCTAGGACTGCCTAGGATCTCCTGGGACTGCCTAGGAATGCCTAGGACGGAGACTGACTGCCTGGGACTGCTTATGACTGCCTATGACTTGCTGAGACTTCCTGGGGCTGTCTAGAATATCCTAGAATATCCTGGGACTGCCTAGGATGGCCTAGGACTACTTAGGACTGCCTAGGACTACTTAGGACTGCCTAGGACTTTCTGAGACTTTCTGGGACCGCCTAGGACTGCCTAGGATCTCCTGGGACTGCCTAGGATGGCCTAGGACTACTTAGGACTGCCTAGGACTACTTAGGACTGCCTAGGACTTGCTGACACTTAATGGGACTGTCTAGGACTGCCTCGGAGCACCCCACCTCTGAATTCTACCCTGTGGACATTACGAATGGTCTGACTAAGCTCAGCATGTTGCCACTTCCATTTGAATTCACATGCTCTGGAGAGAGAGCACAGATTCTGCCGAAAGAAGATTTGCAGGTCCGTTGGTCTGTGACTAATTTAGTTGATTTAAAATATGAAGTGAATTTCTGTTGATCAGTGGCGGTAACCATGATAATCCCTGAGCCGGACAATTTGTACCATACATTGATTTCTTATAAAAGACTGAATTGGCCCATCTATTCTACCTCCACTACCTTCAATTATCTCATTTTCAGGTACCTGCTAGGCTCTTTTAAAAATCTTAGTTGTTCTAAATTAGGCACATTTAATGGCTACTGCAGGTATCAACTCTTACATTATTTACCAATGCACCACTCCTTCCTCTGTCTCTGGTAGGTGACAGCAGGCAAGAAACCATTAAAACTGTATTTCCTATTATTTTTATTCTGGGCACAGTGGGCATGCTGCATCATTTCCTTCTTTTGCATTATAGAATTCTAGAACTCTGAGCTGAGGAAATACACAGGTTCTAATTGGCTGCCGGAACTCAAACTGACTGCACTACCGTGTTCCACCACATATTGTGGGGTGTCTCGGGAGAATGAAAATCGGGGGAAAAAGGGATAGCATCAAGCTCAAAGTTGAGAGGTATTTGGTTTCAAACTTGCGAGCGTCCCATATAAATGTACCGTACCTTGGTTGGAGGACTATAATAATAACCCATTGGTAATATTGTTTTAAACGTATTATATATATATTTAAAATAGTATATAACACCTCTACATACACTGTAGTATATGGAATATATATCTTATTGTTCCCAGTTTCCTGGTTCCTTCACTCGTGGAGACTGATGTTTGGATGTTCCTGGGTGATGTAAGGTTCCTTGGTCTGTACTACACTAGAGATTGATCCTTTCCTGTTAGCCAAGTGAGATCTATGTTATTTAGACTTAGTATTTTGGTGTTAGGGTTAGTATTGGGGTATTAGGGTTAGGGATATTTTTTAGGGCTGTAGCATCAGGGTTAATTTTTATTAGTCCCCAGTTCCCTATCTAGGATAGCCTTGTGCCTATCCAACGCATGCTTAAACTCCTTCACTGTGTTTACCTCTACCACCGCCGCTGGAAGGCTATTCCATACATCCACTACCCTCTCAGTAATGTAATACTTTCATTAGTCCCTGGCCTTATCTTATATCTAGGATAGCCTTATACCTATCCCACGTATGCTTAAACTCCTTCACTGTATTAACATCTACCACTTCTACTGGAAGACTATTCCATACATCCACTACCCTCTCGGTAATGTAATACTTTCATTAGTCCCTGGCCTTATCTTATATCTAGGATAGCCTTATACCTATCCCATGCCTGCTTAAACTCATTCACTGTATTAACCTCTACCACTTATACTGGAAGACTATTCCATCCATCCACTACCCTCTCAGTAATGTAATACTTTCATTAGTCCCTGGCCTTATCTTATATCTAGGCTAGCCTTATACCTATCTCACGCATGCTTAAACTCATTCACTGTATTAACCTCTGCCACTTCTACTGGAAGACTATTCCATTCATCCACTACCCTCTCAGTAAAGTAATACTTTCATTAGTCCCTGGCCTTATCTTATATCTAGGATAGCCTTATACCTATCCCATGCATGCTTAAACTCCTTCACTGTATTAACCTCTACCACTTCTACTGGAAGACTATTCCATACATCCACTACCCTCTCAGTAAGGTAATACTTTCATAAGTCCCTGGCCTTATCTTATATCTAGGATAGCCTTATACCTATCCCACGCATGCTTAAACTCCTTCACTGTATTAACCTCTACCACCTCTACTGGAAGACTATTCCATACATCCACTACCCTCTCAGTAATGTAATACTTTTATTAGTCCCTGGCCTTATCTTATATCTAGGATAGCCTTATACCTATCCCATGCATGCTTAAACTCCTTCACTGTATTACCCTCTACCACTTCTACTGGAAGACTATTCCATGCATCCACTACCCTCTCAGTAAAGTAATACTTTCATTAGTCCCTGGCCTTATCTTTTATCTAGGATAGCCTTATACCTATCCCACGCATGCTTAAACTCCTTCACTGTATTAACCTCTACCACTTCTACTGGAAGACTATTCCATGCATCCACTACCCTCTCAGTAAAGTAATACTTCCATTAGTCCCTGGTCTTATCTTATATCTAGGATAGCCTTATACCTATCCCATGCATGCTTAAACTCCTTCACTGTATTAACCTCTACCACTTCTACTGGAAGACTAATCCATGCATCCACTACCCTCTCAGTAAAGTAATACTTTCATTAGTCCCTGGCCTTATCTTTTATCTAGGATAGCCTTATACATATTCCATGCATCCACTACCCTCTCAGTAATGTAATACTTTCATTAGTGCCTGGCCTTATCTTATATCTAGGATAGCCTTATACCTATCCCACGCATGCTTAAACTGCTTCACTGTATTAACCTCTACCACTTCTACTGGAAGACTATTCCATACATCCACTACCCTCTCAGTAATGTAATACTTTTATTAGTCCCTGGCCTTATCTTATATCTAGGATAGCCTTATATCTATCCCATGCATGCTTAAACTCCTTCACTGTATTAACCTCTACCACTTCTACTGGAAGACTATTCCATACATCCACTACCCTCTCAGTAATGTAATACTTTCATTAGTCCCTGACCTTATCTTATATCTAGGATAGCCTTATACCTATCCAACGCATGCTTAAACTCCTTCACTGTGTTTACCTATACCACCTCCATTGGAAGGCTATTCCATGCATCCACTACCCTCTCAGTAAAGTAATACTTCCTGACATTACTGTTAAATCGTTGCCCCTCTAATTTCAGACTATGTCCTCTAGTTGTGGTAGTTTTTCTTCTTTTAAATATACTCTCCTCCTTTACTGGATTGATTCCCTATATGTATTTAAATGTTTCTAGCATTATTTTATTAGAAGGGGGGGGGGGGTAATATTTGTCGGCGATCACAGTTTAGCGCCCAAACGCGGCCGCTCTGAACTATCAACGTTCTAACTGCCGCGGAGAAATGGCCGCAGTAAACATTTTCTACACTCTCTATTTTCTTACATAAGAATAGATTATATGTTTCTCTTTTTAATTTATGGTTTTGTATATTGCAAAACCAGAGAGTATTTCAATTAACCCTTCCTAGTTAAAGACAATGGGAGTATACAAACACATACTCTCCCTGGCTAAACCGTAAACCATCCGTCTTTTCAAATCCTCTGCTAATCTTTTGATTTTCTTACCTTTGTCATGACGTTTTCTTGTTGTCTTTTATATAGGCCATTTTGTGGCAGCAAAAGCCGTAGACCTGAGCGCATCGAGGAAAAGCACAAAATGTAAACACTATTTATAGCCGTAACAACACCGCAAGTACCATCAGAGAAACTAACTGCGGAGAAAAAAAAAAAATGACTGACAATTTTGTGGCGGATTTCCAACAGATTACTGGCTGCGCTAAGTACTCCTGACTTTAGAATCCATGTCTTCTCGGGTAACCTTGGTACCCACCCCAGACATATTTGTTTCTTTTTCTTATACATATTTTAATGTATTAGCCTCCAGCAACTCTGCTGAGACACTGTTCAATGCATCAACTCTGGTATCGATCTACAAATATTTTATTTTTTTTCCCCTGAAATTTCCCCGGAGCTCTGTATCCTGAAGTTTTAACACGCTCTACACGATTCCCAGTTTTTTGTTTTTTTTTACCTTTGGCCGTTTGAAGCAATCTTTTCATTATCTACTTAAAACAAAATGTTTTAGACACTTGTATGTTGATTATATCTGTAATAGACTCAGGACTGTGTAACATTTTTTTTTAATTTTTTTTTTGGTTTTCTTATTTTTTCGGTAATATTTCGAAAACAAAGGAGCATTGTTCGTGAAAGAGGGAAGGGCAGGGAGGCAGGCCAACAAAGCAGGGTTTTGTTAAGAAATACAGCACAAAGGTGTTTCTGAGGCTTATTTAACAAGGTTGCTAAAGGCACACTATACAAAGTAGCATTTATTTATGTAGCCCCGTAGTATTATATTTTCAATGCACACCTATCCTTAAAAGGAACTATTGGATATTTAATGTTACCCTAAATACCAGTCTCTAAAAAAATACTTAGTTTTTTATGTGCAGATATAATGTTAGATTAAGGGGCTATGGGTGGATGAGCTCTTCTTCCAGATCTGTATAAGATGGCTGTGTTTATAATGGTCTAAGGTAGATCGTGGAAAGGGCTTACTCTTTGGTAAGCATGGACACTTTTGGTGGACAACTACTGCACTTGGTGCCTTCAAAGGTCCACTGGTAAATGGACATCATGATCTCTGTGGCTTGTGTACTATCTGCTCCCAGTTGGCAACCTGTGATTATAAGCCATTCCTCATTTAAGAACTTTGGTAGTCTGAGTGTATCTGGTCATCGTAGTATTACGCAACAGTTGGTTTACCTCATAACCTACGCTCCAACGGTAAGATAGGTCCGGATTTATGAATTAACGTGGCTATAGACTAATACCGACTAAAACCTTGCGCTTTATCGTCACACATGTTATCCTTGTTTGTCTTGGGATTTAGGTCACTTTGGGGGGGGTGATTTCTCACGCTGATGTGTTTGCCTAACCAGTAGAATGTCTATATCTCCATCCCAATCACAAACATTGGACTTCACCTTCTGATTAAAAATGGCCTTCAGATAACCGCAAACAGTTGCATGCTAGTATCATGGTATTTATGATTTTGGATGTCTTGGGACCCCCACATTTATTTCACTAAACCAGCACTTACTTTCTGCCATTTATTGGCGAGCCAGACAATTACGACTTCCTGTCGAAAAGGGGTTAGTGGTGTATTTGGCAATAACAATACTAGATGTTAATGTTAAAATCATTATATAGCTGTGGACACTCCCAACCCCAACAGGAAATTTACGATGTTGGGTCAATAAAAACTGTTGTTATCCTTGTTAAACCCCCACTAGTTATTTAAAGCTGAAATAGTGGAGATTTTACAGGCCGCGGCGGTGTCACAAAAAACCTTGGGCTATTTGGAGATAATGTTTTATGAAACGAAAGCTGTGGTCGACCGTCTAATCTGCTATATTTGTGACGAGGCTGATAATGTCATATCCCTTAAACGAAATGCCAGAAAAATCTTACCTTAGGACAACGATAAATATCTATCATTTACCGACTAAAAGTTTCATCAACAAAAAAAGATGAAGTTATGTTTAACGGAAAAGATTGCATTACGTGTAGATGGTTTATATAAAAATTCTTTAGTAAAAGGATACAGATAATGCCCATTATTGACAAGATAATTTTGACAGGGTAGCAGACATGTTACTTGGGTCTGATATCTCTTCCTCCAAGATTCTAAACAACATGTCCGCCCCCTTTAAGAGGACTCAATAAGGTATTTTATTTTTCTTACATTGCAAAAACTGAATTGAAGCCATTAACACTGGGTGCACTTTTTCAAGAACATAAAACTACCTTCTCTTTATGTGTATAGATACATTTCCTATAAGTTCTACCAGGCCAAAGCATACATTTAAATTTATGTTTTTTTTTATTTTACACTGGTTTACTCTAATTCTGTTCTTCTAGCAGTTCATTCTACGCAATTATTACACGTATTATATGTTTTGTATCTTGGAACAAACTCCCGTCCTATTTTCCTTCCATCTAGAATCAAGGTCCATTCCCTGACCAGCCCATCAATAACTTGATTTTTTACATAGCTTTGTGGCTTTCTTGACACTTTTATATGGCCAGCTCTCGTTTCCCTCCGGTATTTGTAATTATCGAGAGGCGTTATGGATTTTATACCTAGTTCCTAGGGTTTCTGCATGATGGCTTGCTGATTAGTATGTAAAACGCTTGACACTCTTCGACTCTCGGTTGCCTTCCCTGCTAAGTCTCTTTTTGGTTTGCTAATTCAAGGGAATAACAGCATTTAATGAATTAATTTTTTTCTTATGAAAAAATCGATACCGGGGCACAGTTCTTAAAAGTGAAATAATTAATAGGGACATTCCCACGGGTTTCCATGCTGTCTGCTCCTCTTTTTAAACTTTGAACCCCTCTAGTCCTCAGGACATGAACGTGACATAGTTGGCTCTTCTTAGCTCTACAGAAATGGCTTTGCTTCCTTTGTCCATCTCCTGTTCCCCACTCAGAGGTCTGTGCTGCCCTGTTAATTCCCACACAGAGAACGCAAATGTTCCCATTTTTCCAGGAGCCTTAGCAGTCTCGCGTTTTAGCGCACTAGTAGAATGCAGTTAATATCTAGACATTTTGAAGGCCTGGCCACACATCCATGTGGGTCCATCTTCATCATGGCCTAGAAGAATTGCAGATTTCTTTCATGGGGCCTTTTCAAAACTTTGCAGATCACACCACTGCTTACGGAGGCCACGTTAAACAAGGTGGTAAATCTCTCCCGTTCTTTGGTTTATTCTCAGATCTTATACGTTTCTCCCTCTTTGGCATCTTTTAGGGAACTATAGAGCTTAGCTCTTCCACCAGCAGCTCCCCCCCCCCCTCCCCCCCATGGGACTCCGGCGGCCATTTTGAATTATAGTAAGGGCTGGCAACATTTTTCTATATACACTAAAGAACTGTCATCCTCTGTTGCTATAATTTAATAGCAGTCTGCATGGAATTGTAATGGTATTAACTCCATCAGTGCTGTAAGAAACGGTGACTTAGTACAGAGATCAAGGCACGGAGATAGCTTAGTTATAGGAGCGTGTAAATGCAGGAAGTTGAAACGAGTGTGTTAATAACTTTAGGGAAGGCTATAGATCCCCTTTAACCTCTGAGCTTTTAATGCTTCTCCTCTGTCCATAAATAAACACACCAGACTAAAATAATGCTTTCAGAGCATGCCACAGAGAGCCGCGATCAATGCTCTCCTCATACATCACTCTGGCCTGACTTATCGGCAGCTGTACGGCCCCTCGTCTGAGTGACTCACCTCTGCTCAGAACCCATTCTCAGGAGGGAGAGGCCTGGGGCATGGAGACAGGCCAAAACCGAAACATATTTCTCTAAGTATTAGCAAAAAGCCTGTTCTGAAATCAAATATCCAGGCAGACACTCGTGGCCAGGCCTCGGAGAGGCAGAAACCAGAGACACAGATATCTGCACAAAGAAACATTAACTTGGTTTCAGAGATGTGGCTTTCAGCAACAATGCCCACCGTCCGAAGATCTAGGAATATGGAGTGAATGAGTGAATCAATGGAGTTCTAAGAATACGGAAGATATTAATGGAATTAAAAGTATATGGATTGAATGAAGGAATGAGGGTTTCAGGGGAGGCAGCTAGGGTTAGGGGTCCAGTGTCAAGAGGCTGGTACCCCGTTGACTCCTATTCCTATACAGTATGATTCAGGAGTATCAGGGGTAAGTATTGTTCATGGGAAGGGGCATTTACTGGACTTTGTGAATGACAATTTAATGACACTTTGCCTATCCCTCAAGCATAATAGATGAATCAATATATTTAAAAGAAGAAAAACTACCACAGCTAAAGGGACATAGTCTAAAATTAGAGGGGCAACAATTTAAAAGTAATATCAGGAAGTATTACTTTACTGAGAGGGTAGTGGATGCATGGAACAGCCTTCCATCGGAAGTGGTAGAGGTAAACACAGCCAAGGATTTTAAGCATGCGTGGGATAGGCACAAGGCTATCCTAGATATAAGATAAGGTCAGGGACTAATGATAGTATTACATTACTGAGAGGGTAGTGGATGTATGGAATAGTCTTCCAGTAGAAGTGGTAGAGGTTAATACAGTGAAGGAGTTTAAGCATGCATGGGATAGGTATAAGGCTATCCTAGATATAAGATAAGGCCAGGGACTAATGAAAGTATTACATTACTGAGAGGGTAGTGGATGCATGGAATAGTCTTCCAGTAGAAGTGGTAGAGGTTAATACAGTGAAGGAGTTTAAGCATGCGTGGGATTGGCACAAGGCTATCCTAGATATAAGATAAGGTCAGGGACTAATGAAAGTATTACTGTACTGAGAGGGTAGTGGATGCATGGAATAGTCTTCCAGTAGAAGTGGTAGAGGTTAATACAGTGAAGGAGTTTAAGCATGCGTGGGATTGGCACAAGGCTATCCTAGATATAAGATAGGGAACTGGGGACTAATAGAAGTATTTATAAAATTGGGTTGACTAGATTGGCCAAATGGTTCTTATCTGCCTACACATTCTATGTTTCTATGTTTCTATGTTTCTATCTTGATAATCAGGATGTGTAGTTATGAACATATAACATATAACACCCCACTCACATAATGTGGTGATGTAGAATGAAGCAAACACTTGCATAATGGAGCAGGGATGACTCATCTGTGCCACCATGGATGATCCTGATCTTCATGCTGATCCCCTGGAATTTTCTTTACTCTACCCCCTCACAGTGTGGTTTTGAGATAGGGAACATGCCAAGTTGCTGATGATCATGAGAATGGGCAAGGTGTCTCCACAAGTACTGTACAAGTATCATTACAATGACATGAGTGTGCATGCAAGGTCTGTGAAGGACCACAGAAAGCCATTAAATTGTTCATTACAAAGTTTAGCAGATACCCACCTTGAACAATGCTGGTTCCTACTCATGGCGAAGACTCAACCCGCCAATGCTACTGCTTCCGGTTGCCCTATCTTTTTTTTTTGTTATCTGCTAACCAAATATGTTAGTTTCTTCCTAATTTGCCTAATTTTTCCTTTTTTGTCTTCCACTGAATTTGTTTTGTGAATAAAAACAAAGTTAAAAATTAATTTCAGCACCTGAACTCCGGATGGAATACGACACCAACGGCTATCCATCGTGCTTCAGACATTACAAGATAATTTTCACTCTGTATGCCGTATAAACTGCTTCCATGCAGGGGTTTGATATTTAATACATTTGGTCATAAGATGTTATTCTGCAAGATTAAGCATGTGCAAAGATCGATAACTAATAATGAAAAATAATTACATCAGACCGGATCAAAACCTTACATGGAAATCATAGTGACATGGTGCGACGTCCGGTCCCAATTACATTTTTCCCGCGTGAACTGTCTTAAGCTGTTAATCCTTTTAATTTGCGCTAAAATCTTATGAAGAAAGAGAAAACTAAAATTTTTAAATAGGATACCGGGGGCAGCCATCTTGATTTTATGTCATGTGTAAGAAGTTTGAAGATATTTTAGAACCTCTACCTCCCAATACATTACAAAAATCTTTACATGTATCATACTACAATCGAGGAAGGTCACGTTTTGAAAGTAAAGAGGGAGGAAAGTTACATTTGGAGCATTTAATAAATATGTCGACACTGAAAATCTCCCCTTAACTAACCAATGGGGGCAAGCACAGGGCACTCCTAAGGGTAGGAAGGTAGGCTGGCCCTCTAAAATAGACATAACCTCAATAAAACGGAACAGTACTGTAAAAATGTTGGGGTCAACTTAAAAAGGAGTCTACTACATCTGTAGGTTGGACTAAGTACAGCTTCTCCGCTAGATCCATTTCAAATTCAAAAAGTTACCAGGTATGTCGATAAAAAACAAAGGGTAATGAGTAGAGTTGAGCGGACACCTGGATGTTCGGGTTCGCTCAACACTAGTAATGAGCAAATGGGGACAAAGGTCCTTCAGTAATGCTGAATTAAAACAGGTTTAGAATACATATAATATATTATATTTATCATATATTTATCTGAACTTCTTAGATGAAAAAACAGGAAAATATAATATCTGCCAAACTTGATCTGTTTGTGATGCATACAGTGGAATAAGGGCAAGCTTACGCGTTTCGCAATTTGGATATATGCTTAGTCATCTTTTTTGGTTTGGGTGGTCTCCTTGATAAAGGCGTTTTGCCGAAACGTCGGTCGTTTTTTGCGCAGTGTGTCCCCTTCTGTCTCACTCCTTTTCTGTCTTTTTTGTACTTTTGTACTTTTGGGTATTTTTTGGTTTGCTTAATTTTTTGTAAATACATTTTGTCCGAACGTTTTGTCTGTATAGTCTTTTGTACACTTTTTGTATATTTATCACATATATGACAATCTCTATTAAAGATGCTTCTGTACTATACCCTTGCTAAGTACATTGTTTTCCGTTTTTGTGTGCTCCCCCTATTTCTACTTCTGTTGTTTATACTACTGGGGGTGCTTAGTGGACTCCCCCTGGGGTGATGCACCTTATCTACTATAGTTACTGTATGTTTTATTGTGGTGTGCTTCTCTGACCATCTGTTTTACATGTGTATCTTTTTGGGTTTGACCCAGGAGCTCCAGTTCAACAGCTCATCCACCGACGATGCCATTCCTGCCCCACTGCAGAGGAAAAGATCACCGACCAACCTATTAAAAGTTAATTAATAGTGATGTGCTACCTACGTACGTCAATGGTCGACCATGATGGGCCACTTCACTGTGCTTTATCTCTACACTCCACGTTGCTCTGAATATATTCTGTTCCCTTTCGTTTTACATACAATACTAATCATTTGCATTTTTTTTTCTCTTCAAAATGCTGTTTTTATTATTTTTCTTACCAGCAGGTCTGGAGCGCAATTTATGGGATAATTTTAACCCAGACATTTGTTTTATTTATATGCCTCCCATAAGGCTTCCTTAGCTTACAGGGAAATTTTTCATTGAAAACAATCTTTATTTTTGCTTTATTAAATAAATATGAAGAACTGTGGATATATGTGTGATTTTTTTTTCTTGTTTTTCACTGTGCAGTTATTATTATGGTTTTTATTTATTAATGGACACTGGCATAGGCCAGGGCGCTGTACTTTAGAAAACCCTTATTTATGTATTAGAAAAAAAATCAAAGAAACAGCCAATTCTATGTTTGTTGGCATTATTTTTATGTCCGTTCACTCCAAGAGAAACAACAGTGAGATCTTGATCCTCCCTATTCTTTGACATCAACGCTGGAGTTTGTCTAACAGGCTTTCATGGTGTCAGACAGAGGAGCCTGAACATGCATAAATAAAGTTTGTACATGCTTATGCTGCTTTACATCATTGCCACTACATGTTCCCGTTTAAAGTCTCTGTACCAAGGCTTCCTCATTACCAGTCATAAATGTCGGGAGGTATGGGTTACACCTATGGAACACTTAGATACACTTTACATACTGGATTCCAGTCTTCTTTGTTCTTTAACATTTTGCTCCTGTGACATTACCACCACAAGTGGCATCACACATGAGATGGATGAAAACGCGTCATTTGGGGGTTAAATTGTCGCCACGGATCTTGAATTTTGACAGTGTCGTATAGAAGCTTCCCCCCCATTAAAAATATTCAGAGTGTTACTCATTTTCAAAAATGTCCCAGACTGTCTACAAAAAAATGTGCCAAGACGTGAGTTTGAAAATGAAGGTTTCTAAAATATTACTATTTGAATCCCTGATTCCCAGTGTCTCTTCCAATTAATCAGAATTGTGAAAAAAAAAATCTAGTGACCAAAAAATAGTGAAAAACATTGATGCTGCTGCTTCATAGATCATGAAAAAAGCTGCATATTAAGTTTCAGCTTAATGTGTTTTATTCTGTGAGTACAACAAACCTCTGTAGATTTACTCGTCTGTCTGTCTGTCTGTCTCTTTCATTTGAAGTGATTTTTTTATTTTTTTTGTATTCTCACCCAACGCG
Organism: Pelodytes ibericus; assembly: GCA_036172795.1. Classification (NCBI taxonomy): domain Eukaryota; kingdom Metazoa; phylum Chordata; class Amphibia; order Anura; family Pelodytidae; genus Pelodytes; species Pelodytes ibericus. The sequence goes on from CM069866.1 coordinate 69,990,795, forward strand.
CGTAAGGAAAGGATTTGAGGCTGGGAAATCTCTGTTCTCATACATAGGAAAACCTGTGAGACTTTTCAAAGCTCACTAATAGAGGGACTGAGCGTTGAGGATGTCAATGGGTTTTACATTATAATTCCATCAATGGGAAACTCCCTGGGTAGTCCAATAAAAGGTAGACATACCCGTAATCCAATCTTTATTTGCATTCAGGGGCATACTGAATAAGGACTGCCAACAGCAGAAAAAAAGTATGTTCAAACAAAAGACGAAACAGAAGATTATCTCTCTCTCTCTATCTTTGTTACAAGGTTTTCTATCAGGATATGAAGGTCGGACGGAGGGGCAACCAGAGGGTACATTGCTGGCTGTTTTTGACCTGTGGCTGAGATAATGTTTCTGCCAGGCCTTTAACTGTAGGAACAACTATTCTACAAGAGCTGGAAAGAGATGGCTTTTCACCTATTCACTAAACGGAGTACAGTCTCTCTAGTACGGTGATCACATTTTTTTTTTTAGATATCTGACATATTGTCACTTACTATGTTGGGAACTACTTTACATTAACATAGATTTATATATAGTGCCAGCAATTTAGGCAATTCTTGGTATAGTACATGATAGTGTTGATATATTGAGGACCTCTGGTCTTGAGGATCTATCTAGGGCTTCTGGTGCTGATGATGCATTGAGTGGCCCCTCGGGCTCTGGGACACATTTAACACCTCAGATCCTAATAACTAGTTTTGTGCACCCCATGTATGTAATCTACTTGCACCCTACGTCAAAGAGCTTAATTCCTCTCATAAGGAAGAAACGTAATGTCTCTTGAGTTAAAAATAGCAGAATGCAAAAAAGAATGGGGGAATTCAATTTTAAAAAAAGCACATACCTACATGAATGACATCCCAATAATGGAGAGCATTACAGCAGAGGTATATATTAATTCACTGCAAGCATTTTTTTTATAGAGAAAAATCTGCTGGTGACGCAAGGCTAGGATGCCCACGCAGTTGTTTATATACCCCTTTAAAAGAAAATAAACAAGTTACGTAAATGCGAAACAAGGCAGCCGGAAAGAGTTTTTATGCAAGTGAATGCTCTCTTGTCCGCAAGAAAAACGTTAACACTGATTTTTTTTTTGATTTTTTTTTATCCCGACCTAGTACAAGCAGTCACTGATTAGACTCTCTGATACAATGTACCTGAAGGGTATAATTTTTCTTGCAATCTTTGGCAAGGTTGTGATTCTTTTGTTGATTGCGAAATGCCAAAAGTGGCCAAGAAAAGTAATGCCCCCAAGGCCTCTCGGAGAAAAGAGCTTGAACAAAACTCGCAGACTGTGAAAAATCTGCTGGATAGACTCATCCTTCAAACGACATGGAATGGAGGTTCGCGAAGCGGCTGAGACCGTTTTATTTTAAAGACGCAGTTGAACCTTTTTTTTTTTTTGTCTCCTGTGCCGGTTGCTATGCGCCTCATCAAGCTTTTCAGTGCCAAAGGGGTTAACTCAATGAATAATGAATAGACGCATTAGGACAATCTGAGTTCCTTTATCCCTCAAGTGATAGAGGCATTGAATAATTAAAAAGGCTGATCCTTCATTTGTACCGCCTCCTACTTCTACGGCGGCACCTCACGCTCTTCAATAAACACCACAATATTGTGTCAGGGATGTATTCAAAGACAGTACCAGACCCTGAAGAAGAACTTGTTGCTTGGTGGGTGTCATGGGATTCCAGTTCCTATCATTTTCACCTTACGGATGACAAGAGGTATACGTGTGGTTATTGGCCAGCTACTCCCCCCCCGACTGTGTGATTATTATTACTTGCCTTGAACTACAAAACACTTGTTGTTACGGCTGCTTTCGGAGTGAAAGGGCCTTGAAAGAGAAGCATTCTTAAATCTCCTTAAGGCTTTGAACCCAATTCCCTTTTATTGCCAATGAATAACTAATCTGTATGTAAATTAGAGCCAATGTGTGTGCAAATGTATTTGTTAATTTCCAAACATAATGTTCCTAGTGGTCTTAAAGATTAGTGTATGTGTTATGTAGCATGCCTTTAAAAAGACAATAAATGCAGCTGCTGGCTTGAATGTAGACTGGATCAGACTTGGGTCTTTATTACAAATCCCCTGTATGTGTGATGGGTCTAAGTAGTAGAGCACTTCTGATTACAATTAAAGGACAGCTGTGGGCAAAAAAAAAAAAGTTCTGTTTAATTGAAAGATTGCATCAAGTGTAAGAATTATAAATAGTAGTGCTTTATTGAAATAAACCTTATTGAGTCCACTTTGGCCTGTATAGCTCTATCAGGGGACAGACATTTTGTTTAGAATTTTTGACACTCAATCTCCCAAGCTGCACCCCGAGCATCCCAGAGGAATACAATTTCTATTATGTGCTGCCGGTGTGTCCAAGGGGTGGGGCATTACCCGAATATTTTCACTGACTTTGTGGCCAATTTATAACTATTCATGTAAATTGTAAAGTCATTTAGTATCAAAACAAAGTATTTTATTTACACAAATTAATATAAAAAGAGACTTTGGGAGTTGCATTGCTCTGAAGCAATATGACACACTACAAGCCAATAATTCGGAGCTCCCATAAAAGAGGGACAATAGAGGAGGAAAAAAAGGCAATAGAGGAGGAAAGAAGGGTAATAGAGGAGGAAAGAAAGGCAATAGAGGAGGAAAGGGGGGCAATAGAGGAGGAAAGTGGTACAGAGAGGTTTGGGTATAAAATAGGGACTGTCCTAAACAGGGACACTTTGGAGGTATGACACCCTCCCGAGTTATTATTCAGATGATAACAATAATTTAAACCAAGATGGGAGATGAAAGAGACTGCATAGCAGCAAATCAGTCTGTGGTTTAATATATTTTTTCCCAGTGTGATAATCCAACAGTTTAACTCTATGGCAGAGGTCTTTGAGAGCTATTTATTACACATAAGATTACATTCTCAGAGGGCAAGCAATTCTTTATCTAATATCTATTCTTATCCTTGGTAAGCAAGCATCTCTATGATAGAATACTGTATCATATGCAATGCCTGTGTTGGACGTGTGAGTGACATGGGCTAGATAAAAGCAAAGCTATATCATTGTTTTTTTATGGCATTGTTGAATCCTTTATGTTTCTATTATTGTTGTTTTCCTATCAATGCTTTATTAACCCTTAGTACAGCATAGATAATAAACAGTGAGACTCTATGTCTAGGGTAGTGTGGCCACATAAAAGGCTTCTATATAAAAATCAGGGCTGTTTTTAGTAAACTATCGTGCAATCTGCATAGTCATGTCCCGTCTGTCATCCCAACTTCTGCCCAAGGAGAATCGGGAAGCAGAGGGCAGAGCATGGGAGAATGTAAATGCACAGTTTATGCACTCATGCGTAGGGCCACTCTCCCGCATTCTCCACCAAAAAGTTGGACGGAAGTAGACCTTGGCGGGAGAGTGGCACGGAGCTTCATAAATACATGCATTTAAATTGTCCATTTATAATCTGACAGACATACACAGTCTGAATGCAGGCAAATGAGCTCTAGCTAAACAGTATCTGTACAAGGGGAGCCGGGAGCTAAGTCCTTTAGACCCCACCCATTTTTGCCCCAAGACCAGCACCTATAATATTGTCAAGTATGCAATCTGCAGTTTCCATTTAAGCCTTAATTCTGCCTTAAAATATGTGATTTGCAGGGTGTGGCTAAATAAGATGCCATCCTTTTAAAAACATCACTGTTTTAAAAGGACAGTTCCACCTAACTGATTTTTTGTATGTTGAACATGTCTTTAAAGGACAACTGTAGGAAAAACAAAAATAATAGTTAATTGCAAGATTGCATAGAGTGTAGAAATTTTAAATAGAAATGATTAATGAAAGAATATACATTTGAGCCGTCTTTGCTGTATAACTCTAATAGGGAGCGGACATGTTGTTTAGAATCTTAGGACAGTTCTTCATTCACCTTGGTTAGGATCTGACCCAAGATTCTAAACAACATGTCCGCCCCCTGTTAGAACTAAACAGAGCAAAGAGGGTTTAATAAGGAACATTATTTATATTATTTCATTAAAGCTTTTCTATGCAAACTATCTACCCTTGATGCAATATTTCAAATAAACATAATAGATAATGTCTTGCTACAGTTGTCCTTTAATCTATGCACTTGACATTGAAAATAATATCAGCGGGGCCTCTAAATTCATTGACATAAAATAAGGAGGGGCTTGAAGAGATAGGCGGGACTGTTGCTATGGCAACAGCAGTGACTCCGATACGCTTCATTTGCATGTTTTAGGCGTTATGAAGAGATGAGTAAAAACAAACTGAGCAGACAGGTTTGTTTATATTTCTTTACATTACACAATGTAGTTACTTAAATGAAAATGTATTTTCCCTCACCCTCGATGACCCTGGGGCTGTATAACCTGTACCAGTGATGGCGAACCTTTTTGAGCCCGAGTGTCTAAACCGCAATACATGCCAACTTTTTTTCCTCAAAGTGCCAACACGGCAATTAAACCTGAATACTGAGGTTTAAGTTTAGAAAAAACAACTCTAACAGTTGTCCGCACTAATTAACATCTTTTGTTTTAAAAGAAGAACAAAACAACAGAGAGTTCAATGATACAAACTGTTTTTTTTTTTATTGAAAATCATAAATTCTAGTAAATTAAAACACACCGCTGAATACACACACACAATCTGCTGAAACACACACTGCTGAATGCACGCTGCTGAATACATACACACACACACAGAATGCCGAGTACACACTGTCTGCTGAGTACACACACACAGACAGACCGCTGAGTACACACACACACACACAGACCTTTGAGTACACACAGACCTCTGAGTACACACACACACAGACCACTGAGTACACACACACACCGCTGAGTACACACACACCGCTGAGTACACACACACCGCTGAGTACACACATACAGACTTATAAATACACACACACACATATACTGCATTGAGGGGTGCAGTGCATGTGTTTGTGTGTGAGGTGTGCTGTGTGAGTGGAGGTGCTGTGTGTGAGTGGGTTGGGGGGTGTTATGTGAGGGGGTGGGGTGTGATGTGTGGGGGGTGTTATGTTAGGGGGGTGCTGATGTGTGAGAGTAGGGGGGGTGCTGTGTGTAAGGGGGGGGTGTGTGCTGTGTGTAAAGGGGGTGTGCTGTGTGTAAAGGGGGGTGCTGCAGGTAGAATATATATATATATTTTAATAATAATTGTAAAAAATATTCATTTTTATTTATCCCCCCCTCCCTTCTTCTTACCTTTGGTGAAGGAGGGGGGGACGCAGTCGGTGGTGGTAGCTGTATGCCTGGTGTCCACAATGCTGTGTGGAGCGTTGCCATGGGAACGCGCGGCTACGCTCCCCACAGCCTTCTCGCGGGAGGATCTGCTTCTCAGATCCCTCCCCTTGCCGGCTGCCTCCATGTCCTCCGGAGTGAAAGCAGAGTAGGCGCCTGCCATTTTGAGCAGGCAGGTGCCTACTCTGTATTAGTGCCTACCCGCAACAGCTGTCTCCCACCTCGCGGCGACCTATGGCCGCGTGCCCACGTGTGTTAGCAAAACTGCAAGCAAATGCCTAAATTAGGAGATAATGAGTCTGTGGAGTCTCCTGCTTATGACATCACCTGTGGCTTGATATGCAAATTGCACATTCCCAGGGAAAACACATTAATTTGCATATCAGGGCACAGGTGATGTCATAAGCAGGAGACTCCCCGGACACAACTTTTCTCCTAATTCAGGCATTCGCCTGCAGTTTTGCTAACACAATGTATAGATAATCCACAATTGTTTTTTATTCTCTACATTCACAGTAAAAGCAATGTTTAGGTGATACAGCCCCTTTAAGTTGGAATTTCCTGTCAAACTAGCTGGCAAGCTCTGTGCAAATTGTTGCAGCTATATATGTAATTTAACGAGATCTCCTCATTAAATCGCTAAGATAATGTACCTTAACATCAACCGGGCATTTATGCATAGAGCTTTTCTCCCAGCTTGCCGAGTGTTAAATGTGGTATAGGCGACTGAATTACTGCAACATTTTAACCCATCTTGGATGAAATAATCACCACGAACCTGAGGATCGTAATCCCACACTTCATAAACTTTTCTCAATATTCGCACCCCATCCTTGGCTGAGCCAAGCACTTCTGATCCTCTGCACGGCACATTTAGCTCTGGTCATTGCCCCTAACATTCCCCCCCCCTCTCCCGGAACTACTAAATTTCAATTAATTTCTTAATAACCGAGCAAGGACCTGAGCCTGGTCACCATGATGCAACCACGAAAGTCTTACTTCCATGACTTTCTCTGCAACGCATGCTGCCCTCCCCTCTAAATTATTACTGCAAAGGATGTAGGTTCCCCATACAATGAGATTTCAGCCTGCGATGCCGGTCTCTTTGCCCCATTCCCTCTCTGCCGCTCTAAGTCTTTGAAACCTGCCTGGCTTTCATGCAAAGAGACTTCTCTCTGGTTGATCTACGACAAAGTCACCTTCTTATTACAGCTTTGTTATTTTAATTGGTTTATATTAAGATCCCCCTTCTATTCCTCCACATTTACCAGCTCCCCCGCTCCCCTCCCTCCCTCCGTCTTGCCTTAACAAAAGCAAATGGATGACATTGGTGAAAGACGTTTTTTTCGAGAGAGACCTAGAGTGTAGCTCTTTGCTGACCTGCTTAATCTGTACATTGTTTTCCGATCAAGGAAATACAACAATGTGGCAGGAATACCCAGCAAAATTGGCCCACCCATCTGTTCATGTAGGCTTCATCGGGAAGAAGAACAATTTATCCAAGTTTCTGCTAGGCAGAGTCAAGAATTAATGTTAGGAATAGTTCGTACTGTTCCTTCAGAGGGTGATATAAAAAAAAAATTGGGGAAACCCATGAAAAAGATATAAATCTGTATGTGGATAAGTCGATAAGTATTTATGTAATTATATCTTAGCCATTTTCTTTTTCTAGGCAGGAAAGATGAAAAAGCCTTTTCGTGAAACGCGTCAGGCACATCTTCCATTTACAAAGACTGCACAGACCATCTCGAAAAACGCCGTGAGACAATTTTTGTTACAATAATAATGTCTTTTATTGAAAAGGGTTGACTCTGCATAGCCAATTTAGACTCGAAATTTGGGTTGGAGTAGGTCAAAGTAGTCTCATTTCGGGAATATATTTAACTTTTCAATCTCAATATATATATATATATATTTCTGGGCTGATTTTAGGCCGTATTCTATTTGGGGATTTAGGCCCTGCATATCCTATGTAGATTTTAAATATAATTCATTTTAAAATAATAAAAAAAAAATTCACCCCCTGGGGCCACCGGACTGCTTCCGGACTAACCTGAATTTATATTCAATTCAGTATTTGAAACGCTTATTCCTGCCCAGGAATTTATCATAGGACTTTTATGGTTTTAGAGACATGTACTTACCTACCTTTACGTACATGCATATATTTATATAATACTATAGTTTAATAGGGTATATGCAAATGAACTGTTTATAAATCTCAAAAAGTATTCAAGTGGTTTCATTCACCTCTATGTGATCACATGAGAGACGGAAAAAAAAGGCCTGGTAGACAGAGTGTGGACTAAACCAAGACAGCTGACCATTCGGCCAATAGAACGTTGCAACAGTGGGTGTGGCTTACACATGGACAAAGTGGGCAGTACTATTTCTATTTCGTTACTCTGGGCGGTCCTAAAAAAAAAATGTCAGCGTAGAGTTGCCTTATGACTACTGCATAAAGTTTGTATGCCTTATGAAATGTGTGGCCCTTGCTTGACGGGCCCCTCCTGTGAGTTAAAAATTCCAACACAGCTACGTTTGCCGGCCCCAGCCCTTGGTAATGACTGGCTCCGGTTTAACTCTTTTGATCCCAGAGAATGGCGTGATCTTAGCTCTCCGCACAGCATCGCTGGAAGTCACCTGCAGGCAATCCTTCCCCCATGCAGGGCTATAAATACGCAGTACTTAATACCTGCAGAGCATTGTTTAACTTCAACCCCCCTCGGCTGCAGAATCCTGCCGGGCCTCATTTTCGGATAGCCAATTCAAAAAGGACGATGCAGCCCAACAGAGCATTGCTTAATTAATTTTTCATTGCTCCAGACTGCAGCACATTGCTTCATTGAATGCTTAACCGCTATAGATCTATAGACTATCACTTCATTAACTGTTTCCCTGCAATAGACCTGCGGGGTAATTCAGACGCTTGCTGAGTGAACGAAAACTCTTGCCTGCTTATTCTCTTGTAGAAAATTCCAGAGGCACCAAGTTAAAGGATCTTCGACAATACGGTAATTATTTTATTTAATATTATTTAGTGTGGCATAAATTATAGTTACATTGCAGTGGCGGGGATCTATAAAGAAGGCGCATACTGAGATAGCCTTCTTGCAAACAAAATCTGGGCCGTGGGTGCTGGTTCAGATGTTGTGGATCAATCTGTGCGCTGGTGCAAGCCATGTATAATGTTGATACCCCATGCCAAGTTTAGGCTCATTTACCCCACCAAATAAATGGCATATACACTAGTAATGTTGGGTAGTGCAACGGCCACTGCTTTATTTAATTATACACCTTACCAGCTTACCACTTCAATCCTGGGGGCCAAAACACCAAGAGCACTTAGGGCCTGCCATGCTTTAAGACACTCATTCCCAACTGGAATTACCCAGTTGTGTTTAAGAAAACACAACTGGGTTATGCGTAGATCATGGACTGTTGGGTGGGCCATGAGGACTGGATTGGGGACCAGTGCTCTAAGCTACTTGTAGGCCATGGCTGCCCCAGCCCTAAAATATAATAGTATGTGGTAATTCCTTCGAAGGTCGTTGGCATGTGCTATATTCCACCGCTTTGACGATAACTGAAATACATGAGCACAAAATAATTATGGAGTGCGAGGATGAGTGGGAACATTTGCAGGGAAGTGACCTGGCGCTCCCCAGGAACAGAATGAATTAAGATCTCCACATACATAGAAAAATATCGGTAACATAGTACGATTAATTGTCCAATCACCATACACCTTACAAACTCGGAAAAAAATGTCATGGGGGTTAGATTTTTGTAAAACTTTAACAATAAATCTGTAAACAATCATTTAGTCAGCAGATTGATTGCATTTTTAATGAGTCAGACAATCCACCTCTCTGACTCATTGACATCCGCTGGAAAACTCCACAGAATGAGTTCCATAACATTTAGATCTTGCTGTATTTTTGAGTCAGAGAAAAAAAAAAACAGATGGGGAGCTCAATGCAGTATACAGGCCTCACACAGTGCAGATTAATTACTATCCGCAGATAATAGGCCTCATTAAGTACTGCAGTTTGCACTATAAAAGCGGTCAATTTAGATAACCATAGTTTAATATGAATATAAAGCCTACATGTAAGTGAATGAACTCCAATATGGTTTTTCTTTCTAGAGTCAACAGATATACGGGTTGAGAATCACTTTTTTCCGAAACACTTGGAACCAGAAGTATTTTGGATAACGGATTTATTTTTAAATAAGATGTATTAAAGCCTCTCAGCACTCATGAATTACAGTAGCATCAATTCAAATACTGTATCACGCAAAGGTGACAACCTTACTGGGACCATGCCAGCACATGTGCCATTCTATTGCACTTTGTGGATATGCTTGAGTGGGGGGGATCTGTGCATTTATGTAAAAACAATATGGCAACTAAGGGGGCTGGACATTGAATAAACTGTTGTGCTTTTGCATTCTGACAGGTGTGTGTGTGGAATTTGTAACTTTTTTTGGGGGGGATAATGGATCACTGTGGATAAGGGATACTCAACATGCAGTAAATTTAATGAGATAATAAGAAAAACAGTTATTTATGCAGAACAGTTCTAGGCTAGAGCTCTAAAAGTGGAACAATCAGCATGAATATATATCCCTCCCAACTGTCCTGCTTTGTATGGGACAATCACCATTATGAGGCGCTGTCCCACCAAGCTCTACAGGGGGGATTCCTGCAGTCCCAATCTAATTCTCAGGAGACTGCACACTACGCATGCACTGTAGTATTGGTGGCTCTGACACTCTACCTCCTGATTCGCCGAGGGGGAAGAAGTTAGAAGCAATGTGAACATTCAATTGGTTTCCAAGGTGATTGCTCCAGTTTAATTTTTTTTTTAAAAATAACCTCCCCAATATTTTTCAGCCTTATCTGTGCCCCCCATTTTCTATATAATGCACTCTAGTTAATGCTGAAACAAAACCTCTATTTGTCTGTGACATGTCCCTTTTGTAACCACATCACTGGGACACTCCATACCACTGATGGCCGTAGATTATGTAAAAGGAAGAATGGAGGCATTGTTACAGTGTTACAAGCATGAGTCACGGGAATACTTTGTCACTCTGTCACCCTGTAGCAGATGGGAATCACTTAGAGATCAGGAAAAAGTCTTTCTTATAATTGTCACTTTGATCTAGTACTGAGTGTGCCGCGCTGGTGGGAAGCCGTAACAAGTCACAGCCGTATTGGTAACGGTTTGTTCGGGTTTTTTTCAGTAACAGCAGACATACCTTTTGGCCTTGTGTAGGCTTCTTTAGCAGGGTATGGTTGGATTCCGTTCAGGACCAACACGGCATTGGTCAATGTCTGAGCACTCGGTTTAATGTTGGGCAGATCCTGTGGGGATTAGTTAAACCCAGCACTGGCAGGGGGAAGAGTAGCCTTCCCAGTTCCCATAAATGCATGCGATAGGCACAAGGCTATCTTAGATATAAAATAGGGAACCGGGGACTAATACAAGTATTTCGAAAAATGGGCAGACGAAATGGACCGAATGGTTCTTATCTGCCGGTGACACATTCTATGTTACCATACATTGTGCTAGAAGAATTGCAAGAAAATATTAAGAAAAAGAGTAAAATTGTCTGACGTGCACGTCCACAGGATTTGTGTATAAGGGGCAACAAATTATCCTTCCCACATTTCCCTTCTCCAACCTCACTACCTACTTACCCCCTGCCTGTTGGTGGCCTTTGCTGGCTCAGGAGAGGGGTTTCCTGGTGGGAGGCAAATGTTAGCCATTAATTGGAAAAACGATACTACCGGGGTACTAGCAGCTAATAGACCATCCTGTACCTGCGCAACATGGGACATTTAATTTACAGTAGCTGGAGGGGGAGGAAGAGAGCAGACCAATCCACTCTGCATAGAATTAAATAAAATCTTTTTTGCTAAACTCCCTTGCATGCCAGGTATTTTTTTTTTCAGTTCCCTACATCCAGTTGACCTACCCTAAACATCCTATTGCTTCTCCCTCCCTTGCTGCTGCTCCAGTGGGCCTTCCAAGAGGAAAGAGGGGAGTAAGTGCCCCCCGTCTAACTTCCACTCTGAATGCCCATGGTGTCAGTGGTGTCTCTTGTCTATGACATCACTTCAGGGCACAATTCCCAGTGAAAAAGAGATGATTTGCATATCAAGCCTTAATGTGATCTCATAGAGACACCACAGACAAAGCTGAAACACTTTTTTTTCTTGATTTTTATGCATTTGACACAATGTATAGCTCATTTTTTATCATGTTTTTAATCCTCTACATTCGCAGTATGAATCATATGTCATTGCCGGAATCTCTATAACCCGCTGGGTCCATTTAGTTGAGTTTTAAGAAGGGTGCACTCCAGTTCACCCAGCCATTAAGGAATGCTTACTCTGCACATTGTAACATAAAGCAGTCTGCTCGCACACATTGTACATGTGTTTAATGTAGTGTACTTCTGCGATTTATTGGCAATGGGCGTTCTACAGCTTGTGTTGCCTGAATACTGTCAATTTAAGCGTATGGCCCACTCCTTTTGGTAGTCAAATTATTAATGCAGAAGCCCGTGGCCAGGAGGTGACAATATGACTCCCAGGCTGCTTGAGGGCAGTAAAAATGTCCACGGCAGACATGATGTCACTTGCGTGTGCTGCTCCAGGTAAACCTACCCAAGCTGCATCATCTGTGCCCATCAGTGCCAGGCACTATCAGCACATGCTCATTATCACTATACAATAAAGCATGTTTATTATTATGAGATTAGTGGATTGGGAGAGGCGTGGGGAAGGTCTTAATGTATAAAGGATTTAACATGAACCAAAAAGAAATAAGTATTGAAACATGGTTGGAAATTTATATGTTTAGGTGGGTTCGTGTTTGTTTGTAAAACATAACTTTTATTATTATTATTATTATTATTATTATGTTAAAATTCTGACATTTTAACATATTAATAATAAATGTCAGGATTTTGGTAGGTATTCACGCTTTCCCACTGAGCTAACCCTCTGTCCTACAAAGTCTCCTCAATTTCAGAGGGACTTGTGACCACACTCCTTTGGCATACATGGAATTGCCCCAAGTGTGGGACACTGGAGGTTGGACACTAAGCATGCACAGCATCCTACACAATAGCCCTGATACGCAACCTGATACGGTGACCCTGATTTGAAGAGCCAAGCGTTTGGGAAGTATATTATTAGGGGAGCATTCCCAATATTGGTTGGTTACAGGGTGTAGCAACCAGGACTTCAGATTTGGAGAGTACCAAGATCTTGGCATGGGTTGCGCTGCTCGAGGATGGCCAGAACTGTTTATTGGGCCTATTCACTAAAATTCAACTTTGGAGGTCGACTTTAATTTTGAGACCAAGTCTACGGAATTCTACCAAATTTGACTAAGGGGGTCATACTAAACAAGTGCAGCGGGGAAAAAAGTAGGTAAAACACGAATAAGGAGCAATTTGTGACTATTTGTAACAATTTGTGCTTGGTTTCCCTGGTTTGCGCCTCTTCCGTTTATTTTTATTTAGCGTGCATTATTCCGGTTGAGCTAATAAATTGAAATTATATTTGCGCCACGCTAAAGAGTTTTGCGGATATTTTGTGAAAAATAATTCTTATTTGCGTGTGAAAATGACACCAGCTTTTAGCGAGCGCTATCAAAAGAGGTGGAAAAAATATTCGCAAAAATATTTTGTTTTTGTACGCAATTATGCCCGTTTTTATTCGCAATTTGTTCATATGTACTTTTGGAGTGTTAAATATTTAGTACATTGCAATAGGAGCAAAGCGCAAAAATAGTTTTGCACATAAAATATATTTGCGTTTTTTTTAGTACAGGCCCCTCTTAGTCTCAGAAAAAGTGGACCTCCACAGTCAAATTTTAGTGAATAGACCCATATGTGTGCACCTCCATTATGCCCCAAAGGTGACACAGAAGGTGTGTGACACGGGAGAAGGTGTCAGCTTCTGCAAAATAAGGACCCAGAGGAGAGAAGAGAGTCAGGGGGATGTTGGTCAAAAATAGGCACTGTCCCTCAGAAACAGTTGGGAGCCATGGAGGTGTCCTGGATGAAGGAATGAAGTCGGAATCAGTGGGGTAGTTATCTAAAATTGGGATGCAGGCCAGATTTACGCAGGAGACGTGACAAAGTATTTTTATTCTTTTGCATCATTGAATAAGCAAAACATTAAAAACAAACTACTTTTAACAGAAACAAAGGTCACCCAACGAAAAGAAGATGTTTTTGCCCAGCTAATAAATCTAACAAAAATATTTAAAATAAATAGAACAAACATTTAAAAATATAATATATATTTTTTTGTTGTTGTATCTTTTTTTCATTTAGGTTTTGACTGCTTGAAGACATTCAGCTACTGGGCTCAGTTTTTGTCACAAGGTTTAATTTTTCACCCTTTAAGGACCTTTCCTCGAAAATGACTCTTTAATACTTCTCCATTAAGTATGGAGCTTTGGAAAGAAACAGCCTTCCGGGCCTCGTCTTGAAGAGTTCAAAATGTGATTCCTTTCTGCAGTTTCATAGGAAGAAAAAAAACAAAAAATGTCAATTTAAAAGCTCCGTGCTCCATCCCTGAAAAACGATGAGCGAGAGTCATTACAAAAACAAGGTATGATGGCCAGTTACAACCAATTGTGTCTCAATTTAATCTTGGTATGAGATACACAGGCCTGAGATTGGCCAACCTGAGTCAGGTACTACGCTTTCCTAGGCCTCAATTAAAAATTTGGAGCCAAGAAAAAAATCAAAAGAGTATTTTTTCTTCTCTCTTGCCTTTCCCTGTAGCATGTAACCCCTCCCCTCAAAGTATATCTGGCATGCAGACTCTTGTACGTTTTAGTATTATTTTCTTTTATTTATTTTTTATTATGTTTATTTTATTTTGTTGTTTTTCGAGAACACGTTTTTTTCCTGTGGGGCTTTCATGGCCCAGTCCGACACTAAAGATACAGGATTCAGATCAATAAAGTGTGTTAATCTGTTATAGTAATGGTTAGGGAATGTCTAGGTCCCTCTATCACGGTGTTGCTATGAGACAAACTTGTTGAGTGATGGGGCTTTGATGTCTCTAAATAACTAAATCATTGTGCGGTAGGGGAAACTAAAGGCCTCTCTTCCTTGACTACTTGCTATTGCAGCTGCAGCTCGATGATTCTGTGCTGGGGATTCGGGGGTGAACGCTACAGAGCGGATTCCAGGTCCGTATGTTGACACACAAAAAAAATCAACGTATGTTTAATTTAAATATTGTATAAAGTGTAAAATAAAAATGAAAGTATACAAATAAAGCACCTTATTGAGCCCTCTTTGCTCCATATAATTCATTCAGAGGGGCGGACATATTGTTTAGATGGAGGAGGATCTGAACCAAGATTCTAAACAACAAGTCTGCCCCCTGATAGACTGGAGCAAAGAGGATTCAGTAAGGTACTTTATTTGTATTCTTTCTTTAATGCATTTCTATTTCAAATGCCTACACTTGATGCAATCTTTTAATTAGACATAACCTAATTTTTCACTACAGTTGTCCTCTGATTTCATCTAGTAGGAACACTTGTACAGTCATTGGAAGAAGAGGGGAGAATAGAATTTAAAACAATGAGACAATTCTCCCTGATGATTTTGAAAAGGACAGGTTTGAATTGGTCCTGTCACAAATGGGGTCCAGGTTACATGGGACCCTGAGTGTCAGGATTAAGGCGACAAATTGCAGATAGGAGACACAGGGACTGCTGCAGGGTAACTGCACGTTCCTGGAGGCTTGAGGCCCAAGGTTGTTTCAACCACATACCACTGCTCTGAGGTAGCAGCTTCTGTATTCAGTAAAACAGAGGCAAAAGCTGAAGATACCCTGCAGACATTTTGGAGCAGGCATGGAACACAAGTCCAACAGGACAAATAGGATGCTGCAGGTTGAGGCAGGCAGGTTAAGCTGAGCGATAGAAAAAACAGCAAACTAAGACACAACAGAATACAGAGTACAGGGCTAAGAAAAAAAAGCACAGTACTGGAGCAAACAGAACTGAAAACAGGCACAAGCAGGGCAGAGCATCGTAACAGAATTTAAAGGAGATATGTAAACCACAGGCACAAACACAGGACTAGTGTTGGACTCAGAGGTGGTAAATGGTGAGGGTTCAGTTATACCAAATGGCAACTAGATGATACCCCACAATCAGGCAAGTCCTATCACTATCCCTGCCTGTATAATAACTAATAACTGAGTATGATAACTAGTAAACAGAAGCATCATAGAACATACTTGTGGCAGGACTATGCTATGAAATGTAGCAAATAGAACAGGTTTGATTTGATAAATCATCAGTCAGGTCTTGTCTTTCCTCCTTATAAAAGACTGAGGATTGAGTAGGCCAGGTTTTCATCCTGGTGGAATTCTTCTCAGCCGGTCTCATTCATTTACATTCAGGAGATGTGAATTCATGTAGAGCATCACTTTAGCAGAGCGGTACTGGCAATCTTTACCGGAGGAGAGTAGCACAGGATGACTGACTGGACCTTATTGGTGGTAAAATAAAAATAAAAAAGGTAATTAAACGGATGGCACTTGGGTGAAACTGGGAGGGTCAGGTTAATGCACTTTGGAAAGTGCTAAATCTGTTATGTTTATTGGAAAAAAATGCATTTTAAATAGAAATAATTTAATTAAGCACATATCACTCGCGATCACGCTGCATACACCTCCTTTTTTAATGAATAGTAATACAAGTTACGTTTTATACACTCTTTTATTGGTATTCCCATATTGCGTTTTTTTTTTTTGTTTGTTTCTTGTACAAGTTGGGTTATTCCCTGCAGACATTTTTCTTTTCCTTTTTCCATTTGTTTTTCTTCTATTCTCAAAGTCACTGAAACTTAAAGGCAACAGGATTGGGTAATATTCCTATTTGTGGAACTTTTTTAAAAAAAATAAATATATTTGCATTGTCGGGCCGTGGTTGTGCAATTTTAAAAACAAATTCCTTCATGCTTCCCAGCTATACAAACAGAAGTGAATCGAATGCCAGGAAGTTCCAACTCTCCTATTACTGGACTAATAGTTGCATAGTGGCCATAAGTCTGTAACAATGGGTCAGAGAGGGGATTTTCCCAGACTGGGATTTTTGGGAAGGGGAGAGCCTGCAGGGGAGAGCCTGCGTCTTTCACAAAGACAGAAAGGTGATGCTAGCCATCAAAGAGTAGCAGAGAAAGTTATATAAAAGGCAGTACAGGCAGAGCAGTACTGCATCCTCCGTATACCCTGTATAATGACTTCCAAATTATATATGGCTTTACTGATGGCAACCCTGATCAGCCTAGCAGCGATGGTACCAGAGGTGAGTTTATATCAGAGCAGAGATGCCCGTGCAGCTAAGAGATCAGTATTATTAACTGAGATAACTGGGGTCTAATTCAATTTTTCCAGCTAGGCAGTTTTAATTGGATCGAAAGTAGCGGATTGCCGTCATATAATGGTATCTATTCACATGGAGCTAAAGAAACCTATTGTTTAAATTTTTGAATGCTGAGTGAGCAGAGAGAGAAAACTACTTAAAATTCTGGAAATTGTTTAAAAAAAAAAAAAAAAAAAGTAAGTTTGGGTGAAATCGTTTGCTCATGGGGTATAAATTTAAAAAAAAATGGTGATCTCTTACATGAAGCTCTTTGTGGTAGAGTGAGTTAAGAGACAGTTCAAGTGACTTTTTGGCCTTGTTTTTAGACATCACAAGGTACTTTACTGTGCTGTAGAGAAGGACAAATTATCTGTAGATTGTGTTAGCAGAATTTCAGATTAAGATTTTTTTTTTTTTTAATGTGTCCTGTTTATCATCTTGTGGCTTGGCATGCAAATTATTTTACCCACTGAAATAGTTCATGTACAGATCAAGCCACAAGAGGGTATCATTAACAGGAAAGGCCACAGACAAATATATGTTGCTACCACAATGTATAGATCAATTATTAATATTATAATTTATATCATTGTATATCATTTTTGTCCTGATCCCAAGAGAAGACAGAATAATCAGAGCCCACACCAAGGACAAGCCTTGAGAGGGACAGTAGCGATTACGGAGGTCACGTGGGTCAAACACAATAAATCCCCATATTGTGCTGTCACATGATCTGCTTGGCAGACGGTAGCGGCTTTGTCATGTATAATGCAGCAGTTTGGTAAACCTCATGGGCCACTTCCAGCGTAATGTTTCCGTCCTATGTATTTTTTTCCTCCGCACAGAATTCTGAAAATAAAACCTCTTCTCATAACCCAGTGGATCCTCCCGGTGACGAGGTAAGAGTGGAGCGTTCGGGAACAGATAATATTTTACGACCTTGTTAAATACCACAATACACGGCCATAATATCTGCCATTGTGGATCTAAGCCATCCTTCCCAAGCACGGTGATTTATATCAGGAGGAGGAGGAGGGTAACAGGATAATTACAGTTATTAAAACTGACCTTAAAGCCATGATTTCTGAGATACCTGCTGGTACAGAATCCAAGGTTTCATGTTTAAATACTTGGTGTGGGAAACAAAGTAACAGCCATCTAAAAAAAAACACAAAAAACTAGCCCACCTGCCAAGGTCCTATTTTGGTACCAAATACCTCCATCTCTACATTAAGGTCTACTCAATAACGGGAGAATGGAAGGGAATAGAGACAGGGATTACAAGCTGACGTCCAAAGAAGCTGAGATGGAAATATTCTCCCATTCAGCTGCACTGGGGAATTTTACCAACTCGGCTACTTTGGTCTTAAGTTTGAAATTCCCTTCTCAATTCCCTGCCATTCTCTCTTTATTGAGTAGAACATTTGTTAGTGTGCTAGCAAGAAAATTCCTAATCTGGGTGGGAGGGGGGGGGGGGGGAGAAGGGGGGATGTTTTCTAAAGTCTCTGTGGCGTCTGCTGTTTATGACATCACCTGTAGCTCCGTCAGAGGACTTAAAGGTAGGTAGATAATGTAATAGAGCATCAGGAAATGCTAGCAGAATAATTGGTTGGATAGCGAGAGGTATTAGCAGAATGCTTGGCTGTATAGGAAGAGGTATTAGCAGAATGCTTGGCTGTGTAGGGAGAGATATTAGCAGAATGCTTGGTTGTATAGGGAGAGGTATTAGCAGAATGCTTGGTTGTGTAGGGAGAGGTATTAGCAGAATGGTTGGCTGTATAGAGAGAGGTATTAGCAGAATGCTTGGTTGTATATAGAGAGGTATTAGCAGAATGCTTGGTTGTATATAGAGAGGTATTAGCAGAATGCTTAGTTGTATATAGAGAGGTATTAGCAGAATGCTTGGTTGTGTAGGGAGAGGTATTAGCAGAATGCTTGGTTGTATAGGGAGAGGTATTAGCAAAATGCTTGGTTGTATAGGGAGAGGTATTAGCAGAATGCTTGGTTGTATAGGGAGAGGTATTAGCAAAATGTTTGGTTGTATAGGGAGAGGTATTAGCAGAATGCTTAGTTGTATAGAGAGAGGTATTAGCAGAATGCTTGGCTGTATAGAGAGGTATTAGCAGAATTTGTGGTTGATTAGGGAGAGGAATTAGCAGAATGCTTGGTTGTATAAAGAGATTCATTAGCAGAATGCTGGGTTGCATAGGGAAAGGTATTAGCAGTAGAAAGAGGGAAGTGCTCATGCCATTGTACAGAGCACTGGTGAGACCTCACTTGGATTATTGTACGCAGTACTGGAGACCGTATCTCCGTTAGAAGAAAAACTACCACAACTAGAAGACATAGTCTTAAATTAAAGGGACAACAATTTAAAAGTTATATCAGGACGTATTACTTTTCTGAGAGGGTAGTGGATGTATGGAATAGTCTTCCAGCGGAAATTGTAGAGATTAATACAGTGAAGGAGTTTAAGCATGCATGGGATAGGTACAAGGCTATCCTAGATATAAGATAAGGCCAGGGACTAATGAAAGTATTACTTTACTGAGAGGGTAGTGGATGTATAGAATAGCCTTCCAGTAGAAGTGGTAGAGGTTAATACAGTGAAGGAGTTTAAGCATGCATGGGATAGGTATAAGGCTATCCTAGATATAAGATAAGGCCAGGGACTAATGAAAGTATTACTTTACTGAGAGGGTAGTGGATGTATTGAATAGCCTTCCAGTAGAAGTGGTAGAGGTTAATACAGTGAAGGAGTTTAAGCATGTGTGGGATAGGTATAAGGCTATCCTAGATATAAGATAAGGCCAGGGACTAATGAAAGTATTACATTACTGAGAGGGTAGTGGATGCATGGAATAGTCTTCCAGTAGAAGTGGTAGAGGTTAATACAGTGAAGGAGTATAAGCATGCATGGGATAGGCACAAGGCTATCCTAGATATCAGATAAGGCCAGGGACTAATGAAAGTATTACTTTACTGAGAGGGTAGTGGATGTATTGAATAGCCTTCCAGTAGAAGTGGTAGAGGTTAATACAGTGAAGGAGTTTAAGCATGCGTGGGATAGGTATAAGGCTATCCTAGATATAAGATAAGGCCAGGGACTAATGAAAGTATTACATTACTGAGAGGGTAGTGGATGCATGGAATAGTCTTCCAGTAGAAGTGGTAGAGGTTAATACAGTGAAGGAGTATAAGCATGCATGGGATAGGCACAAGGCTATCCTAGATATCAGATAAGGCCAGGGACTAATGAAAGTATTACTTTACTGAGAGGGTAGTGGATGTATAGAATAGCCTTCCAGTAGAAGTGGTAGAGGTTAATACAGTGAAGGAGTTTAAGCATGCATGGGATAGGTATAAGGCTATCCTAGATATAAGATAAGGTCAGGGACTAATGAAAGTATTACATTACTGAGAGGGTAGTGGATGCATGGAATAGTCTTCCAGTAGAAGTGGTAGAGGTTAATACAGTGAAGGAGTTTAAGCATGCATGGGATAGGTATAAGTCTATCCTAGATATAAGATAAGGCCATGGACTAATGAAAGTATTACTTTACTGAGATGGTAATGGATGTATGGAATAGTCTTCCAGTAGATGTGGTAGAGGTTAATACAGTGTAGGAGTTTAAGCATGCATGGGATAGGTATAAGGCTATCCTAGATATAAGATAAGGCCAGGGACTAATGAAAGTATTACTTTACTGAGAGGGTAGTGGATGTATGGAATAGTCTTCCTGTAGAAGTGGTAGAGGTTAATACAGTGAAGGAGTTTAAGCATGCGTGGGATAGGTATAAGGCTATCCTAGATATAAGATAAGGTCAGGGACTAATGAAAATATTACTTTACTGAGAGGGAAGTGGATGTGTGGAATAGTCTTCCAGTAGAAGTGGTAGAGGTTAATACAGTGAAGGAGTTTAAGCATGCATGGGATAGGTATAAGGCTATCCTAGATATAAGATAAGGTCAGGGACTAATGAAAATATTACTTTACTGAGAGGGTAGTGGATGTGTGGAATAGTCTTCCAGTAGAAGTGGTAGAGGTTAATACAGTGAAGGAGTTTAAGCATGCGTGGGATAGGTATAAGGCTATCCTAGATATAAGATAAGGCCAGGGACTAATGAAAGTATTACATTACTGAGAGGGTAGTGGATGCATGGAATAGTCTTCCAGTAGAAGTGGTAGAGGTTAATACAGTGAAGGAGTTTAAGCATGCCTGGGATAAGTAAAAGGCTATCCTAGATATAGGACAATGTCAGGGACTAATGAAAGTATTACTTTACTGAGAGGGTAGTGGATGTGTGGAATAGTCTTCCAGTAGAAGTGGTAGAGGTTAGTACAGTGAAGCAGTTTAAGCATGCGTGGGATAGGTATAGGGCTATCCTAGATATAAGATATGGAACTGGGGACTAATAAAAGTATTTAGAACATTGGGCAGACTAGATGGGACCACATGGTTCTTATCGGCCGACACATTCTATGTTTCTGTTTCCATTTGCAAATTAACTATTTTACAGTCGGAAATGTGTACTTTGCATTTCAAGCCACAAGACGACGTGAGACACCACAGACATGTTCAAAACATTTTTGTATCTTAATTTATTCATGCACAGTTTATAGATCATTGTAATCATGTGTTTTATTTACTACACTAACAGTATGAGCACTATTTAGGAGACAGGGTCCCTTTCATGTAGCATGGGACTGAATCTTTAATATTTGTTTACCGGAGAGAGGTACAGAAGGAATGATTTGGCTTCCACTGAAAAAATGCAAATAAGCTTTAATATTCTGGCGTTGTCTGTCCGTTCTTATTTGTACATTTACATGGGCACGCGGACATGTTTTGCAACGGAAAAGACAGCATGCATTTAAACCTGGAATTAACTGAACGTTGAAGCAAAACCTGCAGTCCTGTGTTGGCGTCTGTTGAGCAGTGACTTTTAGCCAAGTCCATGCTGGCAGTATGGATACAGGGGACAGGTAGGCCCCAGTGGTGAGAGCGCTAAGCAAGTCAGATGTTACGGTACAAACTCCTGTGCTGGAACGGCAATGCACAACTCAAAAAATCGACACTTGAAGGCCATCCCTTAATCAGTAACCCTTCCTTGTTTGTATTTTTGATAAAGATGCCCAGTCTTCACCTCACTGGCGGCAGGTATTTCACACAAAGAAAGTTAGATACATTATCAAAGAATCAAGCAGGAGTAAGATGACTGCACCATTCCATAGCTGCCAACAGTCCTGAAGTTTCCTGGAGAGTCCTGTCAAATTCGGGTCTGTCTATGTGTTTAATCTGTGTATGTAATGTCTAAATGGGAGTAAATGAGCTCCAGACACAGGTAGCTTTGGGGGTCACACAGCGCCGTGTGACATCATGGGGTACCGTGTAACCCTGCCCCTTTAGGTCCCGCCCATTTTTTCATCCAACATTGTTGGAAAGTGTGTACATCCCGCTTTAAAAAAATGATTTAATGTCTATTACATGCCCCATCACCCCGATTAACTGGAAGGAACGAAAGCTTACTGAACGGTGGTGGAGGGAGTGAAAATGTTTGAAGCACCAGAATTGTGCTTTAACACCCTCTGGCAAAGTGCCCCCCTCTGGCAAAGTGCCGCCCTAGGCGAGTGCCTTGTTTCGCCTTGTGGAAGATACACTACTGGCTAGAATGGTCGAGGGATCCAGTGCCCAAAAAGGGTGGGACTGTGCAAAGTCGTGTGACCCCATGAGGTTGAAACCAGGTGTCTGTAGCTTACTTTTTGCGTGTTTAGATGCATGTATTTATGTGCCATGTTCATAAATTGCTTAAACACAAAGACACTTGTACACTGTGTATTGGCGTCAGTCATGCTGGAAAGCTCCAAATTTGACAGGACAAGATTATGTTTGTACCTGTGTGGTAAATTTCTGAAATCTCAGTGTACTTTTCCTGGCTAGACACTTTATAAAAACTTGGGGGCACTAATTTTGCTGACCTCAGAGGGATGAGTGGATGAGTTTGAGAGAATCCTGGGAATGGAGTCTGTGACACATTCTACAGCTGGTTCTCCTACCATCTGAGCTGTCAAACCAGCACAACACCTTAAACGCTTTACATATTAACACACACTTGTTTTTCTACCTCACACGCTAACACTGTCAGTCAGACGTGTTATAGTATAAAGACTTGGATTCATTGCTGACCCACACACTTTCAAATACTCCTCTGAGCATCTGTTCTGCCACCAAATGAGCTGATGTATAGCCCACTCTGTTTATCCAAAGCAGCAGGGGATTCTGGGTAAACGGCTGAGCAAGCCTTCCTCTGACTGTCGCCAAGCTCCTAAGCACAGCAGATGTAGTGTGGGCCGTGACACTTTTGCTCCCTCCTCTGCACGCACTGGCCTGTCAGGCCTTCCATTTTTAATCTTCTCCTGTATTCAGGAGAGATTAACTGCTTCGAGCCCTGTGCTGGGAACGGAAAGCCAGCGAAGCTTGGCCTAGTGATATAATTACAGACAGACATGGTGTGCACACAGGTTGTGAATCTCACTGCACTGGATTTGGCTTTTTTTCTAGTCTCTTAAAGCAGCCCAGTCGTGAGCTACGTTGCACATCCTTCCCATGGTGGGCATTAATACAATTGCTTTTTTTTTTTTAGAGGACATCTTGCATTTAGCTGCAAGAATACAAATTAAGTACCTTTATTGAGCCGTCTTTGCTGTGTATCGCCCAACCGCAGGCAAAAATAACGAACTTATGTTTAATTGAAAGATTGCATCAATTGTATGCTTTTTCAACAGAAACGCTTTAATGAAAGACTACTACTAAAGTACCCTTTTGAGCTCTCTATGCTCCATATTGCTCCATCAGAGGGTGGACATCTTTCGAATCTTTGGTTGGATGAAAAAAAATGGTCTGACTCAAGATTCGAAACAACATGGCTGTCCCCTGATGGAGAAATATGGAGCATAGCAAAATGGTACTTTTCTTGTAGACTTTCATTACAGCATTTCTATTGAAAAGGCCCACAATTGATGCCATTTTATTTATTTCGTTTATTATTTCCTTTATTTATTCCAAATAGCTCTAACGGGGAGCTGATATGTTGTTTAGAATCTTGAGCCAGATGGGTTAGATTGTCCTTCATGTCGCCCAAGGTTCTAAGCAAGATGTCTGCCCCCTGATAGAGCTATATGGAGCAAAGAGGGCTCACTAAGATACTTTATTTGTATTCTTTCAACCTTTGGCACTCCAGACGTTGTGGACTGCATCTCCCACAATGCCCTTACAGCTATAATGCTGGCAAATAATCAAGTGAAATGTAGTCCACAACATCTGGAGTGCTGAAGGTTGCCTACCTCGGATCTAGACCATCAAGAACCGAACTGAGCTTTTGTTATGGGCCATCAATATCCATGTTTCTATAGCTGTGTTATTGTTTGTGTACATTCACCTATGTAGAGTCTCTATCTCTTCCTCTGTTTATCCCTATAATCCGGGTTTAATATTTCCTTACAATTTTCTCAGACTTGAAACACCCCATGACCGGCTTCGTGGTGGTCTAGTGTCTAACCTCTCCGGTCCTGCCCACCAAACGAGCATCTCCAGCCATAGAAAAAAATCATGCATCAGTTTAATTCAATCTCCTTTAAAACGCATGAATATTTCACACACAGATATGCAAATATAACCCGTCACCAGTAACCCGAGCGATATTAAAGTTTGGATACAGGAAGTATGGATTTATTCACAAGCAGGGGGAATATTAGACGTACTAAATGCAAATAATTTGCATTTTGATCTCTGAAATATTTATGTATTTAAGGAGCCGAGAAAAAAATAAATATCTGACATATGGCTTAATATGAGAGGCAAGAGAATGTATGGCACCGGAGATAGTATTTACATGTCCAGCAATCTATAGTTACACTATTTTATACCGTAAATATTTCCAACCAATCAATTTAAAGGGACACTAAATGTTTTTTTTTCTCACTTCTAATATAGAAGCACAAGTGAAAAGTTAGTTGTCCCTAGTATGAGGATAAACTGGTGGGTACTTTTGATAGTACTTTTGATAGTACAGAGAGAGACCCTCATTTTTGCATGGGATCCGCAGGGGGGGGGCTTAACTAAGACCCCCTGCTGATTCCATGCAAAAACGAGTCTCTCTCGCATTCAGAATTCAGAGCTGGGCGTGTCCCCTCTCTGATTGGCTGTGCGCATGCTGACATTTGTCAGCACGCGACAACCAGGAACTGCTGTGTCTCGCATGTGAGACACAGCAGATCGTAAATCCTGCGTGTATCTATTAAGAGACACGTTGGGTTTACTTAATTGTAGCGGGACATGCATTGTTTAACCCTTCCTTCAAGGAAGCAAGGGTTAAACGACATTTAATGTTCCTTTAAAGAGCACATCTTGTAGCTTGAAACATTTCACTATTGAATCAATACTGCCGTAATGGATCATGTTAAATGTGTCTACATGTAGCTGACATCAGATTGTATCGCAATCTGTTTTGTTTTAAAAGAATATTATGTAAATAGAATCATTAATTCATTTTATTTTGTTGAGCTACGATTGATGTATCTGTAAGCATTCGTTTCTTTAATACTCCTTAAAGGGGCAGTAAACCCCCTTGTTTGTTGACATTAAGTGGAGAATGTTATGATGATTTTTGTATTGACGTTTTGCTTGTGTGCGCACTCCTAATGGATGACCTCTGGGAGCTAGGAAGCAAACCTTTTAAGCATTCTTTATGGCAATGCCATGCAAGTCTGAAGAACAGGTGCTGACAGCGGCAGATCCCATGGATTAGTACCTGGCAATCAGGATCTGGTCTTATTTTAAAAATATATCATTAGCATTGAGACAAATGAGCAGTTCTTTTTTAAGTTTAACCAGCTCAAAATAAAAATAGTGAAAACGTATTTTACCATTTGTCTAGCAAAACTACTCACAAGGGAATGTTTGGCGCAGTAGGTGTGGCTAAACTTTTCAATGCGTAACTGGGAAGCTAGGTGAGATGCTCTTTCCACTCCCATTGAGTGTGATCTATTTATTATTGTCAGCCTAGATCAATAATTGATCAAATGCCATTTGAATTCTTCAAGGATGTGTATAATTTTTTTTGGGGGGGGGTCTGATTATGACATCATCGTCCAGCTGTGTATAAAGCACAGTTTGTACGGATGACATCATAATGTCAGTAGTGTAATCATGGAAGAGGTTTGAAGAAGGGTGCTCCACAATAACAGTGACTCTGCCATCCTCTGGGTCCAACTAAATTATTGAACTATCAATAGCTGATCTTGACAGAATTTAATAGACAAAAGGTTCACATTGTCCTTACAGTCCTGTTTATTGATGGCTTCCCAAATAAGCATACACATGGGATTTGGCAAGCATTTAATTCCATCGTTCAACCTTGAAATAAAGCGTTAAGCCCTTGAGCAGAGATAGGCAAAGTGTCCATGGCAAGGTCGTCAAAGGTCAAGAGAACATCATTACATTTTCCATCACAAATTCCAATGGTGGTCCCTAACGCTGGAACTGACCCTACTGCCTTATCACTTTAGCTCTTTTCCTGACCACTGCAGCTTACTGCTCTAAATTCCATTTGCACATAGTCCAGGACATGTCCACCATGAGTGATGTTAAGGCCTACTAACTTACCGTGAGTGCAGCAAATTGGGCATAGTGGGGGGATTTATGTATGTATGGGCGCAGGCAAATGCAAAAACAAAAAGAGATGCAATTGCTGTGATCGTGGGAATAACATGTATTTCTCCTCTTTTATCAATTCTGAGATTTTTTTATGCACCTTAAATTGTGACTCTGGCACCATAGAGTGGTGGAGAATTTTGGCGCAATATGAGACTTTTCTTCTTTTGCAAACAGTTGCGTTGGCGCACCCCAGGATCCCAGGAGGTTTGGTGCGGGCAAGGCAGAGCAAGCTCGCGACTATTGTCTGTAGTTAGCGTTATACAGTGTGGTGCACGCAGAGTTTGAATCACTATCCTGCACGATTTCTGTGGGCAACACCTTTCTGAATTACCCCCACTGACAACTGTCGGCAAAAAAAAACAAGTTCTGCTTCGCTGAAAGATTGCATCAAGTGTAGACATAAGAAATAGAAATGACTTAAGGAATTTAAAAAAAAAAACATCTTACTGAGCCCTCTTTGCTCCAAACTGCTCTAGCAGGGGGCGGACATCTTGGGTCAGAGGGTCTTGACACAAGATTCTAAACAAAATGTCTGCTCCTTGCATGAACTAATCAGGTACAGAGGGCTTAATAAGGTCTTTCATTAAAGCATTTATATTAAACTACGTAAAAGACTGAGCCGTCTAACCAGCTGGATATCAAGGAATTCTCCATTGTACCGGAGCATGGAAAGAGAGCTATTAACTTGTCCATTTCCGGAGGGTAGTCAATGGACTGAGAAGTAGTGCTCTGTGCTAGGAGGGGGGGGGGGGGGGTCGGAGAAATTACTGCTTTAGCAGAATTACAGGCCCTTCGGCAATGAAGAGGTGCAACAGCTTTATAAACGGTTATTATCTCCGTAGAGAAGGCCCGCAGGGGAAACAGGAGATTGAATGGGACTGAAAGATCTTGACCGGAATAAATAGCGTGTGGCCAGTGTGCTAATAAAGCTGGTTTATAGTTCTACTCATCCGATTAGATAAAGAACAATACAAAATAAGAAAGGGGGAGACAGGCTCCCCCCCCAAAAAAAAAAAAACAAAGATCCAGACCCTATATTGTGTTTAAAAAAAAGAACAAACAAGGACATTTTTACTGCCACTTCTAGAAATCTTCTAGAAATGAACCGGTTTTTGAGAACCCGTTATTCTGCAGGAGACTACGGAAATGACCTCACAGTGCCATGGTGCGCTGTCATTTACAAGTTAGACCCTCATCATTATATCTTCCTCTTCTCCCTGATTTGTCTTACTTTCCCTTTGTTGCTGTGTCCTCCTCTGCGTCCACTTCCCTCCATATATATGAGGGTGACAATGCGGTCAGGGGCCATCTCAGAGACTCCTGAGTGGCCGAGGTGGCCGTAGGTTGGCCATCGCTGATCTGGAGCATAGCCCCAGCCAGGGATACATGTGGCATCGCGGGTTCTGTGATAACAGGTTCTAGAACCTCTACGAGTTCTCTCTGTGGTGCATTGTGGGTTGTGTACGTGTTGTAGGAGTTCTAGGCTATGTGTCACATGCAGGAATAGTTAAGAATGGTCAAGTCCCTCCAGGTAAAAGCCTTTATAAATAAATAAGTGACCATGTGCAGGAACTATAGAAGCCATGACACACACACACATACAATGCACAGCAGTCGCTCATTAGAGAAGTAATTATTCTTTCCCGTTCGAAAGCCGTGGGGGACTCAAAAGCTCATTTATATTGTTTTGGAAAAGGTTAGGGGTGGCACATCGTCAGACGTGTCGTTTGTCATTTAAAACGTGTCTCTGGCCTGCATTAAATGGCGTATTACGTTATTACACTATTGTGGCTCTCTCTCTCCTATAATTAAGTCTTTGCTGTCTACAAGAGGGAAGAATTTTGTCCTTTTTTGTAGTCTGTGGACCATGTCTGTTATTCAAACCCCAGCCAGATACTACAGGCTCTGGCATAGTTGAGCTTTGGCCTCAAGGTTAATAATAATACTGAGTCACACTATATGCTCTTCTTTTCTTTTACATATGTTGAGAAATCTTCTTCCATCCCAGTGTATTTGTTGCTGGGCGTCCTTGAAGGTCCAATGCACCTGCTGCACACCCTATAGTTCCGTCCTACCTCCCCGCAGCCCCCCAGCCCCCCCCCCCCCATGAAAAAGCATGACTATGGTAGAGCTTGTCGGGACAGACCCCTCTCTCCAAATTAGGACTGTCCCACGCAAAGCAGGACAATTGGGTGGTATGGACTATGGACCTCCAAGTTCTAAAATTGACCCTATACTTATAGAACATCTAGTTCAACGTGAATCAAGCATCTAGTGTTTTGCTTGAAAGGCTGGATTCCTGAAAGCTCTGCCGTACATCCATTTATCAGTTTTATAGTAACAATATTTAGTGAATTACAGTCATTCCCCTTTTACCTGATTACAAACATCCCTTATCCCCCAAAGTAGTTTATTCATTGATGAGTCTGGATTCCTCCTAAAGGATATGTAGAACTCTACTTAGTGAATATAGGCCCATGAGATTGGCCAGGCATTGTCTAGAGAAGCAATCTGAAAAGTACTATATCTCCCCCCCCCCCCCTCCCCCCCCCCACTTTTTAAATCTGTAACAAGCTCAGGAATCGAGACGAGGGAATATCCTCTGACCAATAGACTTCTCATTGTTTCAAGATTCAAGTATTATGCTTTCTCTGTCATGGGAAATGTAATCAAGAAACACATCCCAGCACCATCTGCTCTACTGAAAGGCAACCAGCGTATATCATCCGAGTACATAGGGAGACAGAGCGACCCACCGGAGAATGATACAGATTACTGCAGGAGTGTAATACAGAGAGACAGAGCTGTGCCACATCCTTACTGTAACACACCAACACACCACAACTACACATTACTGCAGGAGTGTAATACAGAGAGACAGAGCTGTGCCACATCCTTACTGTAACACAACAATACACCACAACTACACATTACTGCAGGAGTGCAATACAGAGAGACAGTGCTGTGCCACATCCTTACTGTAACACAACAATACACCACAACTACACATTACTGCAGGAGTGCAATACAGAGAGACAGTGCTGTGCCACATCCTTACTGTAACACAACAACACACCACAACTACACATTACTGCAGGAGTGCAATACAGAGAGACAGAGCTGTGCCACATCCTTACTGTAACACAACAACACACCACAACTACACATTACTGCAGGAGTGTAATACAGAGAGACAGTGCTGTGCCACATCCTTACTGTAACACAACAACACACCACAA
This sequence comes from Pelodytes ibericus, assembly GCA_036172795.1. NCBI lineage: Eukaryota > Metazoa > Chordata > Amphibia > Anura > Pelodytidae > Pelodytes > Pelodytes ibericus. The sequence goes on from CM069866.1 coordinate 70,020,501, forward strand.
CTACACATTACTGCAGGAGTGTAATACAGAGAGACAGAGCTGTGCCACATCCTACTGTAACACAACAATACACCACAACTACACATTACTGCAGGAGTGTAATACAGAGAGACAGAGCTGTGCCACATCCTTACTGTAACACAACAACACACCACAACTACACATTACTGCAGGAGTGTAATACAGAGAGACAGAGCTGTGCCACATCCTACTGTAACACAACAATACACCACAACTACACATTACTGCAGGAGTGTAATACAGAGAGACAGAGCTGTGCCACATCCTTACTGTAACACAACAACACACCACAACTACACATTACTGCAGGAGTGTAATACAGAGAGACAGAGCTGTGCCACATCCTACTGTAACACAACAATACACCACAACTACACATTACTGCAGGAGTGTAATACAGAGAGACAGTGCTGTGCCACATCCTACTGTAACACAATGCGATACACCACAACTACACATTACTGCAGGAGTGCAATACAGAGAGACAGTGCTGTGCCACATCCTTACTGTAACACAACAATACACCACAACTACACATTACTGCAGGAGTGTAATACAGAGAGACAGAGCTGTGCCACATCCTACTGTAACACAACAATACACCACAACTACACATTACTGCAGGAGTGTAATACAGAGAGACAGAGCTGTGCCACATCCTTACTGTAACACAACAATACACCACAACTACACATTACTGCAGGAGTGTAATACAGAGAGACAGAGCTGTGCCACATCCTTACTGTAACACAACAATACACCACAACTACACATTACTGCAGGAGTGTAATACAGAGAGACAGTGCTGTGCCACATCCTACTGTAACACAACACAATGCAATACATCACACCACAACTACACATTACTGCATGAATGTAATTCCTTTAAAATAACACAGTTACACCTTCTGGGTTAAGAATAAATATTAGTGCATGGCTGTAACGTAACCAGTACCGGGCAGTCATTAGAGTTATGCATGGATTTAACAGATGCAGCCCAGCAACACTACCGTACTACAACACAAGTACACAAAGCACAACTGCACAGTGCTGAGCCAGCATCACACATTGCTGCATGATCACGGTGAACATTGCTGCATGATCGCATTGAACATTGCTGCATGATCGCATTGAACATTGCTGCATTATCGCAGTGAACATTGCTGCATGATCATATTGAACATTGCTGCATTATCGCAGTGAACATTGCTGCATGATCACGGTGAACATTGCTGCATGATTGCATTGAACATTGCTGCATTATCGCAGTGAACATTGCTGCATGATCGTATTGAACATTGCTGCATTATCGCAGTGAACATTTCTGCATGATCGCATTGAACATTGCTGCATGATCGCATTGAACATTGCTGCATGATCGCATTGAACATTGCTGCATGATCGCATTGAACATTGCTGCATGATCGCATTGAACATTGCTGCATGATCTCATTGAACATTGCTGCATGATCGCATTGAACATTGCTGCATGATCGCATTGAACATTGCTGCATGATCGCATAGAACATTGCTGCATGATAGCATTGAACATTGCTGCATGATCGCATTGAACATTGCTGCATGATAGCATTGAACATTGCTGCATGATCGCATTTAACATTGCTGCATGATCGCATTGAACATTGCTGCATGATCGCATAGAACATTGCTGCATGATCGCATAGAACATTGCTGCATGATCGCATTACACATTGTGTGCATGGTAATTGGAAAGAGATCCCAACCAGCTGTTATTTTTTAAATTTTCAGCGCAATATGACATTGAAATGTAGGCATTGCTGTAACTTCGATGTACATCACCGTAGAGTAGATGTCTTGCACTCCTGCCTCGCCCTCTCTCTCTCTCTTTTGATTATCTCTCTTTCTCTCTCTCTCCAGGACCTGATGCTTCCTCGGGTGAAACGTTCCGTGCTCGGACTTTGCCGTTTCTGCTGTGGATGTTGCAGGAAGATGAAAGGATGTGGGATGTGTTGTCGAACTTGACTTGTCTACTAGAAACTCATTCCACCTGACGAGGAGTCATCCTGGGACTTTCCGAGACTTCTGGACCTTAACATTTCCCATAAAGGGATTTCCTCACTATAACCTGCAACGAAACCATCTGCTCCTTCAAATGAACTGTGAATGGGTACCCATCAATATATTTATTAAAAGGCGATATCTCCTAAACGCGTGGTCATTGCAAAATCCTCACCCGGCTTTCAAGAAAAGATCTGCTCGAGCTTCAAGATTATAAAGATAAGGCCAACAAATAACGCATGCTGAAAAGTCTCCTCATACAATAACATATACAAATTACCAGTTTCAATATATATGTGTATCCATTACAACTTCTACCGTGTAAAACAAGGACCTGTCGAAGATTTGGCCAGGTTACCGATCAATATACCATAAATAAAGCATACGTTATGTCTACTGCAGAAACATTACTTTTTACTATAGTCTACCTACCTTCTACCTACCTTTCAGGAAATGCTAGCAGAATGCTTGGCTGTATAGGGAGAGGTATTAGCAGTAGGAAGAGGGAAGTGCTCATGCCATTGTACAGAGCACTGGTGAGACCTCACTTGGAGTATTGTACGCAGTACTGGAGACCGTATCTCCAGAAGGATGTTGATACTTTGGAGAGAGTTCAGAGAAGGGCTACTAAACTGGTTCATGGGTTGAAGGATAAAACTTACCAGGAAAGGTTAAAGCATCTTAACATGTATAGCTTGGAGGAAAGACGTAACAGGGGGGATATGATAGAAACATTTAAATACATAAAGGGAATCAACACAGTAAAGGAAGAGAGTATATTTAAAAGAAGAAAAACTACCACAACTAGAGGACATAGTCTTAAATTAGAGGGGCAACGATTTAAAAGTAATATCAGGAAGTATTACTTTACTGAGAGGGTAGTGGATGTATGGAATAGCCTGCCAGCAGAAGAGGTAGAGGTAAACACAGTCAAGGATTTTAAGCATGCGTGGGATAGACACAAGGCTATCCTAGCTATAAGACCAGGAACGGGGGACTAATAAAAGTATTCAGAAAAATTGGGCAGACTAGATGGACCGAATGGTTCTTATCTGCCGACACATTCTATGTTTCTATGTTACCTCTCATTTCTGAAACTAATAGGGTATAGCAGCATCTACCAAAGTGTTTTATGTGAAGGGGTGTACAAAAGAAACAAACCCACACCAACATGCCTTCTGGTAGTGAGGGCCACGTTTGGGACAGGTTGCTCATTTGATTCACCTGTTGCGGTAGTGGTTAATCTTTGGCTCTGGAGATTTTTTAGGAGCTACGTATCGCATGAGGCACAGTCTGTAATAAGGCCTATTTCCAAAATCTCAAATGCATCCAGCCTAGGACCCAATGTTTGAATCCTCATGGGCTGTTGCTCCCTCGGGAATAACTCTGGAAGCCAACGCTCGCTATCTACGAGATATGGAGCTCAAGAGGCTTCCAATACCGGCGTCCTATTTACAATCAGAGATTTATGTCAAACACGTGAAATAAATACTGTAATTACGATTTTTATGATAACCTTTAAATAAATGGGAAATTAATTTCTCCCCTTGGAAGCATCTTGACTAACCTATCTGTCCCAATAAAATACAATTTTCTGTCTGTACTAAACGGAAACGCTGTATATTCCACATTTAATTTATTTTAATTATTTGTTTATGAACAGTTTTATTCCTTCCTGCTCCCTTTGAAATGCATTTTACAATATAGAATTTATTTCAATTATACCTTCTGAAATGTATGCGGCAGATGTCATAGACGTTTCTTTAACATAAATAGACTGATTTTTTTTTTTTTCTCTCTTGTTCTCCACGTCCCAACACGTTGGGGGAGATTTATAAAGGTGGAGGACGGAAAAAAAATTGCGTCTAATAATGACGCATGCCTTAGTGTGCGCCAATTGCATAATGCTACTTTTTGGGGCATATACCTGTGTTGGACCTGAGCTTCCATGTTACTTTGAAAAATGTTTGCGCCAATCCAACCCATTTCTATAAAAAGGTGCAGAAAAAAAGATAGAAAAAGGCACTTGAAACTGCTGAAAATATCACAGTTTCGAGTAGGAAATTATTTGTTTATTCAAAGTGGGTATAAAGCCGATCAGTTTTAGCGCACCCGTGGGCCAGAAAACAACTTTGCCTTGAATATTTCCATTTGATACATCATAGGGGAACCTAGTTTTGTGTAGGTGGAGCCGAGCTCCCGTCCTTGTCTGACAACAAGATTCCTTGGCCAGTCTTTGGCGGCATTAGTTTCTACGCAGACCAGCAATTTGATCGTATTTAGTCTCTCTCGCCAAGACTTCAAAAAAAAAAAAAAGGAAACACATTTGGTCTTTGGAAAGGTCAACCCATCCGTTGGCCTATTCATTTTCATCGAACCCGCTCTTGGTGCCCTCTTCCAATGTGAATGTCTCGGCTATATCTCATCCCTGCTCTTTGCTTTTGGAACCTCTCACTCAAGACATATCACAAAGGTGTGATAGCCATTAGTACATATTAACGCTTATTCACATGAATGGCCGCTAATGAGTAATACAAACTGTCACTTAAACGGGAATAGATATCTCGGTCTCCTTACTTATGCATGGCTGTCTTTTATTCAACAACTCTCAAGACGCAAATATATCTCTTTACACCTGGGTAGCCTCTATCGCTACCTAAAAGGGACTGGCTTTGGGTAAAATAACTTTTATTCTATTTTTGAGGTATGAAAACTTTTGAAATAATTTAAAGGGATCTTGTCACCTAAACATTGCTTGTACTGTAAATGTAGAGAAGAAAGTATGAGAGAAAAAAATATCTATACATTGTGAAAGCAGAATTTGAAACAGATGGGTAAATTAAGAGATACAATGTGTTTTAAATAGCTCTGTGGTGTCTACGTTTTATGACATCACCTTGTGGCCACAGATGATGTCACAGGAGACACCCGTCACTGTATTCTGATGAGGCAGAGAGCCACTTCTGCTTCATTGAAAGTGGAATTTGTAGGATGCACCCAATGTAAACCAATCAAAAAAAAATATTCTCCCCTAATCTTTGCAAAAGCCCCTTTAAGTGAGTTATTGCCTCTTTGAGCCTTAGAGCAGTGGTGGCTAACCTTGGCACTTCAGATGTTTGGGAAACTGAATAGGAAATACATTCCAGAAGTTGACAAGATTAGAAATAAAGATATAGATTGTAAATAACACTAGTTGTATTTGTTATTTAATCTGCAAGCACAAATTGCAGCTGTATACTATATATATATACACTACAGTTCAAAAGTTTGTTTTTTGAAAGAAAATAATATTGTGTCCATTAATATAACATTAAATGGATCAATATATACAATGTAGTAATGCAATGTTTATGTTGTAGATGACTATTGTAGCTGGTAATTACTTATTCAGTTGTATACTACATTATATTACATTAATATTTATTTATATGGGGCCAAAAATGTATGTAGCGCTAGGTACAGAGCAAAGAAGGGAACTACATGCTAAATTAGACGAAGGAGAACAGACTGATACATGAGGTAGAGAGCCCTGCTCGCAGAGCTTACAATCTAGAGAGAATGAGAGACATGAGACACATAACTGGACTGAGGAGATCAAGGCAGGCCATGGTAGTAAAAGTATTAGGGATGGTTGGTGCTAGGTGGGTTTAGCCAGAGTGTTTGGAAACAGTGAGAGCTAGGTGGGATTGGCTAGAGATCAATAGGTATTCAAGAAGAATGAATAGTAAGCTTCCGTAATATATAGCATATATAAAATATACATTTAGAATTCAACCGAAAACTGTTGTGCTGATAAAAGAACCACTAAAACTGTCCTTCATTACAATCTTAAAAATGATGTCTAACCTTGGCAACGCCTTGACTGTATCTCCTACTCATTTCACAACTCATATACTGGATGTTTTCACGGGGAACAAATACAGTTTTTTGTGACCCTGGACAATCGAACGGTAGTGTACTGCCGGCTGGCAGGTGTAAATGTGTTGCCAGGTACAGTTACCTCTCTGCTTGCGCCGATGTGACCATAATAATCCTCCAGGTGTGTCCCACAGACCCCCCCCCCCCCCCTCCCCAAAGAACTGTACCATCAGTTTTTTTTTTTAGTTCTTGTTGGAGAATACTGTGCACTGTCAGGAAAAGTGTTATCATCAAGATTTGCAAGGAAAAAAAAACACCTAGGTTTATGCTAGACAGAGGCATCCATGTGCCAATTACAGAGGCCTCCATGTGCCACTTATAATGGCATAACCATGCAAATGAGATCTCAGCTTGCTTAGTGTCATGTCTATCATGGCAAACCCGGCCTCGTTGACTGTGACTACCGGCGCCATGTTATCCAGGGAGGAGCTTAGTGATTTTGAAATAGACCTGTTTTGTGGAGCGCGTAAGACAATGCATACATACCTGCCAATATCCAGGGATAGGGTGGAATCGATTTGACGTCACACCACGTGGTTCCCGTCTCCTTGGCTTTACAGGCATCGAGAGTTTAAACATAGGTGCAAGAAAGCTGGAACAGAGCGGAATTTTGACGGGACAGGATAACAAAAAAACGGGGACTGTCCCGTTAAGTCGGGGGCTGTTGGCAACTGTTGGTGTGCAGACAGGGCTGTAATTAACGTTTAACGGTTCTATCATTAGCTGTATTTAGAAATGAATCTTGTACATTTCGATACACAATACACAGTCAACCTCAGACGATGGCTGTTAACGTCCATTTTAAGGTCCTTAAATTGTCACCTAGCGGCACCCTCGGTTGCCAGACATCTTGGCGAGTTCCTGCAGAATCCGCGAGATGTGTTTCGAGGTGAGGGAGGTGGAGGGTTAAACCTTGAAATGTTATAAAGCTGCAGCCAGGAGGAAGGCCGTGTAATACTGTATGAGTCGACTGCTTGTTAAATTGTATGTTTTATGAGCGCGGCTCTCTCTTAATGTTCTCCACTCCCTGATTCTCCCGGGCCTCGTGTTTCCATGTAGATTTTTTTCGGCGCTGAGATGCTGACGCTTTTACTCATCACTTAACCCATTGTGTTCCCTGGCACTGACCCCCGCTGATCTATTGCGGCTTCCTCGCCAGTTACGTGGGCTTTTTCGAGTAGGTCAGGGACATTTTTGCTCACTTCCTGCCCAGCTTGACTACTTTTATATCTGCCCCTTTGTATGGCGCTACTATTGTCCTGACCCATCTCATTAGGTCATCACCAGAGATTACAAAGGGGAGATTGACAGCCCCTTCAAGGTTACTATAAAAAGAAATGGCAATAATGTATACAGCTATCTCCACTGTCTTATCACACATAGCTATCTTTACTCCCTCTCATATACACAGCTATCTCTCCTCATCTCACATACACAGCTATCTCTCCTCCCTCTCACATACACAGCTATCTCTCCTCCCTCTCACATACACAGCTATCTCTCCTCATCTCACATACACAGCTATCTCTCCTCCCTCTCACATACACAGCTATCTCTCCTCCCTCTCACATACACAGCTATCTCTCCTCCCTCTCACATACACAGCTATCTCTCCTCCCTCTCACATACACAGCTATCTCTCCTCCATCTCACATACACAGCTATCTTTCACTCTCTCATCCACAGCTTTATTTCCCTATCACATACACAGCTATCTCTACTACCTCTGACATACACAGCTATCTCTCCTCCCTCTCACATACACAGCTATCTCATCTCCATCTCACATACACAGCTATCTCTCCTACCTCTCACATACACAGCTATCTCATCTCCCTCTCACATATTACAATTGCCTCTAACATGTACAACTATCTCTCCTATCTCTCACATACACAGCTATCTTTTCTCCATCTCACACACACAGCTATCTCTCCTCTCTCTCACATACACAGCTATCTTTCCTCCCTCTCACATACACAGCTATCTCTCCTCCCTCTCACATACACAGCTATCTCCCCTCCCTCTCACATACACAGCTATCTCTCCTCATCTCACATACACAGCTATCTCTCCTCTCTCTCACATACACAACTATCTTTCCTCCCTCTCACATACACAGCTATCTCTCCTCCCTCTCACATACACAGCTATCTCTCCTCCATCTCACATACACAGCTATCTCCCCTCCCTCTCACATTCACAGCTATCTCTCCTCCCTCTCACATACACAGCTATCTCATCTCCCTCTCACATACACAGCTATCTCTCCCTCTATGTGTACTATGCACAGTTATCTGTGTCACACACCCACGCAGATACCCGACTCTCCATCAACTCAGTGGTGAGTACGAAGTACTGTGAGTGTCAGTCTCTCTAATTGGGGACTAATTAAAGCGATTAGATAATGAGATTATAGTGATTGTGGAATATATCATTTAAATAATAATTAGACAGATGACACAGTAACGGACTGATGGAAGCAGCCATAACTCCCGCAGGTTACAGTGTGACAACAAGAGGGGGAGACTGAGAGGAAAAGGATGGAGAGAGACCCACTGTCTGTGTTTGGTTAATGTGAGAATCTCTCTGCATTACTCTCCTTTTATCTTTATTCTTCTTGGCATTCACCGGGATTCACCCTTGTTCCTTTTTAAAACATCTCTTCCAATCTTAAGGTCTTCATTGAGTCGTGAGACTGGACAATGTTGTCAGTTGTGCTGTAAATGATTCTCAAAGCACATAAAAAGTAAAAAAAAAATCTATATATATATTGAAAATTTGGATCAAATGTAGAAATTCTTTAATTTCAGAATACAAATAAAGCACCCTATTGAGCCACGGAGTCAGTTTTGCGGACATCTTGGGTCAAATGACGGAAGATCTGACCAAGTTGAAATAATAGGGGTTTTTTTTGGCCTTCTTTTGGATCAACAGTGGCAAACAAGGATTAGAAAAAAGGTTGAACTTGTCGGACACAGGTCTTTTTTCAATCTAAACGACTATGTAACTACTGTATAATGTAACATTCCCTTAATAGATCGATCCAAAAAAGCTAAATAAGGTTTTTTTGGGTTTTTTTTTTTAAAGGATTTTCTATTTCTAATGTCTACACTTGATGCACTCTTTCAATTAAACATAACTTAATTTTTAGCCGATAGTTGTCTTTTATGGGGCACTCATTCCTTAAAGCTTTTGCCTGGCTGTAGGGTGTTATGGGTTGAATGGTTATTCTATTGACCCTACATAAATTAATGACTCTCTTCCTTTCAAGGATCTATAGAGCCTACGAACTACAGAAATGTATCTCACTGCAGACAAAGTTGCATTTAATCACACCTTTTAGTACATATCCCTTTAGGCTCTGTAACCCATAGGTTTTTCAATGCCGTAATTATGGTTGTCAGTGGAAACTAAAACTATCAATACTTCTTTGCTTGTTTTAAATATACTTTAACTCCTTTGTGCTTGCAGCATGGGGGGGGCTTTCAATTGGCTTATATAAAAGAAACTAGATAGCATTGTAGCTGCACAATAAACCCATTACATTAACATTTATTTGCAAAAAAGGGTGTTACAAAACTCAGAGCGCTTAATAATGTAAGGAAAGCCCTATGCGCAAGAGGTGTTGGATGAGGCAGGAAATACATGAGATGGGCCAGCTATATAGGTGTGATCAATGGTTTCTGGAGGTGATGGGCCAGCTATATACATGTGATCACTGGTTTCTGAAGGTCATGGGCAAATGAAATAGGTGTGATCACTGGTTTCTGAAGGTGATGGGCAAACTACATAGGTTTGATCAATGGTTTCTGAAAGTGATGGGCCAGCTATATGGATGTGATCACTGGTTTCTGAAGGTGATGGGCAAATTATATAGGTGTCATCACTGGTTTGTGACGGTGATGGGCAAACTATATAAGTTTGACCAAAGGTTTCTTTCAATAAGATGAGTCTGAAACCCAGATAACTGCAGAGGGGAGTAAGTTCCAGATCAGGAAAAGTCTTCCAGTAGGTAAGTGGTAAGGGAAAAAAAAAGCTAAAGGACACATGGACGACATAGAGGTCATGCAGGGGACTGCTTGGCGACCCAGGAAATGTATTTGGGGGAAGGAGCAAAATGTACATTAGTAAATGTTTACATTTGATCCTAGAGAGACTGGGAAGCCAACCGAGGACTTTGCAAAACTGGAGGAAAACATTCAAGATGGATTGAGGTGGACAGAGTAGAATCAAAGGATGACCAACCAGGAGAAAGTTGCACATACTCTGTAAGTAAGGCTACTTAATCTTTGAGCAATTTGTGCCCAGGTTTGTGCTGGGATGGCATATTACACTGACAGATATTTCCCATTGGAGAGCAAGGTCTCTTACTTTATCCCACCTTGGTAAATCTCCTGCCTGACACTACCACTTGCTCTTTCCCTGCATCTCCCTCCCTCTCCTAAACATACTCAATCCATCTTCGCTGAACCTCCTTCATTTTTCTCACTAGCAGGCCTCACTGTCAACTTGAGATTTATTGCGCTGAGAGATTGCCATTAAAGAGGGAAATTCACTTTATTTTACTGTTAATTGAAGAATTAATTGTATTAAGAGATTTTTTGATGGGATCCGATGGCTTATTATTTCCTCGGGGGCTTCTGCGTGAGATCTTGGCTTGGGTGCAATACTCAGCGGTAAAGTAGCATTAAACACACTAATAATTCAACGCACCAACGCTCTCTGTCAATATCCACCGTGCTTCTGATCTATGGATAATTTGACGTTGGGTCTCAATCTTTTCAGCGCTAATCATACTAGAATGTGGACCCCAGTGACAGGGACCACTTCTAAGGTCTCGCTTAGTCCATTTGGTTCTTGAAAAAGCACCACACAGCAAGTTTTAATGCTATAGTTCAGGGAAGGGAGCAGTCAGTAGATGGCGTATAAGTTCCTGCTGGGACTGGAGGAAAGAGATTGAAGTAAGATAGAAACCATAGAATGAACGGTTGTGGTAAGCATGGCTAACATCTCATGGCTTCGCAAGGAGAACATCATTGGCCTTGATAATTCTCAGCAGTTTTAGAAAAAGGGTCACTGTTTAATGTCATTGTCATGGTTATGGTTTTGTAAAGTTCGGAATGGCAGATTTTAGCCCAGTGGAATTAAACAGATCCCATTCGCTGATAGAAAAGTCTCGTTTGAGCAGAAGGATACCAACAAATTGAAAAGACAGGCGAGGCCACCCATTTTCTAATGGGAAATCCGGATGGGTTCATGGAAAACAAACACGGAGAATAGTCCTAATGGCTAAGGGATGAGCAGATGCACTGGTGGTGGTGACAGAAGCACATACAAGGAGACCGCCTCGGAGCTTCCATCATGAGTTCACCAGACGTAGAGGTCCAAGGATGAGCAAACAAACATTGGAGTGACAAAGGAGGACAAGGATACATTATGGCTATGAGTAGTCCTCCACAACAAAGGAAGGAGATAAGAAGTCAAGTGTACATTGTTCAAAAAATGACCGGAATGGCCCTAGATTATGTGAATCTCCATTGCAGAGGTACAAGAACCATCAGATCAGTTGCACAAACTCATCTGAGACACTTTATTTTTAAGATGCTGGTATTCTGTTGTCATAATCAGCCCTCAGAGCCAGAATGATGTGTAAACCAATATGTGGATAAAAAGAGTGTTATTTCATAAAGTTACAGGTTTGTTTTGACTGCCTCCTGCATCTCCCACGCGCTGGCAAGCCATAAAAAAAAAGGAACATTTCCAATACTCTTTCACATCTCCTTAGAGGCAAGCGACATTATCTCAATTTAATTTATTTGTTTTTACTCTCCAGCTAACCGAGCCGGCTGCGTAGTGTCAGACATACAGAGACACCGGAATCTTGCTCATGGCCACAGACGCCACAGACGTGCAGCCAATGCATTCTCCTCACTGGCAGTGCACTCTGAACCCTCGTATTCTCGCAATTCGTCTATTGGGATATAAAGAAACTGCTCAAACGGACCTCCTTTGCCGGAATATTGTTTATACTGTGACTGTAAATAATATGTTCTAGGTGGGTGAGTATTGTCTCCTGTTTATGACATCATCTGAGGCATGGTTTGAAAATTCCACATTCGCCACTGAAAAAGTAGTTAATTAGCTTATCAAGTCACAGGTGATGTCATAAACACAAGACACCACACTTTGCTCTTAATCTATGCACCTGCTCACAACTCTGCAAACACAGTGTATGGATCTTTTTCTTTTTTACTCTGTGCCCTTGACAAACTTCCATTTCGCAGCCCCTCTCAAATACCTTGTATTTCATGGGCTGGATTATAAAAAATTCTGTCCTAGACAGTTGTCCTACTTTGTCCCTGTCCTTTCCCCCAGCCTTAAAAATGAAGTTAAATCTAGGAATGTTGGCACTGCAGAGTTTGTGTACCTCTCCGCATCGGAGAGGGTTAAGTCTATTTTGCGCGCAGTTGATGGTAACAGAAGCAGGTTCCCTCGATTTGCTCCGGTTAATGTTGATATGTTTTCTCTGGTTGACAGCCTGCAGTAGGAATTGTATAGCCCTGATCATAAAAGGATCCATAAAATTCTGCAAATAGTGGGATATTCTCACCCTTTATTGATATCAAACAATCTGCCAGGCGCGGAATTGGTTTCCAACTTCCTGGTAACAATATGTCAAATGCAAAAGAAGGGAGGGGAAGTTTTATTTTTTATTTTTTTTTTCCAGCGCCAGTGGATCATTTCAAAATACATCTCCGGGCTTTGGCTCTTTTTGTACATGTTGCTATCAATAAAAAAATATATATAGAGGGGGCTTCATTGTTCCTATACAGCCAACAAGTTTTGGTGCACCTGTTCTTTTTCCGCTTGGGGGTCCATGGATACATTTAGTTTTTCTTTTCATTCCAGTTAGTCGTGATGCTTCATCTTTCAACATCGGTGTTTGTATTGTAGGTTTGGGGTCCTCAAAATACACTAGAGAAGGAGGATGACCTGTCCTAGTCCCGAAATACAGGACAATTTCTAAGAGGTAGCTCCAGTCTTTTTCTGCTGTTGAGGGCAAAGAAAAAGATGTCAACACTCAATATTGTAGAACATTTGGTGGAGGAACTCATTGTACGAAGCTCGATCTACAACCCATTCATCTTGTGAAGCTATACCTCATTGAATGAAGCTAGGTCTAGAACCCACTCATCCTGTGACGCAATAACTACTTGTATGAAGCTAAGTCTAGAACCCACTCATTCTGTGAAATGATAACACACTGTATGACTCTAGGTCTAGAACCCACTCATCCTGTGAAATGATAACACACTGTATGACTCTAGGTCTAGAACCCACTCATCCTGTGAAGCTATAACTCATTGTGTGAAGCTAAGTCTAGAACCCACTCATTCTGTGAAATTATAACACACTGTATGACTCAAGGTCTAGAACCCACTCATTCTGTGAAGCTATAACTCATTGTGTGAAGCTAAGTCTAGAACCCACTCATTCTGTGAAATTATAACACACTGTATGACTCAAGGTCTAGAACCCACTCATTCTGTGAAGCTATAACTCATTGTGTGAAGCTAAGTCTAGAACCCACTCATTCTGTGAAATGATAACACACTATATGACTCTAGGTCTAGAACCCGTTCATCTTGCAAAGCTATAACTCAATGTAAAAAGCTAGGACTAGAGCCATATCATCCTGTGAAGCTAGGAACCTCTACTCAGCGGTTTTTTGTGTTAGAATCCAGCATTGTCAGAAGCTGGTTGTCTACACAAGTTCATATTTTTCTGTTGTATTAACATCAACCACTTCTGCTGGAAGATAACTCCGTGGAACCACTGTGAGAATTTAAACCCTGATGGGTAGCATGATGGTTTTCCCCACCTATGCTGGAATTAATTTATGACCATGCTTGATTGAAGATCTGGGTGAAAGCATGCTCTTTTGCACCCACAAAATTTTGTATTGATCAAGGTAGCAATGTCCCGTCCCCCTTACAAAAAATAAATAAAGGATAACTAATAAAAAAAGGAAAAAAAAGAGGAAAAAGAAGAAAATAGAATTTAACAAAAAAAAAAAAAAAACATAGAAAAACCCATCTGTGATTTGCCCCAGGGCACTCGGTAAGTCGAGTCAGTTTCCCTTTTCTTTAAATTGAGAATGTAGATTTGAAAGCAGAGTGTGGCCAAGGCCATTTAATGTGCAAAGGATAAAGTGACAGCTTCAGCCAGTTCATGTTTTTTAATCTTCTAATTTAGAATTCCACTGCAGCTGTGCCTGCCTGGGTGATCTGAAGCCAGTATGTAAAGTCAGTGGAAAAATGAGTTATGGTATCAAGATAATAGGGGTACAAGGTTCTTCCCCCCCCCCCCCCCCTGAATAATTTGGATGCAGGGGTTATCATCAGAGCCCAGATCCCTGAACAAAGCTTGCCAGTTATTAACATGAAAGGTTTCAAGGTTTCCTGCATACACAAACACATACAAGTGTGTGCACCCACACAAACATACATTAGAAACCTGTACAATAAAGATTGATATTTGGGCAGGCAAATGATAGGGAAAAGAGTGCAATTAAACCAAGATTATAGGTCTTACGACCTTTGAAGTAGAACATTGAAGCTTCCCCCTTTAAATCCAGCTAAAAATATATATATTTTTCTTTCTTAACACTAATTTATATATATTTTTTTTTGTTAAAACAAAACTCAATTTCAAAACATTAAAAAAAAGATATAAAAGATACTTCCAACCATATGTTAAATGATGAAACCGACAATTAATGTCAATAATAGTATATTTAATATGTGTGTGCAAAAAAATTCTATATTATATTATTAACTATTTAACATTTTATATTTATATAAATAAACATACTACATATATATAGAAATAAGTAAATACAAATATGTGTATATATATATATATATATATATATATATATATATATATATATATATATATATATATAAAAATATACAATCTAATTTTGTATTCATTTATTTATATATTTTAAGCCAACATGTGCTTTTTCAGTGATTCAAGATTTTTTTTTTATTCTCCAACATAAAAAAAATACTTTCTCTCCAAAGTATCTTTTTACATTCCAGACCAGATCCTGTCCACATCAAATAGAATACAACTGCAGTACTGATGAAATTCAGCTTCAGGGCTACTTTGGATTTGGTTCATATATGTGGTTAAATCAACAATACTTCAGATCCTCTGAGCTCATAAGTTGGGTGAACAAGGACATAGTACTCTCCCAGGAGATTGAAAGCTCCCCATTCATTAGTAAATAGGTTCTATAGTGTAGCAGAAGGATAGGAGATGTCTCCTATTTAAGTTCCTCAGTAGAGCTTACTCTTCATTCTATGTTCAGTTGTCTACTTGCCGTCTACCTACTGTGCACCAAAACACTTTACCATACATGAACTAGTGCTGTATATTCAGGGGCATTGGGTTGGGAAGAAGACCTCAGCCCTTGTGCGGTATAAGCCAAAAAGGACCTTGCTTGTGGTCATGTCTGTACATTATGACCTCATCAAGCATGCTCACCATGCCATCTTCTGTGTTCAAGTCACCAACATCTTGAATAACGTTGTCAAGGTTAGAAACCTATAATATCATACAGTGTATAAAGACAAAAAACAATAAATTACATATTGCAATGAAACTTTTTTCCAACTTGTTTTTTTTACAATCAGGAGCCTGTAAAAGCACGTCACTTGCATTCTTATGTAATTATCATCTGATGTGAAGTGTTTAATGAGCAGTGTTAGTGATCAGTGCTTGCCTACAGTACTCAGGCATTGTTGGTGTAATGTCTCGATATTGAGGCATTATGCAACACCTACATGCTTTCCCCAATTCACCTGTAATTGAAAGCAAGCACCATATTGGTGGGCAGCATGCCTGCTCATCATCATCTTCCCCACAGTCCTCTTTCCTTTACGAAAATCCACTCAGGTGACCAAAACTTCTCTGTGATGCCACCTCACATCTCATTGAGCGTCTAAAAGGCATTAGAACTTTCTTTCATTCTGCACCTCGATTGGATGCCTGATTCCTATTATCCTGTGGTGCTACCATCACTGCATGGTCACATTGCTGTGTTGCTCTTGTTCTTGGATGTCAGTCAGTCTCCTTACAGAGTATCAAACAGACCTGACATACTACACCATATTGCTGTTTTTATAAGTTCCGGATCCATTATCTAGTGTCAAGTTTGAAGACATCTCTTTATGTATTTCACACTGTTCATATCCTCATATTTTGTGAGTGCATTTCCATCACTTAGCACTTTTTAACCATTGGATGTGATATACTACACAATGTTTTGTATTCATTTTATTGCATTCTAGTATTACTTGATAAATCTCCAGTTTACATCATGCTCTTTCTGGCTCTTCACACGTCCTTCCAACTCTAATCCAACTCTACGACAACTTACTTATCATTCCAAATTACTGGGGCGGGGGAGGGGGGGGACAGGAGCCTTTGTCTACAGAGCTCCTGAAATTTAGAATAGCCTTCAAGATGCTGTCATGAGTGAGGTCCAATTGGCATGCGATCCTGAGTGCCCGAATTCAGGAGCTCCGGTGCAGATGTGGAGACACAGGGCTTGGTGCAGGGGAACCCGGTTCATGCGGCCACATTCCACAGCCCTGTCGAAGCTGCTGCTGTATCCAGAAAGTGAAAGGCAAAAACTAGAGACAAACTGCAGACATTCTGGACCAAGCATGAAACACAACTAACACAGGATAGCAGGATGTAGCAGGCTAGGACAGGCAAACTAAGAGGCCGAAAAGCATAGCAATAGCAGAAAATTAAAAGACAGAACAGAGCAGAATACAGAGTGCAGAGCTGCAGGAAAGACTAGAGGAGGAAAGAGGCAAACATAAGCAAGATAAATCCGAAACCAAAGTAAGGCTAAATAAAACACTGCAGAGGGTTAGAAATGGTAACAGATGCAGACAGAGCACAAAGAAAGGACATTGCAACATAGTTTAATGAGACAAGCACAGGCAAAGACAGAACACAGGACAACATGCAGAGGCCAGGGCTAAGTAGAAGGAACACAATGGAACATACAAACAAAAAAACATAGACACCGGGACTAGCCTAACACTAGAGATAGTAAATTGTAGGGTTTTGGTTACACTAATTGGCCAAATGGTGATTAAGATTGCCAACCACATCAATTCTGGCAAGTCCCTCACTCTTATCTGAATAACAATCTAACAAATAAACAACATGATCCAAAGACTTACATTGCACAAACACACATACAAAAAAAACGGCTAGGTGCCTGACAATAACTAGGCACGGGAAAAAAAACTAGGCAACTGGAAAGCAAAGCAGCAAATATACTGAAATGACTAGATACAGCCTGGATGAGTCTGCACACGGGTTGAATCATGACAGATGCCATCGAATCCTCCACAAAGACAGGTCTAGAACCCAGCCATCCTGTGTAGCTATAACTCAATGCACTAAGCTAGGTCTAGAACCCACTCATCCATGAAACTGTATTTTGCCACAGCATCCAAACTTTACAAACATTTTATAATATTATTCTGGGTTGCAATGCTTAACCTTGTGTTCAGTGATTTTTTTTTTTTTTTACCTAGTATTGAACATTCACGAAAGCAAGTTCTATCACAATATTACAGTCTTCCTGGCAAAACACGTTATAAATAAATGTTAATTTCGAACTATCAAATAAAGACTACTTGCTTGTTGTCTTTTTGCTCTCTCCGTTCTGTTTGTGTGTGCATGTAGAGGAATATCTTACAGGACGAGGGAGCTGCATTTACCAATATATCTGTCAGATACCACATGATCCTTTGCAATACGTGTCTCTGTATGCAGTGACCTTTCCAAGGTCGTGTCTATGCTCAATGAAATGTCTTTGTCCTAAGCACTTAGAACAACAGTGCTTTAGTTAAAAGCTAGCTAAGGGGTATCTGATTTTTTTTCTTCCCACCCCCCCTCTCTCTCTCTGTCTCTCTGTCTCTCTCTCTCTGTCTCTCTCTCTCTCTCTCTGTCTCTCTCTCTCTCTCTCTCTCTCTCTCTCTCTCTCTCTCTCTCTCTCTCTCTCTCTCTCTCTGTCTCTCTCTCTCTGTCTCTCTCTCTCTGTCTCTCTCTCTCTGTCTCTCTCTCTCTCTCTCTCTCTCTCTCTCTCTCTCTCTCTGTCTCTCTCTCTCTGTCTCTCTCTCTCTGTCTCTCTCTCTCTGTCTCTCTCTCTCTCTCTCTCTCTCTCTCTCTCTCTCTCTCTCTCTCTCTCTCACACACTCTGCCTGCATCTTCCAGACGTCCTTCACCGGCCACTGATGCTACACTCCCCTCTATAGTACTGGTATAAGTTAATGTCTGCAAGAGATAGGGTCACTGAACCATTTGATATGTCATAAATAATTTTATTGGTTACTGTTTAAAACATAAGCCTTCCAAGCAATTAATTAGGGCCTTTAAGCCAAGCTAAGCTATACGAGGATGATTTGTCATTGTCGTTGGGCGATATTGGGTTTGTACAGGTGGTAAAACTAACCTTTTAGACCTTCGTAGAAATTAAAATAAAAATGATCCGCACCTGTGATCTATTTAATATAACGGCTTCGGTTATAACCATCTGAAGAAGACATATATTATTTTTAAGTTGACATATTTACCAGGTGGGGGATATATGTACCATCAAGTCAATAAAATGAAAAAAATAATAATAATAATTTACTGTTTAAGCATCAACAGTGTGTGAAATGTGCGGTATTCATTTTTTTTGATAAGAAGCAAATTTATTACCAGAAAATGCTAAAACGAGTAAGGTATATGGCTAAAAAAATCCAGCACATAAAATTGTCAGAAAAGGTGCCCTTGTCGTATGTGTAATAGAGCCTGGAACTTTGTTTTAATACGCCCTGACACTTTTGGTACTGGGACATTTTTATATCCCAATGTTTTTAGCCAATGCAGGCACTTTTGCATGTGGGAAAACGCGCGGGGGCAAACAACCAGTGCATTTCACATTGACCTACGTGCAGATGGCACCACTATTTGCCACGTTATTTGCATGCACCTATTTTATACCTGACCCCTATGGTGTGGAATATTATCATTGTTATTTTACATCTTGCCATTCATCGCATTATAAGTACAATCAAAATATATATATTTTTTTACTTTTTTTTTTTAAAACATTTATAAGATGAGGCCTCTTTGCTGGTCCCCATCACAGTTACCAGTAAGGTTGGCCCCTTTTCTTAAAAAAAAAAAAAAAAATTCTGATTCATCTTTTTCATCCATAGGCTTCACATTTTTTATACCTGCCGGAGACGCCGGGACGAGAGGGGGACAGTGCCAGAAAGATAATTGGTCAGTGTTTACACTAAGTATATCATGTGGACACAATGCAGCCTGTACACTGAAGACAAGACTGCAAAACACAGGACTGTCATATTTGTTGGTAACTATGGTTGGTAACCATGCTTCTGACATCACCTGTGACTTGATATGCAAATAAACTGGTTTTATGGGAAAACGTGTCATTTGCATATCAAGTCACAGGTGATGTCAGAAGCAGGAGACTCCACAAAACACATTTTTTATGCTAATTTAGCCATTGGCTTGCAGTTTTGCTAACACAATGCATAGATAATTTTCAATAATTGTTTTTATTCTCTACACTCACAGTATCAGTTTCAGGTGATACCGTCCCTTTAAGGGCTTGTTAGGAAGCCATTTGTGGATATACTCCTCCGCTGCTTTTTCTCTATAATGTCTTGAATCTACAATCAGCCCCTCAAGTGTCTGTGTAACAACATCAAGGATTGTATCCCTCTCCTCGTTGCTTCATGCAGAAAATATTGTCGATAATTACGTTTTCAAAATATCCACTTTAATAAGGCGTTTCTATGGCAATAGCTCTGTATTACACCCATGAATCCTGTACAGCAGTATGGTACGAACGAATAGATCACCCTCCCGGGATGCTGACAGATTGGAAATTATCCTTAAGGGGCCGCTGTCTGTGTGATGTATAAGGTTTTAATTTGTCGGTGGCAAGGCAGCATCTACTTTCGCACCATGTCCTAGTCGTAGTGGATTTGTCCTACACGTATGACCAATATGTTACACAGGGCAGAGAATGTGGCTTATCCGACGTTAAACCTCTCCACAATGACTCTTGGCCTTTATAAACTGTAGATACGGTACCTTTTTCCTATACTAATCTTGTCACCTTGAGAGCAATCAGTCGGCTTTTTCATTTTTTTTTTTTTGTCCTGTTGAACGAGAGGTTGCTAAACTGATTTAGACTTTTTTTTTTTTTTTTTTTTTTTCCTTCTCTGGATTGAAGATTTCGTTCCATAGTAATTATTCCTTAATGGAGATGTGTATCAAAGTAATTTCGGATTAATCCGACGTCAATGGGTTTTCGATAAACTTTTCATCCTCCGTAACGCACTTTTACATCAGTCGAATTCCTCAGGCGCCCCCGGCAAAATGAAAGAGTTCCTGAAAAGGGGAATGCCACCAGCTTACGTGGATTCTTCCTATTACATTGTATCAGGCTTAAAGATAAAAAGATAAATAAATATATAAAGTTGATAAAAATGCAGCAAGTGGCAAGATGAATATTTATACCGCGAGGAGTTTGGATCATGAATCTTTGACTAATATAATCATGACAGGAAGCCGTGTGTATAAAGATCCAAGCTGTTTTTTAAAAGCATAGATTCTGTAAGACACTGTCAGGCAGCCTGTGATAAGCAAGCCATAAACAAGGGATGTAAGTTTTGTACAGAGGGACCCAAATCTGTACAGTCAGGGGGGATCTGTGTGAGGTCTAGTCGCCGAAAATGCAAGCTCTTTAACTATAGGGTTTTACTCCGTTTTGCTCTCCAGAAGTGTTTTCTACAGAGCTTGTAATCTATTTTTATCTTCCATGACCTGGTAAACATAATATGGACTGTTTTATTGGGAGACCACTGGAGAGGTTTGGTTCTGTCTGCAGCAAATGCAGACACTGTTATAGGATAGAGTATTTTTTTTTTACAGTTTACAATTCCTTGTAGACATTTTCTTGTGTGTCTCACACAACAAGAATATTTGATGCCAGTGCTGTGCCAAGAATGAATGTGATACACATACAGGTTCATAATAATACTTGTTTAATAGGCTCCTGTGTTACTTGGGTTAAGAGAGTGCAACACACTACTTTGGCCTTTAAATACCTGAACATCTGGTCCCTACACAAGCAAACTATATACTTGTCTGGGTGGAAGCTCTATGTTTAGCTCTCCGAAATGTGAGGGTCTACAAAATAGTTAAACAAAAAAGGTGAAGAAAATATGAGAGTCCTAGTCATGATATTATCATTGCATGCATCAATAACCAATGAGTCAATAATGACATTATGCTTAATATACTCAAATGTTTAAAATGCCCATTGTAATCTCAACAAGAGGAAACAGGATTGCTTGATTTGCCCTGAATTTGATTTGGGTCGGGCACTCAAGCCACATTTCACAGATCCTCGAAATGCAGCTACTCAGTATCTCCCAATTTGGAGTCTGAATAGGTAGTACTTATTTTTTTTTTTAAAGACCCCTGTGAGGTGCCAGAGAACTGGTGCTGTCAACATGCATGAAAAATAAATACCCTTACCAGAATTAAAATTAGGGGGTGGCCAGGGCTAGCAGTCATTCCTAACTCCTAAGTCCATTCTGGACTTCGGGGACACAATTTTGGCCAACGAATGTCCGTGCATATTGAGCAGAACCTCAAGAGTTTTTGTGCCTTTTACTAAAAAATCCCAGAATGAATAAAGCAGGGGCCAAGACATATCTCTGAGCTGATGGGCTTCCCTTGGTTACTCTTATGTCTGACCTTCTTCGTAAGCTACATTCCTCAATTATCATACGAAGCTCAGTAAATGTTTTCACTCTATCCCCTTACTAAATTTCTCATCTGAAGATCTATGTTTTCCCCGTGTCCCTGTCCAGAACCTAAGGTGTTAATCCCACCAAGCAATGTCTTCTGAGTCTGCACCAATCAAGTTCAGGCATTGATCCGGATTCTCTGACTCCTTTACAACAAATGCAGAGGCATCTCTGTATTATGTGTTTACGACTCTATTCCTTTAAACTGGTTTTACTGCATGACAATTCTGCTAGGCAAGAGATGCTCTTTCCATTATGATGTACCTAGCACTCTCGACTGGTCCCCTACACGTCCGCTTATCTTGTGTGGCCTCATTAGCAGCCGAAAGTACAAATTCATTATGTGGGAATGAAATGTGTCCCTGGATGAGTGACGCATTAAAGTCTGAAGAGGATGCGGCAAATGCTTGTGTGCCTTGAATCTGCATCAGTGAGGCGAGGAGGCGAGGGTCCCTGGTAAATAAAACATGGGCAACTGTACTTAAAGGAACCCCATCACTTAAACAGTGCTGAGATTGTAAAAAGGGCCATCTAAAAAAAAAAAAAAAAATGACAAACGAAAAACAATTCATGAGAATTTGATGCAAATAAAACCAGATTTTTTTTTTAATGTTTGCTTTCATTTTTGTGTTCGCTGATATTTTTGACGATGTTGGTTTGACTGCAATATTGCTTACTCTTTAATCTGACTCTACGGGATGGGGCTGCACGTATGTTCACTTCGAAATGCCCCCGCGTGTAGGCTAAGCAGCCATCTTCCTCGGTGGGTTAGACCGGAAAGTCACAAGGTCAGGCAAGTCACAAGGTCAGGCAAGTCACAAGGTCAGGCAAGTCACAAGGTCAGGCAAGGTTTTGGGTCTCCACACAGATACTATCATACTCCTAGGTTCCCCTCCTAGGGCTGTCTGAAATGTGCGCTCCCAGCATGATGTTCTTGCACGCTCACAAACAAATATTAACGAGCATGTAGGCGTGCCCATGACGTGCAGCAGCAGCTTTGACCAGCGCCATGTTCAAACGGACTTTTTGCCTTCCAGCCGGCACCCAGTTGTGTTTTCTATTGAATATAGCGCTTTGTCTTTCTAGATTCCTTTTTGTGGATGATCCTGGCTATATCTGACCACCTGATTTGTATGGACTGTGGCTTTCCCTGACGATACTACTGACTTCACCCTGGCCATCCCTGCGTTTGCTATATCACTGCTAAGTATAAGCTCTATGCTACAGTCACTAGTCTGCTGTAGATTCCTGGTGCAGTCTTCTTTTCAGCTGGCTACGGATTCCTGTTAAGTGCAAGCTCTGTGGTCCAGTTTCCTGTCTAATGCAGTTAAACTACTAACTGCAAGCTCTGTGCTATAGTTTCCAGTCTGTTACCACAAGTCTCTAGTCTGCTGGTGTAGTTCTGGGGTCTCCCACTTGGTATCATTAAAGTCCAGATCCAGCAAAATCTCTGGTCTCAAACTTAAGGACTATGCTGGTTTGGGTGAACCTTTGCCGCTGGGGTGGGTTCCCCAGTTAGAGGCCCCAGTGTGACAGATACCACACTGTGCACTTGTGTGACAGTCCCTCGCTGTCTCCACCTTCACACCATTTGCCCCACATCTGAATTTCTGATTTAGAGAAGGGGCAATAAAATCCCAATGGAGAATTCATTTGAGCCCCAATTACTCGTGTATTTGTCTGTCCTGGCTACCTTGACTGTCTAATTATGTCTATCTCAGGTGAGTTGCTTGAATTGCTCATTAAATTGTTTGTAAACCCCCCCTCCCCCCAACATGCGCCCCCCCCCCCCTCCCCAGGGCAAAAGTTGCCAGCCTTCCCCTGGAGGCAGATAAGTAGCAGCACTCTCTGCACAGAATTCCAAGTGTACCAGCCCGCCAGCTCTTAGCAACCTACTGGGGGAGAGCCTGGATTTGTATGCACGTCTCATGATCACGGTTTAGTAAGTCATGGGTGACATGCTAAGAATGGAATCAGTGTTCTGTAATAATGCAATTAAAAGGAGAGTACGGAGCCTTGGCATTATGGAGAGCTACAGTTTTTTTTTTTCTGTGTAAAAACCAGGTTCCTGTTTATCACTGGAGGTGAATGGAAAAGACTCGGGGAAACTGCCATTTGACTGCTAATTGCTTGACCTTTGCAGAACCGATCGTTTTCAGGAAGGATCGGGCAGCGGCTGGTGGTTGAGGCTGCAGATCTTATCACCCTCAGCCTCACAGCGGGGGGGATAACATACAAGTTGTTTGAAAAGTGTAATTTATGGGTAATGAAGTGCTTTCACACTGCTTTCTTGGCTTTTAGGGTCCAGGTTACATCTGTTTCTGATATTGCTGCTCTCTCCCGAGTTCTCGAATAGATCACAGGGGTGACTGGTTTTTGTTATGATGTCTCACATACTAAACGGGGCTGTACCTCATGAGGTTCAGGTGTATGAAGGTGCATGATATAAATCAGGGGTCCTCAAACTTTTTAAACAGGGGGCCAGTTCACTGTCCCTCAGACCGTTGAAGGGCCGGACTATAGTAAAAATAAAAACTATGAAGAAATTCCTATGCACACTGCATATATCTTATTTTGAACAAAACGAGAACAAATACAATATTTAAAGTAAAGTTAAATCAACAAACTTACCAGTATTTCAATGGGAATAGTGTGCCAGTCAGAGCCCAGGAATATTATGCCAGTCAGATGCCCAGGAATATTATGCCAGTCAGATGCCCAGGAATATGATGCCAGTCAGATGGCCAGGAATATTATGCCATTCAGATGGCCAGGAATATTATGCCAGTCAGATGCCCAGGAATATGATGCCATTCAGATGGCCAGGAATATTATGCCATTCAGATGCCCAGGAATATTATGCCAGTCAGATGCCCAGGAATATGATGCCAGTCAGATGCCCAGGAATATTATGACAGTCAGAGCCCAGTAATATTATGCCATTCAGATGCCCAGGAATATTATGCCAGTCAGATGCCCAGGAATAGTGTGCCATTCAGATGCCCAGGAATATTATGCCATTCAGATGCCCAGGAATAATATGCCAGTCAGATGCCCAGGAATAATATGCCAGTCAGATGCCCAGGAATATTATGCCAGTCAGATGCCCAGGAATATGATGCCAGTCAGATGCCCAGGAATATGATGCCAGTCAGATGCCCAGGAATATGATGCCATTCAGATGCCCAGGAATATTATGCCATTCAGATGCCCAGGAATATGATGCCATTCAGATGCCCAGGAATATTATGCCAGTCAGAGGCCAGGAATATGATGCCAGTCAGATGCCCAGGAATATGATGCCAGTCAGATGCCCAGGAATATTATGACAGTCAGAGCCCAGTAATATTATGCCATTCAGAAGCCCAGGAATATTTTGCCATTCAGATGCCCAGGAATATTATGCCAGTCAGAGGCCAGGAATAGTGCTCGTTATCCCTCCCTCCTCCCCCGCTTCCCCATCACTTACCTCCAGCTGCTGTGTCCCCGGACGTCTCGCGCGGTGTCCTCCTGTGGAGGAGGGAAACAGTTACCGGATCCGGATGTGACGTAACGTCACATCCGGTCGCGGTGAATTTTTTTTTTTTTTTTTCTTCCTGCAGCCGCATCCTTTGCGGCTGCCAGAAAGAAAAAAAAAGTAAACGGGGTGGGTGCCGGCAGCACCCCCCGCGGGCCACATAAATGTCCTCGGCGGGCAGCATGTGGCCCGCGGGCCGTAGTTTGAGGACCCCTGATATAAATGAAGCTCATTTAAGCCCTTTCGCTCCATTGCTGACATAGAAAATGTGCCTGGCACGTCTTGCGGTCGAATCGATGCTCGCTAACACCACTCCGTACACACTGCAATGCCTCAGTGT
This sequence comes from Pelodytes ibericus, assembly GCA_036172795.1. Lineage (NCBI taxonomy): Eukaryota > Metazoa > Chordata > Amphibia > Anura > Pelodytidae > Pelodytes > Pelodytes ibericus. The sequence goes on from CM069866.1 coordinate 70,046,278, forward strand.
TAAGGCATTACGGAACACATAAATCTGCTGCCAGATTGACTCGAAACTGCTCCCGGGAGCGGACCTACTGTGGGAAAGAACTTTCGAAGTGATCAATGTTCACTTCTGTTGCTCTGTTGCTCGTCTGCCCCTAAAGGCAGTCAGCAACATTACAGTGTTGGGTTAGGGCTAGCATAAGGGTTAGAGTTAGGGTTCAATTTAGGTTTAGGATTGGGGTCAAAATGTCACTGTACATCTGTAACTGGCAATGGGAACATCTTTCACCTACCCCAGAGTAGGGATAAATACTGCATAGGGTACATTTTTAAAGTAAATACCCGCATGCATGCACAGCTTGCCCTGTGTACTTTATCAACAAGCAACTGGAAGGCCATCATTAACCCCAATTCTAGTTCAAACACCAGAAACTATTTGTTGTAGGTCAATTCTAAAGATCTCAACTTTGGAAACCAGTGGACTTTTAAAACTTTACCCCCAGATTGCTTCTTCATGAAAAAATGCTCCATCCCACCCATAAACCAGGGACTGCCTCTCCCTCACTTTTGGGTGTTCACCCTATTTATAGACATTTACACGTCGGTCATATTCCTCAAGTTGCTCTCACCGTTCAGCCGCTCGAGTGTTTATGCTGCCATGTTGTTAATAACTTTTCTGACTTTTTCTGTATTTTTACCCTCTCGTGTGACTTTTTTCCCTTCTTAAAATCAATCAGTTTTGAATATTCGGTAATATATTGGTAACTTAGAGAAATCCAGACGGAGCAACATAACTTTGCTGCTTCTCTCTCGTTTCCTCTCTCTCTCTCTCTCTCTCTCTCTCTCTCTCTATCTCTCTCTCTCTCTCTCTCTCTAACTCTCTCTCTCCTCTCTCTCTCTCGCTCTCTCTCTCTCTCTCGCTCTCTCTCTCTCTCTCGCTCTCTCTCTCTCTCTCTCTCTCTCTCTCTCTCTCTCTCTCTAACTCTCTCTCTCTCGCTCTCTCTCTCTCTCTCGCTCTCTCTCTCTCTCTCTCTCTCTCTCTCGCTCTCTCTCTCTCTCTCTCTCTCTCTCTCTCTCTCTCTTTACACCCCCCCCCCCCCTACACCCCCACCCCATCGCCTCCGGGAGTGGTCTCTGCAGACCTGACAGTCTGCCAGCATCCATATTTCAGTCGGACAGAGAAAATGAATATTGATTTTGTGTTTCTTTCATACTGGTTAATGCTGCGGCACACATAAGCTCTCACCTCAGCATGTTTGCCAACAAACTTCCAGTCATGGGGGACTTGGTATAGTCCATTTTTTTCTTTTTTTTTTTTTTTTAACTCTATTTCCTAAATATCCTCATCTGCATTATCTCTTTCAATGAAGGAGAAAGTAGAACGATGAAGGCTAATGGTGAAATAAGCCAGTCAATGTAGTGATGGAGCGTGTTCCTAAATATAAATGCTTTTGTCAATAGGAAGGAAGGAAAGTAAGGTAAGGGCTTATTGATCAGCATATGAAAGAGAAGAACACCTACGGTGGTGGCTTTTTTGTTTGGCTTGTATCCCGTGCTGATACTTCTGGCTCTGGTCTTTTACTCTGTAACACTATGATCACTGGTTTAGGAACCGGGGTAGAGGATGGTCTAGAAGAACAAGATCCCCTTGAGCCAAGGAATCTGAATTAACCTGATCTAGTTCCATTGGCCAATGCTTCAACTAGAATAACTTTGGACCAATGAGGTGGATTACGTAAGTATACCACACATTGGATTATAATATCTTATATATTTTGTGCAGTGTAGAGCCCTGTGCACCGGCTCTAAGTGTATAACGTATTTGGACTTATAGTCCTATCATTCCCAAGTATAGCTCTTAAGCAGTTTCGGTAAAATGGGATATACTTTATTTGCCTCCAGGACAAGTTGAGGCTCGGTATAGAAGCAGTAAAAACAAATCAGCGTATGCAGCCACAATATCACCAGTCACCAGTCCTTCCAATTTTCGGCTTGTGTAAGGATTGCAAGCAAGACGGTGTACGTTCTTTAGTCCGTCAGCTGGTCGCCAAGGAGGAGAGGTAGATTGGCGTGGTACACTTCCGCGTCTCTTTGGATGAACGTCACTTTGGTAAATGCGAACAGTACCCCAACGTCCTTTAACCTCTGAACCCAGCACTGCGTAAATTGTCGGCATTCTGAAAATTAATGTTAACCTCACGGGAGTTAGATGGGTTTCTTCCAGTGTGAACATAGATATTTTCCAAAGCACTTACTGTGCTTCAAACTAGACTTGTATGCAGCCATCACCCATTCAGTGAGCACTGGTAAGTTAATACCTCCTTGTTCCCAGGGGGTTTAATGTAACTGGGGCTAGTAATGTGCGGTGCTATAACTGGGTGGCTTTGGATAGGAATTAGGCTCGTACTGTGTAGCCCAAGACAAACCGTTTGCAGGCTGCACGATCTTGTAATTGCCATTCAGCGCATCAATTATCCCTAGCGAGGCTATCAGTCTGCAATCATATCTACATCATCGTGGCAGAGGCCAAAGCAATGTTCTGTATGGAGCTTAAGTGATGGCTGAACAGTATCCATCTCTGTTATCATTAGGGGCCAATGATTAGGATGATTAGTCGCTGACTTTACAGTGACATTGAGAATCCGGAACCACAGTGAGCCTTAACCTATCTAAGTGTGCAAAGACACATGACACCTTCCAAGACTGTGTGTTACACTACACACGCTCTATCCTGCAGGAAGTGAGGACACTATCACATCGACAAGCAATGCAAAAGCTCATTATTTTTCTATAAGGTCTTAATTTATGGATGTAACTTACCACCTCCCTGCCTTTTGATTCTTGTTTCCTTCTGTAAAAACTTGCGCATTCTCTGTTTCCTCTTGTCGAAGACTTTTCAGCATTATTTTTTTTTTTTTAAACAGTTTCCTAAAATTAGGGAGCTCATCTGTAATATAGTAACATAGTAACATATCCATCAAGTTCAACCCATCTACCTATCATTCCAGCAAAAAAAAAAACCCTGAGGAAGCTATTTTAATTTTGCCCCCTAGGGCGAAAAATTCCTTCTTGACTCCAAAGGGCAATCAGATTTCTCCTTGGATCCTTGTTGAAGATGGCGCCACCTCGTTTGTCCCAGTAGAACCTCCGACAAGCTCTTTTCACCCTACAGAACTCTCTGCAGCAGGGCGCCGCCTTCTTCTCCCAGGGGAACAGTATACAAATACTTGTGATTTCTTACTGTATATGGTAGAAAACAATAGAGCATTAAGGGTATGCACTAAATTCTGATTTGATTTCTAAATTATCCTTCCATTAAGTTTCTTTTTTTTTTTTGTTAACTTACATACAAAGAGATGCAATCCTTTTCCTTTCTGTTATAGATTTGGTTTAAAATCTCATATCAGCAATAATACACATATACATTTAAACAGACAATGCATTCCATCGTGTTTCATTCAGAAGATATACCTGGTTAGCAAAGGAAAAAAACTAAGCACTAGGAGCACTTCTTCCTGCTAACTCTGCTAGAGGCCATGGTCAGTAGGCTGCCAGAGAAATCTTCTACTACGCTGTGCGATGGTCAATCAAATAAGGAATCTTCTCTTTAATTCTCAAAGTAAGATGTCGTATTTAGAGATATATATATATAAAAAAATAAAGGCTTTCTACACTCAATATGTTTTTTTTTTGTTTGCATGCTGAGAGTTATATCTGGATTATCACCAGATGGTGTACTTGATACATAATACACTAATGAGCATATATGGATGCTCTATAAGCACACAGGCCACACTTTTTGTGTAAGTTGTGAAGTATTAAGAGGTATATCTCCGTGGGTGTGTATAACAGTATAATCATAAGGTGTAAAAACATCATGTGTGAATTTTGGGACACAAGCCTTTACATGTGTTATTTTACCTTTTTTTTTCTGTGCTTGAATTAATGTATTTTTTTTTTATAATGCTATATTCATATCCAATTTACAAATGTAAAAGAGAAAAAAAAAAAAATTCCAAAATCCAAGTATTTAGAATGAAATTCCCCCACCATCAAAATCTACTGGGTAAAAGATAAAAAGACAAAGATGCCTGACCCAAATACAATTTGTTTTCCTGTGCTTGAATGTATGTATTTTTTTTTTATAATGCTATTTTCATCCTCAATTTACAAATGTAAAAGAGAAAAAAAAATCAAATTTCCAAAATCCAAGTATTTAGAATGAAATTCCCCCACCATCAAAACCTAGTGGGTAAAAGATAAAAAGACAAAGATGCCTGACCCAAATACAATTTATTTGTAAATTAATAATCCTCACTCTGCTTTGTGAAATGGTCCACTGTACTTTTTCTTTTTTTTAAATTTCCAATTGAAGGGTCAGAAAGAACCCAAAAAATAAATCTCCTATAAAACTTTCTCTCCTCCAGGAACGCCTGTAAATAATGGATGACTCTGAAAGCTTGCGCTAGCATTAAAAATTGCTTACCCCTCGATCCCAGTCCATCAGTAGTACGCTAACGAGCTTAATTAATTAACAGACTGCTTCTCAATGCTATGTCAAGTTTTAGACATCCCTGAGTCTTGGTAATTTTGACATTTCTGTAGTATGTGCTCCCCTAGAATTTGGCTTATGATCCTCAGAGATCAGGGGGCGGACATGTTGTTTAGAATTTTGTGTCAGATAGGTCAGATGTTTTGTCATCTGACCCAAGATTCTAAACAACATGTCAACTCCCAATGTTTCAATTAAATATACAAATTTTTTTATCATCCTTTAAATGTTAGCAAAATACACAAATTTAAAGCCCATGCTATTCATGTCTTTTTATTTTTTTCCTTCACCGTTTGAAGAATGAGACCCTTGCCATGCTTAATGAGAATCTGGTATCATAGATTATTTGCTGAGCTTACATATCAACAGCTAAATCCTTCTCGATGGTAACATGACAATTATGAATAACTGAGCCGTTTTGCAATTCCAGTAAAATGAATTTTATTCCGATTTTTGCATTAAAAGATGATTTTTGGAAATGGCATTAAAGATCCCGTTTGGAAAACAAGCATGTCATTTTTGGGGGTTGCTAGATCTTACACCAATTTAAAATATAGGTTGATTAAAAAAAAGTATGCTTTATGGATAGAATATTTTCCTAATATATTTATATATATATATATCTTTAGAATAATTTGCAAGGTATGATCATGGGTAGACCCCCCCCCCCCCCCCAAAAAAAGGACCATTGGCACTACGTTATTTCAAACAGTTTTCATGGTGGACCTTCACTGGACTTTGTAATGGAGAATGGTGGACCTTCACAGATCTTGCCATGGACACTGATGTCGTTTTGTACATTTTGCCTACTCCTGGGTGAGACCAGGAGTCCAGATTATTATCTTTCTATATACATATTCCCAGAGTCCCTGCGACAGCTATTTTGTACAAATAAGTCTTGTACATAAAGTAATTTTCATGAAGCCACATGCATATAACCCTAAAAAGCTAATAATAATTGTAGTGACTGACACTATGTGTTTGTTAGTTGTTTAATATATTTATTTTATGTCAATCATTAGCAGTATTATTAGATTTTTCTTGTCATACACTTTTTTTTTCTTTTGTTATGTCCTGTCATACATAAAAGACTATATATATGTTTATTCTCATTATGCTTTATTATTTTCTTCTCCTGGGTTTTTTTATATTGTATTTTAGAGACGCATCACTTATGTCATTCTCTCTTTTGTTTTATTATGTAACATTATTTTATTCCGTTATTTACTAACTACGTAAAGTGTTTTTTTCATCCCCAGGTGACCGAGTGTATGATACACAATATAAACAAAATATCAATGTATTAATTGTGCTGGCCATCTTCTTACTAAATGTATGGTTCAACAGACCTTTAGAGGTAAAGTGTTTATACTTACTAATGAGTAAGCCGCAAGACATTGCTTGAATTCCCACAATGCATTTTTGTTTCGGCATTGTTGGTGTTTGGCACTTGGATGCCAATGGAAAAAAAAGATAGTTAAAAAACAAAACAGTAGCATATTTAGATAAGGGATAGGTAAAGTGTCTGTGGCAATGTCTGTGAAGGTCCACAGTCCAAAAATAGTAGGACACTTAGCACTCCAAAGCAAAAAAAAGATGTATTAATACATAAGGAACGCCAACATTGTGACCCAACAATCGGGGTCTTCATCAGGGTCCATGCATATACTGAAAAAGCAGGGGAAGGTCCATAGAACATCATTAAATGGTCCATAACAAAGTCCAATTCGTTGTGTCAAAAGAGGACCCTTTTTTTGAGGTTCTGCCTGGCCCAATTAGGTTCTGTCCCAAGAATGCACAGATGCTATTACCAGGCAAGTAATGGCACTTTGGGGTAGGCATCAGAAGAGTGTACACACAGTGCATATCTGGCAGAGGAAAGATTTTGGTGAGCTATGCTTGTCACAGAGCAATAAGTCGTTTTGTTTGTTTGGCTATCCCAAAAACAAAACTGTCTCCACTTCTACCCCAATGAAGTCAGCAACAAGTGTATAAACATGATAGAAATTAGAGGTTTTAGTTACATGATTTAAACAAACCATAACCGAGCTCACCCACAACATCAAGGCACTCTCAGTAGGGTGAGACCCTAACCTCACCTACTGGTGGCACACAAGCCAGTTAATTGAAAAGCAGCTTTGCAGCCGATACCAGGAGGAGCGAACCACTTCAACTATGTGCAAGTAGTTAAAACAAAAAATATCGGAGTGCTGAATTGATCACTGGCTTAAAAACTATAGATACATAATTATATGGGGTAGATTTTTAAAGGCATATATTCCTGTAAAATGCAATGGTTGTCTTTTTCTCCCCACCCCTCACCCTTTGATATATGCATTAAAATTGTTTTATTTTCGTTCATTATAGCTCTATTTTCGTTCATCGTAGCTATCATGGCAGAAGAGCCATGCATTTAAACTCTACTTTGTGGTGCTGGTGAGATTGCAAAGTGTAATCCAGAGTCTATCATCCTCAAACTCTTATGTGTTTGAGACAGTGGAATTCAGCTGTATTGCACTAATAAATCACTCCGTCAGAGGAAATTCTCCCTCCCACCAGCGTTCCCTAAGGATTAGCAGCTCGTGACATAGTAAGCTCATCCCAGCGCCAAGGAATTATGACAGCTGCGTCTGTCTTTACATTTCCTTTGGGCGCTGAACTCCATCATTGTATTTTAATTAATTTCAATGACAAGAATCTTTTAAACACCATGACTTTCCTTTACCTTAAATGCCCTGGGGTCATTAAGGTAATCTTCTAGCTTCTCAGCAGAAGTGTGGGCTTAATTGTGTTGGACATGAGTGATGGGAAGGTCTCATGAAGCCATCCATGTTTTCAATGTGGAGCCACAGCTTGAAGAAGTCAAGACTGAGATGAGCTGGGGATATTTATCGCAGTAGTCCTCTTTGGTTGTTGGTCATACGGAGATCATCATAGTATCACAGGAGAGCAGTGGTCTTGAATTTCCTCTTCTCACCGGCATAACTTTAATGAATCCATCTTGTCCATCTAAAGCTCAGTGCTACCGCCTTTTTACCCCCAGAAGAACCATAGAAAACTCGGCTTTACCTCCTGTCCCTCTGTAGAAAAATTTGAAGTTCTCTGTCCCCAACATTCAGTTGAAGATGTCAATCTGGGTTTGATCAAGCTAATACAGTCAACATACCTACAAACTTCGATAACTGATTTAATGGTATTTGATCCGGTTGATTTCCCGAATGACATTGGAATTATCTGTTACATTCAGGAACTGTCTGACACATCATGAAAGGGCCACATTTATTGGTGACAGAGCTCCAGCTGGCGATAGATTTGTGACTAATTGGCTTTAATAATGGGATCCAAAATGCTAAGACTATGTTGCTTGCTTCAGATTAACCTTTATTTTGTTCAAAATTATAAACTTTTACTTATATGAGATTCCTGATACCGAGCCCCAATTAAATAAACCAGCATTTTGGAATTCCTACTTTGTGGACCACATTTTTGTGATGCTCGGTTGGCAGTTAACTGGAAAGCCAACTTTTCACACCCCTGCTGCCATACCAGCATATTGTGGGGGTAAAAAGGGGACACATTGGGTAGGTTAAGTGGTGGCTATTTGACATTGTTTCCAGTGGTGGGAGTAGAGACCTAAGCCTTATTGGACTCAAGTCTCTATGGTGTATCAGCTTCAAAATCTTCTTGCACGCTGTTACACAAAACCAAATGCCAGTACAGCAGCTCTCAATCGTATGTCTCCATCCTGGTCATGCTATTGGTTGAGCCAGTGATGGCTAACCTTGGCGCTGCAGACATTTGGGAGCTACATGTTTCAAAATGCTCTTGAGCATTAAATATGGAATTAAATTTGTTACATCTCCTATGTATGAAATACAGACAATGTCAGACAAGGTGAGCATGTAGTCCTTCTACATTCCTGCACCCTTGCCAAACTGCATTTAAGATTTAATTATTGCAGATTTGTTTGGAATTGAGAGTGTTAAAATACGGTGTGCCCTTTGCAGACAATCCAAAAGACAAGGTGCTCCAATCTGCAGACAAACACTAAGCCCCCCATGGGATCTCATCCATGAATAATTCAACTGAACAGGAGGAAGTTCCTCAATCTGAAATAAAGAAGATATGCAGTCTAGAGTATCAATTAAAACATCTAGGAGGGTATCATAAAAGCAAAGTGAGAAAAAAAATGAACATCCTTCCTTTTCAGTAAGAATCCCGTCAGCACACTATTTCCCGTCTTCTCGTATATATTGTGATGTCACGAACATATAGTTTGCCAACATTTTTGGATGGTAGCGTTTTTTGGGATCCCATTGCCGTTAAATGTAGCTTTGTCACAGCCATTGTGTTCAACGACATACAACGGCGTATGTCTAAAGGGCATAGACATCCTAAACCCCAAAGAAGGGAGCTCAGCCATCATACCAGTGTGTGTTCAAAAGATGAGATATGGAGATATATGGAACTATGACAATGTCACGAAACACGTTAAAAGAAAGTGTTACTCATCAAAGTACAAGTGCTGCACAGACACCAATGAGTAACCACAATAAAATGGAAGAAGTGGCCATGAAGGGTACCATGAACTGTGGAAGTGTGGGAGGTGTGGATTTCCCTGAATGTCAACACAGGCACAAAGAGATAGGTTCAAATCATAATATTTTAATTAAATTGCTAATTAACTTAATTAGTAAAACGTTAATTATTAATTTTAAAATAAATATTTACAAGCCCAGAGCAGCGGTGGCAGTGAGAGGGGGATGAACAGTTGGTCAGCGGAGAAGCACATCTGGGTGACAGGAGTGGCAAGTAGACTTAAGCATTCATTCGCCGAGTTTCGGACTCAAACGGATCACTTCAGCAATCAGAGATGTCCTTCAATTTGGGCTGACCACGGATGTGATCTCTCTAATCCACACAAAAACTAGGATGTGATGTGACCACTGTGATGTGACTGGTTTTTATGCTTGCATACATAAACAAACTATGAGGAGGATTTTGGATAATTTTGTGGCCATTTTCGGAAGACTGATGTTTTAATGGAAATAGACAAAGTCCTCCCCATACAATCTTTGTGCAACATTCTTTATGTGTACAGTCCTAGCTATCCTTGACACAGAAAATACACAAACTACCAGTGTGTGAATTCAGTGCGGTGTAGTATAACATGCTGCCTGTGGTGTAGAAATATTTTACATGCACTTTTCTTCATCACCACCTCAGACTTATTATTCTCACCAACTGCATTAAGTCCACAATCTTCTGCCAGAGCTCATTCTTCCTCCTCTGACTTATCCTCATCAACCACTGGTAATTCTGAAACAGTTCATGGACCAGTGCTGTGTTCTGCTCTGCTGAGAAACTTTGCTGGTACCCTCTGAGCCATGACTTTCCCCTCTACTGCTAATACTGGTCTGGTCCTTCGCGTCCTGATCCCTGGCTTTCCATTTTACAAATTAATTTATTTTTAACTGCAGTCTGCAAAACCTGCTCTCAAATGATGGTATTGATATGTTCTTATTATTTATGCACACATTCCTTGATAGTGATTGGGTTTGAGTTGATTGCACTTATAATTTGAATCTGTATCATCTATCTGGGCCTATTTCCTAAGGACAATTTGTTTTGTTTTTTGTTTTTTTCAGTCGAATTTGGGATTCTTTTTGGAATTTCTGGGCTACATTTTCTTTGTGCGAAAGCTCCCAAGGATACAATGGGAAGTGTGAGGCTACCATGGGGTCCTTTCGGTAGATTATGATTTTCTACCCACCCTCAAAATGTGGGTATTTCAGTGACACTGAAGTGATCTGAATACATCCGCAATTTGGAGGAACCATTTCGTAGCCAAAAAAAATCAGCACATGTTGGGTAGACCCTTAGGTAACGTGCTACATAAACAAGTCATTTTCAGCATGGTGTGTTCACACTGAACAATTTGTTCCTTACTTTTATCTGTCCTCTACCTTAATTTTTATTTTCTCTCTGCTGTAGTGAAGACATTCATTTAAGGCAACATCATAGCCAGACGGTATAATCTGTCTAACTCATATCAGAAGGCTCTCAAAACAAAGCTGCTAATGGTATAAACAAAGCCAACAAACCAATGGATATTATCCAAAAAAAAATATATACAATTTGTTTAATGCAAGACTTCAGAACATAAAAATCGAATGTTGAAAGGAGGGAGAGAGGGGGATATGATGCACTTTTTTTTTTTTTTCCTGTAATTCATCAAGGCTTTGTGGTCAGCGTTTCAGAGGTCCGAATGAATATTTGTCGGAGAGGGTTGCTTAATACATGCAGATTAAGGGGCCTTGCGCGTGGTAATTATTTCATTGTAGAGATGTAAAGTTGGGGGTTGATGGAAAATTGTGGAGAAAATGACATATTTGGAGTAATTATTCACATGCCAAATATGAAAGATGGGCTTATTTGTTTGGACGCAATTTCTGGTTACAGATCCTGGGTGCATCAGGATTGCCACCTTTTCATCAAAACCATGCTATTATCTCTATAGTCGTAGTGACAATCAGTGGCGTTGTCTGTGTGTTACCCACAATTCAATTCTCGTGAGTCTGCACCCGCCTCTTCCTGGTTCTACCGGCACTCAGTGCGTTGGCGCACCCAATGTATACAAATATCATTAGTATCGGAGAACCTCCAACAAACACTGTTTGGTGCATGCCCTTCTCTCTCACGCTGCAAAGTTTTGAGTCTCAAAGGCAGAAAGCATTACAAAAAAATCCAGATTTTTTTTTTTTGTAAAGCTTTTTAAAAACGTAAAACGTGTAAGCCTCTGGAAAAACAACACTAACAACCAAAAGGCTACAGACACACAAACATAAATTGTAACCACATTTTGATGGCAGCTTGATACAATAATATATTTTTTTTCTCCTTTGAATTCCTTTTTCCATGATTTCTAAAAATCCATTATAATTAAGGTTTTCTTTATCTATAGACAGAAATACCCCCCCCCCCCCCCCCCTGAAATGCTTCTTTTTCTGTGTGTGTTGGCTTTATACAGAGATTAGGCATGTGAAGTTAAACAAAAATAAAAAAAAGTATTTCTTGATTTGAATGAGTGATGCAGTATCGCCCAAGCCTAGAACCTTTGTAGGCAGTGCAGTGTTTTGAATTAAATACAGATTGATCATGTTCTGGGAGAGGAAGAGATGAGGGTATCTTGAAAATCTGTAGAGTCGTTTAATAATAATCAGCCTAATTTGAGCTTTACTCATGTTGTGGATAATAAAACCGTTTTTAAGTGGCAGAGGGAACATGGATCATTCGTACCGAGCGACGTGGGCATTCCAATTCATGCAACACCTTATTATCAGCTACTGGTAGTCGTCCAATCATCTGGGAAAATCAGGTGCTCTCTAAAGTCAAGTGTTAATCAGTGGCCCAATCATTTTTCACATGCGGAACTGTTGCTTCTAGGAGAACCAACCCAGAACCAAAAAAAAAAAAAAAGGATTTTGCATTTTAGATTTATTTTTATGCTGCATTATGTGTTGGGTGAGTACAGACTATTTCAATAGTGTGTATTTGTTTTTTTTTTGAAAATCTTTTACATATGAGAAATATCTTATACACCTTTTTTTATTGTCACTTTGAGATCCGCCAGCTGTTCTTCTACCAAGAACCAAGCGTCTTCTTGATTTACCAGCCAATTTTTTTTATTTTTTTATTTTTTTTTAATTGTATATGGCATATGTATTATTAACCCATTCCCGACCTTATGACGAGTTAACTCGTCATGCAGTCTAGCCGGCGGTGCGCTCCGTGGGCACCGCCAGCTAGTCTGCAATGGGTTCAGGACTAAGCTCCTGGACCCGATCGGTGGATTTCCGGCCATGTGATCGCGGTGATTGAGTGATCACACACTGACTTTGCCTCTAATTCACTCTCTGTGCTTCACATTCTTATAGTGAAGCCCAGAGAGTGACCTGTAAATAAAAATAAATTAATTACATACACAGAGGTAAAAAAAAAAAAATGTAAAAAAAAAATTAACCCTTTCATTGCTGATCACAATTTTTAACTGTGATCAGTTTCCTTCCACTTTATGGACCTCATTTAGTTTTTTTTTTTAACAGATTTTTTTATTTTTACAATTTATAAAGTTTTTTTTAATAAATAAAGGTAATTTTAATATATTTATTTCATAAAATGTAACCCCTGCATGCCTGTTGCATGATTTTTACTGATCTGACATTTCACTCTTCAGAGTTTTTTTCTGTCTTTTTTGTTATGGGGGGTTTGGGAACCAATATTTTTCTTTTTTATTAGTTAGTTAATTAGGGGGGATAAGTGGGTTAGTTTTGCACTAGTTATGTAGCTTATTATTGGGAAAATAATGGCGAAAACCTTTTTTTTCCTCAAAAATGTCCTCTTTTATATGTATATGTATAATACTAAAATGTAAATCATTTTTATGTATAGGGTATCAAAAGAAAGCTCTAACTGTCCTTTAAAAAACAACATATAACTTGTATGGGTACGTTAAATGAGAGAGAGGAAAATTATGTTTCAAAAACTGCGTATTAAAAATTGAAAAACGCTCTGGTCCTTGGCCCAGGAAAATCCCTGGTCCTTAAAGGGTTAAACTGTTGTATAACTTTTATTCCGGTATATGGTCTTACTTTTCCCTTTTAGCGCTAACAGTTACTAAAAACACTGAGATCCATCAGTGTGACCTGCCCACATCAGATCTCCACATGTGTGCCAGATGTGCAAAGTGTTATAACTAGTTCAGTCATGGAAAGATTTTTATTTTTTCTGTTTGAGTTTTTTTACTTGTGCCCCGAGCTGGGTTGTGTGAATCTCCCATTAAAAATGGGTGTTGGATTTTTTTTGTTTCATTGCTTAATCTTTTCCAAGTAGAGGTCATTGTGTTTAAAATACAGGAGCATCTAGTGGACAAGTCTCTGGGTTAGGGTCAGAGCAAAACCTGGAAAAAAATAACACACAAGAGACCAGAAGACCCCCCACCAGAAGTGAAAACCCCACCAATTGCTGTTTCTGGCATCCTTCCTTAACTCATAGTCAAGGACCTCTGTAGCCACTGCCTGGTGTGGACCTTAGTGTCAGAGGAAGGACTAGGAGATCCATACAAGGCACCAGGACCAAAGCCAGTGAGATAGCTCAGTTGGTAATGCCCTGAGTACAGAGACTGTTCAGGGAAAACAGGTTTAAATTCAGAGATCAATAAATGAATTCCATCAATTGGATAATTATAACTTTCCTATCCCACTGGGAGAAAAGTGCTAAATAAATACTAGTTATTATTAGAATTATTATCATTTTCATTATTATTGTTGATTGTCCCATCATTTGGGTTGCCACAAAGTGGGACATTTTAAACAGACCCCATTAAATTTTGATGGATTTGCCAAATATAGAAGGTTAAAAAGTGTAGGCAAGTAAAAAAAAAAAAAAATGACAAGCTACAGGGTTTGCAATAATCGAGCTCCCAGGGAATGGATAGAAGAAAAGGGTATGTAAAAAAATATATATAATACAGAATAAAATGCAAAGAAAAAATATATAATATAGAATAAAATGCAAAGAAAAAATAAAATACAAAATAAAATGCAAATAAAAACAAATATAATACAGAATAAAATGCAAAGAAAAAAATGGATAATACAGAATAAAATAAAATGTGCACTGCTACAGGGAACACACGGACAGTGTCACACACTGGTCAGTAAAAGCAGACAAAAAACAGACACAGATTATATCCTGAGCTATGTAACATCAGTAAACTAAATATGTGTAAAACCAATATCAGCAGTATATAGATATACAGAATTTATCGGCGTATAACACGCACTTTTTCTCCCTGAAAATAGGGGGCAAATGATGTGTGCATGTTATACGCCGATCGGTGGCTGAAAAAATAAAAAAAATCTGAAACTTACCTCGTTCCTGCTCTGTCCCCCGGTGCTCTGAATGTCCGTGGCTGTGAGGGAAGCGTTGTGAGCTCCCCTCCAGCCGCGCGGTCAACAAAGTGTGTTTTTTTTAAACAAACTTTATTGTTCCACGCGGCTGGAGGGAAGCTCACAACGCTTCCCTCACAGCCACGCAGCTTCAGAGCACTGGGGGACAGAGCAGGAACGAGGTAAGTACTGGGGTCTGGGGAAGGGGGGGAGGAGGGTGGCATAACGAGCATACTAAGGGGCAATATCCTAGCATATTACCTGGCATATTACATGGCATATTGGGGGCAATATCCTGGCATATTAAATGGCATATTGGGGGCAAATTTCCTGGTATATTAAATGGCATATTGGGGGCAATATCCTGGCATATTAAATGGCATATTGGGGGCAAAATCCTGTCATATTAAATGGCATATTGGGGGCAAAATCCTGGCATATTAAATGGCATATTGGGGGCAATATCCTGGCATATTAAAATGGCATATTGGGCTTCAAAGTTCTTTATTTGAAATTTAATTTTTTTCCCCTGAAATTTCCTTCTTAAAATGAGGTGCGTGTTATAAATACGGTATATGGAAAAAAATAACAAAACTGAAAAAAACATGTGGATGTGAAGTGTAAGAGTAGACAGTCCAATCAACACTCTAAAAGATACAAACATTTTTTCAGTTGTATACATTTTTTCATTTTTTTCCAGTTTTATTTTTCATGTTGATACATATGTACAATATTGCTTTTACACATGTTTAGTGTATTTATGGTGCACAGTGTGGGATTCTTGGAGATCGCAAATTTTTATGTATTGTGGCCATTAGGGCTCTTTTATACATCCTGACACTCTAGCAGGCAGGAATAGAACCTTCACTCAACAGTGTTTGGCATCAGGTTCTCCAACACTAATCAGGTGTGGAAAAGGACTGGGTTCTTTATTGACGCGCACCAACCACCGGTGGAACCCTGAAGTGCCGACACGGAGATAGTACCAGTGTTAGAAGCTATGGTTCTGTTTAGCTTGTTTATAGATAACCCCCAAAGGCTTACCAATTGGGCTAATGATCCAAATAAGATAGGAGGTCTCTCATTTCTGTCAGCGCAAGGTACATATTGTATTTTTGTCCTCTATAAACCTGTCCCAAAGGAGCGGCTTGCTTTAATTTCTTCTCTCTTTTTTTTTTTTTTAGTTTCTAATTATTTTTGTTATTGTTTTCCTTACAGCCTATAAATAAATTGCAGACAGCTCCCTTGTTGTATTTTTCATATTTCTGCCTCTGGAGCCTCATCGTTCCCTTGCACAGTACAACAATATTGTAAATTAAAGCTAAACAATGAATATCTGTGTCTGTAAAGGACATCGCGTCTCAGTTCCGCACCATGCACAGCGGGTGTTATTGTTTTGCTTTCGAACAGCGATAAAGTTCTAAGCGAGTAACAGGACATTTCTAGCATTCTACCTACAACTTTCCAATCTAAGGAATGTCCATCTTGCATCCCACTTTGCCAATTGGAAGATACAGTTTATGGAAACATAAAAGCAATTTTGGGTCAAAGTTCTAGAATTGGAGCTGGCACCATACAAACCAACGGAATGTTCTTGGAAATTTATTCCACTTTTTTAGTATTCCGTTCTATCATTACCCCTGTATTTTCCGTGCCTTGTTCTCTTATCAAAAAATCCTTTTGAGTTTATTTCAGAACTGTTTTGTTAAAAATCCCTCCCACCACCCCAAAAAAAAAAAAAAATGGGGTCATTTCATAACAGATTGTACAATAGTTAGTGTTTGATCTACACAAGTTAGGAAGTGTAGAACGTACAGTAAAAGTGATGACACATTGAACAAACTGTTAATGCAGGAAAAGAACAGAATTATTTTTATTATGCACATTATCTTTCTTTTTTTTAACTGAAGGGGAAATGTTGTAAAGACCGATTTATCATAGGACCCGACTGCGTAGCTTTCTCTGGGATTTTATTCTTAATAAACCTGCTACTATTTCGTTTGTCTATGGGATTATTTGATACATAACTCTCATACGGTAGCACGGAAGCTATTTATCAAGCATGGGTGGCGCTATCAAATGTAGGGCAGTACGACGGACATTTTTGCTTGCGTCTGAAAAAAACCAACAGACGCGTTCTCTCCTCACAGCCGTTCTGCGTCAGGCTCAGTTTCGCAGAGTCTTTAATCAAATTTGAATGACACTAAATAGGTGGGTCTTTATGCAGATTGCGGCAATGCTCCACGGTTCTGTAATTAAAATAAAAGCGTTAGAAATAACGGGGCACCTGCTGAGCTTATTAATAGAAAGGTTGACTGTTTTAAACAAGGCAATTTACCACCGTGTTAGGCTTGGAGAAGGGACCATTTTAGGAGACGAAGTTTAATTTGCGTTTATTTATTTTTATTTTTTATTATTTTTTATTTTTTTAACCAGGAGTGCACAGAATATTGGAGCCAAAGGCTGAATAAAGTTCAGCGTGAAAAATGGGGAAGGCACGCGGGGTGTGAATATAAATAGATCCGGTGATATTTTTATACAATCTGGTCGGCGAGAGCTATAACCTTGCCAGAGTGTTAGGATTGCTCTAATTAAGGCAATCAAGCAATTAAATTCGCTGAGCAAAAGTCTTAAGGTATTTTATTTATTTATTTTTCGAAAAAACCTGCTGTGTTTGCAACCCTTAAGGACTGGATATTTTTTTTTTTTTACGCTATCGAATTTTGAATTGAAGATGCCAAATATAAAGAAAGTAGGGTTCTACAAGAACTATAGGAAGGGGGGGATAACGGTGAGGGGTGTTTAGGAAGTACGATGGCGCTGCTGTTACACTCGCGTTAATGAACACGGTTCTGAGATTCCGTGATAAATGGGCCATGCCTGAAAGTGCTGAGCAAATGTATGAAGCGGTCTAACCACAGAGAGCTTAATGGCACAGAGTACCATGAAGCACTTTTAGCACTTTTAGAAAAAAATGCAGCTAAGGCGTTAAGTGACTTGATCAACATGGCTTCCGATAGCGATGGTATAAACTGGATGACACTATGAATGCGTAGCTCGTACCGCATGTGGAGGCAGAGCTGAAATTAGCTCTTTTTTTCTGCCTGAGACAAGAATATAAACTTATTCCGTCAATATAGTGTCCCACAAGCCCCTTGATTGTCCTAGCCCCCCACTGACCGCCCGCAAGAATCAGCTGTACTATCCAGAGCACCTATTGGATGTTCTGCAGCACAATATAATAAGTTAAATGCCCGATTTGAAGGGATTTGATCGATCTGGGAGCACTCCCGCTGCTGGGGATTGGTCGCTGCTGATTCTGCATTGAATCTGATTGGTTGCCAGGAATTCTGACACCAAATTCAATTGTCCTGTGTGTATGTGAGAACTTTTAATCCCCTATATGCTGTTTCCATTAACTATTCTATGTTATACTTTAATCCTGTTTGAGTTATTTTGTTCAAGTTATGTTAGCAAGATGTGTTACTGTATATATGTCCTGTGTTTGGAATCAATAAACAGTTCTTCTTGTTTTACCCAACACGACCGGTCTCGTCCGTTATGTTGGGGGATATAGCTTGGAGGAAAGACGTAACAGGGGGATATGATAGAAACATTTAAATACATAAAGGGAATCGACATAGTAAAGGAAGAGAGTATATTTAAAAGAAAAAAAACTACCACAACTAGAGGACATAGTCTAAAATTAGAGGGGCAAAGATTTAAAAGTAATATCAGGAAGTATTACTTTACTGAGAGGGTAGTGGATGTATGGAATAGCCTTCCAGCAGAAGTGGTAGAGGTTAATACAGTGAATGAGTTTAAGCATGAATGGAGTAGGTATAAGGCTATCCTAGCTATAAGATAAGGCCAGGGACTAATGAAAGTATTACTTTACTGAGAGGATAGTGGATGTATGGAATAGTCTTCCAGTAGAAGTGGTAGAGGTTAATACAGTGAAGGAGTTTAAGCATGCGTGGCACAAGGCTATCCTAGATATAAGACCGGGAACTGGGTGACTAATAAAAGTATTTAGAACATTGGGAAGACTAGATGGACCTGAGGAGTGATTTTGTGGAACTGATTCCGGTAGGAGCTACCCATCTAGTTGCCCTCCCGTGACACAGAGATCCCCTCTGTTCTGCTCTTTGGCCCTGCATGCCATCCCATAATGCAATGCACTGGTGATTTCATTAATATAATGTTGTAGGGGTGATCTGCACTACCAGACTGCCTTCATTTTGCTTGCCTGAGGCTAGTGCCTCATTTGCCTCACCTTCATTTTTGCTCTTTGCTCTCGGAACTGAATATTTTCCAGAAATGATCACTGGAATACTCCGACAAAGTTTTATCACTTACGTGTGAGGTCTGGAAAAGGAGCACAGGGGATGCTCTCTAAACTGACTCAGTGAGCTATGGCTGCACCTCTTTTGACTTCCATAGCACTTTTCATATTTATATCCAATTCTCTGGTCCGTCTATCAGTGAGCTGATGAAATTCACCATGGGCTAATAAATAGTCGTCGTCCCCCCCCCAGGCCAAAAGTTGCTAGCCCTACCCTAATCACTTGTATCTTGAATGTACTTAATATATAGTATATATAATAGTTATAGACCTGGCAGAATTGAGGCCTGCTCAGCTCTCCCGGGAATAGCAAGAAGGCTGATAAAAAAAAATGCTTATTCCAACAGCAATAAAGAGGTTAAACGCTTTACCAAAATCCATAATTGACATCCCTTCCTCCACCCCACCGCTCCTCTGCCTGCCCCAGGGCCCCATCCTAAAAGGAAACTCAGACCAGCAGGTTAAGCAGTCTGGCTATGGATTGATCGAAGCCTCAAAAGGACCGTTCATCTTCAGACAGAAAACTTTCAGCCTGCCTGGGATCAATGGCATTATAAATTGGCTCATTGATTTCCAATAGTAATGGCAGAGGTGGTTACACACGAGTCCGCAGCCAAGGCCAGCGTCCAAGGAATTTCTAACGAGATGGTCATTGACCCTGAAGCTGATACACAGATAGGGCTCTGACAGTGTTGTCAGCATGTACATCTACAATGCTGCACTCTTGTCCCGGGCGCTAAAAAGAGCTATCTCTCACCCGGAGTCGTATGATCTCTGAAACACTCTCCTTTCTGTCTTCCGCCTCCTCCGTACTTTCTGTAAAACAATTATCTCATTCTCCTATTCCCTGTTTTGTGGTGACATGCACTGTTATCCTAGTTTCTCTTTCCTCCCTGTGTCTCACTTACACAAACCTATCTTTCATTTCCTCTCTTGTTTGACACTAACAGCTATCTCTGCCTCTTCCCTTCTTCCTTTGCCATCACAGCTGTCCTTATGCCTGCCATTCTTCTTATGTGATCTACACAACTATCTGTATCTTTGCTCTCTCTTGCAATCACGGCTATCTCATTGTAGCGCTCGACGCGATCACACACACACCGCCCTACCCTTTTCATCTCTTCTCCCTGTGCTCCCCTCTTCCTGCCAATCAGTCCTGTTATCTCCCTGTGACATACACTGGCCCGATTGACAAGCATAAAACCGGCATCACAGATAGACAATGACAAAAAAAAACCATAAAGGCAAAAAAATAAAAATAAAAAAAATGTTGTGAAGTCTCGTTGTGGGCTGTTTTCCGAATACAAGAAACATGTTCAAAAGAGACTGCTGGATTGATGCACATCTTGTTTTATCTCTATGTTTTATGCCACTGCTTTCTTGCTGCGTTTATTGATGGAGGAAATAAAAAAGAGCCAAATATATAAACTCTGCTAGAAAGTCGTAACTCTTGACCTGCTCCAATTGCTTCTTTTTTTTTTATGGCACACGAACCTAAGGATCCTGCTTTGATGACTGAAGCCAAGAAGACTCTCACCGAGTGTCTCCACCCGCTTAACCTTTACGACTCTCACTAGCAGCCACTAGTGGCTGCTGTTAGAATGCGACACACATCCGAGGCTCCGTAGAATAGCACCAGAGGAACGGGCCTCTCAGGATGTATAATACATACACAATCCTTTGTTATGCATCATAGCAAAACAATTACATACAGTACACGTAACTCCACAGTGCAAGAAAAATCCACTCTAAACAGGGCAAACCAACCACCTGACGCTTTTCGTACCCCTTCATAGGCCTGGTTGGGGGAGGTGTTTTTTTGTGGAGTTACATGTATTTTTGCTGGGACTCCTAATAATGAATTTTGATAGTATCATACATCCTGAGAGGCCCGTTGTCTAATGAGCAAAGCAAGAGACAAAACAACACAGACCGAGGTCTTATGGGACTGCGCAGACAAATCCAGGAGTGTTGGTAGCTAGGAAATGTGCAAACACATTTTACAAGTAAGGATTTTGGTTAAGATGATTCTTGCTATCAGTTTTACATTATCATTAACACATTTGAACTTGCGTAGGTGATTTAAAACATTATTTATACCTAATTTACTCTTTTCTAATTCTCAATTTCAATTTGCTCACACATTTTGCACGCTAACCATTTCAGCCTTTCAGAGAATTATTGGTTCTCTAAGAGCTAATGCTCCAGATCCTTTGAGATATACCAAAATGTTTTATAAGATCTGTAACATTAATCATTCTACTTAGATTAGTAAGTGAGCTTTTGCTAATTATCTAAGAAAATCATTACAGAAAATGCTAATAATACCAAATGATTTTTTTTTTTTTTTTAACTTTACTGTGTTTAAAATCCCTGAGATGCAACATGCCCAAGAGGACCATTATCCCAGTTAAAAATAACTTCCGCTAAAGAACTCAGTGAAACACAAATTAAGGAAAAGAACCAGCCTCACGCGCGGGTTGCCCCCTTTTCATCGACCTCAAGTAAACTGTTTACCGACCTGCCAATGAAATATTGGTTGGGTGAAAACGGATGCGAAATACCAGTTGGGTGTTAGACTAAGATCAAACATTCTTACGTCCCTAATATAAAAAAAAGAAAGACTTTTGCCCAAAGGTACAAAAAATTTAAAATGTAGTTTGAAATGCCCAAAATTCCAAGGTATAAACTTTTTTTTTATATAACCAAATTATATTTTATATACGTTGTATACAAAAATATATAAAGCTGAGTATTATAAAGCCTTCCTTAGAGATTGATTTCGGTTCTTTGTGTTAAGATAATATAAAGCAGACTCCAAAGCCTTGCTTCTAACAAAATGTTTTTTCTTTATTGATGAGGAATAAAATCGTTAGGGGTGAGCTCACTCTGCTAAGAAGCTACGTTTTAAGAAATCGTTAAATTTGAAGGGACCTGTTGATGTGCGAATATATGTTTTGAATTTAGTGCCAAAAAGTTTCATTGCAATTTGTATTAAAGGTCCAGAAAAAAAAAAAAAAAATATGGGAGCAAATAAAAAAAAGCCTGAGACAGGGAAATTTATATATAAAAAAGACAGAGGTGCTGTCTACAGTGATGTGTGTCTTGGATATGAATGGCCAGGCAGCCAAAGCTGTCAACGGCTTAGCAATAATCAGACTGGCACTTCACTCACTGATATAAAGAGATGTCATTGGTACTTGCAGACAAACTCAAACCTGCACTTCTTGGCTCTGTACCGCAGTGTAGCATAAGAAACGAAAATGGAAAACAGGGAAAAAAAGAAAACTACTGTATGTCCTCGATTCTAAGAAGCACTTTTTTCATGATTTTAACAGCATCAGTGCGTATTCGAATCGATGGCGCCTTACGGCGGATAAATTTGGATGCCGAGCGCAAGACGTCCTTTTCGCCTCGGAAACCTCGATTTTCGGCCTCGGAGATTCTAATTCCAGCAGCCGAAGTTCCCCTTTCGACCGACGTAAGAAGGGAGGAGTTTTGCCACTAAATGACATGTGACGCTGTTGCATGAGCCAATTGACTTTTGAGGTCACGCTTCAAGGTAAATCAAACTGTTTTAGGTATTTCCTCGATTTCAAGACTTTTCTCTGAGATGCACCCCTAAAAAAAGGGGTGCGTCTTAGACTCGACGGCGCCTTAGACTCGAGGAAATACGGTACGTAGGATTCCAAAAGAAACACGAAGGTTCCACTCTGCGGGGAAAAATGTAGTTTGCATATCAAGCCATAAGGCGACGTGATAAAAAGGAGACACCACCGACACAATTAAAACACAATTTCTTTCACGACACTGGACGTTCGACTCCAGGCAGAAACTCATACAGCGACATAGGACGTGCCTGTGGTGGTATAAGCATAGTTAGCGATCAATGTTCACTGCCGAGGCAGTGTTGCTGTAATGCCTCGAATTCTGAGGCATTAAACAACACCTACATTCACTGCTGACTTCAGACAGGGACTTTGTCAATGAGTGTATTGATGCCAGGTAGTCTGGGAAACAAATTTTGAAAAGGTTAATCACTCAATGACTAACGAGCCAAAACCTGAACAGGAAGGCTGACCCAGTGTCACATAGCAATGCCGGGAGAATGAGCTGTTCCCAGTCTCAAATGGTTAAAACGAATGAATTCCTTTTTAGCAAAACTATTTAAAGTACAATATTATCCCCTCAAGGATTCGTGGCTTTTAACATTGCAATATTTTATTAATAATAGGCTATTCCACATATTGAAATGTCAATTCACCTTTACGAGGGAGCTTGATGAAAGGAAGATTTATTCCACATGCAAATTGCTCTTTTTTAGTAAATAGGTAATGGGTGGAATTTACCCAGTTTTAAGAAGAAGTTTGCTTTACCATCAGAACTCTTAAAATAATCTCCATTTTCTTTTCTAGGAAATTGACATAATTGGAACAAGGCTCCAAAAAAAAAAAAAGGCATAAAATATGTCACTGTGCTTAGCAAATTCAATGTAAAATACACCATTTTGAAATTACTGATAATTACCTCTCATGAAATAGTCTGTAAAATGTTACTATAACAAAGCTCTTTTTGACAAAGATTTATTTCTGGAATGTGGGTGTTAGTGTTTCATAAAAATTATGGTGCGGCAGGAGCAAGCCTGGTGGGCATTTACTGGGCTTTGTATAGGACAATTTAATGATGATGCTCAATGGACCTTCACAGACCTTCCCACCGACATGATGACCTTCTCAGGACATGCCTCAGTTGGTACATGCCTCACCTGATGTCACATTCCATCACTCGGAACATATTGGGTGAGTTTCTCTTCTGGCCCATACCAGCCCAAGAAAGCAGTAGACCCCTAATCCAAAAAGTCCTCTAGCCATGACCAGATGGCCGGCAGCAAATTAAGCCCATGTCTAAAACCCTAAAGATCCTCAACTCAACTTCATGGGTTGAAAAAGCCTCAACAAGAGGGAAAACGCGTTGTGTGAGAGGAGAGCACAGACAACACTATTGGTTTTATGGACAAGCATCTGGGATTTTTAAAACGTTTTTAAATGTAAGATCTTACTGTTTGTTGGTTTTATTGCTTATATATTAAAATACTTACTTGTGCAATCCTGCCTTCTCCTTCCCATGTGATCTGGATATCTGGGCTGCCTCTGGAGCTGGTTTACAAGATCTACCTGCTCTTATCTGAGCTCACCCACGCTATTTATCTTGAGCAGGGTATTGCTCATGTAAATGTGAGTGTACCATTTATGCACTTTGCACTATTATATCATTGCACTGATATACTACACTATTATTGTTTTTGTTTTTTTCCCTTTGCATAATATCTGAGCATTTCGTCTCATAGAAAAGGGTAATGCTCTTTTTTTCTAGTGTTGTTCACTAGCGCACATGTTCACTTTATTGTATTCAACTTCATGGTTATTTGTTTTATTGACTTTGGACAGATAACGGCTGTCCTGCTGGGAATATAACCTACAACTGAACAGTCTACAGATTTTGCCTTAACCAACTGAATAAAACAGTGTACAACTTTGTTAGGATCAAAGTCCTATCATATTTCTTTTCACTCCCATATTTTTAAGAAAAATAAGTCTGTTTCCGTCCTCATCCAGAAATACATACAGACACAATAGAGATGACAGAAGACTTTAGGGCAAATACATTATTTTAAAATATTGTACAATATAAACTAAAAGTGGCCTATATTTAATAGATATATTTTGAAAATAATATTTCCCCTGATTACCTTTTTTTTTTCAGTTTACAAGATCGATTTAGGGTTGCAATGATGAATCAATTTATTTGAAATATTTAATTAAAATATAAGGCTGGTTAATATTTCATAACATAGAATAGTCAGCGCCTTCAATGCACAAGATATTATGCACGGCATAATAAAATCTTACGTAATACAATTCCGTGCAATCAAATATTAATCGGCCTAATATTTTTCATCAAATATTTGACATCAGTTAACTCTATCAGGCCCTCCAGAGTTTGATTACATATATGTAATTTGTATTTTTTTTTTCATAATTTTTTTTTTTTAGATATATACATTTTTTTAGGTAAATAAATAATTGATTTCTTTGTTAAAATAACTGGTAGTTAGTTGTTTTTTTTTAAACAAAGTCAGTTAATGACAGATCCAGTTTAATCTTTGGAGCTACAGAAAACATTCACCGCCATGTGGATGATACCATGGATGTATTAATCTACTTGGTGCTTTCGTTTGAGAGTTCAGAATCCAGCAGTCGAAGGTTTGAAAAATGCATTGTCACGAGGTTAACCTCTTCACGCCACGAGGAGTAACAGATGAATGGTTTTAGCATAGTCCGGGACCTCTTTTCCGAAATTAGCACCTTGGACAGTGACTTCTAGAGCCATAATGGAGCATGTAGGGAAAAGCAGGACAATAACTGTGTGGAACAGCCGGAAGACTAAAAGTTCTACTCAATAAAGAGAGAACTGCGGGGAGTCAAGAAGGGAATTTCAAACTGATGGCCAGAGTAGCTGAGTTGGAAACATTCTCCCATTCAGCTGGTTTGGAAATTATTTTCAACTCACACTAAAGTTTAAAATTCCTGTCTCAATCCCCAGAAATTCTCTCTTTATTGCGTCGACCCTTTCATCAATCAAAGATTTTATTTGTTTATTTAGAAAGTGTTTTACCAGGAAGAATATATTGAGATTTCTCTCGTTTTCAAGTATGTCCTGGGGACCCAAGTCCAGAATGGAGTTACACAGTTACACATTTAACAGTAGATTAAAAATAAATACATACATACATATATTAAGCAAGTTGGAAGGAGAACTTTCAGGAAAAATCACAAAAAAAGGAACAACGTGTACAGTTTATGAAGGAGTTTATAAACTAATAACTGTTACAATCTGTTTTGAGGATTTGGGAGACACTTATTTTCAGGGATTTTAGACTAGAGGATGATTTGGAGGAATCAGGGAGGCTGATTCCACATATGAGAAGCTCTGAAGGAGAACGCACCTCAACTTGCTTCCTTTTTGAAGTGAGGGATCGCTAGTGAAGGGTTGGTGCAGGATTGTAGAATGTGCAGGGAGTAAGAGCGAGCATGCCGCTCAGTTAGGGGGGGGGGGGGGGGGTTCCAGAGAAGTGGTTATGCACTAAGCAAGATAGGTGGAGAGCACGCCTGGAGGCAAGCGTCCAGGACACAATATATTGTATTTTGATGTGTAATAATAGATTTATAAAAAAAGGAACAAATAAAGTCAAGATAAAAAAAAAAACATATCTATTTATTATTATTAAAATATACCTGCCCTTTATAAATGAAATGATATCAATTTATAGAGTGTGAAAAGATGTCTATACGTTGCAAGTGCCAATTTCACAGACGATTTATACAATTTAATTTTATCCAGCTACAATTTTATGCAAATCCTCTGGTCTTCAGCAATGAACCTCCACGCCACTGGTTATCAACCCAGTCCACACGGCAACGCCCAACGGTCCAGGGTTTAGGGATTACGCAGTTGTGTCTCAGTTGTTTAAAAAAATAAAATAAACAAAGCGCCTTAGACACAATTGGGTAATCCCTAAATTCTGGGCTGTTGGGGGTGCCTTGAGGACTGGGTTGGGAACCACTGCTTTAAGACATGGACATAGTGGTCAATCCCATAATGCCTGCATTCAAAGCACTGTGGGAGGAGGTAGATGCATGTGCATCTATTCCTGTCCCCACATAAGGCACGGACATCTTTTTGGAGGTGGCAGTTTTATGCAGGTCTCCTGATCTACGTATAGATCAAAGGTTTATACCAATATGAATCTCAGCTTATCATTTCTTAGTAGCACAATAATCTAGGGATAAGAAGTCCATCGAGCTTCTCACCCTGTACATTTTTGTTGCTTCTGTTATGATATAGGTGAGTCAATTTCATGGAGTGTTTTAGGTTGGGTGCAAGATTTTGACACAGCCTTTTAAGCATTCCTTAGCCTGCTTGGCCACGTTGCATGGGGTGAATTGGGGTGAATTGCGGTGAACGGAGATTTGCATTTTCAAAGTTGAGGCCAGCCGGCCTAGAAAGAAAAACCCTCTATAAACCAACACGCACCCAAGCAAGATAAAGCAGCATCCTAGATCTATTGCTTATTAAAACCACAATTTTAATTCGAACATTCGAACACGAAAATCTCCTAACAGTGGGAAAGTCTTCATGACCTTATTTATTATACAGAAAACAATTCATGAAAACGATTTATTTGCATAATTAGTGATTAGACTTTAATTGCATTCTGCGAGTTCATCTCCTGACTGACCATTCGTTCGCTGATTGCCTCAGGTGGAAATTTCGATATTTTGGCTTGACAACCCAAGGGGGTGAGGAGGTGGGGGGGGGGGGGGGCTGGGTGCATTGGGCGGTGTCTGAGGAGGATACGCAGCCCACCGAGCTTATTGGCTCAGGGTGATGGGAGCTTTTCTGGCTCTTATCTTTCTGCCGAATATTTCCTTAATCTGTATTGGTCGGTCTCCAGGTATGGCTCATCTTCTTCGTCCTTGCAGATGTGTTTGGAACTACAAATCCCATGACTCTCAGCCAGCCACATGAGCCTCATATCGGGCTATTCCCTAAAACGTGAGTTGAGCAGAAGTGAGTAACAGAAAGGGTTAATCACTAAATACACTTGCGAGTAATTGACACAAATTAATTGTATAATTCTGCTTAAATTATTTGCAGAATGACCCATCGCTCTCCCCATTGACCTAAAAAAAAAAGAAAAAAAACAGAAGCAATTGGTCCATGTCCAACATCACTGCTCTGTTTCTAGACAGCAGAATGCCCATATCTTACCTCCCCAGCCATTCACTTAAGCCTTTTCTGTCACCTGCTTTAATTATGCACAAGATAGATGCAGCCGGGGAGCGCCCGACTTGTCACTGACCAGAATTGAACTGTAAACGATGTTGGGGTCAGGCGTTCTGATTGGAAGTGCGGGGATTGAGTTGTAGACGCAGAGAAACCTTGCAGCGGCATTGAAGACTATTTCAGGACAGGACAGAGATCCAGCTCCGCGAACACAGCAGAAAGGTTAATAACAGTATACAGCAATAAGGTGGCGCGTAATAACTGAACTCCGAGCTCCCGCTGGGGTTAAGAAAGGAGCAGCCATGGTTTGTAGAGTAGAATTAAGTTCTGAGAGTGGTGAGGCATGAATGGCATAGTCTTTTAAAAAGGTCAAGGTTTTTTTTTTCTTCCCCCTATGATATGATTAAAACTCAGATCCCATGAAGATCCCGACACTTTGTCTTGTAGATGCAAGTATGGGGAGTGCAAAAATGCTTTAAAAAATGCCATCGCTGTAATCATATGTATAGCCTTCGCACCGGTGTTATATCGCCCCGAAAATTATTGCGCCAGAAATTACGACTCCGCCACCCCATTTTAAGGTGGCTGTTTTGTGCCTTTTTAAAAAAAAATTTTTTTTATATCCCTATTAAGGTTGCCACCCAGCCAGTAATGGTATGTGTTTGGAGAAAAGGTGACAAGCTTATATGCTGCCCTGTAAAATGAATAATTCAGGTGTTCCTAAAAAAAAATGGCCGATCATACAGCTGTATGCTTGGATGCAAATAAAGGGTAGGGTTCAGTTAAGATCTATTCAGGTTTAGAAAGAAAACAGTAGCAGTTGAGAAAGTGCGATTGAGAGGGATTGATGTTTAGTAATAATATAGTGGACTACGTTTTATATGAATTGGCACACGTTTTATATGAATTGGCCCTTTAACATTAAATTGTTACACTTACCAGATTTTTCATTCCAACGCATATATTTTGTTTTCAAACATAATTTAAAATCCCTTTAGCCCAGAGTAATTACTGAGAAATCAATTAGGCACAAATATGGCAAACATGTAGTACAGCTGTAAACAAGAACTTTATTACATTTAACTAATAAATTCATACACTGTTCAGCCATAACATTATGACCACTGGCAGGTGTGAAGCTTTGGACTATGTTCTGCTGGGAAACCTTGGGTCCTGCCATTCATGTGGATGTTACTTTGACGTGTACCACCTACCTAAGCATTGTTACAGACCATGTACACCCTTTCATGGAAACGGTATTCCCTGATGGCATTGGCCTCTTTCAGCAGGATAATGCTCCCTGCCACAAAGCAGAAATAATTCAGGAATGGTTTGAGGAACACAACAACAAGTTCAAGGTGTCGACTTGGCCTCCAAATTCCCCAGATCTCAATCCAATCGAGCATCTGTGGGATGCGCTGGACAAACAAGTCCGATCCATGGAGGCCCCACCTCGCAACTTACAGGACTTAGAGGATCTGCTGCTAACGTCTTGGTGCCAGTTACCCCAGCACACCTTCAGAGGTCTAGTGGAGTCCATGCCTCGACGGGTCAGGGCTGTTTTGGCGTCAAAAGAGGATGCACAATGTCATGGCTGATAAGTGTAATTATAAAATGTGTGACGTTGTAAGACTTGTAATGTGAACACACCACAATCTCATGAGAAACTTCTCTCATAAGGGTCTACTCAGAAAAATAGAGAATTGCAGTTTGAAAAATTCCCCCATTCAGCTGCACTGGAGAATTTTTCCAACTCAGCTACATTGGCCAAAAGTTTTAAATACCCATCTCAATTCCCTGGAAGTCTCTCTTTAGTCTATATTTTTGCTTGCAATTCTTTTAACACAATGTCTCAAGATAATGTTAGATGACTGAGCCCCTTTAAAAATGCAGGGCATCTTTTTTTACCCTGCCCTAGGGGGTCCAGACAGAATATATATAAACATATAGCTCATTTTGGTTAACACAGCAAAATGCCATTTTCCATTCCTGGCAGGCTCAATTAATCAATTTAACATACTGAGGTTGATAAAATGAGTTCCATTAAGTTGGGTAACCATAACTTCTACTCGTTGACTTACAAGTTCTCCACCCATAGCAGCCCCACCAAGCATAGTCACTCAACTCCCAAATATTATTTAAGTCACAGCCCAATAAAAATCATCTTATTAGCCCAGATTCTGTAGCTAAGTCAATAAATAAATGGAACACCATGCGTTCTATCTAATCACTCGCATTTTAAAGTGCATTAAAAAATGAGCTCGTTACTCCTGGGGTGTAAATTGCCAAAGAACAGCAAATTACCCAAACAGACCATAAAGCAGACTGACAGAAACATCATATATTAAATGAGAAACTGTCAGACAAACATGAACTCTGTCACCTCCGCTAAATAGCTAGAAAATGCACATCCCTTCGTTTTTTTCTCTCCTGGAGCCATATATTTTAGCGATATCACTAGCAGATCCCAGCATGCAATGCTTCGGCTCATAGAGGGATGAGTTGACACTTCAGTGCATGAGCGGCCAGGATATAGCTCTGTCTCGCTCGGGACAAGAGTTGTGAAAGTCAAATGGAACAGTCTTCCTCATTTGGTAGACCAACGACTCCTAGACTGAATTTACATTTAAGTGACCACAACTGTTTTTTTTCTTTGCCCCATCAGAACCTGACAATGGAAGCTACATACGGCAAGTCAATTTAGATTGTAAGCTCTATGGGACAGTAGCCGCTAATGTCTGCATAACTGTTATATCTCCTATTACAACACATCTTTAAGGCCAATTATTTATTTTTGTAACCCCTTCTTCCTTAGAGGAAACAAGGGATAGGAATTTTTACTCTGAGCTCTGCCTCTTAGACGAGGCAGAGCTCAGCTGGAAGCTAGTGCATATGGACACTAGAGAACACTCACCGTGCGTCATGGTATCTGGGTCTGTTAGGGCTGATAGTCCCTCTCTGCAATAGCACAAGGTGAACTTCATTTTGCCACCAACGGAGGGGACCTAGTTATTGTTTTCTCTTTCGGTGGCATTCGAAAACGAAGTCTCCGCTAGTGCCGAGAGAGTCTGTCGGCAGCAGACACAGCCTTGATGCTTCCTATGCACATGATCATACTAGTGCCACATATAAACAATACATGCCAGTATATCCTCACACTGGTGCCACTTTCTATTCTGTGCAGAGTAGAGGATTAAGTACTCCTGTTGGACTTTTGTAAAAAAAAAAAAAAATCTAAAATAATTAGTTTAAGCATGCGTGGGATAGGTATAAGGCTATCCTAGATATAAGATAAGGTCAGGGACTAATGAAAGTATTACTTTACTGAGAGGGTAGTGGATGCAGGGAATAGTCTTCCAGTAGAAGTGGTAGAGGTTAATACAGTGAAGGAGTTTAAGCATGCGTGGGATAGGTATAAGGCTATCCTAGATATAAGATAAGGCCAGGGACTAATGAAAGTATTACTTTACTGAGAGGGTAGTGGATGTATGGAATAGTCTTCCAGTAGAAGTGGTAGAGGTTAATACAGTGAAGGAGTTTAAGCATGCGTGGGATAGGTATAAGGCTAATCTAGATATAAGATAAGGCCAGGGACTAATGAAAGTATTACTTTACTGAGAGGGTAGTGGATGTATGGAATAGTCTTCCAGTAGAAGTGGTAGAGGTTAATACAGTGAAGGAGTTTAAGCATGCATGGGATAGGTATAAAGCTATCCTAGATATAAGATAAGGTCAGGGACTAATGAAAGTATTACTTTACTGAGAGGGTAGTGGATGTATGGAATAGTCTTCCAGTAGAAGTGGTAGAGGTTAATACAGTGAAGGAGTTTAAGCATGCATGGGATAGGTATAAGGCTATCCTAGATATAAGATAAGGCCAGGGACTAATGAAAGTATTACATTACTGAGAGGGTAGTGGATGTATGGAATAGTCTTCCAATAGAAGTGGTAGAGGTTAATACAGTGAAGGAGTTTAAGCATGCGTGGGATAGGTATAAGGCTATCCTAGATATAAGATAAGGCCAGGGACTAATGAAAGTATTACATTACTGAGAGGGTAGTGGATGTATGGAATAGTCTTCCAGTAGAAGTGGTAGAGGTTAATACAGTGAAGGAGTTTAAGCATGCATGGGATAGGTATAAGGCTATCCTAGATATAAGATAAGGCCAGGGACTAATGAAAGTATTACATTACTGAGAGGGTAGTGGATGTATGGAATAGTCTTCCAGTAGAAGTGGTAGAGGTTAATACAGTGAAGGAGTTTAAGCATGCATGGGATAGGTATAAGGCTATCCTAGATATAAGATAAGGACAGGGACTAATGAAAGTATTACTTTACTGAGAGGGTAGTGGATGCAGGGAATAGTCTTCCAGTAGAAGTGGTAGAGGTTAATACAGTGAAGGAGTTTAGGCATGCGTGGGATAGGTATAAGGCTATCCTAGATATAAGATAAGGACAGGGACTAATGAAAGTATTACATTACTGAGAGGGTAGTGGATGCATGGAATAGTCTTCCAGTAGAAGTGGTAGAGGTTAATACAGTGAAGGAGTTTAAGCATGCATGGGATAGGTATAAGGCTATCCTAGATATAAGATAAGGACAGGGACTAATGAAAGTATTACATTACTGAGAGGGTAGTGGATGCATGGAATAGTCTTTCAGTAGAAGTGGTATAGGTTAATACAGTGAAGGAGTTTAAGCATGCATGGGATAGGTATAAGGCTATCCTAGATATAAGATAAGGCCAGGGACTAATGAAAATATTACTTTACTGAGAGGGTAGTGGATGTATGGAATAGTCTTTCAGTAGAAGTGGTAGAGGTTAATACAGTGAAGGAGTTTAAGCATGGGTAGGATAGGTATAAGGCTATCCTAGATATAAGATAAGGCCAGGGACTAATGAAAGTATTACATTACTGAGAGGGTAGTGGATGCATGGAATAGTCTTCCAGTAGAAGTGGTAGAGGTTAATACAGTGAATGAGTTTAAGCATGCGTGGGATAGGTATAAGGCTATCCTAGATATAAGATAAGGACAGGGACTAATGAAAGTATTACATTACTGAGAGGGTAGTGGATGTATGGAATAGTCTTCCAGTGGAAGTGGTAGAGGTTAATACAGTGAAGGAGTTTAAGCATGGGTAGGATAGGTATAAGGCTATCCTAGATATAAGATAAGGCCAGGGACTAATGAAAGTATTACTTTACTGAGAGGGTAGTGGATGTATGGAATAGTCTTCCAGTAGAAGTGGTAGAGGTTAATACAGTGAAGGAGTTTAAGCATGCGTGAGATAGGTATAAGGCTAGCCTAGATATAAGATAAGGCCAGGGACTAATGAAAGTATTACATTACTGAGAGGGTAGTGGATGTATGGAATAGTCTTCCAGTAGAAGTGGTAGAGGTTAATACAGTGAAGGAGTTTAAGCATGCGTGGGATAGGTATAAGGCTATCCTAGATATAAGATAAGGCCAGGGACTAATGAAAGTATTACTTTACTGAGAGGGTAGTGGATGTATGGAATAGTCTTCCAGTAGAAGTGGTAGAGGTTAATACAGTGAAGGAGTTTAAGCATGCGTGGGATAGGTATAAGGCTATCCTAGATATAAGATAAGGCCAGGGACTAATGAAAGTATTACTTTACTGAGAGGGTAGTGGATGTATGGAATAGTCTTCCAGTAGAAGTGGTAGAGGTTAATACAGTGAAGGAGTTTAAGCATGCATGGGATAGGTATAAGGCTATCCTAGATATAAGATAAGGACAGGGACTAATGAAAGTATTACATTACTGAGAGGGTAGTGGATGCATGGAATAGTCTTTCAGTAGAAGTGGTATAGGTTAATACAGTGAAGGAGTTTAAGCATGCATGGGATAGGTATAAGGCTATCCTAGATATAAGATAAGGCCAGGGACTAATGAAAGTATTACTTTACTGAGAGGGTAGTGGATGTATGGAATAGTCTTCCAGTAGAAGTGGTAGAGGTTAATACAGTGAAGGAGTTTAAGCATGGGTAGGATAGGTATAAGGCTATCCTAGATATAAGATAAGGCCAGGGACTAATGAAAGTATTACATTACTGAGAGGGTAGTGGATGCATGGAATAGTCTTCCAGTAGAAGTGGTAGATGTTAATACAGTGAATGAGTTTAAGCATGCGTGGGATAGGTATAAGGCTATCCTAGATATAAGATAAGGACAGGGACTAATGAAAGTATTACATTACTGAGAGGGTAGTGGATGTATGGAATAGTCTTCCAGTGGAAGTGGTAGAGGTTAATACAGTGAAGGAGTTTAAGCATGGGTAGGATAGGTATAAGGCTATCCTAGATATAAGATAAGGCCAGGGACTAATGAAAGTATTACTTTACTGAGAGGGTAGTGGATGTATGGAATAGTCTTCCAGTAGAAGTGGTAGAGGTTAATACAGTGAAGGAGTTTAAGCATGCGTGAGATAGGTATAAGGCTAGCCTAGATATAAGATAAGGCCAGGGACTAATGAAAGTATTACATTACTGAGAGGGTAGTGGATGTATGGAATAGTCTTCCAGTAGAAGTGGTAGAGGTTAATACAGTGAAGGAGTTTAAGCATGCGTGGGATAGGTATAAGGCTATCCTAGATATAAGATAAGGCCAGGGACTAATGAAAGTATTACTATACTGAGAGGGTAGTGGATGTATGGAATAGTCTTCCAGTAGAAGTGGTAGAGGTTAATACAGTGAAGGAGTTTAAGCATGCGTGGGATAGGTATAAGGCTATCCTAGATATAAGATAAGGCCAGGGACTAATGAAAGTATTACTTTACTGAGAGGGTAGTGGATGTATGGAATAGTCTTCCAGTAGAAGTGGTAGAGGTTAATACAGTGAAGGAGTTTAAGCATGCATGGGATAGGTATAAAGCTATCCTAGATATAAGATAAGGTCAGGGACTAATGAAAGTATTACTTTACTGAGAGGGTAGTGGATGTATGGAATAGTCTTCCAGTAGAAGTGGTAGAGGTTAATACAGTGAAGGAGTTTAAGCATGCATGGGATAGGTATTAGGCTATCCTAGATATAAGATAAGGTCAGGGACTAATGAAAGTATTACATTACTGAGAGGGTAGTGGATGTATTGAATAGTCTTCCGGTAGAAGTGGTAGAGGTTAATACAGTGAAGGAGTTTAAGCATGCATGGGATAGGTATAAGACTATCCTAGATATAAGATAATGTCAGGGACTAATGAAAGTATTACTTTACTGAGAGGGTAGTGGATGTATGGAATAGTCTTCCAGTAGAAATGGTAAAGGTTAATACAGTGAAGGAGTTTAAGCATGCATGGGATAGGTATAAGGCTATCCTAGATATAAGATAAGGCCAGGGACTAATGAAAGTATTACATTACTGAGAGGGTAGTGGATGCATGGAAGGGTCTTCCAGTCGAAGTGGTAGAGGTTAATACAGTGAAGGAGTTTAAGCATGCGTGGGATAGGTATAAGGCTATCCTAGATATAAGATAAGGCCAGGGACTAATGAAAGTATTACTTTACTGAGAGGGTAGTGGATGTATGGAATAGTCTTCCAGTAGAAGTGGTAGAGGTTAATACAGTGAAGGAGTTTAAGTATGCGTGGGATAGGTATAAGGCTATCCTAGATATAAGATAAGGCCAGGGACTAATGAAAGTATTACTTTACTGAGAGGGTAGTGGATGTATGGAATAGTCTTCCAGTAGAAGTGGTAGAGGTTAATACAGTGAAGGAGTTTAAGCATGCATGGGATAGGTATAAAGCTATCCTAGATATAAGATAAGGTCAGGGACTAATGAAAGTATTACTTTACTGAGAGGGTAGTGGATGTATGGAATAGTCTTCCAGTAGAAGTGGTAGAGGTTAATACAGTGAAGGAGTTTAAGCATGCATGGGATAGGTATTAGGCTATCCTAGATATAAGATAAGGTCAGGGACTAATGAAAGTATTACATTACTGAGAGGGTAGTGGATGTATGGAATAGTCTTCCGGTAGAAGTGGTAGAGGTTAATACAGTGAAGGAGTTTAAGCATGCATGGGATAGGTATAAGACTATCCTAGATATAAGATAATGTCAGGGACTAATGAAAGTATTACTTTACTGAGAGGGTAGTGGATGTATGGAATAGTCTTCCAGTAGAAGTGGTAAAGGTTAATACAGTGAAGGAGTTTAAGCATGCATGGGATAGGTATAAGGCTATCCTAGATATAAGATAAGGCCAGGGACTAATGAAAGTATTACATTACTGAGAGGGTAGTGGATGTATGGAATAGTCTTCCAGTAGAAGTGGTAGAGGTTAATACATTGAAGGAGTTTAAGCATACGAATGTGAATAAATTGTGTGACTGTCATTTTAAAATAGAATGGTTCAATTGCAGCCTTTGAATCCCCCCCACTACTATTTTTCTCTCTATCTCTTTTACTCCTGGAAGGAATCTTAACTCCATATGACAGGTAAACAAGGCACATCCTTTGTCATCAACTCTATAATCAGTAGAACAATACTCATTCCAAACAATATAATCTGCTTATTATCCCAGCAGGCTATATTCAGAATATTTAAACAAACACACAAAGTAACC
This sequence comes from Pelodytes ibericus, assembly GCA_036172795.1. NCBI lineage: Eukaryota > Metazoa > Chordata > Amphibia > Anura > Pelodytidae > Pelodytes > Pelodytes ibericus. The sequence continues at coordinate 70,082,538 of CM069866.1, forward strand.
TCAACATTATTCAGAGTTAGATGCCATGAATAAAACAACTCAAAGCTGAAAGTATACAAATAATTCTTTTATTATCATATTTAAAAGAGTTTAGACTGTGCTTAAATTAAAAGCATTTTTTCCCAGATAAATCTAATTTTATAAAGTTGTAACATTTATACATGTAAGGGCTTTCTTTATTACTATAGAAAAATAAATTCAAATCGGACTGTGAAGAATATGTTGATCTCAGCAGTTATTGTATAAACAAAGTCTATAACAAAGCTGTAGTTTTTAGTCTAGGGGAAGCAAAAACAAGTCACCTAATAAAGTGATCCCATCTCTTTTTGTGTGTTTAGATCTCTATTCATTTCTGTAGGAATGCCAATCAAATTTAAGTTGAGATCTCATCGAGAATACCCAACCAGTATTGCATAAGGAAAAACTATACAAGATGAAATAGCTGTAGTTTTTAGTGGAGAGGAAGCAGACACAAGTAACATTGCGTTGTAAGCAAACACGACCAATTAAAAAAGTACTTTGCATAGCATTGTACTACTCTTAGAAATGGTACAAAGTATTCATCCCATTGTAGTGTACCTTTAATAACTATTTATATAGTGAGTACTCTATGTGCACTCATCGGATTCTATTAAATAATTAATAATTAATCAAGTAATAAGTACTCACCTGTAGGTTTGTGTTGCTTCGTACAGTAGTTATTACATTATGTAAAAGCTTTGCGTTAGTCAGAGTTGGCTCCAGGCCAAATGGCATCCTGGGCAAACCAAAAAAAATAGCCAAAGGCGCCTCTCCACATGCTGACTGATTACTTAATTCCCCGAGCCCTTACCACTAGACTAACAGATAAGGTGCACGGGAGGCATAGCTCACTAATCACACTGATCAATATGGGCGTCTGTAGATAATTTTAACAGAGGGCAGGTTGACCAAATTTTTAAGCAGTATTTAGACTCCCCTGTCCTGGAGCATACCTCCCAAGTATTCCCCTGTCCTGGAGCATACCTCCCAAGTATTCCCCTGTCCTGGAGCATACCTCCCAAGTATTTCCCTGTCCTGGAGCATACCTCCCAAGTATTCCCCTGTCCTGGAGCATAACTCCCAAGTATTCCCCTGTCCTGGAGCATACCTCCCAAGTATTCCCCTGTCCTGGAGCATACCTCCCAAGTATTCCCCTGTCCTGGAGCATACCTTCCAAGTATTCCCCTGTCCCGGAGCATACCTCCCAAGTATTCCCCTGTCCTGGAGCATACCTCCCAAGTATACCCCTGTCCTGGAGCATACCTCCCAAGTATTCCCCTGTCCTGGAGCATACCTCCCAAGTATTCCCCTGTCCTGGAGCATACCTCCCAAGTATTCCCCTGTCCTGGAGCATACCTCCCAAGTATTCCCCTGTCCTGGAGCATACCTCCCAAGTATTCCCCTGTCCTGTAGCATACCTCCCAAGTATTCCCCTGTCCTGGAGCATACCTCCCAAGTATTCCCCTGTCCTGGAGCATGCCTCCCAAGTATTCCTATTCGGGAAGGAAAGTCCTTTTTTTTTTTACCCAAATCCCTCTGTCCCACTTTTACACCCTCGTGCCCCTCTTTTTTCTAGTAGCACAGCATTTTTTTATATATGTGAGGGTATCACAAAGCTCCACCCCAGTGGAACTCAAAGTCTATAAACTGTATACATTTGTAAATTTGTAAATTATATATATATATCATTTTTTTTTTATAAATTTTTTACCAAATTACATAAATAGACATCAACTGTCCATAAAGTCACTTTAAATTTCCCGGGGAATGCTTTCAGTCACTCCCCCAAAAACACAAGTGTACCTCTTTGTCCACTCGAAATGTTGAGAGGTACGCTGGTGGGCTGGGGTTATTCTTTGCTGATGTCCGTGAAAAAAACTAGATCTTTTAGGTTGATGGTTCATGGTATAAATTTGGCCATGATGACGAGTAGGACGAGATACGTCACAGTTTTGGCCCTTAGTATGATTCTGTTCCTTTTTGCACTCTCTTCAAGAGAATGTTTCCACTGTTACACTTTCCATTTGCGCCAGTATACGCTTATGATTAGAACGTACTCCCCAGCATGCACCTGGCGCTCACTCTTTTTCATAGGCCCCTGGTGTTAAACTTTTTAAAATCTTTATAACTTGAAAACAGAATGTATTCTAAATATATTCGAAATATACCTGCCATGACTTTTTATGAGTTATACGTTTAAAAGTACTCGTATATAAAAAAAAAAAAATCTTCGGGACAATTTTAATAAAATTAACAAACACAATAAAACAAAGTATTTTTTTGTCCCACATGGTATAGAGGAACCATGAGGTATGATATGGTCATAAATTGGGCTTAAACAAAAATTGCCGGCAAAAACTGAAATGTGGTTTAACTGAGAGATTTAATCGATTGTAGGCATTTTAAATAGAAATGCTTTAATGAAAAAAAGTAAAGTAACTTATTGAGCCCTCTTTGCTCTGTAAAGCTCTGCCAGGGGGGGCGGACATGTTGTTTAGAATCTTGAGTCAAATGGGTCAGAACTTCCGTCATTGGACCCAAGATGTCAACCTTTAATATACCTACTCTTGGTGCAATCTTTCAATGAAACATAAATTAGTTTTTTTTTTTTTTTTTTATGACATTTTGTCCTTTGAGAGTTTTTTTTTAATAAAATAAAAATTAGAGATGGAATAATGTAGAGGTATAAAAAAAAAAAAAAAAAAAAAAAAACAGCTGTCTTTCAATTAAAGGTTTTCAGGAGAAACTGGGATTAAGTGAAATCGCTGAATGATTTTTAACTCAGATGGCTTATCCAGTATTGACAGGATCCATACACACTAAAAAGATGCCTCTTTTCTGTCGCAAGCACAGGGGGGAGTCGGAGGTAGAGAGCAAGTGAGCAAATGAGAGAGAGGGAGAGAGAGAGAGAGAGAGAGAGAGAGAGAAGGGGGCAGCATACAGAAATGCTGCAGTAACAAAAGTCTCCTGGATAAATCAACCAAGAGCATTGGAAAAACCCACCAACCCATGCATCCCCCTCTATAGAACATCTGAGCACCCTCTCATTGGCTTCACGGCCTGTCATTTGAGAGGCAAGCCCCCACCCACTCCCGGCACTGATTGGACCCAAACTACTGCCTATCATCTCCCATCTGTCAGAATCCCCAAATGGTTTGCAGAAGGAGAGGGAAGTGTGTGTGTGTCTGTTTTGTATGTGTGTGTTAAAGGGGGGTGAAAGGGGAAGAAGAGAAGGAAAAAATAGGAGAGGCAGATTGGAAAAGAGAGAGAGAGAGAGAGGAAGAGAAGGAAGGAAGGGAAAGGAGGGGGGCTGATAGATTTCCATTCCAGAATTCCTTCCATTCTCCATCCATTCCGACTCGGTGGCTCTCCACTCTTCACCATCTCTTGCGTTCCGACGTTGACACAGAAGAGTGCGCTGAGAAGATACAGGAAGACGGGAGGGAGGGGGGAAAGGGTTAACGAGGGAATTGATTAGAAGGGAAAAAAGAAGAAGAAGAAAAGAAAAAAAAAAATATATATATATATATATATCTATAGAAATATATAAAATCACAGATCAGAAGATCGTCGGCTGGACACAGAGAAAGGAATAAAAAAAAAACAAAAACACAAAAAAACGTTTTAAAAACATGAACGTGCCACTTCAGAGGATGAGCTTGGCCAGCGTGGTCATCCTGATGCTGACACAAGGTACTACAATTTTATGTGTTTTTGGACACCTTGCATTAGAAGGGTAGCCGAGTATTGCCGAGTGAACCGTTTCTCCCATAGAATGCATGTGATATTCGGTCAGTGATGTCTAACCCCTAAATGACCAGGGGAGGTGTATGTGTGTAACATTTGCTGACCCTTATGCATCCATAGGGTTAAAAGGCTTATGACCTAGGAGTACTGCAGTCACTGTGCATGATGAAGTATTTGGAGACAATATATACATTTGAGAGGGATGGACAAGGGGTGGTGGTGGTGGTGGGACTTTGCTGGCTGGTGGTTGAGATTGTGCTATTTCCTAGATTTGTGCCTACTGGATCTGAGCCTTGTGACTAGATACAAAGTAATTATACCACAAACAGGGCAACATGGCACTTCTGGAGTTGGAGATCATATGGAGATCCTCTGTTGAGAAGTGATGGGGCTGAAGCAGATGTGTGGGGGGGAGGATGTAAGCATGCAATTTGGAAGTCACTAAGTGTATATGGGTATTATAAACACTTGTCAATGGTCAGTCCCATTACCTTCTCTCTGGAATCCATCAAAATCATTTTTATGGTTTCGACAATATGCTTGACAATTTATGTGAATTTTTATGAGACCTTCTAGATTGAAGTTATGGGTTTTTTTTTTTGTCTTTTTTTTTGGACAGCTCCCACCAATCCTGTAGGGCTTTAGAACAAGATGCTAGATGTCAGAGGTTAATGCAAATGCATGTATAAAGGAAGTACAATAAAGCAAATGGTGATTAGGAAAGGTAGGGTGCATTGAATGGGGGAGGTCTATTGAGGCCTCTACAATTACATTTACAAAAGACATACCCAACACCCCCCACACACCCCCCCAGCGACATTTCTAATTATCTCTCCCCTACTGTTTTGACTCAATGCTGTCAGCGGAAACATATGGGTTAATATACAAAGCACTTCAAGTCTCTCTGGAAATTAGGTTGTTGAATCAATAAGAGAATAGATAAATAGACAGGGGGGTGGGAGTGTTGACCTTTGATCCCAATGCCTAGACCCCGGTAGGCTGACTAGGGATGGGATCAGGCTGGGATTTTGAAAGTGCTGTGAATAACAACTGCTATAGAAGGAGAATCAGAATCATTAATGGCTGGGTTACGTATAGTGAAGTGACTTCTATACTACTCTGTATACAGCATACGGTAACCACCACAGATCCATCCATTTTTTTACAGCTCTCTCAAAATATTAACCTGGGTATATTGCGGTGACTAGGATGATGTGTCTTTTGCTGTACCCATGTAATAATATGTATACCATTTTTTTGCATCAGCTTTGCAAATACTTCATTGAATTAATAGATATCTACCGGCTACGTGCGTCCAGGATTTTTATTGCAAAGATATATGAATAATATTATTTTTATTAGTCCCCACGTGTCACTGTATTCAAACTAACTTAGCATAATCTTGTCTCGGTCTGGGGGATGTTTCCTGTTTACCATGGATGGGTGAGAATAAGCCTATATTATCAGCCCAAATCATGATGGGCACATATACTCCATCTGTGTGTGTGGATCATGGGAATAGCAGTCGGCTGTTGTAGAAAGCCTATTTCTGCATTTCTGTTTCTTTTTTTTTTTTTCATGCATTCTGCTGATTAAGGAATGTTACTGCCAAATTAGACAACTTAAGAAGCACCATTTAAACCCCTTCCTTTCTATAGAAAAGAGAAGACTGATAAATGATTTTGTTTACTAGTTTTTTGGCCAAAATAACGTATTGACGATTTATTTTTTGGCAGAGTATACCTTAGAGAACTGTTTTTTCTTCCCCCTAAATCGTACAATGCTCTTAACCCCTTCAAAGAAGAAATAGCCCGCGTAGGCCTCTGTAGGTAGCGGATGTGTTTCACTAATCTTCGTCTTGCATGCACCATAAATTATTCCCCTTTGATATTCGGAAATAGCTGTTGCCACAAACACTGGGGACTATAATCCCCACAAGTCAAAGCATGATAGGCATTGGAGGCATTTTAGATATTTTCTGAATATCCAATTGCAAAACAAGCGGTGTATATGTTGTCCAACAAAATATTAATGCTCCTGCTGCCAAAGTGGAATGTTGGTGGATACATCCAGGGAAGGCTAAAGTTTTGGCCAGAAAGCCTGTCCCATGACCAACCAAGAGAAGCTCTAACTACAACAAATATGTTTTTAATATAGTATTTCTTTAATTATTATTATTATAGTGACTTATCATCTTGCCAAGTGTGCATCTTGTGAACGGGGAGCCTACAGATAAATAGAAACATTAAGCATCAAATTGAAATTTGTTTAATGGCAATGCTACCCTTGAGTACATCTGCTCATTACCCCTGACATACAATGCATTGATCTACATGTTTAACACGTTCTCTACCAGATGAAGTCCATGTCATGTCTTCCTTCTTCTAGGAGTGTTACATGTGCTTGACTAAGGGGTCATCAACCCTTCCATACCAGGGCAGGATGCACTTGTAGAACAGTCACCAAAAAAGGTTTTTACGACTGTTTTAGAAATGTTGCTAACGAATGCAAGAACAGATAGTGGCAGATACAACAGGCCTATGACAGGGTAACCAAAATTAGAAACCCAAAGGCAATAAACCTGCCAGTTTTTTTTTACCCCTTGTACAAACCTCATGGTTCCCGATCGGGTCACATTCTAATAGTTACACTTTTGTCCTACTTTCTCCTTTTTTTTCTGATTTGATATGATAAGTAACAATCCCTGCTTGAACACAGGTGTCTGAGCTGAAAAAAAAAAAAAAAACAAACATAGGGAATGCTAAACGAGTCTGACTACATCTGGATTTAAAATCACAGGATTGTCCCAAGAATTGAAATATTTATTTTGTGATCTGGATTTTGGACTAAACATTTGTTTTCAAATAATGACTCATCTGAACAAATTCTTGGTTTCCATTATATACATATACATATATATATATTATTTTTTTTGTATATATAAGCCTACTTACTAGACAGACACCAACACTATAATGTTGTATGGATTCCAGGTGACCTTAGCTTTGCAGTAGACCTAAGATGACCTTGTATGACTGACATTAATCCACTGCGACAATGTTATCAGTTGTAGAGTTGTAAGTGTTCCAGTCCTGACACTGGCGAAACAGGAAAAAGTCCCCTGATTACGAGCTCTGTCCTCTCTCCTCGTGTCCCAACGGAACGGCCTCATTGAATTAACAGGAAATTGAAGTGAAGTTTATTTTTTTGTTGTTGTTGGATGTAGCTTGTGTAAATTTTCCAGATATTTTGTTTGTAAGAGAAAAGTGTATCGTTCCTGGTGCTTCTCGTTTTTGTAACATCAACACACCAGCCCATCTGATAGGCTAACATATTGCTGGAATGGTTATTGATCCATAGGTTTTCGATGCGGAATGAAGAGAGAGCTATACATTAAAAGTTGAGTTGAAGATGAGATGAGTTAAGATGAACATTTCATCTCACTGACTTAACTGTACATCGTGCAAGGACCAACCTGGTGAGATCCTTCTGCTAGGAGAACCTGGAAATGACAGTGTATAGAGCTGTAACTCTGTAATATCCATGGCCAGCTGAGCTCTTCTATATAGTCTATACATTGTGCAGGGCCTGGTGAGTTTCTCCTGCTAGAAGAACAGAGTTGGCCCTGTATATTGCATTGTTATAAAGTGACAGTGTGTAAAGATGTAACTCTGTATTATCCATGGCCAGCTGAGCTCTTCTATATATTCTTCTATACATTGTGCAGGGTCTGGTGAGTTTCTCCTGCTTGAAGAACAGAGTTGGTCCTGTATATTGCATTGTTATAAAGTGACAGTGTGTAAAGATGTAACTCTGCATTATCCATGGCCAGCTGAGCTCTTCTATATATTATTCTATACATTGTGCAGGGCTGGTGAGTTTCTCCTGCTTGAAGAACAGAGTTGGTCCTGTATATTGCATTGTTATAAAGTGACAGTGTGTAAAGATGTAACTCTGCATTATCCATGGCCAGCTGAGCTCTTCTATATATTCTTCTATACATTGTGCAGGGCCTGGTGAGTTACTCCTGCTAGAAGAACAGAGTTGGTCCTGTATAATGCATTGTTATAAAGTGACAGTGTGTAAAGATGTAACTCTGCAATATCCATGGCCAGCTGAGCTCTTCTATATATTCTTCTATACATTGTGCAGGACCTGGTGAGTTTCTCCTGCTAGAAGAGCAGAGTTGGCCCTGTATAATGCATTGTTATATAGTGACAGTGTGTAAAGATGTAACTCTGCATTATCCATGGCCAGCTGAGCTCTTCTATATATTCTTCTATACATTGTGCAGGGCCTGGTGAGTTTCTCCTGCTAGAAGAACAGAGTTGGCCCTTTATAATGCATTGTTATAAAGTGACAGTGTGTAAAGATGTAACACTGTATTATCCATGGCCAGCTGAGCTCTTCTATATATTCTTCTATACATTGTGCAGGGTCTGGTGAGTTTCTCCTGCTAGAAGAACAGAGTTGGTCCTGTATAATGCATTGTTATAAAGTGACAGTGTGTAAAGATGTAACTCTGCATTATCCATGGCCAGCTGAGCTCTTCTATATATTCTTCTATACATTGTACAGGGCCTGGTGAGTTTCTCCTGCTAGAAGAACAGAGTTGGCCCTGTATAATGCATTGTTATAAAGTGACAGTGTGTAAAGATGTAACTCTGCATTATCCATGGCCAGCTGAGCTCTTCTATATATTCTTCTATACATTGTACAGGGTCTGGTGAGTTTCTCCTGCTAGAAGAACAGAGTTGGTCCTGTATAATGCATTGTTATAAAGTGACAGTGTGTAAAGATGTAACTCTGCATTATCCATGGCCAGCTGAACTCTTCTATATATTCTTCTATACATTGTGCAGGGCCTGGTGAGATTCTCCTGCTAGAAGAGCAGAGTTGGCCCTGTATAATGCATTGTTATAACGTGACATTGTGTAAAGATGTAACTCTGTAATATCCATGGCCAGCTGAGCTCTTCTATATATTCTTCTATACATTGTGCAGGGTCTGGTGAGTTTCTCCTGCTAGAAGAACAGAGTTGGTCCTGTATAATGCATTGTTATAAAGTGACAGTGTGTAAAGATGTAACTCTGCATTATCCATGGCCAGCTGAGCTCTTTTATATATTCTTCTATACATTGTGCAGGGTCTGGTGAGTTTCTCCTGCTAGAAGAACAGAGTTGGCCCTGTATAATGCATTGTTATAAAGTGACAGTGTGTGAGGATGTAACTCTGCATTATCCATGGCCAGCTGAGCTCTTCTAGCAGGAGAAGTTCACCATGTTCGGCCCTGTACAATGTACAATACATGTAAATATACATTACACTTGCACCTCACTTTTAGAGAAGGAGATTTCAGGTAATGGAATCAGCACTATGGATAGGCGAATGTGCCTGGGTGGTAAAAAGTTGGAAGATATCATTTTTTTCGGAGCTGTTCCATTGCTTCCCAAGGCAAACCACAAAGGAGGAACATTATTCCATAAGAGGACATAGTCTTAAATTAGAGGGGCAAAGGTCCAATCAGGAAGTATGACTTTACTGAGAGGGTAGTGGATGTATGGATTATCCTTCCAACAGATGTGGTAGAAGTTAATATAGTGAAGGAGTTTAAGCATGCATGGGGCGTAACTAGAAATCACAGGGCCCCAGTGCGAAAAGTAGCCTGGGGCCCCCCCATGCATCTTCCCAGCCCCTTCATTTTTTAACTCATACACATGTATACATACATGGACACACATGCTAATACACAGAATGACACTTCTACAGATACAAACATTGACCAACATACAGATACACCGACACACACTGATACACATGCGGATACCCATACACACATCCAGACAGACACACATAAAGACACACACGCAGATGCACATAAACAGAATGGCCCTCAAACAGATATAACCAGTGACGCACATACAGGTACATAGGGTCACACACTGACACATTCAAACAAACAGATACACATACAGGCACACATGCAGAAAAACAGATACACATACAGACAAACAGATACCCATACAGACACACATACATACAGACACACATGCAGATAAACAGATACAAGTACAGACACACAGACACATACAGAAAGATGTAGACATGCATGCAAATACACAGACACACTTAATGACAAACCTGCAGATCCACATATAAAGAGATACATATACAGACCCACATGCAGACATCCAAACACAGACATACACACAGACACACACTTGCCTATACACAAACTGTTAAAAAAAAAATAGTCACCCTCCTGTTTCCTACCTTTTAGGTACAAGAGGGGGACTTTCCTGGGGAAAGTTGCTCCCACTCTGACTCCCTCCTCTCCTCCCCAGCGATCTCTTCCCACGCGGCGCTCTGTTAGCTGGGAGGAGGAGGAAGTAACGGCTTCCTCCCAGTACTTACGTCATGACTTGGGCTTGGCCGTGCTCTTAAAGGGCTACAGCGCTGACCGGACCACAATGCCGGTGGGCACCACGGTCACAGGGGTTTCAGGGTGGCTGCGACCCCTGCGACAACGGTAGTTCTGCCAATGGCACAAGGCTATCTTAGATTAACGATAGGGAACCGGGGATTAATAAAAGTATTTCGAAAATTGGGCAGACTAGATGGGCCGAATGGTTCTTATCTGCCGACACATTCTATTATTACGTTTCTATCACACTGATAAAAATGTGGACAAAAAACACTCAGAGAACCTTTTATTTTCTCTTTTTCCAATGCCCAACGTGCGTTACCCATCTATGTATTCATATTACGGATATATTAAATTAAAAAAATAGGACACAACACACACTGTGCCGGATGAAAAGAATTAGCAGCGTTATGGCGTGTTTAATATTATTTCGCAATTCTAAATAATGCGCCGGAATAATAAAAATAATCATAACAATTACACTGTGATATAGGAGGCTGTTGGTGCCCAGAATGGGCTTGTGTACTTTTCCCCATCTGCCGTTAAAAACCGCAGTTCACGTGCGGACTGCCTCTATCCATTTATCCCAGGAAAGGCATTTGAGGGGATAATATCAGTATCATGCTCCAATCCTCTGGTAACGGTCGTTTATTTAAATGCCAGTTAAAATGGGATTGTGTGGCAATAATCCTTTCAGCACTTGTGAATTTGTAACACAATTGCAGGTTTCTCTGTTCAACTCGGATAATACAATCCATTGCCGGCACACACACAAAAAAAATAATCTGAATAAATGTAGTGGTTTTGTGGACGGAATTGCATACACGGATGTTATTTTGTTCAAGCACAGTCTAATTCAATTAAAGTGCGGATATACTGGTTTGGGTCAGCAAAAAGTAAAAAAGAGTGGAGCGATAAAGTAGGGAGATGTAGAAGGTTGGAGGAGATGGGGAAGGGTGAAGTTGAGGACACAGAATAAATATGTGGAAGGAGGTATAATACGAATTGAAGAGGATGTTTAGGAAGTAAGTTGAAGATGGAGAAGAATGATGGCTGGTGGCCAGTAGACTGCGGCCAAGGTGGAGACTGAAGAGTGTAGCAGGAAGTCCTTCAGCCTCAACCGAAGGACCCGGTGTATTGTGGTCTGGTCAACTACATTCATGAAACTGTGCATGTACAAGTGTGGGTGGTCATGGTTAATGGGGTTGGGTTTTTGGTCAAGGCGGTAGGGTGATCAAGACTTTAGAAGCCGACATTTAGGTAATCTAGGCAGATCTAAACAAAATACAATTGAAGGAAGGAGGGAAAATAAAGAAAAGACAAGCAAGGAATGTAGGAGAGGAAGGAGAGAGGAGAAGTGAGAGGAAAATGAAATGGCCAGCTAGAAATATAGAAGGAACCTTAAATAAGGGGTGCGACGGGGGTTCCTAGGAAACATGAGAGGAGGGGGAAGCAAGATTGAATAACAGGATATGGAACGAGCATAGAGAGATGATACAGGATGCTGCAGGGGCCACAAAGGAGGAAGCAGATGGGTAGACAAGAAAGTAGGACAGGCAAGAACTGAAATTTAAAGCAAACATATTACAATAATGGGACGGATGTACAAATTGCTCCATGGGTCGATATATAATACGGGAGTCTGAGCCGCATGCGCCAGTCTCCCACTTGTGGATTGCGCCGGTGCTCAGTGCAAACCACCCACCAACAACCAGGCGCTCAAACGTGTCAGATAAGTGTCAGAGAACCTCCGCTGCATTCCTCTTGGCAGAGATTCCCACGTGGGAGTATTGGGATGAATTTAAAAAAAAAAAATGCTCAATCGGAGTTTCGAATAATAATATTTTATTTCAACTTTCCAACATTTTTGCATGTGGGAATATTTATACATATCCCTCTATGCTCTTTCAACATAGCAATTCTTAGCACAGGAGTCTTATTTTTACTGTTGATGTACAAAGTAGGGATACACAGTCTTGGAGCTGCTGCCTCTGTTTCAGTGAAACTGGATTGTGTTTTGTTTTTTTCGTGTGTGGCTCTCTGTGCTCCTTCTAGCTTCCCACAGCACTGACCCACCGTATATATCTCCGGCTAGCCAGCTTCCCGAGTGTGTCATTTCTTTCAATTTACTCTCTTGTGGATATCCCCCCCGCGCCTCTTACATATAACTCAGGGCTGGCTCGCATATCAAACTCTGGCAACCTGTCGTTTTTATTGCATTTCGCTGATGGAACCTTGAGTAAGAACCACCAGCCATGGTAAGACATAACAAGTCGGCTGAGCGCTTTGCCAGTTGAAGAGGCTGGGGAACAGCAGGAAAACAGGTGGCTCAAGGACCTGTCATCTTACACTAATTATCCCAGAGTCTCAACGGATTTTCGATTCTCCGGCTCCACTTATCTCATAGACCCCCTTTTCATTGCTGGTCGGATCACAGCACAGTCCGACGTTCTTCAAGACAACCACGGACAGATGTTTCTCATTGGCTTACCTGCACTAGCTCGTAGCTTTTATGATTAATATAGATATTTTTTTTTCTTCCTTTTCTATAATGCAAGCAACAGTGGCAGAACTTAATGCAAAGGAAAACAGGGAGTGTGGGAAGGGTAAAAAAAAAAAAAAGCCGGAGGAGGGCTGGCATTTTGGAAAGATGAATAAGAGGTTGTTGTTGAACTGCAGACTACCTGAGAACTCCATAGATTTTCCTATAGTTAGAAAAAAAAGTACACATTTATTTGTTCCCCCCTATCCCCCCCCCGCCCCCCCCCCCCCAATGAATGATTAAGAATGGAGTTTACAGTCAGTACCATGACTTTGATTTCAGAAAGCAAATTGAAGCAAATTGCAGGGACTGGCATAGCCTCAGTAACCTGCGTTTGGCTTCTTGGATATAGAAAGTGGTTTTAGAAGCAGGTGCAAGGAGAAACCAGGCCGCAGGAAGGATAGTGTAGGTTATCAGGTGTACAAGCAGCAGATAGCAGCCGGACAGGCAGGATACAAGTTAAGACCCAAATAGAAACAATAGTATGATCTCACAATGGGCATGTAAGCCTGGGAAGCCACCAATGTACAAAGGCAGGTCAACTGCCACTCAAAGGAAGCAGACAAGGATTACGAGTGATTTCCAAATGTTGATAGTAGGGTAACCCTAGTTCCTCAAAGAACCCTGGTGGAAGCACAGTCAAAGACACATTGTTATCACCCTCCAGATTCAGAGATTAAACCTTAGGCATGATGTGCATCATACTACACTATCTATACTGTAAGAAAAGCTTCAGATATATTGATGATATAACGAGGTACAACATTTGGTGGGGTGAGGGGGTGTTAAGTGACTGTCATTTTGTACTATTTCCCAGAGCCCTACCTTTATACTTAAACTTCCCTGCAGGTTTCTAAAGCTCACTTTCATAACTATGTTAATTGAACTGGCTTTTACCGATGACAATGTGAACGCCGTTTCTTATCAATGTTCTAATTGCCATTAGCAGATTAACCCAATTTTTAAACCAACTACAATAACATTCTTCCATATTTTTTTTTTTTATATATTCCTGTAAAGTTGCTGTAGGTTCTCCGTACTAGACTTGGTTATCCAGCGAGACTCAGAGAGAGAGAGAGAGAGAGAATAATGAGATAGCTTTATTTAACTGCTCGTGGGTCTGTGACCGCAGGAGGCTCTCCTGGGATCTGAAGGGTTACAGCAATGACCTGTTTACCAGCTCTGTTGAGTGCAGATGGAGGCATTGGGCCTTTTATTATTCATGTGTCTACCTACTCACTCAGCGGGGAGTGCTGTACTTAATCATGTGATATCTGTAGCCTTTCAGCTGTAGAAGAGGCAGGCCCCATGTCCCTGAAATGTTTATTTGGCCAAAGAGTCCTAGAGGTCTGCATGCATTGTATATTTGGTCTTTTCTCAACTGCATTATCCTGGATGTGTCAAATGTTGTATTCATGGCTACATACACTGCTCTGCTAGTCTAAAGGTGGAAATGTATCGTAGGAAGTCAAAGGAGCGTTAAATATGCTTCAAATATGGAAGGATATTTATTACATGATATTTTAACGCATTTTAGACATATTTCTTCTTTGAAACAGTTTTCAATGTTTCTGTGGAGTCTCCTGCTTATGACATCACCTGTGGCCAAATAGGCTCCTCGGGGGAAATAGATAAATGTGGCTTCACTCAGAATCCAAACCGCACCTTACAGTGGTGCAACCTCAGTGTGCGCCAGGGTATAATGTCTTAGTCCCCGAAAAAAGTTGGGAGTTCGCACTCTAGGAGCCAGTCCTGAATTTTGTGTTATAAAAAAAAGCGCATAAAATTGCGCTGAAAATCTTTGCCAAACCGTGAGTGCAATATCTGCCGGAAATAGCTCCAGAATTTATAAAGCAGGTACAATGCTGATTATAAAAATAATAACACAAATGTCCCCTCTTTTGACCTTTTCTGACACCTCTGACTTTACCTTTATTATAAATCCCCCCCCCCCTTTGTATTCCTAGTTAATGGGGAGAGGCTTGTGACTTACACAGTCAGCTATCTAGGCCTCTGCCTTCCGTCTGTCTTGAGCAGTGATGCTCTTAAGATGCCAGTCAGTTAGCTCCATCCTCTGCATGCTGCCGAGGTGCTGACGCCTGTAATTCTGTAGCAGGACCACTCGCTCGGTGTTTTAACTACACAGCAGATAAATCAATAGGGCAAAAGGGGAGAGGGAGAGTTTGTAGGAAAGCACACGGCATTCTGCACTGAAGTGATAGTTACACATCCTGACTGCATTGTATGGAAAAAGAAAATTAAAGAGAAAAAAAAAAAAAAGATCGGAGTGCGGGTGCTGTGATGAGTTGGGATGAACAGGCAAGTTTAGGCTTTGTATATATTTCCCATTTTTTAAACTTGTCTGTTGAACTTACAGTGGTGCAGGAATCTTCCAAAAATGTTACCTCTTCGGGTTTCCACCATTACTGGTTTGACACCTTCATAGAATAGAGAGTGGTTTCTCATATCCTATTTTTATCTCCCTGTATCCTGGAAACATCAGTTCCTCGAGCAGTGCAAGCTGGGGCAGGATGTCAGTACAAGTCTTGCAATGCCTGCACTTCCCAGAAGTCTGAGTTCCTGGGGGGAAGGGGGGGTCTGGGTCACATTATTTTCCTGCACTCTGAATCTAGCAGATGTTCAGAAGATGATAGGGTCGCCTTATATTCAGGACTATTTTTTTTTTTTTTTTTTACAATATAAGGATTATTTAAAAGGTCGCGGTAGAGTTAACTTAGCCTTTCGTCCTTCCTAGCCAGTTAAAATGAGTACCATTAAAATTGGGTAATAGAAACATCCCCGGATGTCGGGAAAAAATTAATCACCAAGAAGTGGGTCAGAAACCAAAGAAAAGCTGAATGCACCTTTCCCGGCTAATATTATCAGTTCCTTTGAATGCCCCCCCAAAATATGCCATACTAGCCCGGGTCAATTCCCTGAGCTGAAAGACTTGCAGGAGAACATCATGGGCATGAGCAGTAGTGTATTTTCCACAAGGCAAACAAGGCACTCGCCTGGGGCGGCACTTTGCCAGAGGGCGGCACTTTGCTACAGGGTGTTAAAGCACATTTCTAGTGCTTCAAACATTTTCACTCCTCCACCGTTCAGCAAGCTTTAGCTCCTTCCAATTAATCGGGGTGATGGGGGCATGTAATGGACATGGCAGGGGTATGTTATGAGGGTGATGGTGGCATGTAATGGGGGTGGTGGGGCATTTCGTGTGTATGCAGTGTGGATGATGGAGGCATGTTATGGGGTGATTGGGCATGTAATGTGTGTGCAGCGTGGGTGATGGGGTATGTCGTAGGTGTGCCACATGGGTAGGAGGGCCCCAAATTTTGTCTGCCTAGGGCAGCACAAAACCAAGATACACCACTGGGCATGAGGCGTTTCAACTACTTTTTGACAAGAAACCATAGTTTTTGTGATGCATTGACCACTACAGCAGTCTATCCAGTCTTCCATTCTTGGCCACATTTTTAAAAGCTACAGAGAACCATGCTACCAACTGGCTAAATAAAAGAAAGAGGAGGAGGACATTGTTTTTCCAGCTGTCCATAGCAGCTCTGAATGCCACTGAGCTGCACAAAGGCTCCTTTGTGCAGGAAGAGATATTTTTTTTTAACGCAGATCCAAACGAATGCCTATTTGTCAATCATAAAACTTTCTCTAACCTCAGAGGACCTTTCTCCTACACGGCACGCTCGGAGGATATGGGTGCCAGTGGGAACCATGCCAGAATCACATCTCCTGCGTCTATAGCAGTAGAGCTTGATGACCTCCCTCCCACCCACGCAATTTTGGTTGACCTCAAGATCCATCACTCCACTTGATCCATCACTGCGTATATATATTTTCAATCATAAATTTTTATGCTTGATTCAAAAAATGCAGGAATATAGCTCAAAAGAAAGTGTGGTTGAAGGTCCTCTGCAGTCAAACATTTTTTACTAATGTTTAATTGAATTATTGCATCAAGTGAGGAAATTTTCAATGGAAATTCTTTACAAATAAAAATAGCTTATTTGGGATTTATTTAGCAAATTGGTAAGTCTTGGGTGCAAAATTGACAAGTCTGGGAATACATGGGTAATTCTAAAAAGGGCATATTGGCAAGTGTGGGGGCAGACTGGAAAGTGTGAGGGAGCAGATTGGTTGCATGTTTTTTAATGGACTCCTGTATGTGACATATTTAATGGGCCCCTGCATGTGGCATATATAATGAGCCCCTCAAATGGGTTTGCTGGTGTGTGTCTGAGTAAGTGGCAGGATGGGAGTGGAAGAGAGGCAGTTGTGCACGTACGTGTGTCTGAGTGGCCATGTTGGGAATGAGCATTTGCAAAGGGGAGTGGTTAATAATATAGCCACGACCCTCCTGGGCACCAAAAATAAATTGTTGCTCTGGACCATTGCGCAGTTTCTCCGACATTTTTCCTCCCAGGCCATGCTCCTCAGAGGTCTAACATAGCCAGTGGGGTATAATGGAAAGTATGTGAACACACGTTGGAAATGTTCTTCAGGTCAGATAATCGAATCTAAGTTTCTAATTTAGGTTTCCAATTTACAATAATTCAAGATTTAGTATTTAAGCCTCTACTTTTTTTATTTTAGAAAAAATAAACTTCTCAGTTTTAGGGCCAGTTCTATCATAAAAAGATAAATACAATAAAAAGCCTGATTTTAACAAAGCTAACCCTTAGGGACAGGCAAGAGTGTCCGTAGAAGCCCACCAGTGTCCGTGGCAAGGTTTGTGACGGTCACAAACCCCAGTAAAATGTCCACCATGTGCAGGGTTGGGGCCTACCCCTAGGAACACTGATTTGTTGGAAAGAATAGCTCAGGCATTAGAATAGAGCATAAAACAAGGTCATATTTCTGTAGTGCTGATCTCTGCAAAAAAAAAATCTAATCAATTACCCCTGGTTACATAATAGAGAACAACAGCAAAGCGTTAACCAAATGGATAAAACGGGCCAGGGGACAGAGAGGAGGGATACCCTTGCCTGTCTGGTATTTTATACTATTTATCTTTTGTCCTTCATATTCAAAAAAAAAAATCCTGGACTCTGATTCACCTCAATCAAAGAATGCAAAATCTTCGTATTATCTTTGCCAAATCTGCTAAGGTTCAATGTCATCCCTTTTCAGGTTCAATGGTTAAAAGCATCCGAAAAAGAGATATGTGACAGTGATTGTGCTGGCAGTCTATGCGTTTGGACACGTAATGAATAATTTGTATGCTAGCGTGGGCAAGTATATCCGCTCGCTTGCAGGGTAGCACGCACTGGATGATAGTCTGTGACACACACACACACACACGTGTTATGGGCTCTGCTGGTCTTCCAGTGCTTTAGATGCATCTTCATGTCTCTAGGGGTAGAAGAAGGCAGCCATCCAGAAAATGAGAACTACAGAAACAGCCCCAAGCTAGGTGTTTTCTTCCGAGTTTCCTTGTACACACACTGTGTGGTGTCTGTACTCTCAGTGTACACAATATGCATGCACAGCTGTGTATTTATAGATAATGAAATCACCTATATATATACAACTCAAAAACCCATCCTGTAAGGGGAATTTTTAAAAAGTTTTCTCCTCTCTTTAACTTTCGAGATTCTTCCTCTTATCCTTGCTGGTTTTCTTTCTGTCTTTTTCTATGGTTTATTTAGGATTCATTTGCACATTGCCCCCCCCCCCCCCCCCCCACACACACCCTAACTAACTCTTTCCTCCCTATCCCACTGAGTTCCATTGTCCACTGTTCAATTAACGCTAGGGAGGGTCAGGCCAGACCTTGGAATTCTTTTGGGAGCAACAGTCCAGGGTCAGAGTTGAGCATCGTGACATCATCATGCTTAGGAGCATTACCCATTATCCAAAAAACAGGGTTCAAAGAGGTTTGGCAAGCTAACAAGACCGTTATTGAAAGGAGAGAAATTAGGATTCATGCAAACAAGGAGTCAAGGAGGCAATACGTTAACTGTTTTACGTAAATAGGAATTAATGAAAGTTCTAACATTCTATTAAGACCAACATGCTTACCCCCCCCCCCCCCCCCCCCAAAAGAAAAATACAACTTATAACAATGTCTATATTCTTGGTCTCCAAATCCACCTTCTCTAATGGTCAGCAAATGTGCATATCCAATTGGACTCAAAGGGAGAATTGACATTTTGTCAATCAATAGATAGCCATAGATCAATGACCAGTGATACAAAGAAAGGGTCTACAAGAATCCAAATCAGCATAACTGCTGGAGGGTAAAGTCTTTAGAAGATCTAAATATTTATAGCCTCTTCTTTTCCCCCTCATCATATTGATGTTTTATTAATTTAGAATAACTCACTGATTGAATATTATTACCCTCCCTTTCAAAAAAGAGAACCAAACAATCATTGCCTGCGAGAGATTGTAATTTTTCACGTACATTTTTCCCCGGCGTTTTAAAAGGTGCGGACAGTATACGGAGGAGATAAAAACTGGAACCCGTCTACGACCAGCTGGAAAACAGTCATTGTAAGATTAAAACTTAAAGATAAGATCACGGCACTAAAAAACAAAACAAAAAAAAACATCTAAACAAGATTAAACTTGCTGATTCCACCAACATTTACCTTGTTTTTCTCTCTGACAGATGTGTTTGTGTTTCTCTAGAATAAGCCAATTTATTTTGAATAAACTGACTCGCTACCCTTATTTCGTGCTTTCTTAAGTTCCAGAAAAAAAATATCAAGTTCTTCGTGAAAATGCTCAAACAATCCAGAATCAGTGCTGCTTTGCAAACTGTGCTATGTACAGGGCGAGGGGTCCTTGTTGCCTAGAATAGGAGATGCAACCTAAATATTATTTACAGCAATGGTGAATTTTGGCCTAGGGCTAAGGCGGCATTTCGCAGGGGGCGGCATAAAATGGCTCACCTGTGCACCACACAGAATGAATGATTGCAGTGAGGGGGGAAATCTGTGTCAGCTAAAAAAGGCACAGACTTGATGCTGTACCCCTCACCCTTGACAGCTTGTTTAAAGTCCAGAACACCTGGTGCTCATATTCAAGGATGCACAGAAATACTTTTTGGGCACAAAGATGGAACAGAGATGTTGAAAAAGATAGCACAAAAATGCTGTTGGGGTCCAATATTGGCAGTGACAAGTTGAATATGAACAGGAGTGCTGTAGGATACAAAGATGGCACAGGAATGCTGTTTGGGTACAAAGATGGGAGTGAAAAAACTGTTTGGGCATAACAATAGCACAGTAATTTTGTTTGGACACATAGATTGCAGTGACAAATTGTTTTGGTGTAAATATGGTATAGACATGCTGTTTGGGCACAAATATGGCAGCAATAAGCTGGGCATAAACATGGCACAGACAAGTTGTTTGGGTGAAAAGATGGCACAGACAAGCTGTTTTGGCACACAGATGGTAGTGACAAGTTTCTTTGGGTGGAAAAGATGGCATAAACAAGCTGTTTATGCCAAGAATGGCACTGACAAGCTACTTGGGGACAAACATGGCACAGAAGAGCTGTTTGTGGACAAAGATGGCACTGGTAAATTGTTTGAAAATTAGTCGTGGGGGGTTTGGTAAGGCCTAGGGCAGTAGAAAAACTTAATACACCACTGATTTACAAGGATAGGGTAGAACACAAAATCGTTTATGCTATTGCTGAACTGCCAGCAAATGCATAGATCAATCATTCTGGTTATGATATCACCATATGTACACAACAGTCACCATTGTGGGATCTCATCTATTCACTAAACAGTGAACAAGGGTGACTGCTGAGGGAGAAAAATATTTTTTATTTGTGGCCTAATTTTTGTTTTCTAATGGGTGACCATTCACCAAAACAATTTTTTTTAAAAAAACATTTTTTTTTATAGTGAATAAATATCAGAATTGCAAGCAAATGCAAAAAAAAACATTTCTATGCTGTGTCCTGTTTATGACATCACCATGTGGCTTGGTTTGGAAGTAAACATCATTCAATGTGTACTATGCAGCCAGTTAGTGATGTTATAAAAGGATAAAACTAGTATGTACTATCAAAAGTACCTGCCAGATTATCTGCATATTAGGGACAACTCATGTGTCACTTGGGCATCTATTCAGAAGTGAAAAATAATGGTTAATTGACCATTAATCTATGCATTTCCTTCCTGTTCCATCATACCTTAATATTCTATACATTCCTAGTGCCAGCCAGGTTCAGGGGATGGGGTATCCCTTTAACTCTGGTTTCAGTTGACCACAGTTCACCCCATATGTTACAGGTGATGTGTTAAGACATATTTAAAGCAACATTTGGAATTTTGCAGACGCAGTCGTCCATTTGGTTATATCATGTCTACAATCTGCTAAATAACTCGTGATGTGCCCTGTATGAGAGCAAAGCCTTGGAAGGGTTAAACCGGGAGCCAGTCTGGGAAAAGTCTTACAGACAAATTAACAATCCTGTTTGCAATGGGAGCATAGATGGAAATACTAATAAGTTAGCACAGTAAAGGCAGCTCCAGACCAAACAGCTGTGCTGACAGAGAGATAGAGCACTCTGTGCCTGGCAGATTGCAAGGGGGTACAGTTTGGGAATTAGCAAAAGAAAAATGAACATTTCGGGACCAGGAGAGGAGGTGTGACATAGCAAGAGGTTACAGCTAGAAAGGGTAAAATAGGGTAGCCGTGGACTACCACTCCCGTAATGCTCAGCCAGACTGTTAAATAGTCGCTAAAAACGTGGAATAGGAGATGAGGGGGAGACATGTAGCAAATAGACTATACTGCAGACAGAGCACGGGAGATGTTATAGAAAGAGTAGGCTGGACACTGCAAGTCTTATGATGCTCAGCCAGCCAGGCTCTGCACTGTGCCTCCATGAATGCGTGAGAAGCAGAGGGTGATGGGGGAATAGGCGAGGAAGGTGGGAATTGGGAGGGTTTGATTTTAGCCGACGTGTCCTGAGGGTATAAGGATTGGCTTGAGATAGACAGGCGGAGATTAGTATTTGGCAGTATGAAGGGCTGTATGTCTCAGACAGGAGTTGGGCCGGGGGCAGTGACTGAGGGGGGCTGCACAGCATGGAGCAGTGGGCATGTGCGGGGAATACCGATGAGGAGAGGCTTTGTCCTCTGGGGAGGGGGGGGGGAAGCTGCGGCAAACTCTCCAAATCTTCTACAGGAGCAGTGAGGCTGGTCACAAACTGCCTATTACTGGGTTATTATTATGTTATAATATGAGAGATAGAGTCATAACAACATCCCCCTACTGTAACAATAACCTGTATATAATAACTCCCCATACTGTAACAATAACCTGTATATAATTACCCCCCATACTGCACCAATAACCTATATCTAATTATCCCCATACTGTAACAATAACCTATATATAATTATCCCCATACTGCACTAATAACCTTAATATAATTATCCCCCATACTGCACCTATAACCTGTATCTAATCACCCCACATACTGCACCAATAACCTATATATAATTATCCCCCATACTGCACCTATAACCTGTATCTAATAACTCTCATACTGCACCAATGACCTGTATATAATTACCCCACATACTGCACCAATAACCCATGTGGGATAATTATATATAGGTTATTGGCGAAGTATGGGGGTAATTATACATAGGTTATTGGTGCTGTATGGGGGTATTTATATATAGGTTATTGGTGCAGTATGTGGGGTAATTATATATACTGCACCAATAACCTATACATAATTACCACATATACTGCACCAATAACCTATATATAATTACACCACATACTGCACCAATAACCTATATATAATTATACTACATACTGCACCAATAACCTATATATAATTACCACACATACTGCACCAATAACCTATATATAATTACACCACATACTGCACCAATAACCTATATATAATTGCCCCACATACTGCACCTATAACCTATATATAATTACCCCACATACTGCACCAATAACCTATATATAATTACCCCACATACTGCACCAATAACCTATATATAATTACCACACATACTGCACCAATAACCTATATATATTATCCCCCATACTGCACCAATAACCTATATATAATTACACCACATACTGCACCAATAACCTATATATAATTATCCCACATACTGCACCAATAACCTATATATAATTGCCCCACATACTGCACCTATAACCTATATATAATTACCCCACATACTGCACCAATAACCTATATATAATTACCCCACATACTGCACCAATAACCTATATATAATTACCCCACATACTGCACCAATAACCCATGTGGGATAATTATATATAGGTTATTGGTGAAGTATGGGGGTAATTATACATAGGTTATTGGTGCTGTATGGGGGTATTTATATATAGGTTATTGGTGCAGTATGTGGGGTAATTATATATACTGCACCAATAACCTATATATAATTACCACACATACTGCACCAATAACCTATATATAATTATCCCACATACTGCACCAATAACCTATATATAATTGCCACATACTGCACCTATAACCTATATATAATTACCCCACATACTGCACCAATAACCTATATATAATTATCCCACATACTGCACCAATAACTTATATATAATTACCACACATACTGCACCAATAACCTATATATAATTATCCCCCATACTGCACCAATAACCTATATATAATTACACCACATACTGCACCAATAACCTATATATAACTACCCCACATACTGCACCAATAACCTATATATAATAACCCCACATACTGCAACAATAACCTATATGTATATTTCCCCACACTGCACCAATAACCTGTATCTAATTAGCCCCATACTACACCAAGAGCCTATATATAATTAGCCCCCATACTGCACCAATAACCTATATATAATTATCCTCCATACTGCACCAATAACATATATATAATAATCCCACATACTGCAACAGTAACCTATATATAATAACCCACATACTGCACCAATAACCTGTATATAATTGCCCCACATACTACACCAAGAAGCTGTATCTAATTACCCCACATACTGCCCAAGAACCTGTATCTAATTACCCCCATACTGCACCAAGAACTTGTATCTAGTTACCCCACACACTGCACCAAGAAACTGTATCTAATGACCCCACATGCTGCACCAAGAACCTATATATAATTATCCCCCATATTGCACCAATAACCTGTGTCTAATTAGCCCATATACTGCACCAATAACCTATATATAATTACCCCATACTGCACCAATAACCTATATATAATTACCCCACATACTGCACCAAGAACCTATATTTAGTTACCCCTATATTGCACCAAGAACCTATACCTAATTACCTCACATACTGCACCAAGAACCTGTCCATAGTATACCAAAAACCTGTATCTAATTACCCCCATAATGCTCCAATTATATATATTATTGCCTGCCTGTGTTTCCTCATTAACACTATTTTTAATAAACATGTTATACCCCCATAGTGCTCCAGTTATATATACAGCAAAATTACTGCATAATACTCTAGCTATGCACAGATAATTACATCTGCCCTAGTTCTACACTCTAATTACCCCCATACAGCTCCGAGTACATAATCTAATTAACCCCCATACTGATCCTAGTGTGAAACTAATTACCCCACCTGCCCTAGTTATGTACGTATAAATACACCTGGCCCAGTTAATTACATTTAATTACCCCACACCTTGCCATGTAAATTTGTTTAATTACCCTCTCCTTTTACATTCCTTTAGCTGACCCCCATTCTCACCCATGTGGGAAGAATGTGATAAGTTGAGGTGTCCAGGGAGGGCACCTAGTCCGTAATATTCTACATGCGACCTCTCACTCTAAGCACAGCTTTCTATAGGCGAAGTAGATTCTATAGGCGAATCTTACATGGATAGGACAAGGCATGGTAGTGTGAATCAGGAGATGGTTAAATCCCCTATTCTTTTACACATTAATACTTTACTTCACATTGCCCTTGTAATATTAAATATGCATTATAACATGTATCACTCGAACCCTACCAGCTGTTTAATGCTATTGTCATGTTAGTTTCTTGTTTTATTCTTCTTTTTTTTTTCTTTCTAAGGCTTAATGCCTCCATATCTCTACAGTCAAGGACCTATAATGTCCATTTTCTGGGCCCTTAAGATAATATAATTCTCAGATTATCATTTCCATTTGTTTATTAGAAATTTTTCGATTTAACAAAAAAAATATAATATTCACAGTAGAAAGGTAAATTGCACCAAAACAATTAAAAACATGTTTTAAATCAATATTTCAGGTGGATTTTTATCACAGCCTTTTCATTCTTTCCCACGGGGCCATTTTGTTTTTCTTTCTAGTAAATATTGAATCAAGAGATTATGATTTTATAAATGAACAGAGCTTTTTTAGAAGAAGTTTATCGGTGAAATGAATTGACATGACTTCTACATAGAATCATTAAATGTACACTAATAAAATTAAAGAGACCTCCTTTGGGATTGCTAAAAATGGTCAAGAATGTTACAAAATGAGTGTCGACATTCAAAATGGTGGAATTCTGAGTTCTTGTCAACTTCAGATTGACTCCCAAATCATCAAGATTCGTTTGAATCATACAAAATATTAATAACATTTTTGGTTGCCTCTTTTTTCTTTTCTTTTCTGCTTTTTTTTTTTTTTAGGGGGGGGGGATAAGGATATAACACAAATTGCAACAACTTTTAATTTGGTTCTTGTCACTGTACTTGGTTGTAGAGATCATGACGCACTTCTCTGTAAATCACAGGTATTTCGAACATTTGCAAACATGCATGCCAAGCTCTGGTGAGCAAAACTTGCCATTTGTCAAATACCTAGTACTTTACAGGAAAATTATTTGTTTTTAAATAGATTTCTTTTAAAAAAAATCTGCAAATATGGCAGGCGGTGTCAAAAGAATTGAGCAGGGCTCTGGGAATTTTTATATATATGGATATTTTCACACTGTGTAACAGCATAATTGTACTATGACATTTGTAACAAAACTAGTTTTCGTTCATTGTATAAATACGCCTTCTAACTCCTTATTATAGAGTCAAAGGGGCATGATAAAATGCCGGTCTGGGCTTTTAGGGGCCTTTGACAACAAATGTAAGGGTCCTTTCATTAAAGCAATAGATATAATTATACACACATTTCCTAACACTGTGCACACTGTCACACTAATATATATATATATATATATATATATATATATATATATATATATATATATATGTATATATATATATATATATATATATATATATATATATATATATATATATATATATATCAGTATACACAGAGATGGATAACAACAGGAATTTTATCATGGCTGACTTCAACACAATGGTGGCACAATGGGGCCACAGTTATTGGGTCAGTCATGAGGGTACCACTTTGTAACCACTTGTACAAAGACCCCAGCATTTCACATAGTCATACCTTGATCAGTCATTGGCTCAGTCATGAGGATAGTAGTGGGTTACACCCACTTGTACAAAGACCCCACAGATTCACATGGTCACATCTTGAACAGTCATTGGCTCAGTGACCCACTCCAAAAGCCTCATCCATATTGGCGACCCACCTTAGATGTGGATAGGCCAACTGTGTAGGGAATATAAAAACACAAAAGAGACATTTTGACTGTGATCAGACTTTATCTTGTTGCAGTTACAAAACAAAGTGGTTTTAATGGTGTTAGGGGTTGATAAAGTGGGGGGGGGGGGTAAATTGAGGGAGAAATTAAAAGGTGGGTGATGGAGTGTATGAGGATGACGGGGTGGTTTGAAGAAGTTAGGCGTGAGAAAAGAGGGTGAATTAATGAGGAGGTGATGAAATTAAAAGGGTTTTCAAGATGAGCATTAATGATGGGGGGGAGGGTGTTGAGACAAAGGGGTCCAAATAGCGAAATGAGTTGGGGGTCAGACATCAATCTTAAAGAATTTGAGCTATTCCATATATATTTCAGAACAGCAGCAGGCCCCCCCCTGTAGCAGCATAGGTAGAGTAGGTAGAGAGGCGTCTAAATGAAAAATAGAGGTGGGAAATGCTATCCCAAAGGGCAAATATTTACCATTGTGCCGACCAATGGGCCAGTTGGTTCTCATTATATTAGGTGACCATCATTTAGAAGGGAAATTAAAAATGTAATGGACTTTATCAACTGTATAGACTCAACAGCCATATCGCTTAGGTGGGTACATTGCGAAACCCCCTTCCCTCCAACACAGGTCCAACACCCGACTTTTCCAACCAGTCACAGCGCATTTAACATGTGCAGACCCTATATTTTGGTTTTCTATTTTGCTCCTTGTTCTAATAAGAAAAATAGTTCCTTCATTCCCTTCTACTGGGGCTTCATTTCCCATGTAATCTCAGTCTAGTGATTTGATGCTGCCCCTGAGATAAATACGATATGATATATATCCTATATAATATGTGATATTATATCCTACACAGGATATAAACAGATTTTAAACTCACACCTGTGCATTACCATGCTAACCTGCCTCCTCCCCCCCTTCCCCCCACACCTTTATCTCTTGCCCCGACGTGCTTCCAATCCCCACTCTAATTGGCAATTCCTAGATTTCATTCTTGACGTATGCCATACTGTGCTGGGCACGGCAATGAGAGGCCTTAAACACGGCCTTGCGTTTGTCCTACCCACACAAACCCATCTTTATGAAGCACAAGTGGTACTTGTGCGTCACGTGAGAAAGGGTTGCCATAGAGACCGGGCCTAGCCTGTTTACATGGGCGAAAAAAAAGAGAGAGAGAGAGCGAACAAGGCCTGCGTAGATTCAACTTTTACACGTCTTCCAGCGAGCGGCTCGTGCGAACCTTCGTTTAGCAGAAGCCTGTGTAATCAGTATTGTTAGGAATTGCTGGAGACTGTCACAAAACATTTTACAGTTGAAACCAAAGCTGCGAGAGACACTTACAGTAAAAGTGCGATAAACTAGCAGAGAAATTTACACTACAAGGAAACAATGTTTATTTTTTGCTCTTATTGCTGTCATTGTGTAGAATTTATTTCCTTGTTCTTCTATTGGAAAAAAAAAAAAACAACGATCTAGATTTTAGCAAAAAATAATTTCTTTACAGCACAACTGTGCAAATACATTAACCTCTTCAAGTCAAAGACATGACGCCAAACGAATGGGCTTTGTCATGGGTGGCATACGACGGCTGGGATTGGTCGTCACAGCGACGATACGCCCTGGAAGTACTCCTTGAGTCTTCATCAGGGTGCTTCTGGGAAGTTTTCATTGAAAGACTGCATTAAATGTTTATAAAGAAAGAATATAGATAAAGCACCGTATTGAGTCCTCTCTTGCTCCGTATAGCTCTATAAGACATGTTGTTCAAAATCCCCCATTTTTGGGAAATGGGGGACAGATGAGTCAAAAGATGTAGAGAATATAGCTTACAGTCTAGAACAGTGATGGATAACCATGGCACCACAGATGTTTTATTGTGTTTGGCACTGAGGATGATGGGACATTTAGTTTTCAGATGTATGAAATGCCAAGGTTAGCCGCCACTGGTCCAGAGGGAACATGGGTGAGAGGTGAAATATCAGTTATTAAAATACTTCAGCTCACAAGTGAAGCAGGCACAGATTAAACTGTGCACACACAAGGTGGAGCGTGCAGTCCTGACGGAGTGGAGGTTGGGGAGAGCAACTGAAAAGTAAAATGCGTTGGCAGATAGTCCATCCAGTCTGCCCATCAATCAAAAGTTATGGGGAAAGACCTGCTCACAGCCTCAGAATCTGTAGGTAGGGGGTTAAAACGGCAAATTACAAAATATATTTAAGCCTTTTGACCCTACATGCCATCCCAGCCAATCAGATTGGAACATTAAAAGAGACAGACATTCCAAACAGCCAATAGCTGTTGAAACGCAGCCTAGACACTTAATAATTCAACTCTTCATAAAAGAATCATATTCAATAAGTGATTTTTCGCACTCCTTACATATTCAGTGAGTATCCTGGTCAGAGGAGGTTAACATCAAGTCATCAGCTCTATGCCAGCATTTTAAACGATGTTAACACCCAGCAGTGAATTGATTCGAATAAAGGACGATACTGATACCTTTTCATTGTGAAATGTATCCACACGGTATAGGGCTGGCTATAAGGTTATCCATTATAGATCTCCCAGGTATCAAGACATCTCAAAATCTCAGATTAATAAACTCACAACTGCTCAGATATATATATTTTTTCCTAATGGAGATATATTAAATTATTTTTTTTATAGTTCTTTTTCCAAACATGCAAATAAAAAAAATCTTCTGAAAACTTGTCTTTGCTTTTAAATTAATCAAATAATTGAAATATTTTTTTCCTTCTGTGCTTGAGGGTAATTAGTTCTGTAGGAACCAGAGGTGAGGCCAGATTCTGAGGATGAGGTCATACACGCTTGTCAAAATGAGTAGTGTTTGAGTGAAATGGTTCTATACGACCTGCAGAAGGAGGGAGGTGGAATCTGTTCAATCTCCAGGGTTGCAGGTTCAGTTCCTGACAGGGTTGACTGAGTCCATCATGCTTCTGAGTGCAATTATATTGGTTAAGCATAACATCCCCGCAATGTACTTGCAAATGAGAGCATATCTTAAGGTACCATTCTCGGTTAAATATTTTATTATTTGACCATAGAAGAAGCCAAGAAGGAGAAAATTGATTCATTTTGTCCAGACTCCATCTGAGGCAGAGGGGGTTATTCACTAAAAGGTGAGATGAGGTGAGATGAACATTTCAGCTATACATTGTGCGGGGACAAACCTGGTGAGTTGGCTCAGCAGGGGGAACTCACCAGGTTTGACCCATCACAATGTATAGCTGAATTGGTGAGATGGAATGTTCATTATGATTACCAGATGGTCATTTTCCGATCCTCTGGGATTAGAGGGGAACTCTGTACAGGACTGTTCGCAGAGCATCCCACTGGCGGAGGTAATGGTTACAGATCTCCTACTCGCTCCACTACTGGACCACAAGATATAGATGGTCTTTGCCGGGGCTTTTTATGTCACCTTTATTTCCAGTATCAATATGTGATAAATACCGTATTTGCTCGAATATAAGACAAGGTTTTTTTCAGAGCAATTATATTTGATGTTCGTATTATAATCAGACCTCAAATCGAGGTCTGACTATAAGACTGGGATCCAGGTCCCCCGCAGAGCTGCAGGGGACCTGGATCCACTTCACAAGCAGCTGATGGATGTCTGCACAATGCTCGCAGACATCCTCTGCTGCTGCCCGGCATGTCTGTCGGGACTTCTATGATGGAAGCTGGGTCATGTGACCTTCCGGCTTCTGTCATAGAAGTCCCGGCGGAAGTGCCAGGCAGCAGAGGAAGATGTCTGTGCTTATTGTGCCAGCCACATGTTGCCCCCACTACTTACCAGGGAGATTGGGGCAGAAACTTCTATGACGGAAACTGGAAGGTCACATGACCTCCCAGCTTCCATCATAATATATGGACGTATCGGGCAGCATGAAGGATGTCTGCATGTATGTGCAGACATCCACCGGCTGCCCCTACTAGCTACCAGGGAGATTGACTACATTTTGGGGAGGAAGGAGGCAGAGATAGCATTGTGGAAGGGAGCTGTGAGCCAGCAATGGGGAAGGGAGCCAGCATTGGGGGAGGGATGGGGGAGGAGAGCCAGCATTGGGGAGGGAGGGTGGAGAGGCAGCATTGGGCAAGTCTGGGGGAGGGAGGGGGGAGACCCAGCATTGGGCAAGTCTGGCGGAGGGAGGGGAGAGAGCCAGCATTGGGCAAGTCTTGGGGAGGGAGGGGGAGAGGGAGCATTGGTCAAGTCTGGGGCATAGGGGCATCATTGGCTAAGTCTGGTGGGCAAATGGTTGTGGGGACAGATGGGCAAATAAAAGAAAAAAAAAACAAGAAGTGCATTTTTATATCATAATTTTTATTAAAAATGATAAAGCAATTTACATGTGAATATATACAAGTTAAACTTTTTTTCCTATAGTGTAGTCTTATATTCAGGCTTTTAGTTATTTTCCTAAAGGAATATCCAAAGTTTGGGGGGGGGGGGTCGTCTTATTTTCAAGCAAATACGGTAATACTAGCTGGTGTAATTTTCACAATCAAATAAGAATTATTTTTCACAAAATTTCACAAAACTCTTTAGCATGGGCAAATATACCCCCCTAGAGTTTTGATATAGAGGCCGTGTTTACAAAGATATTTAGTTCATGATTGTGTACAATAATATACTTATGTTAAACAGAGTATGGCCGCTCCCTTTAGACTTATTTTTAGTCTGTCAAAATATTGTCACTACACACCTAACAAACAATAGTTGTTGAGGGAGTGTTAATACCTTTGATACCTTCTATTGATAGTCTAGACACCCCCTCCTAGCCGCCTGGTCTCGGGGGAACTGTCCCACTGCCTCCTGACTAGCTGCATGTGTTTATGCTTCGTAAATACGGTGTTGAGTTTGTCAGGCGGCTCATTTGAATGGGAATTATTTATGCAGTTCATCTGCATGCATAATAATGAGCTCATTAGGCCGTGTTTGCTTCATGCGTGATTTAGTGGGAATTAGCATGGAGATAATCCAGCAACGAGCAGGCAGTCACCCTGGCAGAGAGATGGCGCTGTAGTATTACCCGACTGAGCAGATTCCTAGGGTCCTAGGACAGCCACCAACACTGTTAGCTCCTTCGCACACGTTCTATGCCGTCTTAAATTACCTAGATCGCGATGAGCTGTGTAGATAGGTCAGAAGAGGTCATTTTGAGTTTCCTTAGTCTAACATGGAAAAGCACCTCCAGGTTCTGTAAAGATCCTGATTGGGTCTCGGCCCATGTGCCCCTAGCTCCAGATCACTCTTTGATTGGGGCCATGAACAAACAGATGACATTTTGTTGCTTTGTTCCTTAAGATGGTTCTTCAAAACCAAGGCACCATTAGTCATGGAGGCTTTTCATGTTGGAAATTTTACTTTGGACATGCTGTTTAAGACTATTCAACACCAGTTGCCTTTCCCCTTTAGTATCCCCTTTAAACATTTTAGCACTGGCAAAGCCACTCATTCATATTTGCACTTAAAGACAGCTACTTTGTACAGGGGGGGAAGGGGGGGGGGGGTCACTCATCATCATGAGGTTGACTTATGGCAAACTTCTTGTGAGGCTTGTGGGTGATAGTATGTAAAATCCAAGAAAGAAGACAAAGTTAGTCCTCACCTAGTCTATCAAATTGCCTTGGAGTTCCTAAGTCCAGTTCCTCCAAGTCCTGGCAGCTCTGCATGACCCTTTTTTGGGGGGAGGGGACATATCAGTATTTCTGAGATGTTGCTCAATCCCTCTATGTGCTAAAAGACTTTTTGGGAAGTTGACTTTACTAAAAACCCAAGGTGATAACTCTTGGGCAACCGCTCAACAATTATCCCTACGGGGTTATACTCGGGCCAGCTTTCGTTGATAAATTGACCCCGCGAAAACCTCCACTTCATCATTACACTCATCCCCCTGATGTCTGGCCATCATGCAACTTGCTGACGTTAAATTGCTCGTTCCGGCTCGTTCCAACGACTGCTTTTGCCATCATATTTTTTCTAGCTGGATTGGTTTGGGAAATATCCGATAATTCTGCTGAGCAATATTTAGCAAAATGCCAAATGTCACACTCTGATTTTGAAAATGTAGTCAGAGCAGCATCTGTCTGCTTGAAAGTCAGTGGAATGCATTTAAATGTGTGACATTTACATAACAGAATTGCCTTAGCGAATCTAAGAAAGAACAAATCGGATGCAGTCGGTTGCTACTGTTTATTAAGGCCTTACCTGAAAACTTAAAGGGGCATTAACCTTGGTCATTTAGTTGTATTGTTACCTAGATAATAGGGGCTTCTTATTAAATTAACCTTTTCTTTAGTATGTGTGGTCACTTCATCAAAATAGGTATCAATGAAACCAGCAACAGTTGGCTTCCAGGAAGCCATCTTGTTTGTGATGCCAACAAAGCCATGATGCTTTAATCATCTAAGCAATTTTTAAAGTACAAACAATGTTTTTGTAATGGTCCTTCTCAATGGAAATACAAACGATGGAGTTGCCATGAGAATGGGATCTCTGTGGAAAACATTAGTTTTTTGGGGGGAATGAAACTTAGTAGATAATAGGTAAATCCTGTTTTAACTAAACTAGACCATTGTGTCAATGTGAACTATCCAAGATAAGCATGAGGGAGAATCTAAGGACTCAATCGTAATTATCCCTGTAAACCAGGGTTAAGTTGTGTCTAGACAAGGACACTGGTGTCTGAGAAGGTCCAAAGAACATCATTGGGTTTAGGCCTGGTGCTAATACATAAGCAAATTAAGCTGCTACTTATGGGCTCAAGGTACGTAGGGAGCTCCCTAGGGGCACCATTTTTGCTTTAAAACAAATCCTACTAAATATAACATTTCGCCTCAAGACAGTCTTTACTGGGTGGCTGGTGGCTGGGTGGGTGGCAACCCTAGATGTCCTAGAGTGTCCAACTGAAAGGAGACAGTTATGGACAGAGGGCAAACAACTGATATGGGGGAAACCCCATCAGATTCTTATGCTTAGGCCTACAAAATAAAAAGAGACCCATCCCTGATTAATTTGCTCAGTCTGGTAAAAGTAAGCTATGAACAATGGTTGTGCCAATCCCTCCGTTAAGGCATATGTCCCTACAAAAGAAAATCAGTGAAGGTAGGATCAGAGACAAAGAACGGCTTGCGCATTTCAAGTTCCTACAAAGCTCACAGTGATAGGCATCCAGTTAATGTGACAAATTAAGGTCAAGATATTCCGTTATTAATGCCTGGCTTGTAAAAAAAAAACAATAAATCATTTGTTTGCCGAAACGGTTTGCATATCCGAGGAGAGCCTCATGTTAATGATAGCTGAAACGAGCCTTGTTTGTGTCCTGCCGTGTTATTATATTAGCAAAACAAACAGCGTTTTTTTGTATCAAAGAGGAAAAATAAACAATAAAAACACCTCCCTAATTTCCTTATTTTACCAAATGGGGCGTAAATTAATGAGGCATCGCTGTTATTTAAAAGAACACGCCTCTGGAGCAAGGGAACGACTGTTCTGTCTTTCGCGTCAATCTCTGGGGGTCATTACATGACTTTCTCGGTTCCCTCTCTATTATTATAAGCGGGGCGTGGAATAGTTAACATGCTTTTGTCCGACATGTCACTTAACTGTGGACCTACTTTGAGAACCACTAATTATTCCTTATGTTCGACTTTTAAAACTAAATAGAGTACTGTAGCTGTAATGCTTGGGTGAAGTGGTTCAGGCTCTAGCACGTCCGTTAGAAGAAACCAGATGGTTTTTAATCATGATGTCAAGTGACCAGTTATGGCGACAGGCCATTATTATGATTTATTTTTTTTTGTTAAAGAACAACTGTATCAAAAAATGAACTTGTGTTTAATTGAAAGAATAGATGATTTCTAAAAAATTATTTAATGAAAGTATAAATTAAGTACCTTATTACGCCTTCTTTACTCCATAAAGCTCTCTCAGGGGGCAGACATGTTGGTTAGAATCTTTACTCCATATCATTCTCTCAGGGAGAGACATGTTGGTTAGAAACTTTACTCCATATAGCTCTCTCAGGGGGCAGACATGTTGGTTAGAATCTTTACTCCATATTGTTCTCTCAGGGGGCAGACATGTTGCTTAGAATCTTTACTCCATATAGTTCTCTCAGGGGACAGACATGTTGGTTAGAATCTTCACTCCATATAGTTCTCTAAGGGGGCAGACATGTTGGTCAGAATCTTTACTCCATAAAGCTCTCTCAGGGGGCAGACATGTTGGTTAGAATCTTTACTCCATATCATTCTCTCAGGGAGAGACATGTTGGTTAGAAACTTTACTCCATATAGCTCTCTCAGGGGGCAGACATGTTGGTTAGAATCTTTACTCCATATTGTTCTCTCAGGGGGCAGACATGTTGGTTAGAATCTTTACTCCATATAGTTCTCTCAGGGGACAGACATGTTGGTTAGAATCTTCACTCCATATAGTTCTCTAAGGGGGCAGACATGTTGGTCAGAATCTTTACTCCATATCGTTCTCTCAGGGGGCAGACATGTTGGTTAGAATCTTTACTCCATATCGTTCTCTCAGGGGGCAGACATGTTGGTTAGAATCTTTACTCCATATAGTTCTCTCAGGGGGCAGACATGTTGGTTAGAATCTTTACTCCATATCGTTCTCTCAGGGGGCAGACATGTTGGTTAGAATCTTTACTCCATATAGCTCTCTCAGGGGCCAGACATGTTGGTTAGAATCTTTACTCCATATCATTCTCTCAGGGGGCAGACATGTTGGTTAGAATCTTTACTCCATATCGTTCTCTCAGGGGGCAGACACGTTGGTTAGAATCTTTACTCCATATCGTTCTCTCATGGGGCAGACATGTTGGTTAGAATCTTTACTCCATATAGTTCTCTCAGGAGGCAGACATGTTGCTTATAATCTTTACTCCATATCGTTCTCTCAGGGGGAAGACATGTTAGTTAGGATCTTGGGTCAGATCTTCACTCACCTTGGTTCAGATGAACAAAGATCTGACCAAAGATTCTAAACAAAACGTCTGCCTCCTGGTGGAGCTATATGGAGTAAAGATGACTCAATAAAGTACTTTATCTGTATTCTTTCATTAAAGCATGTCTCTATAAGATGCCTACTTGATGCCATCTTCCAATTAAACAGAACTTCATTTATTGCTACTGGTGTCCTTTAAAATCATTGAGGTGCTAGATAATTGGACATTTTACTGTTTTATGACTCATATATGAATATAAATGGCAACCATATGGGTCGCAGATGTTGTAAACACTCTAGTTGTAAACACTTTAGCAACCACTGACTAAGGTAGCATTATTATCAGGTCATTTTTTTCCAGCAATAAAACAATATGTTTTAAATGTGTCTCCCATAAATGACATCAGCTTGTGACTCGAAATGCAAATTACACATTTTCCATGGAAAGTAAATTATTGGCATGGTAGTAATGTGCTGGGCAACTATGGGCCGGTAAGTCTTATATCAGTAGTAGGGAAAGTAATGGAAAAAATGTTAAAGGATAGGAGTGTTGAACATTTAAAATCATATGGATTGTAAGATCAGAAACAACATGGGTTGACTTCAGGGAGATCATGCCAAACTAATCTTATAGATTTTTTTGATTGGGTGACTAAAATAATAGATCAGGGTGGTGCAGTAGGCATTGCTTACCTAGATTTCAGTAAGGCTTTTGATATTGTTATTAGAGATATTGCAGAAGGTCCTGATGGTAAGATGTGTCTTTTTGCTGATGATACAAAGATTTACAACAGGGTTGATAATCCTGGAGGATTAAGCCACATGGTTTAGGTAAACCATAAAAATGGTCAGAGCTGTGGAAACTGACATTTAATGTGGATAATTGCATTTTGGTTGTAAAAGAACAGAATATAGAATAGTTGGTACAGTCCTAACCTCAAAATCTGCGGAAAAGGGATTTAGGGATAATTATTTCAGAGAACTGAAAGGTAGGTAGACAATGTAATCGAGCAGCAGGAAATGCTAGCAGAATGCTTGGTTGGATAGGGAGAGGTATTAGCAGAATGCTTGGTTGTGTAGGGAGTGGTATTAGCAGAATGCTTGGTTGCATAGGGAGAGGTATTAGCAGAATGCTTGGTTGTATAGGGAGAGGTATTAGCAGAATGCTTGGTTGTATAGATAGAGGTATTAGCAGAATGCTTGTTTGTATAGGGAGAGGTATTAGCAGAATGCTTGGTTGTAAAGGGAGAGGTATTACCAGGATGCTTGGTTGTATAGGGAGAGGTATTAGCAGAATGCTTGGTTGTATAGGGAGAGTTATTAGCAGAATGCTTGGTTGTATAGGGAGAGTTATTAGCAGAATGCTTGGTTGTATAGGGAGAGGTATTAGCAGAATGCTTGATTGCATAGGGAGAGGTATTAGCAGAATGCTTGGTTGTATAGGAAAAGGTATTAGCAGGAGAATGAGGGAAGTGCTCATGTCATTGTACAGAGCACTGGTGAGACCTCACTTGGAGTATTGTACGCAGTACTGGAGACTATATCTCCAGAAGGCTATTGATACTTTGGAGAAATTTCAGAAAAATCCTGGTTCGTGGATTGCAGGATAAAACCTACCCGGAAAGGGTAAAGCATATTAACATGTATAGCTTGGAAGAAAGACAAGATGGGGGGATGTGATAGAAACACAAAATAAGACATTGTTTTAAATTAGAGGGGCAAAGGTTGAAAAGTAATATTAGGAAGTTTTACTTTACTAAGAGGGTAGTGGATGTATGGAATAGCCTTCCAGCAGATGTGGAAGATATTAATACAGTAGCAGCATAAGGCTATCCTAGATATAAGATATAACCAGGGACTAATGAATGTATTGAGGCTATTGGGCAGACTGGATGGGCCAAATGGTTATCTGCCAACACCACATGACACATTTAAAACATAGTTCTCTTAATCTATGCATTTTCTGGCAATTTTGTTAATACAATGTATAGATATTTTTTTATGATTTTTTTTTTTTTATTCTTTTCATTCAAAGGATAAGCATTATTTAGGTTGCCCCTTTAATAATAAAAGGAGAGCCAAGGTAGCCCACTACGTAAGATAGTTCTGGTAACCCTGAGAACCATAGTCTTTGGGAAATAGCTAACGAAAGAGAAATACAGATCTATTTAGCTTATTTTCCCCCTTAAAAATGAGCAAGACATATCTAATGATTCTTATAGCAGACAGAGCACTTTTAAAAATCACTACAGCCTGTCCTGACTTTACGACCCAACACACCCATAATATACCGCGTGATATCATATTCGCTACGAGCCTTGTTAAAGTTTAGTACCCCAGACAAACAATCCCGAAAGGGTTATTTATCAAAAATCTTCCATATTCTGAGCATTACTGGCCTCTGTGAAAATCCAGTCGGAAATAATGTCAGTATTTTCCCTTGGCAAAAAAAAATAAAGAAATAGAAATGATTTTTTTTTTTTTTTTGCCAATATTTTGTAACCCGAGATTCAAGTCGAACCTCACAAGATGCTAATGTTTTAAATCTCCGAGCTGCAAAAGTCACTGAATAGCTAAACGCGCTCGACAAATCATTATTTTCTTTGAAATATTTTTCAGTCTGATCTGTCACGGCACCGTTGAAAGAAAGACTTTTTTATTTTTAGAAAGTCTCTACGCGACTCAACATGGTTTTATTAAATGAGACGTTAGTCCTGCAAGTAGCACTGATTAAAAAAAAAACAAAAAAAAAACCTCTGCCCTGGATATAGCTGGTTCTTAGGGGTTTCAACAAACCACGTCCCCGTCCCCCCCCCCAAAAAAAATCATGTCATATCATATGTGTTGATGCATGTGATAACAGCCACTAGTGTCCACAAAATTCTTACTAAAGGTATCGGAACACCCATACTCTGCTCCTTCCCAATAATGAAACAATGCAGTAGGGCATAGTCATTAGGACATTGATCTTGGGAGGGGCTAACAGTGTTGCAAGTTATCCATCTGGCGGCATTGGTGGAAATTGTGCGCTTCAGTGCTGGCATGTACCTGGTTTGGGTGCCATGTGCCTCATATCCCTTTCCGGTAGTCAAGGAAGGTAGATCGCCGCTCGACTCCAAGGTGCCGATTTATTTATTTTTGTTTGAAATAAGGTTTCTTTTTTTCCTTGAGTGCAGATGATCAAAACAAATTTAAAAAAGAACATGGATGTGAGTAGAAGATCTAAACTGTGGTATTAATAAAAGGACTTCACCCAAGGGGCCTGGGCTTAGCCCTAACTAGCACTGCCTACAAAAAAAAAAAAAACAATGTCGTTTTTGGAGCACCCACCTAATTTTGAATGGATTTTACCCAGCTCTATTGCTGTCTGACTCTTGTAAGATGCAGGTCACCTACATACCCGGAGGTTCCTGTGTCATGCTTGGCATCAACGTTCCGCTGCAGTCTCACCGGGCGCCTCCCAAGACTTCCTGTGCATGCACTCGCTTCTGTCTCTCCAGGATCAATGGCTGTGACCGATAACCGAGTAAGCCCACTCCGGGTGTTGTCAAGCTGGGTGAACAATTACAAAGCATGCAACAGTTAAAAGCCCAATCATGAAGCATGGCAGCACTTTAAAAAGAAGCTCAGTACTCTCTGCAGTGCCTAGCCATTCTCAATTGCCTGGACATATTATGTTTCCCTATGCTAGTTAGAAACATAGAAACATAGAATGTGTCGGCAGATAAGAACCATTCGGTCCATCTAGTCTGCCCAGATAGTTTTATCTGGCACTGCCACCTCATATTAATTCCTTGCTTGTGACCCCGACTTTGGCTTAATTTCCAAACAAAGTCTAGCTTCCAAACCAAACCGTTAATCCATCTGGTACCGATGCATTCGATACTAAATCTGGTGAGTCTACAAACCTTATAGCAATGCTATCTCAGCTCTCCATCCACCCGACTATCCACAAATTGGGATTATAACGAAAAACATAGAGCATTTTTCCTTCAAGATAGTTATGAACCCTTGAAAGCAGTTTGTTAAAATGCCTAATGGGCTTTTATTAGTACAAGTCCATCCGTAGGGTAAAACCATTCACAATTCACCTTCATAATTCACTACCAGGCTGAAAGGTGGGGGGAGTAATGGATCTCAATCATAGTTCTCATGATCAGTTAATTATTATGATTCATGGACTTCTTCACCAGGATAGTCGGATATCATAACTCACCTATATTCCTCAATGTTTTATAAATTCCAGTACATATGATATTTATAATGCTCTCTCCTCACACTAAGATGAGTAGGGTGCAAGAATATGAACTTGTACGTTCCCTTTCTAGCATATCCGTCACCTTCTGTGGTGAATACAGAAAATGTAACCATCGATGGTCCAAATTTGATGACTCGGTAAGAAAATAGAATGTCTGAAAAATGCACAACCATTATCAATTAGGTTCCATTCAGCTCTAAAAGCAAGAATATGCAGAAATGGAGAACCATCTTTTTTTTTATCAACAAGGGAAAAAAATGAGGTTTTTTTTTTCCAGTACATTAAGCCAGAGAAAAGAGCCAGGGGGGCTGAGGATATCAGTTTTTATTGCAGTGATGTTAAAACAAGCCGTCGTGTGATGGAGGAGGAACAACTGGCCCGTTCCTCCCCAGCCTCTGTACAGACTATTGCAAGTATAGGCAATAAGTGTTCTTACAAGGTCACCAGTGTCCGTGGCAAGGTCTGTGAAGGACCATAGGCCATCATTAAACTTTCCATCAAAAAGACCAGTAAATGAGCAATGTTGGGGTCAGTCTCATGGCTACTGGGGTCACTCATAGTCCATTATATAGACTGTTCCTTAACCCGCAGGGAGATGCTGCAGAACCTTTTGGGAAACATGGTGTCAAATAATGTTCTGCTTCATGATCTAGCCCCCTATCACATCAAGAAGCTCACGTATGATTGATATCCGGGGTCCCAGACTGAGTTGGGAGCAGAACAGATGTTTTAGTTTTGTTTAAAAGCAAACATATTGGATTCCTCCCCCATTGCTCTCTAGTGCTAAGGTTGTATTTCGCCTGAGAAACTTGGTCAAACGCATAGCAGCGTCGTTCCCAAATTCCATTAGTGCTTATTTTCTTGTTTTAGTTTTTTTTTTTGTAAGCTCTGTTTGACCTTTTTGTTCAATGGTTTTGATACTTTTTTTTATTATTTACAACGGATATGGCCTTTGTAATATACTTTTATAACTAGTGTCTAAGCACAAGAAGAGAATTAGGTAGTGTTTTTGTCTTTGCTGAGCTGTTCCACATCATACAAACAATCACACATGGCAGGAAAATGACCTACCAGACACTGGGGGCGACTACACATGTCCATGGCATTCCATCATTGACTAACGTTTTGCTTGTAAAGTTGGTGGCATTTCAAGATCCTTCATGGACTTTCTTGGTGGTGGATGTCCAAGCCATGTTAATACCTGGTATGAGAATAAATGTTATATTGTGGTTCTTGACATAGCTTATGCCTCAATGGGACCCATGGAATCATTGGGGCACTCAATCTGCTTTCTTCATTAAGCAGAAGCTTGGTAAGTCCAGAAAAAAGTGGAGAGGAGTGAGGTCCTCCTCATGTGTCTTTTTTGACAGAGCACCCCTTAGTACACAGTTATTTCAAGCATTTTGGATAAGCCAACCAAGTTTTGAATGCTGTATTTTTCAGATTGTGGAGGTTTTCTGACTATTTGGATCCTACCAGCCATCTCAAGTTAAATTCTAAGCACCCATCATTTAATAAGGTCTAGCCATTAAAAAGTAGGCTTCGTCCTAAAGAGTTTCCACGTCTTTCAGGCTTTTAATTAATCTCCGAACAGGTGTAAATGTCCGTCTCATTGTGTTTTCATCGCAGTGTCATATCCATTAGGCAGAGTATCAAAATCCATTCAGTGGCCATAAAATGTTGTTATAGTCAGTATAAGTCTATATATTACGCGCACCTTGTGAGCTGACTGGGAGGTGAGTCGCACAATATCTTGACGTGAGCTCTCCAGTGACAGTTGTTCTTCACTTCTCTCTGGCAAGCTGACATTTTCCATGTGAAAGTGCAAACTTACTCCCTTTTGAAGAGCCAGTCAATCAAAAGCCCGTTCGATCAACGCCTACCATGAGGTAGAAAGATGATCCAAAGTATTGCCCAGAGAATTTGGTCAAAGCAGACACCATACAGCACTCTTCGTAGAGGTGGATTAGAGATTATATTAGTAATTTAACCTCAATGGATTTTTCCGTTATCTCAAAATATCAATTCGTGTTTTCAAATGATAACTTGAAGAACACTGTCATCTTGGGACGTTCTTGGGTTGGCCAACGACTTGTCCACCATGTGACCAACCACTGGAGTGCCATTATGATCTGGAGGCATATACCGTGGTCAAAGTTGACCTTTGTGTTACGGAGAATTTGAAAGAACTGTTACGATTCTCGTTAAGGAATGAAAAATAGAATTTCAAGGCAATCAGTAAATAGGAATAACACTGCAGTATTTAAGGAATTCCAATTTTTTTTCTCCAAAAAAGGTCATATAAGGTATTTGTTATGTAGGTAAGCCATTATGCTGTGGTTGCCATTTTTCATAAGCATCTCAGGAGTGTTCCAAGTGTGCGTGTTACGACAACGACCTATCTTATCTTAAATCCAAACCCTTCTTGGGATGTCACCTTGACTTATGGACTGCAGAGCTTAGATTTAAAGCAATAAGTAGGGATATCCCATAATGCACTGCAACGGAATGGTCAGCGACCATGCTTGTGGCCAGGTCAAGGTATTAAAAATACGCCCCCCCCCCACCCTTTTTTCCCCAGTTGGTAAAGTTTTACAGTTTAGCAGTGGTCAGCTATACATTATGATAATTTCAGACTGCATTGTGCTTAATGTACTGAGAAATTAACAGCACAGAAGACTTTTCATGCTGTGTAAAATTGTTTATTTAAGAAGACTACAGGAGAGATTAATCAATGTTTTACAGCATATCAGCACTGGGACCACGAAACTGACAGGTTTATCAGCAGAAATAGGTTCCCTTCCTTAACTCTGTACATCACACTCTGGGCAAACTATCTCAGTGTTTATTACTGGCTACATAGCAACACAAAAAATATCAGCTGAGCAGCTGTACAGCAACTGAATCGTCATCTACTATTTAAGTAGTTATGTTTTTTTTTACAAATATAATTATTTTTTTTA
Source organism: Pelodytes ibericus (assembly GCA_036172795.1). Lineage (NCBI taxonomy): Eukaryota > Metazoa > Chordata > Amphibia > Anura > Pelodytidae > Pelodytes > Pelodytes ibericus. The sequence goes on from CM069866.1 coordinate 70,125,105, forward strand.
CAAATGTTACCATATGGTAACATTGGAAGATTTAGTTTAAAGATAGAAAATACTACTTCAGGGAGTGGGGTACATGGAACTGCCTTGCAGTAGAGGGGGTAGAGGCCAATACTGGATATCTTTCAATATTATGGCCACATTGGTTGGGTCACTGAATAGCATGGCGGTGCCTGGTGACATAATGGATCATCTTCCAATTTTGGGAGGGTTTATTATGGATTGTGGGGCCTAGACTCGATAATGGGAGGTGTGACCACAGAAAGAAAGGGTGTGCTCAGCAAATGTTGGTGCACCACTCATGCGCTTCTGAAAGGCTGAGTGGATTTTTTTTTTTTCATGAGCCCATCACAATATTTTGCTTCTCTTTCTCTGGCGTCCCAGAAAAACAGGATACCGGAGAAAGAACCAGGGATGGTGAGATAAATTGGGATTGTTCTACTGGATCCAGGACAGTTTGGAGGCAACTCTCCTCATATTAAAATGTGGCGACATGCCAGCAGAAACTGGCTCCCTAAAAATACATCTCAGTGCATGACACGAAGTGGACCCATATTTCTACAAAAAAAAGGAAGCTATAATAATATATTTTACCAGGAAAACAACAACGAGATTTCTCTAATTTTTAAGTACAACTGGTATAATGGGTTCCACTGATGGTATTGTCCCATCAATTTAACGATAGGTAGCAGGTATGATAATGGGGCTAATCTTGAAAAGTCGACTACAGCAATCAAGCGTTCATGTTGAGGCACAAGACTGAAAATCTTGACCTGACCCTAATCCGGCGTCACCATTGCAAACCACTAACCACAGTTGGGATTCTAAAGGTCATATCTAAAAAAATTCACCCCAGAGGAAAGCCTCTCATCAGAGTTATTCAAAACATATTTATTTTTTTAATTGGTTAGAGTTTGGAGTATTGCAGGAATATGGAATTGTACCTGCTGCCTAGATAATCCCAATTATTCAAGTGTTCTTTGCGCTGACTTAATGCAGACACATTAAAGGCTCCGAGCAGATGAGCAGACAGACAGGCAATATGGTTGAACACAGACTTAACGTTTGATGGAAACCTTCGGGTCACAGGATGAGCTGTTTCCTCCTGTTATCTTCCACTACAGCGAGGGAAGGAGGCAGCAATGAAAAGCCAACCAACATTTGCTTTCCTGATTAGATAGAAAAGGAATTTCTGTATTAGGAATATTAACCAAGCTGGAATGTATTATACCTTCAACACAGGGAAATCCTTCTTTGGCATTTTCCAAGGGTTGGACTGCTTGTGAGAAGCCACTTTGCCTCGAGAGAAGCAGTCCCTCCGCTGTTCAAGAATGTTGCAAAATGCTAGAGATTTGTGTTTGCTGATTTGTCGAAAACAGGTAAAAACCTTGGTCTTGGCACCGCAGGTTCAGAAGGGGGAAGGTGTTGGCAGATGGGACGTCCAAATGGTTCTTGTACATTAAATGTGCATGTGCGTAGGTATAAAGCCATTCTGAATATAAGACAAAGTCAGGGACCATATAATGAGGTTTAAAATAGCCTGGAAGACTGGGCAGAAAAGCCAGCAAGAAAAGATGGCTGTAGAATCTGTAAAACGTTCAGACTGGCAGGTTTCAACTGCCAGCACGATCTACTCAGCTCTTCATCCTTCCGAGGTCATTCAAATGAGTACCATTAAATTAGGTAACGCTCCCTGAATGTTTGGTAATAGTAACATCCCCAGAGTATGCTTGAAAACAAGAGAATATCTTAATATTGCTATTATTTGTAATAATAGTTCTTATTTGCTGTTAAATTATATTATAAAACATCTGGACGTTTAACGGCTTTGGTTTCGTTGGAATGCTCTCATGCACCCAATCAAGAAGGATGGGAAATCCTAACCTGAAAAAATAAAATGTATATTAAGCCATATCATTGAGAAAGCGAAAGTGAGAAGCAAATGGTCGCAGCCCTTCCTCCTCTTTTGCAAAACCACTAATCTCATTCGGTCTTTGATTTCATAGCTTGTCTAGAACAGGTTCCTTTCCATCCCAGGTAGGTACAAATTTTTCCAATGCAGTTCCTGCCCATCTGCTCACACCATCCACAAATCCAAAATAGAAGCTCTCGGCAAATGTGTCTTCTGGAGAGTTCAGCACTAGGCGCTGTCCACACTTACTGGTTGCATTTCCTTACAGCTGTTATGTGACTTTTGAAGATTACAGTACACAACTGTGAGCCATTTAACCCCTTCGTGACTCTAGGACTATGACTGATTTTAGCTTACCTAAAAGATGCTAGGATGGTATAGAACGTCCTAGCGTTAAACAGATAATTTCGTCTCCCCGCGATGAACTGTGTTTGGACTTGCAGTGGGATCCGACACTTTGAGTGGCCTCAGTATGACATGGAAAGCGAGCACTGACATGGAAAGCGAGCACATTCAATTGTGCCGTCACACGTGACTTCCGGAGTTATCACATTTTTTTTGCAGGGACCCGTAGGGTCTATTAAGACCCTGATTCGGTCTCTGCCATAGGGTTCCTGACAACCAATAACCCTGTGATCGGTGGCCAGGAACAAATCATGACGCTTCAGACAACATGCATCACGAAGGGGTTAAAGGACAACTGAAGGCAAAAAATAACTCATGTTGAACTGAAAGATTACATCAAGTGTAGATGGTGTGAAAATAGATGCTTTAGTGAAAGAATACAAATAAAAGACCTTATGGAGCACTCATTGCTTCATATAGCTCTAACAGGGGGCAGACATGTTGTTTAGAATCTTGTGTCAGATGTAGGAGAATGGAAGTCTGACCCAAGATTCTAAACAATATGTCTGCCCCCTGGAATATGAAGAAAAGAGGGCCCAATAAAGTACATTATGTGTATTCTGTCATTAAAGCATTTCTATGTAAAATGCCTACAATTGATGCAATCTTTCAACTGAACACACGTTAGTTTGTTGGTACAGTTGTCCTTTAAGTAGCAGTCCATCTCCCCGTGACTGGCTTAGATCCCACCTAAACATCTTCTTAAACAATTTTATTTCCTTTTATGGGGGGCGGGGGGGGGGGGGGGAGGGTTGTGTGTATTTCCTCATGAAATATACAATGTCCCCCCACAACCACCAGACTAACGCTAGTCTTGACCAATAAAGTAGGTTCCACCGTCTTCCACTGATAAACAGGAGGAAATTAGACACTGTCAAGTTACAGCACAGGCCCAGCAGACAGCATCAAGTGAAGGTGAAAGGACACGAGAACAATCCCCGCTGTAGAATAAATCATTTCTTTCCATTGTAGCCTTAATTACCTGGCAGGCAATTTAATCAGCTTAAGACATGAACTTAGGTACTATTCCTTTGAAGAACTTAACATTTTTTTTTTTTTTAATCTCTACCCAGTCTTATTTGCATTTTGAGAATTATCCTGCTCTTACAGTTGCCATATCGCCACTGGAATAAGGCGCACTTGTAAGGGAAGGCGCACGGCGGGCAGACGACATCAGTTAAAACACAGATAAGCTTCTCTTATCGAGAAAGGCTGCACCTGCGCTCACCTGTGAGATTATCCTGGAGATTTTCCAGCAGGGACTCAACTATATTTCCCTGAGACTCTTCAAGAGGTCACTTAATAAGGGGAAGGTTTACCGGGTGTCTTTTAAAATACCCAGCGACATCTGGTGATCACTTTAAACCTTTTCTCATTATTTTGCCAGTAGATTCTCTTCTGAAATAGCTAAAAAAGGGGGATGGGCTAGAGTGACCACATTTAATTTCTGCCGTTCAAGGGACATTTGTTTTGCAAGAAGTTCGCAAATGAGATTACACAGTCAGGAGCATATAATATACATAATTATACATATATAATATATCATTTATTTTTAGTTTTTGCAATCATTGTACAAATGTGTTATTCCCAAGTTCACACTCCCAGTATTTTTTATAATTTAAATAATATGCATTGTATGTGTATGTGACTGTCTGTTCATTTATGAATCAGCCTGCATGTGTGTATAGAATGAAAGGACACAATGTCACAAGATGTCACACACTGTCACACACACATGCACACAGTAGCACACATTCACATATACACACACAGGCACATACACAGTTACCCATACACGCAGGAGTCAACTCAATAAAGAGAAGAAATTTAGATGGGTCTTTCAATATGTAGGCCCAAATTACTGAGTTGGAAAGAAATCTCTGATGCAGCTGAATGGAAGGATGTTTTCTTCTCAGCTACTTTGGCCTTTAGTTTCAATTTACTATCACAGTTTCCTGCAATTCTCTTTTTATTGAGGAGACCCTACAGTCACATACACACACACAGTCACATACACACACAGTCACATACACACACAGTCACATATACACACAGTCACACATATACACACAGTCACACACATGCATACAGTCACACCCACATACACATTCAGTTACATACATACAGTACAGTTTCTTACCTTATCCCTCATGGTACTAGTTGCAAGCAGATCAGGCAGACTGCTTCAACTTACAGTGAGGTCAGTGTGAAGGAGGGACTCAGGACTGGCTCCTGAAGTCTCAAAAGTTCAAAGTGAACACAGGAGACTCGAGAAGCCTCTCCTGATTGACTGAGACCGCCTTCACACTCATTCCAGAACTCTGTACTGCCACGGAATAAGGTTATCCGAGACACGGGACATAAAGTCCATTTATGAGACTGTGCAAGGCAATCCAGGAGATGTGGTGACCCTACTGCTGACACCAATATATGGAACCAGTTCCTGACCAATGTGACTATGTGCACCCAGTTCCCCACTTCCTGGATTGCCATGAATTTCAGCACAAATCATGTATAAAGAACTAGACGTTTTCCAGAATGCCGAAAAAACCTCAAAAGCCACATAATGTCTATCCAGCAAGTGGCAATATCCTCCACAAGCGAATTTGTTCGGTTGTAAGAAAAAGTCCCATACTGATCTCTCTTTTTTTTCAGTATAGCTCTTTTAGAGTAGGGTTGCCACCAAGCTGGTAGACCTGATAAAAATGTGTCTTGAGGCTAAGGTGAAGTCAGTGGAGGAAGCAGCATGGCGGGTACTTTTTTGGAAGAAAACATGGCAACCCTAGAGGGCAGACATGTTGTTTAGAATCTTGAATGACAGGAGTCACAGGAAGTAAGATCTGGAGCAAAGAGGGCTCAATACTGGATTTTATTTGTATTCTTTCATTAAAGCATTTACATTTAAAATGCCCACACCTGATACAATCTTTCCATCATTCCAGAACTTCATTTTTTTCCGACAGTTGTCAAAGCAAAATGAAAAAAACAAAACAAAAACACACATGAGTTTTTATAACCTACACGATAGCTGCTCCCCGAGCTTGCTTTTAAAAATACAACTTCTTATTCCGAGCACGATGCCAGCTAAAACTGTACTTGTAATTTAAGAGGTACTAGGCCTAAGGCTAGCACCCCCTATCCACTCCGCAGTAGACCCATAGGCTTAGCAATGGCACATACAGTATGGCTAAAATCACACCACTCACGGGAAATAAGCGAATTGGAAGGAACATTGCCAACAACCCTCAGGCAGTGCATTTGTAGGGCTTTCTGCTGTGATATACTCTTTGCCAGCAAAATTAGCAATGGCTTTTTTTTTTTTCTTTCTTCCTGTGGTTACTTTGTAAGGAAAGACATCTAGTTGGAAAGCTAGAATTTGTTTACATCTGCGCATATATAATTTTATTCATACAGCGCTACCAATGATCAGAGAGATTTACAGAACAGATGAGATGGGGCATATAATGTCAGGCAGGGAAAGAAAAAAAAATTGAACCATATAGAGAGGAGGGAGTGTGGGTGGGGGGGGGGGGGGGGGGGAATCGTAGAGAAAAGAAACAATCGAGAAATATATTTTAAAGGGCTATAAGACGAGAATAAAATGAAAAAGGTTTAAGTGCTTGGAAGTGACTGTAAATTGATGTGCTTTCAGCAATCACTCAAATCTATTTAAGTAGGACAGTTAAAGGAAGGATAATGAGCGCTAAAGAATTGATTTATCTTTTGGGGCATAAAGGTAATGGGGGGGGGGGGATGAACGTGTATTTTACGTGAGAGGGGTACCTTGGATAAGGGTTGATCATAGAGATACCGAGTGTGAATAGTGTAGAGGACGGAATGTCATGTGACATGTGCGATGGATGCGAGGCATGGAGAGAGGTGGGGATAAAGCTGTCGGCGACTGATTAAAAAAAATGGCAAATTTAAAGAGACAGTAATAGTCGGAGAAAAAAACGTAAAGTAAAAGATGTTTAAAAAAAATACACCCCTGTGTGTCCAGATGCACAGAGTGGCTTCTTTAAATGTTTACTTCGATACAAATACTTTGTATTGGACTCTCCTCTTTCACTGGCAAATCATTTTACAATGTTGTGGTAATATGTTTTAATAGTTCACATTACACTACCTGGTCAGCGACCAACTTCCCAGAATCCTTTAAAGAGATGGTCACTAGAAAGAAAGGAGATTGGACTCCTTTTTTTTGGGGGGGGGGGGGGGGGGGGTTCTGAATCGTTACTGTCACTTTAAGGAATAAACATTTTTCACTAGAAAAGGTTCTTTTGGGGGAATTTAAAGAAACCCCCAGTGAAAAAATGGAGGTTAAACAATGCTCCAGAAATCCCAGTGCTAAGAAGCCAAATGTGTGCCCTCGCTAACAATTCCCAGAGAACTGCTAAATTTAGATCATTTAACGATAGAGTTCTGTGACACACAGATGCTATAAAGTTAGCCATTTTCCTCAGAATTACTTTTTTTTCCCTTAATAATTAGCTGTATAGTTATAGTTACTTTAATTCCAGCCAAGCTTAAAAAAAATATATAAATTACTTCTTTATTTGTTTATGTAAAATCCTTTATTAGTAAAATCCACTACAACTGTAATTTTGCTTCTGTACTTCATTTGACAGTGCATTCCACATCTTAACTGCCCTCTCTGTTAAAAAAAAAAAAAAAAACTCTTTTGTTTGACTCTTTTGCTTATAATGTCAGTGTAGAGAATAAATCAATTTAAATGTGTCTTTGAAAACAAGTTAATTAATGTCATATACAGGAGCCACCACAGATACATTTAAAACAAATAACATCACGGACACCATTAAACCTTCCCCCAGTGTAAAATCCCTGTCAATATTTCTCAGTACAGAATGCTCTTGTAGTCATGTTTGATTATATTTCTTGTTTGTGTTCTGTGTTAAGTGTGTTCATTTGTATTTGTAATATTATTTTGAATTTGTCATATTATTTTGTATCCTTTCTGGTAAAATACTTTATAAATAGATAATAGAATATAATTGCTCACACAATGTATAGATTATTTGTCATCATTTTTGTATTCTCTGCATTCACAGTATAAGCAATGGTTAGGCTGACAGGGTCTCTTTAAAACAACCTTACTTTTATAATGCATTTTCAAGCATTAAAAAAAAATAATTAAAAATTATTTCTTTTATTTTTGTTACTCGTAGATATCATGTTTGAAGATTCCACTGATCTTCTTCCTAGGCTTTCCAGCACCAACTGGACTTGCAATGTGCACAAATCCCACAGAAAACTACCTACCCCTCCACAAGCTTGTCCACCAGACATACAGCTGTACATTTAGAATGTTGCAGATATAGGCAGTGGGTGGAGTTAAAGTAAAAACTGTTTAGGTTTAATAACAAGAAACAGTAGTGATATAGAGACTTGGGTTGAGAGGGGTGGCTGCTTAGGTAACAAGTAACAAAATAATGAAGTGGGTAACAAAACAGTGAGAGTATTTTCTTTTATATTTTTTGCTTATAGTAGACTGTTTTCTCTCTCTCCCTTTTCTTTGTGTTTTCATACAGGTATTCATTTGGCAGGGGGTCTCAGTAAGGTTATTAAGAGTTATTTTATTTATTTTTTACATTATTTAATGTCACAGCATTTTATAAACATTGTGTCTTTTTCAAACCCACCACATCTCAGTAGGTGTTTATTATTTATTATGAACAGATACCCACATGTCACTGTGTTGACCTTGAACATATAGTGTCTAGTTATCATAACTCCACATGGAGTTGTAGTGTATTAGGTTCATGAACCTTATTAAATCTAGTAAAATATTTTGGAATGTATTCTAGGTCAGTAAAAATGAGACTCATGTTATATGATATTGGAGAACCTTACAACAAAAACCCATGAAAACAAATACAAATACAAGTAAGAGTGCATGTAATAAGAAGAGGGTATAATATATTGTTAATACAACCTCTGACGATAGTCCACCAGGACGAAATAATTGCCTGTGTACATTTGTTGGTAGTTTTTTTTGTGTGGAATCTAATACATTTTGAGTTCTTTGATAGGCTGATTCATAATTTATTTGTTTGTAGGCATCTGAGAGCAAGACACAAGCCATTAGGGGGTGTTCAGTCTTAGAACAACTTGTTTAAATAATTCATCTGCCTCACAGGGGAATTGAGGGTATTAGCGGAGACTGAGGGGAGCAGAAGGGAGCGAGAGAGAGACTGGCGATTTATTTATTCTCAGAGAAGTAAACGCTCTTCTCCGAGAGGAAAGAAAATGGAGGAGGAAGGGCTGTTTAGTGACGAATTGGGGATTTAAAGGTGATGATAATTAGCGCTAGTGTTGTACACTGTTAGCTCTGCTGTATAATACATTGTCACACTTCACTATCCATATTATTTCCGCTGCTTTGATTGCTAAGTAAGTCATCTCCCTGTCATGTTTTTCTGACACTACATTTCGAACGTTTATTGAACGCTGCAAGGACAATGTGATACTTAACTAGCTATATCAAGAACAGCTGGGTCCAAAATTGAGAAGGAACAAAAAAAAAAAAAAAATCGGAATTTTTTTTTTTCCTTCTGGAAGTATTTGTGGTAAAATTAGCAAAATTGTAAATGTCCCTTTTTTTTTCAGGCATTGACTTTGCTGATATAAAAATGCCACCCCTCAAGACCAAGAGGGAATAACCTTGTGCTGACCTTGGTAATTGTTAGCATGTTTGCTTTTCCCTCTCCTATACATTCTTTCACTGTTTTATTAATTACTTGTACATACCTGCCAACTTTTGCACCAGAAATATAGGGAAGGCCAGGGGGCAGAGCTGTGGAGGACGACTGTGAGAGCATGCACTGTGGCACTGTCACTCAGATCATGACTGGAGGATTGCAGTCTTGAATGCTGCTGCCCTGCTGAACTCTACCTGTGTCCCAACAAGCGAGACAGAGGTAGAGATTTGCAGGACAATGATTGAATTCCAGGACTGTCCCGCGTAAAGCAAGACAGCTGTGAGGAATGCTGGTACCCTTATCAACTTGAATAAATGTTATCATAACTCCACCTACTGTTTGTATCCATGCATACAGCTGTATGGTCAACCATTTTTTTTTTAGGGACACATATAGCTTGCAGAATATATAATTTGTGTGTGTTCAGAGGGAAATAATGAAGTTAGTTACCCTCCTTAACTACTTAACTAGTTCCACCTGGACACACAGTTTGCAAGGGGGCGTGTAAGCATTATGTGCCCTGCAGACATCTAGCTCATCTGCCCATCGTACACCTGGTGAGAAAAAAACTGCAGATGTCTGTGTTATACAAGCTCCTGTGCAATATATGTACGCACACAGTGCAATTATAGTTCTTATTTGGGATTCTTTGATTGTTGCACTTTTGGAAAACTTTAAATGTTTATATTTTTATTCTTCCAAGCCCCAGCCAAATGCTGGAGAGCTGGGATGGAGTATCAGTAGAAGCTGCAAACCTGATGTTTCTGAGTATATTAAAACTATTTCAAATACAGATATGCAAATGTCAATGAATGCCTACTTTTTTGTATACCTACTTAACTTTAACATGCATTAAAATAAGCTATGACCTTGTTTTTAAATTGGAGTGGTAACATTTATAAATAAGGAATATAAAACATACATTGCCCACATTACACATTACGTGTAAATACTTTAGCCTTTTACTCTGTGGTTGTGACCTCTTCCTTGGAATTCCTCCTTCCCTCGAACACAATACTTTACGGAATAATCTAGGTGAGGTCTATAATGAAGTTTGTTGTTATTAGACTTCACGTCTATGATGTTAGTAGAACTTTGGCATGGGCCAATAACGCAGTAACGTTTTTACCCTGGCATCTGCCATTTTTTTTCCCCAATAGATTAGTGGAATGCACAGCTTGTTTATTTTAAGATGTACTTTTTCTAGCACTTCATGCACAGTATTCCTCTATTCCTGTTCAGATGACCTAAAATAAATCTGGGAGTCAGAATTTTCTCACTCGTAACCTGACTGCTGCTTTGATAAAACATAATGTAGGATTATACGGTGTAGAAAGTGTTTGTGTCTTGATTCCGACAAAGGCAACATGTTTCGCTCACAAGAAAGGTCGACATCAAAGCCTTCTGTATGATGACTTCCAATTTCTTCTCTCTAATTTGGGTAGGCTGGTGGGCAGAATCTGTACCCGGCTGTAGCAAGGAAATCCATTGCTACATGGCTGATCATCTTTAATTTTGCTTGACCTTGGCGGAAAGATAGATCGGAATGGTGATTTTAGCAGCACACTTTTGTATGACAGGTTTGTAGTTACTGGGAGAGATTGAGTTGGTTCCCAAGATTTATTGGGCAGTTGGTCAACTTCAACTTTGTTTGACCTTGGAGGGGAAAAGTCCATTCAGTGGTGTGCTACCAAGATTTTCAACCAGGTGTGGATCGGAAGAATGTTTTTCATAATAAAACTATGGATTGTAGCTTTATCGAGAGGATAACTTACTGAGGAGTTGATCAATATTAACCTTTCTTGACCTGGTGTGGGGGGTGGGGGGGAATCCAATCCAACTGTGTGATACTACGATATTCAACCAGATGTAGAAGGTGAATTTTTCAATAATACTTTTGTATCAACAAGGCTATATAGTTTGTAGCTACCGGGAGAGATTGATTTTATTCACATAATTTATTAGGTCGTTGATCAACTTTAACCTTGTTTCACCTTGGGGGGGGAAAAAAAATCCCATCCAACGGGTGTGTTACTAAGATATTCATCCTGATGTGGATCAGAAGGTGGGTTTCTCAATAACACTTTGTAATATGGGAGGGGGGGGGCAGGGGTTGTATGGTTTATAGCTACTGGGAGAGATTGAGTTTTATTCTCATGATTTATTTATAAGGAATCAATATATTCCGTATCTTGGTTCAAAGCCACGCGACTACAATAAGAAAATAATATAACATGAAAGATATTGTAAAAATGGGACATACTAGAGCGGAGTTGGTGGTCCCAGGAATCCTGCGGTTTGATTCCCATGCACGCGAGAAGACAATTTAATTCCTGTTTTGTCAGCGTTTACCGCCAACATGACTAATTCACAGACACTGTATTTTTAATTGTAAGGTCACACGACACAAGATAAAGCAGTATATACCGTCAAGCAAGCAATGTATTAAAGCGAATGCAGGACTGGGATTAATTATTTATCTGGGTTTTTCTTCTGTCTTTTTTTTCTTCGTCTTTTTCTGTAGTGTTTGTTGTTTCGATTGTGTTTGCAGGCATGTGACAATATGGCTGTCGTTACATAGCATCAGTGATTGTGCTTCTGTCATTACAGTTTTGTGGATTAGTTTATTTGTGTTTGTTGTATGCTTGATGTGTATTCACCAGCTAGGTCAACTACATCTCCTATGATCCCCAGTCATTTTTTTTTTTTTTGGAGCTTAGGTCTAGGTTGCATTCCTCCGAACCCCTGTCCCTCTTTCCTCCTCTATTGTGCCTCTTATTCTTTGAGCTCAGAATGTGCAGGGTGTATAAATGTATCACAGAGATCCACAGCAATACAACTTCCAGTGCCGTGCATTTAAACTGCAATAATTGTGTTTTTATATTCATCTTTGTCCATGAGATACTGTATTCTAATTATGTATTCCATTTCTAAATGTCTTTACCAGTTATATTAATAGTTAGCAATTGGCCATAAAGTCACAGAAACATTTCCAGACCATAGCCATACCTGCAGCCCCTCCCGCTAAAAGCATGCTCCTCCAATACAGCATGCCCAGCAGAGAGCGACGGAAGAATTAAAAAAAAACAACCTTCTATCGCTCTGAAACTGTTGCTTGACTGCCCCTAGAGGCAGTCAGCAACATTAAAGTTAGAAAAAAAAATAAAAAATAAAAAAAGGAAAAAGCTAACTCTAGATCTACTAGCCCTTGATCTAGGGTTAGGGTTATAGGTGGGTTAGGGTTAGAATTAGAGTTAGTACAAAGGTGAGATTAAGGGGTGGGGGTAGATTTAGGATTAGGGTTACATTTAAAATGGAAACAAAAAAACAACAGAATTGGTTCTTTTCCCATTACTGGGAAAAAAAACAGAAAAACATGGAAACGTTGGTATTTATAAACTCAGGACAAATATTACAAACTATGTAGATGTTTTTTTTTTAATAGTTTGTAATTGTGTAAAAATAAATCAGGTCAAAGTTAGAAAAGGTTTTTTTTGGGGGCATATTTTCATCATTTTTATAATAATAATAATATATTTATAAGAAATAAGATCAAAGTTCAGCACACGTAGGACAAAAATAATGGAATTCTGGTCTTCAAGGCACATCAAATGCAGCATAGAACTCCGTCACTAAGGGGTTAAATTAACAGACTGTATTCACCTGTGCCGGAGAGCAGATAGCACCTGTATAAAATAAACAATCCCAGTGAGCTGAGTGCGAGTGAGCCCTTGCATGATGTCTAGAAAGGTTACATACAGCGTGCACTAAAGACCTGTAAGAACTTCTCAGGACTTCAGCTGCTGCATGGATCATCGGCGAAGATATCGTAAGTAAGTAGGGCTGGCCCTCCCCTCTTTAGGGTTTATGTTTCTTAGCCCCTTGGACAACCAATAAAACTCATTTGACTGGTGCATCAAGTTAGTGTAACTGGGATTTGTATACTTTGTCCCTTCGATTAGTGGTTCAATTTCCCCACAATGATCCATGTGTGCTTGTGATGGCCCAGGTCTCTCCTCAACGAATTCTGAGACCTCCGTGTTGACAAAGCAAGCAAGTTCTAGGAAGTAGTTCTCAAAAGCAGGAACAGTCCATGGTGTCCATGGCGACTGCTCCATTTTTCGAACTTTGCCCCAGAACTGACTTTTATAAATAACCCCCGTAGTCCATAATATATTAGTATGAATGCGTATTCTGGGGCCGTGTAGGCAAAAAAGGAGACTCATTTATATTTTACAGCTCTGGAGTCTTGTATTGATTATACGTGTTCTAGAATAAAATGGGGGCAGTGGGGTCACCCAAACCCATACCTCCCAACAGCAACTCCCCCAATCTTGGGAGGTCGCGAGTATAACTCAAACTGACTTCACTACTGCGCATGTGATTGTGTTCAGTATCCTGTGCCCCCAGGCCCTAGCCTAAAATGGCAGCCATGCAATTACCTCAATGGATTTAAAGGTTATCTGTTGGAAAAAAAATTCTGTTTAATTGAAAGATTTCAAGTGCAGACAACGAGAAATGCTTTAATGAAACAATACAAATAAAGTAGCTTATTGAGTCCTCTGTGCATGTATAGCACTATCAGGGGGCAGACATTTTTGTTCAGAATCTTGTGTCAGATGCATGAAGATCTGACCCACCATGTCCACCCCCTGATAGTGCTATACAAGCATAGAGGACCTACAAAGGTGCTTTTATTTATATTATTTAACTGTTGAATGTCTATTTAAAATAAACACAAGACATAATCTTTCAGTCAAACAACCAATTTTTTGCTAACAGTTATCCTTTAACCCAGTTTCAACTCAATTTTTTTTTATTATTATTTAATTATTTTTGAGGGGGCCTTCCGGTACAGTACTGGCAAGGTCACAACCCTACACCTGAGATTGGCCAGTGTGATCAATTTTGAAAAACCTATCCTATGAGTTGAACCTATCTTAATTATCAGCTCTATTCTCAAAAATACACCCTTTTCTCCATGGGTAATTATAATAGATCTGCTGTTAGATTGCCGATCTCTAAGCTGAATTGTACTCTCCGCAATGGCTTTAATTGTCGTACAGTAAAATTGAGTGGATCAGAAGAATATTACAGGAATGTTACATCCTTTCAATCTGCATACTCATTAGTAGGAATAGAGATTTTTATCCTGATCTGTGAACTGTTTCCTACAGATGGATTGGGGACCAAGTCTCACAAGTTTACAAAAGGAATTAAAAAGAAAAAAAAGCATTTTCTGATGAGATTCCAAACTGGATTATATCTAGAAGGAATTGTGTGTGTGTGTGTGTGTGCCCAGGTATTGGTGGTAGCAAATCTGTTGTGTATGGATAAAGTTACAATACTCCTATGTGCTATTTCCTAAAGCTGAACGCACATGTGAAACAAACGCCAGGCATTATTAAGGTGTCTGTGGTATTTGGGTTTAAATGAATCTGTGCCTTGTTTCTGAGTAGGGTTTTATGATCTAGGACAACTGTTTGGTTACAGAGCAGAGAAAGAGTTTGGCTTTTTTTTTACAGTTTAAATAAGGAATTTGTGTTTATTTTTGTAAGCTGAAATGATAATGCTTTTATTTCTGACAGTATTGACACCTGACCATTATCGATAATGGTAGGCTTGACCCATGGGCCTATACCAATCCTAAATATACAGCCTTGTTTGTTTTTAATTAGTGGCAAAACTATATCTATATATATCAGGGTTTAAAGCAAAGCTGGGGGCAGACATGTTGTTTAGAATCTTACGTCATATTTTCCTTTGTCTGCCCTAAAATTCCAAACGGCACATCCGCCCCTGGTAGATGTATATAGAGCAAGGAGAACTCAATAAGGTGCTTTGTGTGTATTCTTTCATTCAAGCATTTCTCTTTAAACTACTTGATGGAATACTTCAACTAACCCTGGACAGGCAAATCCAGACAGATACTCTCTTGTGGACACGGCACTTCCTGCGGTGAAATGAGCGGCATTAAGCAACACTGAAATTATTTTCTGAATACACCTGCCATCGCATTATGGACACCGTTTTTTGAGAGCAGGTGATCCCTGTTGTGGGCAAGAGCTTTGGAAGTGATCAATGATCACTTAGAGTCAGTCAGTAACATCGCACTACCCAAAAAAAAATGTTTAGAGTTTGCAGAAGGGTTATCATTAGTTATATTAGGGTTAAGATTAGAGTCAAAAGGTCACTGTAGGAGAAAATGTTTAGAAAGCAAAAACAAAAAAAACCACGCTACTTTTAGTTATTACCCTATAACTTAAAAAAAAAAAAAAAAAAAAAAGAGAAACAACAGGACAAATATTAGAATCTATTTAGAAGATTTTTTTAAAATTTTTTTTGTAAATGTATAAAAGTTTTTTCATCCAAAAGTTAGGTGTTTTTTTAATTTACCGTTTTTATTTAAATAGTAAATTATTTATTATGAAAAAAAGAATGGTATCTAAAGAAAGCGCTTCTTGTGCCAATTTAAAGACCCTATTTCATTTGTAAAGTAAATGAGAGGGAAGAAAATTGCAGCTAAACTTAAACACCACAGAAATGTTAACAAAACCCATGTCACCAACGGTGAGATTTCATGTCACTTTGGGGTTAAACTCAACGTGTTTTGTTGGCTTATCAATCCACCTGCTACATAACCAGTTCAATTCCTATCTACACGTTGCTTTTAAAATTGCCTTAAGTATTTGTGTAGGACAGTGATGGGTAACCTTGACACTGCAGAACTACATAGAAACATAGAATGTGTCGGCAGATCAATTACTAAATTTTATTAGTACCTGGGCTTATTTTATATCTAGAATAGCCTATCCCATGATGCTCGATCCTCAACACTCCAATAAGGAGATTTGCAGAGCACTGAGACAGGGCTATCAAACTTAATGCCAAAGTAGCCAACTCGGCTAATTTGGCCTTAAAGGTTTGCAATTCCCATCTCAGTGCCCAATTCTCTCTTTTTATTGAGAAGTCCCGCAAATGTTTTTTTTTTTCGAAGAAAATGTGGCAACCCTCTCTGCAGTGCCAAGGTTGGCCATCGCCGGTGTAGGAGTCCGGCCAATGTGTTTTATGATAATAGTCTAGATCTATCCAACCCTTCCTTTTGTGACATTTTGCTGAATGCTCTTTTCCAAGAGGTGCCGGGCCCAAACGTGGCTGTAATTGCTTTGTACAATAGCCATTGAGGGTTCCGCTATCTGTATTCCATCCCAGTACAAATTAGGTGATTGAATCGTACGGTCTAATCGCATTTGCAGGGACAGTAAAATAATGGGTCTCATCCCAATATATCACTTAACCTCAGTGCTGCGATACGGATTGGGGCAGTTTCTTTAATCCCCTATATGCTATCAGTGTATTATGGCGTGGGCAGGAGAAGCCAACCGGGAAATTGTACAGCGGGCTAATGTTAATCTCTTCGGTTATCAGATTTCTTTCTTTTTTTTTTTTTTACCTTTCCAGGCAAATGCGGAGGTCTTAAGCAATTGCATCCCTATGTATGTGCACCTATTTTTTTGTTTAAGGCCTTTTAACCCGTTTTCTGCTAGAGACACTTCCTCACTTAGTCCTACCACCATAAAAAAATGGGCATTTTTGTTTTCGGCACAGGGATGGAGACTTTGCTTGTAGTTTCCCTCTTGGCCTCTGGCGAGGAAAGGGTTAACTAATTATAGCATATAAAGCCTACGGAACAGGCCGCTTGTTTTTTTGTTTTTTGGGGGGTTTTTTTTAGATGGCGGCTGCGTACGTTCTTTGCAGAGCATCAATCCTCTCTCGAGAACGAATTCCCTGCAGAGCAGAAAGGAGTGTGGTTCTAAGGAACAAGCCATGTACAAATAACTCCAGCCTGAAAGAAAATTGTATGAATGGGATTTTTTTTTGGGTGTTTAGTTCGTGCCCCAGTAATACATCACTTTTTTTTTTTTTTCTGCTTTGAATTTCCTATTTGTAGCAATGTTTGAAGTTGAAGGTGATTTTGTGAGAGCTTTAGACACGGTGCTGTAAATGATTGGGCTTTTAAGTCCCTAAGATGAATAAGAGCTGATCAATCAGCTTTTTTTTTTAATGTAGTAATTTTTGATGACCCTTTCCCTGTGTGTTTAAACTCTTTAGCCAGTTTAAAACAAGGATAAATTCAATAACTGAATGGGCACACGGGCTAAGAGTTGTTTTTTTTTATTGTTATTATTTTCAATTTTATATATATATATATATATATATATATATATATATATATATATATATAAAAACATCTTCTCACTCTGCCTAGAACTTTGAAATTTCCAGAATTATGGGATCCTTGTCGAACACATAACTGTTTCTTCCATCGACATACCTCCCAACATGGTCAAAGATGGAAACCTTTTTTAGTTTGGGGGGAGAGTGACTATGGTTGTGGCATTGGTTGGACTCCAATGTGCTTTTATTGTGTTACCCATTGGCCTTCTAAACACCCCTTCTCTACCTTAGAGAGGAAGGATGTAAAGGTTGAGTGAGGGACTCTCCTTATGTGTTTGAGTTCTGGTTCGAAGGCCAGAATGTGGAGTTTATTTGGCCTCATGGCTTTGTATCCTAATCTGTCGAACCCCAAACTCCTTTGAGGAATATGGCTGCCTGACCAACAAACATCTTGGGTGGTGCAGCCCTCACACATTTCAAAGTAGACCCGGAAGCAATTGGAGCCCCCAGAATAACTTCCCATACATCTTCTGTCTTCCATCTACTTTTAACACCTAGAACAGGACTGTATCTCTAAAAATACATTGAGGTGCATAGCTTTAATTTCCCAATGTGAAACCCTGGGACAGCACGCACCCAGTCCCATTGGCAGTGCTTGGAAATCTGGGACGGTTGCCAGTTTGTGTACTAATGACATTTCATGTACTGATCAGCTACTCTGCACCAAAAAAAAAAAAGGCATCGTCCCTCTGAGAACGAGAATGGGGATCTTGTGTTCAGATCTATTTGCCTCATGCAGTCAGCCAGAAAAAAAAATCCATTGATATACCGTCTGGTTTCTTGCTGTAAACCGTAGTCTTAGTCAATGTATCGAAAAGACCTCACTTATGAGTCAGCCAGCCCAAGTTACTGACTCACTGACATCCTTGTTGAGGGTGCCACTTCTATGCAGCTGAGGCCCGGGCAGCCGGGCAGTCTATCAATGGTGGAACCTGATTTGTGGGACCCAAAACACATTGGGATTATTGGAAAATGTCACTTTCTTTACAGACCTTTACCACCCCGCTCCACCTCATTTCCTTTCATCTTCCTTTCAACTTTGTGGTGCCATTTTTTATTTTCTACTTCTGTCTTTATCATAACTCTCTCTAAGGGCTGGATTTTAAATAGGTCCATTGAGGCTACTTGGCCCCGACCTGTCCTCAGGCCCAAACGCGTGGTTAATGTATTTTTGTTAGAAAGGCAAGATGGCGGCGCACTAGAAGGAAGGTTTGGCCCCAGCAGTTTTTGAGCTACTTCTCTAGGTGTTGAATAGATACAATGTTGGTGGCCAAGTATCTTGGGATTGTGAATTAATGGAGAGCTACCCGTTATAGAAACCTGTTGTTTGTGTCTTTAAATTAGGGAGCATGTACACATGCCTTAAAGGAACATTAATAAAGTTATGTTTAATGTGAAAGATTGCATTGTGTAGGTTTTACAGAAAACAAAGTAAGTAAAGTACCTTATTGAGTCCTCTTTGCTTGTATAGCTCGATCAGGGGAAGGCTTCTTGGATCAGTTGAAGCATTATCTGACCTAAGATTCTAAACAACATGTCTGCCCCCTGATAGAGCTATACAGATCAAATATTCTACACAACATGTTCACCCACTGATAAAGCTATACAGAGCAAAGATTCTAAATACCATGTCTCTCCCCTAATAAAGTTATACCAAGCAAATATTCTAAACAACATGTCTGCCCCCTGATAAAGCTATACCAAGCAAATATTCTAAACAACATGTCTGCCCCCTGATAGAGCTATACCGAGCAAATATTATAAACAACATGTCTGCCCCCTGATAGAGCTATACAGAGCAAAGATTCTAAACAACATGTCTGCCCCTGATAGAGCTATACAGCGCAAAGATTCTAAACAACATGTCTCTCCCCTGATAAAGCTATACCAAGCAAAAATTCTAAACAACATGTCCGCCCCTGATAGAGCTATACACAAACAACATGCAGGAGTGCACTATTATTATTTATTGGTATAAAGCTATTATATATATATATATATATATATATATATATATATATATATATATATATATATATATATATATATATATATATATATATATATATATATAAAGAGAGATTAAAATGATGAATGCAATATTTGTAAATAATCTGTACTATGCAACATTGTAGGCAAAACAATTAACTTCACTTAAATAAATGCTTTAATGACAGAATATGAATAGGGCATTTTTTGAGTTCCTTTTTGTTCCATATATATCTTTAAATATCCACATGTGGGCAGCCATGTTGTTTAGAATCTTGGGTCAGATCTGTGTGGTCTTCCTCTCTCTGACCCAAGATAGTAAACAACATGTCCGCCCCCTGAGAGAGCTATGCATTTAAGTGTCAAACAGTTACAACTTATGCAATCTTCCAATTAAACATAAGTTGATGCATTACGTACAGCTGTCCTTTAATAATATATATTATACTATATTTATCTTCTACTTCAAGAAAAAAAAAAGTGCAGCATTTATTCTGCAATTACTGAAGACTGTCAGCGAAGAATGAGTATTTATTCTTAGCCAATTTTATAGGCAATATAAATATAGATGACAGTACTAGTCCCATTTCTATTAAGCTGTCGGTCCGCTACCTCCAGTTTGGTTTGAGAATCTGGGCCATAGCATTCTTAGATGTGCCAGGACTTTGATATTTGGGAAACCAGTTTAAATCTATTGTAAGATCACTTTGTCACTCTGGGCTAGTTACTTCTCCCGAGCTTGAAGTATCCAAAATTAGATTGTATGTTCTGCAGAGATTTCAAGCAAGATGTAAAGATGTGGGAATTATCTGCAGGATACCCAGTGTTCAGGGCATTAGCGGGCTCGTCAGTGGAATTTCCTCCATTCATTTATTATCTGCTGATATTGCTTGTGGAATTTCTAGCTATTTAATTTGTTCTGGATCTGCAGTTTGTTACCGTGGTCGTGAGTTCTTTTTTCTTTAAACTCTCGATGACATGTAAACTGCAGTGTCTGGTTTTAAAGGATACATTATGAATCCAAACAAGGGAACATTTTAAAGACAAGTGTAGGCATTTTAAAACAGAAATGTTCGAAACCTGCTACCTGGATTAGCGCTCTTTACTAGTATATTTCTATCAATGGGGCTGACCCAAGATTCTAAACCTTATGTCCGACCCTGACAGGGCAAAGATTCTAAACAACATGTCTGCTCCCTGAGAGCTATACAGAGCAAAGATTCTAAACAACATGTCTGCTCCCTGAGAGCTATACAGAGCAAAGATTCTAAACATTATGTCTGCTCCCTGAGAGAGCTATACAGAGCAAAGATTCTAAACAACATGTCCACCCCCTGATAGAGCTATACAGAGCAAAGATTCTAAACAACATGTCTGCCCCCTGATAGAGCTATACATAGCAAAGATTCTAAACAACATATCTGGCCCCTTATAGAGCTATACAGAGCAAAGAGTCAAACAACATGCCTGCCCCCTGATAGAGCTATACAGAGCAAAGATTCTAAACAACATGTCTGCTCCCTGAGAGAGCTTTACAGAGCAATGATTCTAACCAACACGTCTTCTCCCTGAGAGAGCTATACAGAGCAATGATTCTAAACAACATGTCTGCTCCCTGAGAGAGCTTTACAGAGCAATGATTCTAAACAACATGTCTGCTCCCTGAGAGAGCTATACAGAGCAAAGATTCTAAACAACATGTCCGTCCCCTGATAGAGCTATACAGAGCAAAGATTCTAAACAACATGTCCGCCCCCTGAGAGAGCTATACAGAGCAAAGATTCTAAACAATATGCCTGCTCCCTGAGAGTTATACAGAGCTAATATTCTAAACAACATGTCCGCCCCCAGATAGAGCTATACAGAGCAAAGATTCTAAACAACATGTCTGCCCCCAGATAGAGCTATACAGAGCAAAGATTCTAAACAACATGTCCGCCCCCAGATAGAGCTATACAGAGCAAAGATTCTAAACATCATGTCTGCTCCCTGAGAGAGCTATACAGAGCAAAGATTCTAAACCACATATCTGCTCCCTGAGAGAACTATACAGAGCAAAAGATTCTAAACAACGTGTCTGCCCCCTGATAGAGCTATACAGAGCAAAGATTCTAAACAACGTGTCTGCTCCCTGATAGAGCTATACAGAGCAAAGATTCTAAACAACATGTCTGCCCCCCGATAAGGCTACACAGAGCAAAGATTCTAAACAACATGTCCGCCCCCAGATAGAGCTATACTAGTGAAGAAGGCTAATTAAGGTACATCATTTGTATTTTCATTAGAGCATTTCTGTTGATAAAACCCAAATTACACTGTTGACAAAATGCCATGTTTTAGTGAAATAAAATGTGTCAGGAATAAGGTTTTTTTTTTTCTGGTCAACAAAATGCTCTGAATGGATGTGATCCTATATATTATTATTCTAACTTGTTAGGAAATCAAACATTTTTTTTCTTTTGAGGTTTAGTAATTTTACAGAAAGTATAGATATCGGCAGTGGTATTAAATGTGCAGTGTTCTAGTGGGCAACCTATCAGAATGTAGTGCCATAGTACTACATTGCATTCACAGTACCATATTGCCACCACAGATCCCCAATGCCCCTGGAATGTCCAACTCTTGGGCTCAGCAAACCTTTAAGAAGGGAGACAACATAATGTTACTCTCCCCAAACGTTTGCTGGGCACGGTTATGTCGGAAAACCATTCAAATAGTTATTTGGCTTTTGGTGGGCAGGAAAAAAAAAGGAAATCCCATCTAGACGGCAACTACATGCATTGTAAATTCTCAATGGGATTGGAATTTGGGTCAAGTCAAGTAAATTTATGTTAATACAAGTGGATTAACAATGGGATGGAAAGTCAGTCACCTGGGAGCCTTTGATGTGTAGGTCTCTAGCAAGTTCTGTTCCCTCGCTGTGCTCTGTGTAATGTGTAAAACTAAGCGTCCGTATAGATACAAGAGCACACCATGCAGTGAAAAGGAGAATAATCTAAATTAATTGCTTGCTCAGGCTGGGGTTTTTTTTGTCTTAACTGTGAATGTAACAAAAAAAAAAAAAAAAGTTATAAAAATCTATAGATTGTAAGCAAAGAGATACATTAAAATAGATGACATCACCTTGTGGCAGTTCATAAGGTGATGTCATCAATGGGAGGCACCCCAGACACATTGAACGCAACGCAGATATCATTTTTGTGCTCTTTACACTCCCGGTATAAACCAAGCTTTTTTTTCATCTTTTGCACTTGGTAAACCAAGTGGGTTGTCCAGAAAGCTGGAGGTTTCCACCCCCCTTTTTTAATGCGAATATCCGTGTCCAAAATCCATTTAATTTCCAGGCAGATACTTTGTAACAAGGATTTGATGCTCACTGCCGGGTTTGCCGGGGATTTCGATTTTATAATGAAGACAATAATGTCCTCACCAGAACTTATCTCCGAAGAACAGATTTTGGAGCTGGGGCTGTGTGGGACCGTTATAGAGAGTTACATTTTTGAGGCCTTCCTCTCTGGCTAAAGCAAGAAAAGATGTTTAGAATTCTGACGGTTTTTGTGTTTGTCTATTTAAAAAAAAAAAAACTATATTTATTCTAATACTTTGTGTCCCGAAAGATGCTGAGAGGCTCTGTTTCGGTAATTTGAAGCCAGGGAGCGTCATGACACACGCTGCTATATACCTTCTCCTGCTGGTTCTGGCTGCAGGGGATTCTCTTGTCTGAAAAACATTTTGAGTTATGGGCATATAGCTGGATAGAATCTGTCAGAAGTAGCTGATCTATAGCAAGTGGGCCAGGGGGAAGAAGGGGGGGGGGGGGGGGCACTAACTGTGACCTGACAATACAGATGCTCTGGACTATCATTCCCAGTCTGTGTGGGGGATTGAAGTCATCAGGAGCTGGAGTGACAGATGAATTAAAGGAATCAGAGTTGACTGTAGCTGACATCATAGAAATTGTGATCTACAGCAGCTAAGATTCCAGAGTTGGATTATGGGAATTGTAATCGACAGTGCATCATGAGAATTAAAAACATGGTTTGTCACCGGCTTGCTTGCTTGAAGCCCCCGGCATCCCATGCCGGCAAATGTACTAAATATATACAACAGACAACAGATCCCATAGAAATAAAAAAAAAAAACAGCCACCAATTCACTAATGATCTCCAAATACAATTTTAAACAAAATCCTTTTATTAAATCTTTAGTTCATAGTCAGAAAAAGGAGATGGCGGGGAAAAAAAAGTGCCTGACTCCTTTCGAGCTGTCACTATGAGAATGCTTGGTTTGCAAGTGACAACATTTGCGTACTTACCAACAATCCTGGATTTGTTGGCTCAGCGCTGCCTGTATAAGACATGCATAGAAGGGAGCTCCAGACCTCTTGTATTTATGATGGCTAGGCTAGAGTTGAATTTCATGGGGTCAATCAACATGTCGGGATCCACATTAGGGCTCCGCTTCTTGTCCTGTCTCAGTATGTTAAAAAGCATTTTTAGAAATTGCTTCCACAACGGCTTGAGAGACCAGAATTGGATCATGGGAATTCTAATTCACAGCAGTTTGGGTACCAAAGGCTGATGCATGGGAATTGTAGTCATTGGCAGCTTCAGTGGTAAAGATTACAATAGTCCACACCAGAGGTGGCATCTTGGACATGGTACACCATAACTTTACTTATGACTCAATCACTTACTAATTTATTAACCCTTTATGTTCAAAATCTATGACATAGAGTACATCTCTATCAGGTAGCAAGCCCCCCAGCTGCCAAATGATAAGGACCCGGAACAAAAGCATGCCATAAATAAGTGCAGGGGCCACATGACAGGAGTGGGGAAGAACTGGGAGTCAAGGCAAGTGTGGGTTAATAAACCCTAGGTCAAAAGGGTGGGAGGAGGACTTAGGTAATAATCTTAGGGTAAACAGGATGGGGGAGGGGGCTAATTTATGTCATTAAGAAAATTTTGGTGAACAAGAAGGAACTTTCCCACCCTTTACGCTGGTTGGTAGGTGTGGTGGATTTCCTTGCATTAGAGTGAGAGGTCCGAGAGATCATATACTCAATCTGGTCTCACGGGGGTTGGTAAGAGTCACAAAATAAGGCTGGGAATATAGTGGTTATAAAACTGGAAAAAGTGATGTGGGTGATGGGAGTCCTAAGCCCGGTGAAGCGCGGCTAGAAGTCGTTTCTTTGGCATTGTGTATATTTATCCGTGCCTCCTGGGTAATACGGCTTACGGATCTGGGTTATTTATTGGTTGGTTATACATTTTTCTATGTTTTATAAGGTTATGTGTTAATAAAGTTGTTTCTATTTTATTAAATTTATTTTAATAAACACTGTGGCCATTTTTTTTATCCAAAAATGATGGAAAGCGTCAGGCCTTCACTTCAGGTAATATGAATAAAGTATAGAGGGGTAGCGAGTAGCTTTGAGTGGTAGGCAGTATACACGGGAGGGCACTTTACTGCACACCCTTCATGCCCCAATAAGGTCTTGCAGTGAAATCAAATTACTTCAAATTCGCCAATCTGTCTTGCGCCACAGGTGGGCAATTTTATTGCTGCACCTCCCTTCTCTTACACGTCAATGTCCCTTTTGATCTTTGATCTATTCAACCCTGCCAAATTTGCCTGTGAGTAATAAGTAATAATCGGTGGACCACAGGTTTTCTAAGTACATTCTAATCAAAGTACTTTTTTATATATATCTTTTTTTTTCCTTTGGAAGAATGTTCTTAGATGGTATTATGTTGTGTGTGTGTTTTTCTTTTTTCCTTCGGTGTACATGACCAAGCCTGGAACTCATGGTGAGACCATTTTTCGTAATGCTTTATGTATAAACACAACGGCACGTAATATAGCCCGTCTCCTAGCAACTCTCGTGTCTAGCTCAGGATCTTAAGGCCCTACTTAGCCACGTAGGCCGGTGGACCACACAGTCACACTGGAATGGGGTCTCTGGCTCAGCTCTGTGTTTACTTGGAAGAATTACAGAGAGGGCCAACCCACTCCCCCATCCCCCGGCCTCCACTGGCATGGAACCGAATGCCGGGGACCCAGAAGATGTCTTTATCGAATTAATTGATCCATTTTTTTTTTGCCCGAGCCCTGCGGGTCTCTGACAGAAGGGGGGATTAAGATGAACAACACAGAGATTTTCTTATTACTGAATTATTTCCCTTCCAGTTTCGACCAGGTTGGGATGAGAAGGGATTACTAGACTAATATCCTTGCGATGGAGTCTTACCCATTAGATTCATGTTAGGAACTAGAAGGTATTTGTGATATGATAAATTTGTATTGCTTTGGACAACCTATTTGTGTTCGTTTTGACCCAGCATGTCCTATCCTTTTTAGGTTTTGATTAAATAACTTTTTTTTTTCTTTTTTTTGGGAGGGATTATGTGAACTTATTTAGATTTGAATAGCCGTGAAGTGCATGTTTTGTAGTGATTACACTGGAAAAGTAAGAGAGCATAAGAATAAATATCTTGAACTATTGCTGATTAAAGGGGTATGGAATCATAATTAAATATATATATATTCCAAACTAAAGATGATTTAATAAGTGGCAGTATGAAAATATGTATTAGCCTGACGTGATATCTGCGTAGAATGATGTCTATTCACCCAAAGGTAAGTAGAGGTGAGACGAACATGTAATCTCGACTGTACATTGTACAGGGCCAAACCTGGTGAGTTACTCCTTCAAGAAGAGCTCATTGACAAAGCATAGTTAAGTCTTTAAAACATAATGAGAAGACCCCATTGTGTCCAATCTGTGGCTTCCACCACTGCACCTAGAATGGAAAGGAATAAAGGTTGGAGCACAAGCCTGGAATGCCATCTCTGGTTATCTGTTGGAATATCTAAAATAGCCAACATGGACTCTTGAATTGCACTGTTGGCTTTGGAGACTGGCCTTTACCAATGTCCAATCGGAGTCTGTCACTGATTGTGGGACTCTCTGTTGTTATATAAAAAGTTTTTTTCAGCCCTTGGAGCAAGATCTCATGAATGTGTCGGGGTGGGGGTGGGGGAAGGGGGGAGACGATGGGTAAGCAGAAGAACTATAGCGTAGAGTAATCTCTTTGGAAACCAGTCTAATGTCCTTGCTGATTAGAATCTTGCCCCAGAAATTAGTTTTTATAAACCCTTTAAAGGGATATCCTGCCCTGCGCACAAATCCTCCCCTTGACTAGGAGTATTTCTAATGCTAATTCCAACAGGAGGACATCGGTCTAACCAGGCTTTAATGCTGTTTTATGAAGTCATCATCGCCCCCTCCCCCAGTTTATTTAAATTAAAAGTGATTTTTTTTTTCCCTTCTTTTAAATCCTTTTACAATCTCGCGTCCTCATTAATTTTCAAGTATATTAAAACACAGAAGGTAATAAAATCGGCACACACTTTGCCTTTATAATCTGCAAATGTGGCTCCGAATCCTATTTCAGCCAAGGGAACATTTTTATTAAAATAAGAGAGGCGCTAGTCAGCTTAAAGGCCTTTTAAAAGTATTAGTGTTTATTATCGTTTCATAATTTTTCGCCGCGCTCCCAGTGTTTTCAGAATATTAGGAGAAGGGATAGAGATACAGGGAATTTACATATGATTAGCTTCTCTAACTTGCTGAAAACAAAAACAAAAATCTATATATTATGTTTTTTTTTTTAGGAGTTTCTATCCTAAATCTTTCAAAGGGAAGTGGAAACGGACCAGAAACCCATTGCAAAGAAGCTGTAAGGCTTTAGGATATGGGAGGGGGGAGATAAAATAAATAAAGCCCTCCCCCCCCCCCCCCCCAATCCATCTTCTCTAGGTTTCTCCATACACAATGTAGAGCTAAACTGGTGAGCTGGAATATTCATCTCACCTGCAACTCACCTTTTAGTGAGTAGTCCCGTGACCTATTTCAATAGGTTTTTATGGTACCGGATTTGCGGGGGTATTATCTTGTTTATGGTGTGTTCTAGGCCCAGAATGATGGCGGGTTTGAATGTCACAATACAATCTTGTTCTGCACGGAGAGCTGATTTGGTTTTGTTATGACCTTATTAAACGCCTTCTAGTACTGTTTTTCTTGTTTGTTTTTGTATTGTGCTTTTTTTTTTATTTTACTCTAATTAGTCAGACTGATTTTCGTGGGAGAAAATGCAGCCAATCCGCATGCAGTCGTCCTACACAAGCGTTCACCCGCGGTTATATCAATCATGCTGCCATGTTGTGAGCGGTGATATGCCGGTATTAAATACATTTGAAAGGTAAATTTAATAGTTTTAGTGCACTGAGGCCTGAAACTATTAAATCTGTCTTTCAGATTTCCTTCATTCCTGTAATACATCTCCTGGGAGCTGGTGACATAGGTAACATTACCGTGAGGGAAGGCCAGCGGCAGCCTGAAAATATAATGGTGGATCCAGTCGCGGCCCAGTAGTGAGGCTATAGGATGTAAAAAAAATAAATAAATAAATAGGGAACTGGTTAAAGGACAATTGTCGGCAAAAATTTAGTTTAACCCCTTAATGACGTTAGGACGTACTATGCCGTCCTGACTTTAAGTGCCTTAAAGTCGTTAGGACTCCATAGTACGTCCTGTATTAACAGCTCATCATGGCTCCCCGCGATGAGCTGTTTTCGGATCCCGCTACAGGCACTTGCAGCAGGATCCCACCTGTCAGATGAGGCCACTTTGAGTGGCCTCTCTCTGACAGGGGAAATGTAGCCGGTGCTCAAAGCGAGCACCGGCTACATTTGCCTCCGTGACGTCACACGTGCCGTCCGGAGGTCTCGCAATTTTTTTGCAGGGACCCACAGGGTCTATTAAGACCCTGATCAGGTCTCTGCCAGAGTGTTCCTGGTTACTGATGACCTTGTGATCGGTGGCCAGGAACAAATCGTGACGTTTTGGTGCTTGCTTGGGACGCAAGCACCATGCGTCACGAAAAGGTTACGTGAAAAATTGCAAAAAGTGTAGAGATTTTCAAATAGAAATATTTAATGAGAGACCACAAATAATCGACTTTTATTGAGCTCTCTGCTCTTTTAGGGGGCGGACATGTTTAGAATCTTGGCTTTGGAGAAGGAAGATCTGATACAAGATTCTAAACATGTCTGCTTCGTGATCTGGAGCAAGGCAGGCTCAATAAGCTACTCGATGCAATCTTTCAATTAAACAGAACTTACTTTTTGCTGACAGTTGGCCTTTTTTTTTTTTAAAAGCCGACCTGCCGTATTGCATTTCAGAGCTCAACGTTCACAGATAAGTACAAGTGATTTATACCTAGCACTTGCGAATGTGCACACGCGCTATTTCATAACCGAAAAGTGTTACGCAGCAAAAAAAAATTCTTTCAATACTTTGATGAACGTTGCAATATGCAAAATATTCGTATCGAAGCAGTGCTCAGAATGATCAAAAGCTGTCTCTAAATCTTGGATTTTTCCTTTTCTAGCTATCCTTTGCCTGTATAACCAAAATCACACACACAAGGCATTCCGTTAGCAAGTTTCAGCAGATAGTCACCCAACATGTCTTAACATACACATTTCAAAGTTTGGACTGACTTGGGATACATAATGAAATTCCCTTGTTTATTTATTTTTATTTTTTTAAATTGCAATTCACATGTGAATACAGACGTGCACAAAATCATATTATGAAATAATGACATTGGATGCAAATATATACACCTACAGCCTTAGATCAAAATAAAAAAAAAATTGATCCATACATCTGCCAATAATTTGAGCAGCACAATGTATGCATCAACTGTGATTTTCTGTCTCTTTCTTTGTGCTGGTTAAACATTTTATTGGTCTGATAACCGAAAAATAAAATCTCACTACTGCTTCTGTTACAAGGATCTTCCTACTGTGAAAAATGCGTTGGT
The DNA here is from genome assembly GCA_036172795.1 of Pelodytes ibericus. NCBI lineage: Eukaryota > Metazoa > Chordata > Amphibia > Anura > Pelodytidae > Pelodytes > Pelodytes ibericus. Next base: position 70,154,261 of record CM069866.1, read on the forward strand.
ACATACAGTGTACAGTATTTTCTTGCACTATAAAAGCTATTTTATCCAACCCGAGGAAAAAATGGCTGCAAGTTTTTGTCGTATAGAAATATATATATATATATATATATATATATATATATATATATAAATATAAAATGTTTTTGTCAATTGGAGTCAGTGTAAGAATATATAGTGCAACATATAGTGAGTCAACGTTGTGGAGATTATTATTAATGCACTGTAGAATTACCAGAATTTCAGCTGTTCTAGTTCAGTCTGGAAGGGATGAAAGAGCAAAACCACCTAGAAAGCTCCTCCGATTCCAACGCAGTGGGTGGGGCCAACTATGGCGCAGGAGGAGCTAAACACAGAACCTTCAATTAAAACCCAGGAAGTCCAGGGGTGGATATAAACCTCTGATGGGTTGAACGAAAGTCACCTAAAGTGTTAAATTGGCTCATTTAATCATAAAAAAGGTTCTGGGGAGGTGGGGTTTAACATTAGCCACTCCCACTCATGCTAATGTCATATCTATACTACTTGTGAGTCCCACTGCAGGTAAATGGCTCTGGGGGAGAACAGTAAAACCCCACGCGTTTTGCAAGCAACTGATCTGCCATGGTGGAATGTGGAGGGGAATAAGTTTAAGAAATAGGATTTTACTTTTCCTTTGGAAAATAGGTCTTGGGGAAAAATAACATTTTCCTCCTACTAGTACAAGTCACTTTCTTTATTTTAAGTTGAATGCCTTTTAAACCGTTGCATCGTTTCCAATGTGAAATCTCTCTACTTGGTGTTTTGCAAATTGTTCTGCCAAGAGCCAAATGACTTGGCTTCCTCAGCACAATGACTCCTGAACCACAGTGCAATTGTTTTTTTTCTAATCGCCACACAGTGCTCGGGATCTCCTGCAGCTCTGTGCTTTTCAAGTTGTTTAAATATTGTGTATTTGCTTTTGGGTAACTAATCATAATGTTACACATGTCAAAATGTCACACAGGCATAATACTGCACATCAATATTGCCATGCGGGATTAGTGCTTGCCTTCTCACCAGCATTCCCCCTCAGTGCTTGCCATGTCAACAGTCTTCCTCCTCAGTGCTTGTCAGGTCACCAGTCTTCCCCCTCAGTGCTTGCCATGTCACCAGCCTTCCCCCTCAGTGCTTGCCATGTCACCAGCCTTCCCCCTCAGTGCTTGCCATGTCAACAGTCTTCCCCCTCAGTGCTTGTCAGGTCACCAGCCTTTCCCCTCAGTGCTTGCCATGTCACCAGCCTTCCCCCTCAGTGCTTGCCATGTCAACAGTCTTCCCCCTCAGTGCTTGTCAGGTCACCAGCCTTCCCCCTCAGTGCTTGCCATGTCACCAGCCTTCCCCTTTAGTGCTTGCCATGTCACCAGCCTTCCCCCTTCAGTGCTTGCCATGTCACCAGCCTTCCCCCTCAGTGCTTGCCATGTCACCAGCCTTTCCCTTCAGTGCTTGCAATGGCACCAGCCTTCAGCCTCAGTGCTTGTCAGGTCACCAGCCTTTCCCCTCAGTGCTTGCCATGTCACCAGCCTTCCCTTCAGTGCTTTCCATGTCACCAGCCTTCCCCCTCAGTGCTTGTCAGGTCACCAGCCTTCCCCCTCAGTGCTTGCCATGTCACCAGCCTTCCCCCTCAGTGCTTGCCATGTCACCAGCCTTTCCCTTCAGTGCTTGCAATGGCACCAGCCTTCAGCCTCAGTGCTTGTCAGGTCACCAGCCTTTCCCCTCAGTGCTTGCCAAGGTACCAGCCTTCCCCTCAGTGCTTTCCATGTCACCAGCCTTCCCCTTCAGTGCTTGCCAAGGCACCAGCCTTCCCCTTCAGTGCTTGCTCCAGCACCAGCCTTCCTCCTCATTGCTTGCCATGGCACCAGCCTTCTCCAACAGTGCTTGCCAAGGCACCAGCCTTCCCCCTCAGTGCTTGCAATGGCACCAGCCTTCCCCCTCAGTACTTGTCAAGGAACCACCTTCCCCCTCAGTGCTTGCCATGGCACCAGACTACCCCAATCCAGTGCTTGCCACGGCACCAGACTGTCCCCGCATTGCTTTCCACAACACCAGACTCCCCCCCACAGTGCTTGCCACGGCATCAGACTGCTCAGCCAATGGCCAACTCCTATGAGGCTTACCATGTCTGATGGGAGTTGCTTGCTGAGCCTGATAGCTGTTGAGCTTGTGTATCCTGTCCGAATAACATTCTGACCTTTTTTGAGATGCACATTATTGTATTGACATACACTGCACAATGTTTACTCCATATCACTAAACCCATACTGTTATACGTCAAAATGTTGGTGCTAATAATAATAATAATAATAATAATTATAATAATGATAATTATTATTATTATTATTATAAAGTCTGCTCTTTTTTTTTCTGAACCCAGTCCTGACGGTGTTTGTATACGAGCGCCTGCTCCTCCCCATGTTCTGATCAGCACTAATTTAATGTATTTTTTATTTTGTAGGCAGTTTCAGAACTAAGTTAACTCATTACTCATTGTCAACGGAAGGATAAATAGTTCTTAGCACATACAGCATCCGCTCCCGAAACATAATAAAGTGGTCATATTTTCTAATGAAGACATATTTTAACAAAGGTCTGTTTGGTATTAAATGAATCTAATTATATATTTTTTTTCTGTTGACAAATTTTTTAAAATCTAATTTAACCCACGACAGAAGCTCCGAGATGATTTATCATCAGATGGCTGTATTTTAAAAGTCAGAGGGCTCGCAGTCGGTTGGAAACTGCCCAACATAAGCCTTAAAAATACATATATATTTTAATAATGTAATATGTATTCTAAAAATAAAATGTTACATTTTCCAGGGCAAAACTGAATCAGTCACAAGACCACTTCCATCCTATTTTAAAATAGATGTTTTATGATTTTTCCTATGTTTGACCATTTCAGAAATGATTCCAACATTTTTTTGGGGAGTTTTTGGAGACTTCTAGACCGCCAAGTCGTGGAGCTGGGGTTTGGGTTTTTTTTTCGGAAGCTCTCAATGGTGTGAGGGCAGTGGTGCCCAGTTCAAAAGGTTTGTGGATGGAAAAGTATAATAAACAACAATATTGGGGTGAGATGGGTATAAAGGAAGAAGCAACAAGTTACAGACTGAAAGCAAGGAAACGAAAAGGAGGAGGCCAAGTGAAAGATGGGATTTGAAGATCATCTATTCACAATATTGACAGATCTAGGTAAGTCTCAATAGGTAGCCAATGAAGGCACAGAGTAGAGGAACCAAAATTCCTTCAATTTAGATAGTAACAGGGATCATTTTCTTATAACTATCTCCCTCCTGGGACAAGGGATGGAGGTAGGTACTAGCACCACTCAGGCTTGGCTTCTACTTCTCTGTGCCATGTTCTATCGACCTTCACTGACCTTGCAAGGAACGCTCTTTCTATCCCTGTAAATCCTTGCTGTACATTCAATTCTGGGAGTGAAAAAGTTAAGCAGGATTTATCCCAACCCCTGTCGCCCTGAAACCCCCCCACACACACACACAGTTGTATCACAGTTTCACGCACCAGTAATGCGATAAAAGCAGAACCTTGATATACTGATGCTAATTCCAAGTTATTAAATATTTATGTCCGGGGATAATTTTCCAATATGACTGTATATTAATATGTTGATTTAACAGATCACCGTTCACTGCACAGGTTTACATAACTCGGAGTATCGGTGCAATTACTACAAGCATACACAGTAGCGTGTCTCCCCCGAAGAGCTTACCATTTATATTGTGTATCTTCACAAAGAATCAGCAGATTCCTCTGTGCTGCACAAGGGGAAATGGGCAATTCAGACCAATTAAAGATGGAGCCAGGCGAGGCAGAGGACCTTCTGGAGACCACAGTTTAGAGGAGAGGTAGGGAGTTTATCCATGAGATATTGAAGAAGCTATAGACCCAATAATTGGAATCAAACCTAGGAAAGTGGCACTGTTCTCCGCCATTCTTAGCCATGCCTACTTTTACCCAGCTCCGCTCACAAATGCCCATTTCTGTGCCCCTTTTTGGGGAGATTCAACCCACATTTGAGTTAGGAACACTCACTAGCTGGTTGTCTATGACAGTTTTGAGGGCTCCATTACTGCTCCTTAAAGATAAGGTATTAGCGAGGCGTTTGGGACACCAGTCTCTCCAATATTCCCAGACCTGTTGTACTAGTTGATGTGATGGTCATCCACCCTGCTGTTATTATTGGGATAGGGGAGGGATTTCCGTGGTATTGGGGTGGTGTACAAGTCACAATTTAAGGTCTATATAAAATGAGAGATCAATTGATTTTTTTCAACCGATGCTATACGTTTAGAAGGCAGGTGGCAGGAGGCTGGTTTAGGAGGCTGGTTTAGGAGGCAGGTGGCAGGAGGCTGGTTTAGAAGGCAGATTTAGGAGGCAGGTGGCAGGAGGCTGATTTAGGAGGCAGGTGGCAGGAGGCTGGTTTAGGAGGCTGGTTTAGGAGGCAGGTGGCAGGAGGCTGGTTTAGGGGGCAGGTGGCAGGAGGCTGGTTTAGAAGGCAGATTTAGGAGGCAGGTGGCAGGAGGCTGGTTTAGGAGGCAGGTGGCAGGAGGCAGGTGGCAGGAGGCTGGTTTAGGAGGCAGGTGGCAGGAGGCAGGTTTAGGAGGCTGGTTTAGGAGGCAGGTGGCAGGAGGCAGGTTTAGGAGGCTGGTTTAGGAGGCAGGTGGCAGGAGGCAGGTGGCAGGAGGCTGGTTTAGGAGGCAGGTGGCAGGAGGAAGGTTTAGGAGGCAGGTGGCAGGAGGCTGGTTTAGGAGGCTGGTTTAGGAGGCAGGTGGCAGGAGGAAGGTTTAGGAGGCAGGTGACAGGAGGCTGGTTTAGGAGGCTGGTTTAGGAGGCAGGTGGCAGGAGGCTGGTTTATGAGGCAGGTGGCAGGAGGCTGATTTAGGAGGCAGGTGGCAGGAGGCTGGTTTAGGAGGCAGATTTAGGAGGCAGGTGGCAGGAGGAAGGTTTAGGAGGCAGGTGGCAGGAGGCTGGTTTATGAGGCAGGTGGCAGGAGGCTGATTTAGGAGGCAGGTGGCAGGAGGCTGGTTTAGGAGGCAGGTGGCAGGAGGCTGATTTAGGAGGCAGGTGGCAGGAGGAAGGTTTAGGAGGCAGATTTAGGAGGCAGGTGGCAGGAGGCTGATTTAGGAGGCAGGTGGCAGGAGGAAGGTTTAGGAGGCAGGTTTAGGAGGCAGATTTAGGAGGCAGGTGGCAGGAGGCTGGTTTATGAGGCAGGTGGCAGGAGGCTGATTTAGGAGGCAGGTGGCAGGAGGCTGGTTTAGGAGGCTGGTTTAGGAGGCAGGTGGCAGGAGGCTGATTTAGGAGGCAGGTGGCAGGAGGCTGGTTTAGGAGGCAGGTGGCAGGAGGCTGGTTTATGAGGCAGGTGGCAGGAGGCTGTTTTAGGAGGCTGGTTTAGGAGGCAGGTGGCAGGAGGCTGGTTTATGAGGCAGGTGGCAGGAGGCTGGTTTATGAGGCAGGTGGCAGGAGGCTGTTTTAGGAGGCTGGTTTAGGAGGCTGGTGGCAGGAGGCTGGTTTAGGAGGCAGGTGGCAGGAGGCTGGTTTATGAGGCAGGTGGCAGGAGGAAGGTTTAGGAGGCAGGTGGCAGGAGGAAGGTTTAGGAGGCAGGTGGCAGGAGGCTGGTTTAGGAGGCAGGTGGCAGGAGGCTGGTTTATGAGGCAGGTGGCAGGAGGAAGGTTTAGGAGGCAGGTGGCAGGAGGAAGGTTTAGGAGGCAGGTGGCAGGAGGAAGGTTTAGGAGGCAGGTGGCAGGAGGAAGGTTTAGGAGGCAGGTGGCAGGAGGCTGGTGGCAGGAGGCTGGTTTAGGAGGCAGGTGGCAGGAGGCAGGTTTAGGAGGCTGGTTTAGGAGGCAGGTGGCAGGAGGCAGGTTTAGGAGGCTGGTTTAGGAGGCAGGTGGCAGGAGGCAGGTGGCAGGAGGCTGGTTTAGGAGGCAGGTGGCAGGAGGCAGGTGGCAGGAGGCTGGTTTAGGAGGCTGGTGGCAGGAGGAAGGTTTAGGAGGCAGGTGGCAGGAGGCTGGTTTAGGAGGCAGGTGGCAGGAGGCTGGTTTAGGAGGCTGGTGGCAGGAGGCTGGTTTAGGAGGCAGGTGGAGAATGGTGGTAATCAGGTATCGGTAAAGTGATATTTCCAAGGCCTGTGAAGGTCCATAGAAAATTATTAAATGTCCACTGTGAACATCTCACATCCACATAATCCAGAATTGGTAAAAGTAAATGAGTGGATCTTGCCTAACGTCCCCCCCCCCCCCACCCAATCTCCATCCCCCCCCCCCCCCCGCAAGCCTGCTCTTCAAACAAATAAACAAAAAAAAAGTAATAATAACAAACTTGAAAGTCTTTAATGAAAGACCGATTGTTGATTTGTGATGGAATTAATTCAATTAAAAATAACTCCATCCTAAAAAGACAGACTGGAAGACGGGATATGACTGACAAAGGGGTCTGGGCTAATTGAGTATTAAGAAAAAGTCTCAAAGTAATTAGCTGAGATTAGGAGGAAAAGAATCCAAGACAGGCAGCGGAAAGAGAAGACAGCCGGCAGACACGGAAGGGAGGGAGGGCGAGAAAGGATGGCCAATTACGGAACAAAAACTTTGAAATTAAAAAAAAAGAGCTTAAACTCAAAAGAGTGTCAGTTATTAGATTGATAGCTCTTTGGGTAAGGGACCATGAAGCCGAGTGTCTCCCACACTGTGATAACTATTTTGGAATGTTAGTTCTTCAGGTCAATGGTCTGGGGTCAGTCAATTTAAATATTCTGAACCCTTTAAACCCTGTGTGGGAAAGGTTATTTTAGCCGAAGACCTCCCATTGCCTTCTTTGGGAGGAATTTGGCTATTTCCTTAATTACCATGGTCCTACCAAAATGTCCCCCAAATAAGTCGAAGTCCTACCACATGGCCAATTTGCGATCACTTCGGGGGGGGGGGGGGGGTGGGGGCAGATTTGGGTCCCAAACTCAGATCTCTGATTTTCTGAAAAATAAGATTGGAGCTACCTGGGTTGACCGTTTTGGTGTTGGGCAAATACATCTAATGTCACCTTCTGTTTTTGCACCAGGTAGAGACTCATGGAACCTAACATGCCCTCTTCAGTTTACCTTGGCCAATAAGTTGATGTCGTTGTACTATATATTTTTTCTTAGATTTTACAAACTCTGTCCTTTGGTGATCAGACCCATTTCGTTTCTGTTGTACCAAATCCCTCAATCGTTATGCCCCCCCCACCCCCCCCAAAAAAAAGCACTCTGTATTAGCAGCAGACATTTCCCCAGTTGCAGAAAATATTTTACAAGCCCTTTTTGACAAATAAAAGCCCCATTCATTTGGATGAGTTTTGCCGTTACAAATAGTCCGCAAACAATTCCCAGAGGCCGAGTCGGAAAGGAGAATGATCGCGCAAGAGAGACGGATACATTTTAGAAGATAGAAGAGCAAGGTTTGAGAACTTGTGTGTAAACAGGAAAAGCAGAGGAATGACAAAGGGAGAAAAAAGGTAGGGGACCAAAGAGGTGGGGGGGGGGGGGGGGGAGAGGAAGAGAGGAAAACATGGTTTAAATGACGAAGGGGTGTGGAGTGGGGGGGGGGGTGGGGAGATCTACCCATTAAACTCTAGTAGTAGCACTGAAATGAGAATTTAATTGGAGAAAGCTTTCTACTGTCCTTTAGTTGCTTAAAGGAGAGATCTGTGTGTGATGACAAAGATGGAGCCACTAAAATAAAGTACTTGTTTTGACAAAGATCCCATGTAATCCACTCTATTCACAATGTTCCTTGCCCAGTTAGTCCTTCAACTCCCCATTACCATCTTGCTCGGTTCTCTCTCGATCTCTTCATTCACAGTAAAGACCCTGGTATTGTCTTTGTATTTCCTCCCTCAGCCTTTCTATCCCAGATTTTTTTTTTATCCCGTTGAATGTTCTTTCCCCTCCTCTCTTGTCCCTCAATGTGTCTCTCTCCCCACCCACCCCCCCCACCCCCCTTCCCCGTGCCTTTTCCCCAGGCCTCCCCTCTGCCAGTATAGAGAGAGAGAGATGCTCCATTAAACAGTAATTGAAGTGGTGACGTTAGACTGCATCTCTGTGCACTTGGCACAGTACAACACCCGAGGGGCAGAAAAGGTGGCGGTACCATGGGGAGAAAAGAATGCAATTCTTTTTAGAAAAGGGATGGCTAACCTTGGCACTGCAGATGTTTATCAAGCTACACATTCCATGACACAGTCAGTCATAAGACTGACTGAGCATCATGGGATATGTAGTTCCCAAACTCTTGCAGTACCAAAGTTACCCATCACTGCCGTAGATTCTAGCGGACTGAGACCGCCATGTCTCCTTTCATACCAATAAAAATAACGTGTATATATATATATATTATTTTTTTTGTACCTTTGCCTCTCTCAAATAAATATTGCTCCCAGAGGAAGACAACGTAACTACTTTGATTGGCATTTGAATAGTTAACCTTCATGTTTACATTGTTTACTGCTATGGTCACTATATAAATTAATAGAATAAAAAAATAAAAGAGACAAAAAATAAACTCATTTTTCTTTATTTTGTTATGTGTTTTATGCCGTTTCTATTTTCATTCCTCCTTTTTTTTTCTTGGTTTTTGAAGTTGTATGAATTTCACAGCTAATGGGCATCACCTCCATGCAAATTCCTTAAGAAAAATTAAGTAGAAAAGCTGTAGATAATTTTTGTTGCTTGGCTGAGTGTTTTTTTAATGTGTTGTAAACTCGACATACGGTCTTCGTGTTTTAATAGACTTAAGCGGTTGACGTTTTTTTTTCCTACCGGATTTATTCGACATGCCGCTTAGTAAGAAACAGATAGATGACAGGCGCTAAGCGCTAAACGGGTTAGAGTCTCAAGTAATGCGAAGAACAGACACGTCCATGTTTTTAGTATTTAGCTTCCTGTGGAGGCTCTGCTCGGAGTGGAGAATCCCTGAAAATCACGGAATTATATTCAAGAACAACCGTTGGGAAAAAATAACTTATTTTAATTGAAACATGCAGACATTTTAAATAGGAATACTTTAATAAATAATACACATAAAGTCCCTCCGAGAGATGGTTGTTAAATATAATACTATCAGGGGGCGGACATGTTGTTTAGAACCTTGGGTCAGATGTTTCTTTAGCTGACCGAACATTCTAAACAACATGTCTGCTCCCCGTTAGCTCTATTTGTAGCTCAATAAGGTGCATTGTTTTGTATTCTTTCATTAAAGCATTTCTCTTTAAAAAGTTTACACTTGATGCAGTATTTCAATTATATTTGTTAATTTGTTCCTACTTCAGCTCTTTTAAAAAATCTGCAGTGGAAGGTGTGATTGCGACATCTAATGGCTACTTCGTGTCCATAGTTGGAAACATTTGTGGTACAACAGACCAGAGATCTTTTTCTTTGCCTTTCTTTATGGTAAGGAAGGGAGTGGTGATCTACAGCTATAGGGTGGCGTACTGGCCAGCAAATCGGGTTGCATAGACTCCAAAATGGATAACAACCATCTACTGCAGAAGGAGGCAAATGATAAGTGGGCATTGCCTTTCCCCTCATTTAGAGGAGAAAGGTTTGACCCATAGGCTCTACCATGCCCTGTCGCATCCAGAGCTTAAAGGTTAATATGGAAAGTTACTAGACATGTGCATTCGTTTTCGGACGAATGCATTTTCGTCCGAAAATAGCATTTTCGTCCATTCGTCCGAAAAACGAAGAACGAAAATGCTAAGCTAACGAAAGCCGAATGAACGAATGGTTAATAAACGAAAATCATTCGTTCATTCGTCCATTCGTAGTACTATTGCATTCTATAAGCCGAAATAGAGTCGGTTTATAGAATACAATAGCATTTCACTACACGGAGACAAAGTCTCCATTCATAAATTTATGAATGGAGACTCTGTCTCCGTGTAGTGAAATGCCGACAGCCTATAAACCGAACGTTCGGTTTATAGGCTGTCGGCTTATGTAATACATGTAATCCTATGGCTATTCTATAAACCGAACGTTCGGTTTATAGAATAGCAATAGGATTAAATGTATTCCATAAGCCGAAAGTCTATAAACCGAATGTTCGGTTTATAGACTTTCGGCTTATAGAAAACATGTAGTACTATTGCCTTTCTATGAACCGAATGAGAGCCCCATTCATAAGAATTTCTTATGAATGGGGCTCTCGTTCGGTTTATAGAAAGCCAGTAGTATTACATGTATTCTAAAAAACGAACGAATAAAAATTAACGAAACGAAAATAATGAACGAATTTCGTCTGAAACGAATGCAGTAATGAACGAAATTAGTTTTAGACAAAATAAATAACATTTTCGTCCGAATGGACGAAAACGAAACGAAAATTTTAGTTTTGCACATGTCTAAAAGTTACTAAGTGACATCCCTACATCAGTGATATCCGTGTTTTAACCTCTCATTTTCCTCTTTTTGCTTGTTGATATTTCAATGGGCATATATGTGTATATAACAAAACAGAGAAGGGACACAATAGTGTAGTTTTTTTAACTACAAAAAACTCCTACAGCATTAGGAACTCCTATGCTCCAGTACAGTGCGCCACCTGCTCATCTAGATAGGATAACAAATAGGGACAGCCATAGTGAAAAGATAAGAAAGAGATAAGGAACAGACATAAAATGGGAAGTCTTCGGATGTACGCGTACAATTTTCTTTTCTTTTCTTTTTTTTTGTTTCTCTCCATTCTCAGCTAGAAAAGTCTTGGCGAATAAGTCCCCACTGACTTCAAAAACCAGTGTGCTAGTTGATGTCATTTTGTTTTCTTTGTGTCTGCCTCTGTACAGGAGGAAATTGCAAATGGGCCATTTGTCAAAGTAGTCTGGCTGCAAAGGTGACGCAAAACGAGCACGTATCTTTTTACCCGCTTTCATATCCGTGGTACAATTTTTTTTTTAATAAATGTGGTGCTCTATTTTTAGCCTAATTACCCCAGGTTTTTTGCTGCAGATCTTTTTTCCCATTTGTTTTTTAAAAAAAAACAACAAAAAAACACACAGCTTGCTTCCAGGGTTACTCTTCATTGTGTGGTGTGATTCATTGCTTGAAATGGGCTATTTACTAATGCACATGACTGCAAGCTCTGCAGGTAGCCATCTTCCTACGTGTTTTCATTACCGCGCGCCTTTTGAGGCAGACGGACTAGCTTGGCAGCCTGACAAAAAAAGGAAAATTCCTGCCACATACACTCGTCTGCACAAGCACAGGTCACCATGTGCATCTGACTGACTAATTGTCTCATATTCATCAATGATGTCTGCTTGGGTTTTCATTGTTTCAGAAGGTCCACTCGCATTTAATTTTGGCCTGGATTTCTTTGACTTGTGACATAAAGCACATATATCTTAGGAAAAACCTTGAAGAAGCCTAATATCTTCTTAACACCGGAAATGTTGATGGATGTGCGTGGAAGTCAGAGATATTTCTGTTCTTCGGTGGGTCTCTTCCAGTCGATAGACTGCAATGTTCTTGTCATTCCATCTCTGGTGGACTGCAGTGTTTGTGATAGTTTCATCGGTCCAGCACTTAAAGGGATTGTCTGGTGCCCAAAGTGCATCTTTCAAATATTAATGTTCTTTGAAAGTACTTTACAAAGCATGTTTTACATTTTGCATTGCTTAAAATATATGAAATTGTGCAATTACAGCAGTTTGCATGAAGCCAGGATCGCCCACACTAGCTGAGTAAAAGTCAATTTCATTTTTCATTTTTTTGCTGCAAGAACCAATGAATGGAATTTCCTGTTTCTCTAATCATGTCATCAGACAATGTGCTGGACTGTTCAGAGATCCTACTTTGTACGAGAGGAAGTTTATCACAGTCCACACAATGAATTCAATTCCAGGAACACAGGAAGTTGCTAAATGAAACAAAACTTTATATCCTCAGTGTCTATATAATCAGTGCTGCCGCACCTGCAGTAAACATGCAGAGTAATCACTGGGGGAGGGCTTGAGTTAAATATTAAAAATGTGATTTATGCAGAATGCCTGCATCAAATCACACAGGGATAAAAGCCTGTGCACTATCCAAGCAGTGATCTTTATCTTGCACCAAAGGGAGTTTGGGGACTAGACTGTACCTTTAATACAGTTCTCAATGGAATGTAGCTAGTGGTGATAGCATGTTTGGATAAAGTCCTTTTTTCCATTGGAGTATCTAGAACATAGCCGGATATTTCTGTGTGCTTGCCACAAATAACCATAATAATAATATTTCTACATGACGCTTTTTCTTTTTTCTTTTCTTTTCCTCCTGGGGGTCCCTAGAATTTTACGGATATAAACAGACCTATTAAGTCACACGGAGGGAGGGGAAATATAGTAGATGTCTGTGTCAAGCTGTCAATCTCCAACAATCTGATGTGCATTAATTGAATGCATGGTAAATAGTTGAGTCTGGAATCTGTTTTTCGGAAGTCTCTAGAGATGGGTCTTCTGTGAATACTCAGGGGAAATCACTATTGAATGAAGAAGCAGCATTGTTAAATGGATGGGATCCTAATTTTGAGCTCCCTTTGAGCTCTGTCAGAGGTAATTAGGTGGTTGAACAGTATCAGGAGCATCATACCTCCTTTTATTAATACACTGGGATAAAGTCTTGCTAGGTTTCTTTAGCAGGCTGGAGTTACATATAAACAGTAACTACCAGGGGAGGACTGATCACTGGGATTTACCCCCCAAGGTAATTGCCCTCTCAAACCTAGGTCAATGCGCTGGGGCGGCACACTGTTCACTTCTTAATGCACTAGTGCTTAGGCTTCAAACTGCGGCCCTCCAGCTAATACAGTACTACAAACCCCATAACTCCCATTCCAGCCTTCTAGAATGGCAGGGAATCATGGTAGTTGTATTACAGAAATGGCTGGAGGGCCGCTGTTGGATGATTAGACCCTAGTGTGTTGCATCTTCTTTCTATACCATTGTTTTGATCTCTGTACCTTATCTGTCAGTATATCTGTCTATCAGTCTCTGTACCTTATCTGTCAGTATATCTGTCTATCAGTCTCTGTACCTTATCTGTCAGTATATCTGTCTATCAGTCTCTGTACCTTATCTGTCAGTATATCTGTCTATCACTCTCTGTACCTTATCTGTCAGTATATCTGTCTATCAGTCTCTGTACCTTATCTGTCAGTATATCTGTCTATCAATCTCTGTACTTTATCTGTCAGTATATCTGTCTATCAATCTCTGTACCTTATCTGTCAGTATATCTGTCTATCAATCTCTGTACCTTATCTGTCAGTATATCTGTCTATCAGTCTCTGTACCTTATCTGTCAGTATATCTGTCTATCAGTCTCTGTACCTTATCTGTCAGTATATCTGTCTATCAATCTCTGTACCTTATCTGTCAGTATATCTGTCTATCAGTCTCTGTACCTTATCTGTCAGTATATCTGTCTATCAATCTCTGCACCTTATCTGTCAGTATATCTGTCTATCAATCTCTGTACCTTATCTGTCAGTATATCTGTCTATCAGTCTATGTACCTTATCTGTCAGTATATATGTCTATCAGTCTCTGTACCTTATCTGTCAGTATATCTGTCTATCAATCTCTGTATCATATCTGTCAGTATATCTGTCTATCAGTCTCTGCACCTTATCTGTCAGTATATCTGTCTATCAGTCTCTGCACCTTATCTGCCGGCATATCTGTCTATCAGTCTCTGTACCTTATCTGTCAGTATATCTGTCTATCAATCTCTGTACCTTATCTGTCAGTATATCTGTCTATCAGTCTCTGTACCTTATCTGTCAGTATATCTGTCTATCAGTCTCTGTACCTTATCTGTCAGTATATCTGTCTATCAATCTCTGTACTTTATCTGTCAGTATATCTGTCTATCAATCTCTGTACCTTATCTGTCAGTATATCTGTCTATCAATCTCTGTACCTTATCTGTCAGTATATCTGTCTATCAATCTCTGTACCTTATCTGTCAGTATATCTGTCTATCAGTCTCTGTATATTATCTGTCAGTATATCTGTCTATCAGTCTCTGTACCTTATCTGTCAGTATATATGTCTATCAATCTCTGTACCTTATCTGTCAGTATATATGTCTATCAATCTCTGTACCTTATCTGTCAGTATATCTGTCTATCAATCTCTGCACCTTATCTGTCAGTATATCTGTCTATCAGTCTCTGTATCTTATATGTCAGTATATCTGTCTATCAGTCTCTGTATCTTATCTGTCAGTATATCTGTCTATCAGTCTCTGTGCCTTATCTGTCAGTATATCTGTCTATCAATCTCTGTACCTTATCTGTCAGTATATCTGTCTATCAGTCTATGTACCTTATCTGTCAGTATATCTGTCTATCAGTCTCTGTACTTTATCTGTCAGTATATCTGTCTATCAATCTCTGTATCATATCTGTCAGTATATCTGTCTATCAGTCTCTGCACCTTATCTGTCAGTATATCTGTCTATCAGTCTCTGCACCTTATCTGCCGGCATATCTGTCTATCAGTCTATGTACCTTATCTGTCAGTGTATCTGTCTATCAGTCTCTGTGCCTTATCTGTCAGTATATCTGTCTATCAGTCTCTGTACCTTATCTGTCAGTATATCTGTCTATCAATCTCTGTACCTTATATGTCAGTATATCTGTCTATCAATCTCTGTACCTTATATGTCAGTATATCTGTCTATCAATCTCTGTGCCTTATCTGTCAGTATATCTGTCTATCAATCTCTGTACCTTATATGTCAGTATATCTGTCTATCAATCTCTGTACCTTATCTGTCAGTATATCTGTCTATCAATCTATGTACCTTATCTGTCAGTATATCTGTCTATCAATCTCTGTACCTTATCTGTCAGTATATCTGTCTATCAATCGCTGTACCTTATCTGTCAGTATATCTGTCTATCAGTCTCTGTACCTTATCTGTCAGTATATCTGTCTATCAATTGCTGTACCTTATCTGTCAGTATATCTGTCTATCAATCTCTGCACCTTATCTGTCAGTATATCTGTCTATCAATCGCTGTACCTTATCTGTCAGTATATCTGTCTATCAATCTCTGGATCTTATCTGTCAGTATATCTGTCTATCAATCTCTTGATCTTATCTGTCAGTATATCTGTCTATCAGTCTCTGTACCTTATCTGTCAGTACATCTGTCTATCAGTCTCTGTACCTTATCTGTCAGTATATCTGTCTATCAGTCTCTGTACCTTATCTGTCAGTATATCTGTCTATCAGTCTCTGTACCTTATCTGTCAGTATATCTGTCTATCAGTCTCTGTATATTATCTGTCAGTATATCTGTCTATCAGTCTCTGTACCTTATCTGTCAGTATATCTGTCTATCAATCTCTGTACCTTATCTGTCAGTATATCTGTCTATCAATCTCTGTACCTTATCTGTCAGTATATCTGTCTATCGGTCTCTGTACCTTATCTGTCAGTATATCTGTCTATCAGTCTCTGTAACTTATCTGTCAGTATATCTGTCTATCAGTCTCTGTACCTTATCTGTCAGTATATCTGTCTATCAATCTCTGTACCTTATCTGTCAGTATATCTGTCTATCAGTCTCTGAACCTTATCTGTCAGTATATCTGTCTATCAGTCTCTGTACCTTATCTGTCAGTATATCTGTCTATCAATCTCTGTACCTTATCTGTCAGTATATCTGTCTATCAATCTCTGTACCTTATCTGTCAGTATATCAGTCTATCAATCTCTGTACCTTATCTGTCAGTATATCTGTCTATCAGTCTCTGTATCTTATCTGTCAGTATATCTGTCTATCAATCTCTGTACCTTATCTGTCAGTATATCTGTCTATCAGTCTCTCTATCTTATCTGTCAGTATATCGGTCTATCAATCTCTGTACCTTATCTGTCAGTATATCTGTCTATCAGTCTCTGTACCTTATCTGTCAGTATATCTGTCTATCAATCTCTGGATCTTATCTGTCAGTATATCTGTCTATCAGTCTCTGTACCTTATCTGTCAGTATATCTGTCTATCAGTCTCTGTACCTTATCTGTCAGTATATCTGTCTATCAGTCTCTGTACCTTATCTGTCAGTATATATGTCTATCAGTCTCTGTATCTCATCCGTCAGTATATCTGTCTATCAGTCTCTGTATCTTATCTGTCAGTATATCTGTCTATCAATCTCTGTACCTTATCTGTCAGTATATCTGTCTATCAGTCTCTCTATCTTATCTGTCGGTATATCTGTCTATCAATCTCTGTACCTTATCTGTCAGTATATCTGTCTATCAGTCTCTGTACCTTATCTGTCAGTATATCTGTCTATCAATCTATGGATCTTATCTGTCAGTATATCTGTCTATCAGTCTCTGTACCTTATCTGTCAGTATATCTGTCTATCAGTCTCTGTACCTTATCTGTCAGTATATCTGTCTATCAGTCTCTGTACCTTATCTGTCAGTATATATGTCTATCAGTCTCTGTATCTTATCTGTCAGTATATCTGTCTATCAATCTCTGCACCTTATCTGTCAGTATATCTGTCTATCAATCCCTGTACCTTATCTGTCAGTATATCTGTCTATCAATCTCTGCACCTTATCTGTCAGTATATCTGTCTATCAGTCTCTGTACCTTATCTGTCAGTATATATGTCTATCAGTCTCTGTATCTTATCTGTCAGTATATCTGTCTATCAATCTCTGCACCTTATCTGTCAGTATATCTGTCTATCAATCTCTGCACCTTATCTGTCAGTATATCTATCAATCTATGTACCTTATCTGTCAGTATATCTGTCTATCAGTCTATGTACCTTATCTGTCAGTATATCTGTCTATCAATCTCTGTACCTTATCTGTCAGTATAGCTGTCTATCAATCTCTGTACCTTATCTGTCAGTATATCTGTCTATCAATCTCTGTACCTTATCTGTCAGTATATCTGTCTATCAGTCTATGTACCTTATCTGTCAGTATATCTGTCTATCAATCTCTGTACCTTATCTGTCAGTATATCTGTCTATCAGTCTATGTACCTTATCTGTCAGTATATCTGTCTATCAATCTCTGTACCTTATCTGTCAGTATATCTGTCTATCAGTCTCTGTACCTTATCTGTCAGTATATCTGTCTATCAATCTCTGTACCTTATCTGTCAGTATATCTGTCTATCAGTCTCTGTACCTTATCTGTCAGTATATCTGTCTATCAATCTCTGTACCTTATCTGTCAGTATATCTGTCTATCAGTCTCTGTACCTTATCTGTCAGTATATCTGTCTATCAATCTCTGTACCTTATCTGTCAGTATATCTGTCTATCAATCTCTGGATCTTATCTGTCAGTATATCTGTCTATCAGTCTCTGTACCTTATCTGTCAGTATATCTGTCTATCAGTCTCTGTACCTTATCTGTCAGTATATCTGTCTATCAATCTCTGTACCTTATCTGTCAGTATATCTGTCTATCAATCTCTGGATCTTATCTGTCAGTATATCTGTCTATCAGTCTCTGTACCTTATCTGTCAGTATATATGTCTATCAATCTCTGTACCTTATCTGTCAGTATATCTGTCTATCAATCTCTGTGCCTTATCTGTCAGTATATCTGTCTATCAGTCTCTGTACCTTATCTGTCAGTATACCTGTCTCTCAGTATCTGTACCTTATCTGTCAGTATATCTGTCTATCAGTCTCTGTACCTTATCTGTCAGTATATCTGTCTATCAATCTCTGTACCTTATCTGTCAGTATATCTGTCTATCAGTCTCTGTACCTTATCTGTCAGTATATCTGTCTATCAGTCTCTGTACCTTATCTGTCAGTATATCTGTCTATCAATCTCTGTACCTTATCTGTCAGTATATCTGTCTATCAATCTCTGCACCTTATCTGTCAGTATATCTGTCTATCAGTCTCTGTACCTTATCTGTCAGTATATCTGTCTATCAGTCTCTGTACCTTATCTGTCAGTATATCTGTCTATCAATCTCTGTACCTTATCTGTCAGTATATCTGTCTATCAATCTCTGTACCTTATCTGTCAGTATATCTGTCTATCAATCTCTGTACCTTATCTGTCAGTATATCTGTCTATCAGTCTCTGTAACTTATCTGTCAGTATATCTGTCTATCAGTCTCTGTACCTTATCTGTCAGTATATCTGTCTATCAATCTCTGTACCTTATCTGTCAGTATATCTGTCTATCAATCTCTGTACCTTATCTGTCTGTATATCTGTCTATCAGTCTCTGTACCTTATCTGTCAGTATATCTGTCTATCAATCTCTGTACCTTATCTGTCAGTATATCTGTCTATCAATCTCTGTACCTTATCTGTCAGTATATATGCCCCTGCCTGCCAATCTGTGTCCATCTTTGATGTCAAGAAATGGGCTGATGAAATTGCAAAATGGGCCACTAAACTAAGCAAAAACATCAGACAATGGAAAACACAAACACAACTATGTTAGAGGTCTGGATGCATTATCTCCATAAAATCAACAAGGCCTCCATTATACAGAAGAAGAAAATTAACCTGACAAGACTACTTCCACTTGACAAACGATACAGTAAATTGTCCTATTTTGCTGTTGGTGCTTACGCATGCACGGCTATGAATCTTGAAGGGCCAATAAAATCCACTCGTTTCAGTTACTTCCTAATAAGTAATGTCCGCGTGTACTTTTTCGGAGCCTGCGTTTGAATTCTCTGATAAATCCTCATTGTGAAGCGTAACCTGGTTACCCGACACGTATTGTTATTTTTACAATCAATGCATAATTGGTATTGTGCTGCAGTCCAAATCTAAAGACAATACTGTATTTATTGCTGACCTTAGCATTACATTTTGGCTGACATAATGACCGGGGATTGAACCCAAGATTATCAACACGTGTTGAAGACTGGACACAGACTGGACATATACTGCACATAGACTGCACAAAGACTGCACATAAACTGCACATAGACTGCACATAGACTGCACATAGACTGGACATAGACTGGATATAGACTGCACAAAGACTGCACATAGACTGCACATAGACTGCACATAGACTGCACATAGACTGCACATAGACTGCACATAGACTGGACATAGACTGCACATAGACTGCACATAGACTGCACATAGACTGTACATAGACTGCACATAGACTGCACATAGACTGCACATAGACTGGACATAGACTTGACATAGACTGGACATAGAGTGCACATAGACTGCACATAGACTGGACATAGACTGCACAAAGAATGCACATAGACTGCACATAGACTGCACATAGACTGCACATAGACTGTACATAGACTGCACATAGACTGCACATAGACTGCACATAGACTGGACATAGACTGGATATAGACTGGACATAGACTGCACAAAGACTGCACATAGACTGCACATAGACTGCACATAGACTGCACATAGACTGTACATAGACTGTACATAGACTGCACATAGACTGCACATAGACTGGACATAGACTGGATATAGACTGCACATAGACTGCACATAGACCGGACATAGACTGGATATAGACTGCACATAGACTGCACATAGACTGCACATAGACTGGACATAGACTGCACATAGACTGGACATAGACTTGACATAGACTTGACATAGACTGGACATAGACTGCACATAGACTGCACATAGACTGCACATAGACTGCACATAGACTGTACATAGACTGCACATAGACTGCACATAGACTGCACATAGACTGGACATAGACTGGATATAGACTGCACATAGACTGCACATAGACTGGACATAGACTGGATATAGACTGCACATAGACTGCACATAGACTGCACATAGACTGGACATAGACTGGACATAGACTGGACATAGACTGGACATAGACTGCACATAGACTGCACATAGACTGGACATAGACTGTACATAGACTGCACATAGACTTGACATAGACTGCACATAGACTGCACATAGACTGCACATAGACTGGACATAGACTGGATATAGACTGCACATAGACTGCACATAGACTGGACATAGACTGGACATAGACTGCACATAAACTGCACATAGACTGCACATTGACTGCACATAGACTGGACATAGACTGCACATAAACTGCACATAGACTGCACATTGACTGCACATAGACTGCACATAGACTGTACATAGACTGCACATAGACTGCACATAGACTGCACATAGACTGGACATAGACTGGATATAGACTGCACATAGACTGCACATAGACTGGACATAGACTGGATATAGACTGCACATAGACTGCACATAGACTGCACATAGACTGCACATAGACTGCACATAAACTGCACATAGACAGGACATAGACTGGACATAGACTGGATATAGACTGCACATAGACTGCACATAGACCGGACATAGACTGGATATAGACTGCACATAGACTGCACATAGACTGCACATAGACTGGACATAGACTGCACATAGACTGGACATAGACTTGACATAGACTTGACATAGACTGGACATAGACTGCACATAGACTGCACATAGACTGGACATAGACTGCACATAAACTGCACATAGACTGCACATAGACTGCACATAGACTGCACATAGACTGTACATAGACTGCACATAGACTGCACATAGACTGCACATAGACTGGACATAGACTGGATATAGACTGCACATACACTGCACATAGACTGGACATAGACTGGATATAGACTGCACATAGACTGCACATAGACTGCACATAGACTGGACATAGACTGGACATAGACTGGACATAGACTGTACATAGACTGGACATAGACTGCACATAGACTGCACATAGACTGGACATAGACTGTACATAGACTGCACATAGACTTGACATAGACTGCACATAGACTGCACATAGACTGGACATAGACTGGATATAGACTGCACATAGACTGCACATAGACTGGACATAGACTGGACATAGACTGCACATAAACTGCACATAGACTGCACATTGACTGCACATAGACTGCACATAGACTGTACATAGACTGCACATAGACTGCACATAGACTGCACATAGACTGGACATAGACTGGATATAGACTGCACATAGACTGCACATAGACTGGACATAGACTGGATATAGACTGCACATAGACTGCACATAGACTGCACATAGACTGCACATAGACTGCACATAAACTGCACATAGACAGGACATAGACTGGACATAGACTGGACATAGACTGCACATAGACTGCACATAGACTGCACATAGACTGCACATAGACTGCACATAGACTGGACATAGACTGCACATAGACTGGACATAGACTGGACATAGACTGCACATAGACTGCACATAAACTGCACATAGACTTGACATAGACTGCACATAGACTGCACATAGACTGCACATAGACTTGACATAGACTGCACATAGACTTGACATAGACTGGACATAGACTGCACATAGACTGGACATAGACTGCACATAGACTGCACATAGACTGCACATAAACTGCACATAGACTGCACATAGACTGCACATAGACTGCACATAGACTGCACATAGACTGGACATAGACTTGACATAGACTGCACATAGACTGCACATAGACTGCACATAGACTGCACATAGACTGCACATAGACTGCACATAGACTTGACATAGACTGGACATAGAAAGTACATAGATTGCACATAGATTGCACATAGACTGCACATAGACTGGACATAGACTGCACATAGACTGCACATAGATTGCACATAGACTGGACATAGACTGGACATAGACTGCACATAGACTGCACATAGACTGGACATAGACTGGACATAGACTGCACATAGACTGTACATAGACTGTGCATAGACTGCACATAGACTTGACATAGACTGCACATAGACTGGACATAGACTGCACATAGACTGGACATAGACTGTACATAGACTGTACATAGACTGTACATAGACTGTACATAGACTGTACATGGACCGCACATAGAATGTACATAGATTGCACATAGACTGGACATAACTTGTATATATTCACATGTAAATTGCTTTTTCATAAAAAAAAAATATATATGAAATAAAAAAGTTAATTTCTTGTTTTAATTTCCTTTTATGTGCCAATACCCTACCCCCCAGATGTACCCAATGCTCCCTCTCCCCCTCCCTTCCCCAGACTTGCCCAAAGCTGCCTCTCCACCCCTCCTTCCCCAAACTTGCCCAATGCTGGCTCACCCCCCTCCCTCCCCCAGACTTGCCCAATGCTGGCTCTACCCCCTCCCCTCTCTCCCTCCCTCCCCCAATGCCGACTCTCCTCCCTCCCCCCCAATGCTGGCTCTCTCCCCCCTCCCTCCCCCAACACTGGCTCTCCCCCCCCCCCTACCCCCAATGTTGGCTCTCTTCCTCCCTCCCCCCAACGTTGGCTCTCTCCCCCTCTCTCCTTCCCCCCACATACACGCAGACATCATCCATGCTGCCTGACACTTCCGTCTATTATCACGGACAACCAGAAGGTCATGTGACCTCGCGGCTCCCGTCATAGGAGTCCCGACGAAAGTGCTGGGCAGCAGCGGAGGATGTCTGCAGGTATCATGCAGGCATCCACTGGCTGCCCCAATCTCCCTGGTGGGTAGTGGGGGCAGCCAGCTTGTTTGTGAGGGGATCCAGGTTCCCTGCAGCTCTGTGGGGGGACCTGGATCCCAGTCTTATAGTCTCAAAAGACGAAAAAATGATGATCGGCTCTGCTCACCTCTGCTCTCCACGTGGGTGCTCCATCCCGCTGACCAGGCGTATAATATACACGCGAAAGAGACGAAAAAATTATGTGCACTCCACTCCAGTAAGCGATCCAATGAAGTGCTTTATTAAACAATAAAAATGAGACCAAAAAGGAGGTATATGAACAGCAAAATGGACAAACAGAAAACCGCACCTTACGCGTTTCGCGTATTACAACGCTTAATCATAGGTAAAGTGTCAGTTGCAAAAGATCCAGCTTATATACACAAATTGTATTGCTAAATGTTCCTATCAACCCAGTCAGCAGAATTACTTTAACAAGAAACGAATGCCCTAGATTGTAAGCTCTTTGGCAAAGCGACCATCCTTCCCTTCCATTTTCTAGAAGGAGAGAGACTTACTTCTTGTTCCGTATTGTCACCTTGCCTATTATTTTTTTGTTCACCCCACATGCCT
This sequence comes from Pelodytes ibericus, assembly GCA_036172795.1. Lineage (NCBI taxonomy): Eukaryota > Metazoa > Chordata > Amphibia > Anura > Pelodytidae > Pelodytes > Pelodytes ibericus. The sequence continues at coordinate 70,177,453 of CM069866.1, forward strand.
TTATGTGAATCAGATGTACATAGAAACTGCTCCAATTATAACACAAAGCGCCACAGGCCCTATTTAAAGGGATTATGTGGACCGATAGTTTGCCAAAATTCTCATGGAGGAAGAAAGAAAAGGAAGAGAGAACTAACATAAACTAAAACCAGACCTGCAAAGGAAGGAGGAAAGGGAACGCAGGCAGATCATTCATTTTGCCCTGTGCTTTGTTTTAATATATATATATATTTGTATACTAGTGGTCTGGCAGTAACATCTAGAGATTGTGAGTGTGGTTCTAATCATATTCAGTTCAGGAGCCAGATTCATTGTTTGTCTATGCTGAGCTCTGCATAAATTGCCATTGATTTGTAGAAAGGGCATCACTGTTGGATGTCCGGGACACAGGACTGTACAATAAGACACAGGGTGGTAATGCACTGTTAATGGTGCAGTAAGGTTTATTGAAGGCAGTGGAATTGGATACATTGTTAATCGTGCATAATTCTAGCGTTCAGGCTGGTTGGGGACTGCGGGCGGCATAAAAAAGGAGGGGAGGGGAAAAAAAAGCACACAGAATGAAAGCCATAAACAAGGAGAGAGAGGGATAATACGGCGGCAGAAAGCTCCAGGGGCCATCAGACTGGAGGAAGGGGGAACCTAAATTATACAATAAAGCAGAGAGGTGGAGGGGAGACAGGAAGGTGGATGAGGGGAGAGAGGACGGATGAGAAAAAAGAGCCATGAGCCGGGAGCTCAGATAAAATGATTTCATTTCCACTGTGATTGGCTTTTAAAAAGAAAAAAACTTATCTGCTCCACTGAGCATCAAATCAATATAGAGACTTTATCTGTTGCTTCCTGCGGATTCAGGGATTTCACTGTTTGTTTGAGTGTGAGCCTGGCAGACACCGGGAGTCGGGAGGACCAGATGGCAGTGCAACGGAGATTACACAACCTGCACTGCAAATCCCCCCGAAAGCACTGACCGCTTGGACTTCAGCACCCCATAAGTCACTGCCAGCACCCCAAAAGTCACTGCCACCCTACTGCCAGCACCCCACAAGTCACTGCCACCTTACTGCCAGCACCCCACAAGTCACTGCCACCCTACTGCCAGCACCCCACAAGTCACTGCCACCCTACTGCCAGCACCCCACAAGTCGCTGCCACCTTACTGCCAGCACCCCACAAGTCACTGCCACCCTACTGCCAGCACCCCACAAGTCACTGCCACCCTACTGCCAGCACCCCACAAGTCGCTGCCACCTTACTGCCAGCACCCCACAAAGTCACTGCCACCCTACTGCCAGCACCCCACAAGTCACTGCCACCCTACTGCCAGCACCCCACAAGTCACTGCCACCTTACTGCCAGCACCCCACAAAGTCACTGCCACCCTACTGCCAACACCCTACAAGTCACTGCCACCTTACTGCCAGCACCCCACAAAGTCACTGCCACCCTACTGCCAGCACCCCACAAAGTCACTGCCACCCTACTGCCAGCACCCCACAAAGTCACTGCCACCCTACTGCCAGCACCCCACAAGTCACTGCCACCCTACTGCCAGCACCCCACAAGTCACTGCCACCCTACTGCCAGCACCCCACAAGTCACTGCCACCCTACTGCCAGCACCTCACAAGTCACTGCCACCCTACTGCCAGCACCCCACAAGTCACTGCCACCCTACTGCCAGCACCCCACACAGTCACTGCCACCCTACTGCCAGCACCCCACAAAGTCACTGCCACCCTACTGCCAGCACCCCACAAAGTCACTGCCACCCTACTGCCAGCACCCCACAAGTCACTGCCACCCTACTGCCAGCACCCCACAAGTCACTGCCACCCTACTGCCAGCACCCCACAAGTCACTGCCACCCTACTGCCAGCACCTCACAAGTCACTGCCACCCTACTGCCAGCACCCCACAAGTCACTGCCACCCTACTGCCAGCACCCCACACAGTCACTGCCACCCTACTGCCAGCACCCCACACAGTCACTGCCACCCTACTGCCAGCACCCTACAAGTCCCTGCCACCTTACTGCCAGCACCACACAAAGTCACTGCCACCCTACTGCCAGCACCCCACAAAGTCACTGCCACCCTACTGCCAGCACCCCACAAGTCACAGCTAACCTACTGCCAGCACCCCACAAGTCACTGCTACCCTACTGCCAGCACCCCACAAAGTCACTGCCACCCTACTGCCAGCATACCAAAAAGTCACTGCCACCCTACTGCCAGCACCCCACAAAGTCACTGCCACCCTACTGCCAGCAGCCCACAAAGTCACTGTCACCCTACTGCCAGCACCCCACAAAGTCACTGCCACCCTACTGCCAGCACCCCACAAAGTCACTGCCACCCTACTGCCAGCACCCCACAAAGTCACTGCCACCCTACTGCCAGCACCCTACAAGTCAGTGCCAACCTACTGCCAGCACCCCACAAGTCACAGCTAACCTACTGCCAGCACCCCACAAGTCACTGCTACTCTACTGCCAGCACCCCAAAAGTCACTGCCACCCTACTCCCAGCACCCCACATATATTACAGTTGACCCCAGGACCTATAAATGTCATAGCCTTGCCTTAATTATCACTGTCAGCTTGTATTCCTACACCCCATAAATATCACAGCCATCCTACATCTTATCGCAGTCCGCACCTCTCAGATATCGCAGCTTGCCTACAGTCATAAATGGATAAAGAATCTCCTTCTAACACTCGCTATCTACAGCCAATGACCTTTTGCACCACAGTCCCTCCCCCTTACAAAAACCTGCCCCTGAAGAATCCACCGTCAATCAGAGAACTAGAACTCTGGCAGGGGTCATATGTAATCCTCAAACCCAAGTCCTTTAGAATATAAAATAGACACAAACTATTGTTAAGTGAGTAGCTTGGCTCCCTCTCCAACATAGACTGGCACCAAAATCAAAAATATCACAACAGCATTTAACAATGGCCTCCAGTTCTTAGCACAGCTGTTTCATCCGTGAGTGACGCACTCATCGATCGATGCGGAGGGATCAGCGATGGGTCCTGCACAGATTTAGGAAAGGACCTAACAAAAGGAGCTCTTAGCGTTCTCTACGGATGGTTGGGGGGGGGGCAGGGAAGTCAATAGGGTGACAAGGGAGGCAGGGACTACACAGAAATAATGCAGCAAGAATGAGGGCAGAGGGATCAATACACAGACATCTTAAAGGCCGAATAGGCAATTACTGGTGATAAACACTACATCATACACAAAGTGATCACTGTTCAATGGGGATTAAAATTACTCTCAATAGAGATATACTGTCAAATAAACTCATGACTTTGCTCTATACACCGCTAAAAGGAGTGATTGTATATTCTTGCGACTCTCTCCCCGGGGCCGACCAAATCTTGCAGGTGAAGGGCTGTGCTCTCCAGAGTGTATGCAAGGGGCCATTTAATCCTAGCGGTAGCAGACGCCGTTGGCTCTTGCTTTAAAGAACGAGTAAAGGAACCTTGCGTTATCTGTGCCGCCAGAAGAGGTTAACACCTTTTTTAAACGCGCCTTTTTATTCCATTCTGAATATCGTAATGGGAATTACATTTGTCCAAACACTTTTTTTTTTTTTTATTGTACATTGCTTCTAGGTCTCCGACCTAATCAAAATCTGAGCGCCCCTGATGGTAGTTATTTTCGTCCGCGACAGGGAGCCGAGACCTGTCCCCTGCTTCTTTTTTTTAATTAACATCGGTCTCTGTAAATGGGTAGCACAGAACCCTGAACTGTTTTGTTGGATTGCAACTCCCATCGCCCTCAGCCTGCTTACGGCCCTATGTAACGAGTCCTGAAAAATTGCCACGAAAGCTCGTTCGTCATTTGGACAAAAAACTCCTCGTCTTTTATTTTTATTTTTTGGTTTTGGTTCAGTCCAGTAGGCTGCAAATGCATCTGGTAGAATCAATGAATAAACAAAAAAATAAATGAATAAGGGAGTTATGTATAATACTGATGCACCCAAGTGTAGAGAGTAATTGTGATGCTACCCACATGTGTGCCAAAGTACGATGCAAACTCTCGCCAAATGTCCGAAGTTTGCGCTACATGTGCGCTGTTTCCCAACTTCAAGGTTGCTCCGGCTCTCGAGCCTATCCCCAAAGCCACTGGCTTCTTAGCCAATAACTGACGAAAAATTTTGAAATTGTGCTCCCTTGTGTTACTATATTCCTTTACATCATCTCGTTACTCCTTCTTGGGTTTGTGGCCTACAAAACAGGCTCACCTTCATACTTACCACAGCTAGGCCTTTCGTTACCTAGGTTACGACGAGTACATCACGCCATGTATTACCAATAACTGACCACTAACCCGAATTGATGTGTTTTCTGCCCCCCTCTTGCATTAAGACTAAGGAAGAAAGGTGACTGGTAGTGTTACACCATTACGTTAAAAGAATTGATGATCCCCTGTAACAGAACCTTTAAAAAAAAAAACACAACAACATGGGTTTTCAGGACTTGCCTCCAGTTTATTCACATAAATATGAAATAGTTCTCTGTAACCAATATTGTGGTTTAAATGTATCTCTGACTGCCTTGGAAGGATCATTTCCGTTTTGATGTGTAGCTCCTCTGAAAATTTTATTTTCTCTTTTCCGTCTCCCGCGTAAGGGATTTAAATACCGGGATAAATTAGATTTTGGGAGGTGTATTTTTTTATTTTATTTTATTTTTTAAATTTGTTTTTTTTTCTCATACACAACAGGAATAATCAGTCGCTACACGTCCCCGACGATGCAGATTATACACATTCATCCGCGGTGAATTTACAATGTTTTGTTTTTTTTTTTTTCTTAGAAACGTTTTCTCAGGATGAGTAGAATTTATAAATATGCCGTTAACAATGGAGTCATAAATGGGCGTTGATTGAAGAAGAGAGCGAGAGCCATATTGCGAATCTCCTTTATTATTATTTTTTTTTTTTTTTTTTTTTTTTATTTCCAGGCAGCCTACTTTAGGGGATATGTAAATGATATCTAAACTTTCATACCTCAACAGTAAACAAATGCCTGGGAGAGATTTTACTTTCTTCAGTTAATCTCTTTTTATTATAAAACCGTTTTCCAGTTGTCAGCCCGGACTTATATCCTATTTGGCGTAAGCCGTGATTATAATATAATATTTCTAAGGAAAAAAAAAAAAAACAAGAATTGGGTTTATAGGATGATGTTGGAGGGTTTTTTATTTTTATTATTATAAAATAGAAATATCGCGAATGAGAAATGAAACATAAAACAAATATATATGTATAATATAACAAGAATAATTTAGGAGCATTTGATCATCCCATATTCTGTGTCGGGAAGATTTAACAAGGCTTGTTTTGTTTTTTTGGGGGGAAAGTGCGGTGATTATTAAGATAATAAACAAAAATTTGATCTGTATGGCTGTCAAGAATATTTTAAACCATTAGCCAGACATCTCTACTTCCTTTCTCAGTGCAGGAAGGGGGGCGGCACCTATAAATAGCAGGAGGGCTGGCTCTGTGAAAGGCAAGACCAGTGTTAAAAAGGGATGGGGATTTATAAAGGGCATTGTTTGTCCAAATAGTGATTTGAGTCTGCTCCAAAAGTAGGGAAAAATGGGTGTGGCTAAACACTCCATTTCATGGAAAACAATGGTGTAGTAATGAGATTACACACACAGGTGTGTGTCTGTTTTGATACACCGATTAGGCACAAAATTAGAACACCTGCCTAATATTGTTTAAATTCCCTTTTGCCTCTAAAACATGCCCTGACCCGTCGAGGCATGGACTCCACTAGACCTCTGAAAGTGTGCTGGGGTAACTGGCACCAAGACGTTAGCAGCGGATCCTTTAAGTCCTGTAAGTTGCGAGGTAGGTGGGGCCTCCATGGATCAGACTTGTTTGCCCAGCACGTCCCAAAGATGCTGGATTGTATGATGTGAGATCTGGGCAATTTGGAGGACAAGTCAACACCTTGAACTCGTTGTTGTGTTCCTCAAACCATTCCTGAACCCTTTATGCTTTGTGGCAGGGTGCATTATCCTGCTGAAAGAGGCCAATGCCATCAGGGAATACCGTTTCCATGAAAGGGTGTACATGGTATGTAACAATGCTTAGGTAGGTGGGACGTGTCAAAGTAACATCCACATGAATGGCAAGACCCAAGGTTTCCCAGCAGAACATTGTCCAAACCATCACATCACCTCCGCCGGCTTGCCACCTGTCAGTGCTCATAATGTTATGGCTGATTAGTGTATATACAAACACAATTACATGCCAATACTGTCCTTAACCCCTTAATGACCGGTGGTGTTTTTGTCCTTATGGATATTGTATCTTTCCGGCCACATCACTGGTGACATCGCGAGAGTATGTCCGAAGCATAAGTTCGAGCATGCAGTGGATTCTCTCTAAGTGAAATGAAGATGTTCAAGGTGTCCGCATGGTGGTTTGCTCCATGCATTTGAGGATGGCACAGAATAACCTAATGCGTGAAGGAACACATTTTTCATCAAGAAGGAAAAACAGCCAAGATCTTTCCCCATCTCTGTCCATCATGTCACGATGGACCTGAGACAGATGAGCTTGTTTTAAACTTAAAAAAAAAATAAAAAAATGCAGAAGTATAGGTAACAGCAGACATCCAATCATCTCTGTGTATACACTCTCTTCGCTTTGATCCAGCAAGGCACATCAAACGGGCTTGAATAGGCTATAAATGGATGATAAAAAGTCTCTGCACTGAGACTTACAGGGAGTACCTCGTCTGCTCATGAATTATGGATCCAGCTGCATATTATCTTCTGATTATATGAATTGTTAATAGATATTGATCTGTTCCAACAAGTATTTTTCTTTTTTAACCAACTCCAAATAAACATCAGGGGTAGTTTTCCTATAAATCTGCGAGGTTAGCAGTTAAAGCATCTGTAGGAAGGCTGGACACTCTGGTAAGGTGCATTTTTAAAAATACCCGTCTTTTTAATGTGCCACTGTTTAACCCCCCTGTGCACCAGACAGGGCAATCCATCAATTTAGCATCTGTACTTATGGATAATCCTGCATTTGCCGTGGCTACTTTATCATGTAAAAACACACACGGGTGTCGAGGGTACCAGAGAGAGAGAGAGAGAGAGAGGGGCGAGCGCTGAGCATTATTACGTGTCACTCAAAAGGTTTAATATGTATCGTTTAATCATCAATACGAGGGTTTGATCTGGGATGCTGGGTGTATGACCCAGCCATGCCCTTTGTGGGAATACTAATGGTGCTAGTAAAATTATCTTAGGTTACAAAGACCCTACATAAGCTGCTGGCCTCAAAGGGACTGTATCACCTAAACAGTGTTTGTACTGTGCACGTAGAGCATAAAAAAGGATTGAAAATGATCTATACATTGTGTTGGCAAAACTGCAAACAAATGCCAAAATTAGGAGAAAAATGTGTTTTAAATGTGTCTGTGGAGTCCCCTGCTTATGACATCATCAGGTGGTACAGTCCCTTTAGGTTTACAATTCCCTGACTATTACCTCTTTCAGCGAAGTGCCTGTGGAAGCAGCATCTGTCAATGCACCAAATTCCTCACTCCCTCTTTCCCCTGACCTTGGGTCAAATAGTTCTGGATTTGATGCATAGACCAAGAAAGACCTAGTTTATGGTAAGACCCCCCCCCCCCCTCCCCTCCACACAATCCCCCCACCCCCCATGGTGTATGCAAAACCCTAGAGGATTCAAACATATGGACTACGGATATAATCGTACTCCTCTCGTTCGCTTACATCATGCTCGGCAGACTCCTCTGATTATAATAGGCTAATGAGCGAAATTCCACGGAATGTTCTCTTAAACTTCCGCTTCTCCTATCAAACCAGAGTTCTGATGACCTTTCGCTTAATGGGATGCTGATGCTTTTGGGCCTTCCTCTTCTTCCCCTCCCTGCCGAACCGATCAATGCATGCGCGCACCTGTACTGACACCCCCAGACGGTGCACAGGAGGGAAGAAAAAGTAGCATCTGTTCTTTCCCTGTCCCCTAGGCTCACAAGATGGGTTATAAACTTCTCTAGACCGAACCCTTCCTGCTGTTGCTCTGCTCGTAGGTAGAGAATCCTACTGTTCTACGACTCACAGATGTTAGTTGTTTATTTCGAAATATTTTATTTTCCTGCCTCTCCCCAAAGTTTGACTACTAACATGACTCTTTAAAAAAAAAAAAAAAAAAACTTTCCTTTGCTGAATGAATCGGAACGATCTACCCCCAAAAAAGCCATGTTAATTCTCCCCATTACGAACAAGGGGTTAAACCACTTCCTAAAACAATTCTCCCGCTTTGCTTCTTCAATTCCCTCTCTGCGTCTTCCAAGATAATTTCCTTTTCTTGAACACAATGCAATTTCTCTCCTTTTTTTTCAGCATCATTTTTTTTTTTTTTTTAACAATTCCAATTTTATTTGGATTTGGGGGCGAAAACATTACGGCTCTTAGCAAAGTAGAAAGAGGAGAAAAAAAAAGCATTTTTTTTTTCCAATAACAATCAAAAGATAAGTATTTTGAAAAATCATAAATTGCCCCGTGTGTAATCAAATAAGATAAGGCAGTGCCTCCAGGAAACTACATTAACTTGTAAATAGCAATACAGTTTGTATAAATAAAAACAGTAACTTATTTTTAAGTAATTTGTTTGTCTTTGTTTTTTTAAGAAATGCTACTCTTGAATATTTTTTCTTCCAGAAAAAGTGCATTCCTAATATATTCTTTGTTACATCAAACCATAATAATTTAGTTTTAAAGATTAATACCGGTAGGGTCTTTTTTTAATTCTGGGGTGTCATATATGGAACTAGCACATCAAAAGCCGGACAGCTCAGGATGTTAAGTACTTTATTTAAAAAGGTCAAGACAACATGTACAAATAGCCACAATGCTCAAAACCGGAACCACCTGACGCGTTTCGCACCACTCCGGTCATAGGCAAGTCATATATGTGACTAACTATACCTGAGGCTTCGGATATAGACAAAGTGTAATTAAAGAAAGCTATTTCTTTGGCACACCAAGCTCAACTCATATTTGAGTTAGTACAATAGACAAAGTAGCTATATAAGGTCACCAGTGTCCATGACAAGGTTAGTGGCGATCCATAAAACATAATTAAATTGTCCGTCACAAAGTCCACCATGAACAACATTGAGTCATAGTCCATCAACGATTGCCCATTAAGCTCCAGGATGTGTCCAAATGTAACAATTTTAAACAATGGCCCCTCTTGCGCCTTGGACGCCATTTTTCTTCCTCTAACCAGCTCAACAAATCCAAAAGAACGGGGAATGGGTCCGTTGCCTTCAGCTCCAACACCGTCTCTTCCCCTTCACTGTCATACCTGTCTCGTACCCTCTGAGAGTTCCAGCTCTCACACGACATCCCAACTCTCTGAGGTCTATTCCCTATACGTCAAAACTGCAACAACAACAAAAAAGAATCTGGCATTAGTAGCTAGTTGGATAGTTGCAACTTATGAATTGATTTGTGATGAGGTTCAGTGAATTGACTTGTTTAGTCATAGAGAAACGCATGGGGATGTCGGAGGGAAGGTTATAGACAACACTGGATCGTCAGGACCATCTCCTCCCCCTCCTAATCCATGAAAGATAGGCATGTGTCATATTTTGGGGTAATAATGTAACATTTGTCTTACCGCTAACATAATATTCAGCTAGTATTTCAGATGAAAAAAAGTGCAACCCTTCTACCTAATATTCATGCTTTTGATTCAAAAGTAGGGTGGGGGGGGGGGGGGGACCCTTGTTTTACCCAGGGTCCTCTTTCTAAAGAAACCTTTATCTGCATTCTAGTCTGTGAATTGAGAATCCCACCTTTTCGGAAGCACTGGATGTTGGAGGAGATTATGAGCGCCAGTTGCGTAGGGGATGCCAAACCATTTGGCCAGCGAGTTTTTATTTTAGAGCTTTAATGTGTATGGGACTGTGGTTACTTCCAGCAGGGTATATACTTTAGCAAGTGCTCGAGAGACATCATTGGGAATCCTGGCTATACCTTCCCAAAGCCTTTATTTTTTGAACCTGCAGGTTTGGTTTATGCAGTCGTTTTCCCACGTCCTACACTTTCTCAGTACATGATGGGATATTTTATTGTATTTTTTGGGGAAATGAATGCCTTCAGTACTAAACACAACTGTGGAACTTAGGAGTGAGAAGGTATTAATACATCCAATGCCTTGAGCTGTGTGTGTTGATCTCTGAACTATATACACATTTTTAGGGTCTGTATAATACGAAAATATTAAATATACATTTTGGGGCCGGAAAGTGCTAAAAATGGAGCAACAACCTGGTGATTTCTTTGGATGTTTCTCACTGTTTAGCCATAGGTTTTTCTCTCTCTCACATGAATTTTGAGGTAGTTTTTTTATAATATAGTTATTATGCCATTTTTCTAAGCAATGTACCATTCAAGCCTGGGGGCAAGAAAGTCATAAGGCATCGTTTGCTGGCCGATTTTGCTGTCTGTACCCGTCTTGAAGTTTGGCTCTATTAAAGCACCATTTGGAGACATTGGTCCATTGTTGGCTCGTCTCTCTAGAATCCTGTTCGTTTTCATTTCTGTTCCTGGGGGTCTGGAACGCCCGGTGGGTAGAGACCGATTTGACTTCTTGTTATCGTGGCAGCTTTTTCGGAAGTTTTATCCTGACTACTTTACTTGGCCAAGAACGGGCCAGTCCCAAGCATATTTCTAATTTAGCATTTTTTTTTTTTTAATTAATCCACCCCCAAGTGGCTAGGGGCGTGAAAGCATCATGGCAAGAATAAGTTCAACCCATAGGGTTGCAGGTTCAATATCTGGCAGGGTTGACTCAACTCTTCACCTTTCTAAGGTCGATAAGATGAGTACCATTAACTTGGATAATAGCAACGTCCCAGGACGAACTTGAAGACCAGAGAATAACAGAATGTACCGTTGGTTACGCTAAAAAAAAAAAAAGTCTTGGCATTGTTTATCCTAAACTCTTCTTATCTGCTAAAAAAAAAAGGTTTAATAGTTACTGTTGTTGTTATAGCAACAGTCCTGACTCTGTCCAAGCCACTGAATTCAGATGCCCCGGTGAAATTATTTTTTTTCAACGTAAATAATTTTAAAGTTAAACTATTTCATATTTATTTCTAAAAACCAGAAAATAAGCTAGGGGTACTACCCTTTTAAACACTCTTCATATTTTTTACTTACCTTCTTCTCTATAATTGCACAGTTGCAATCTTAAAATCAATACTATTGACAAAAGGCGCAAAGGATAATATCGGATGTTTTGTCACTGTTTGAAACCAATAGTTATTTTTTTTAATTCCCCTTTTTGGTTTCGATTTACACAACATTTTCTCAGAAATGTTATCATCCTATTATAAGCTGAAATAAAGAAAATACGATCTGTCCCCCCTATAAACGCATACTCGCTTGCATACTTCAGTTGTTTACATCTAATAGCCAAGTGGCAATGGAGTGTGTGTCTTTATCAAAGTTATTAATTATAGCAAACTCATTTACTTTTACATGGAGCCTATCACTAAACCATCTTGGCTTCCCTTCAGGAACCGACAAAGTGTCTGTACAAGGATGATTCCATAGAACATCATTAGATTGTCCACCCCTTGCTTTCTAGACAAGTGCAGAAAAAAGTATAGGACGGGTCATAATCCAAAGGATGAAATGGCTACTATATTTTTTGAGGACCAACCATGTCCATGTCTCCATACTCTCTCTGCCATTTAGTTCCTTTGTAGAGCAATGGATTCTTTACAAGCATACAGCTGTACATCTAGAATCTTGCGGATACAGGCAGTGGGTGGAGTTAAAGTAAAATCTGTTCATGTTAATAACAAGGACCTGTATTGTACACAAAATAGTGTTGGTAGTAGGAAAATTATTTTGTTCAGGGTGGACTATCTTCTGCATGAAGAGATGACCACAAATGTAATTGTGTCGACCTTGAACATATAGGGGGTGATGTATAAAAACTTCCACAAAGTGTCGGGAGTTTTATAATAAAAATGGTATGTAAAACAGCAAATGCGCTTTTTTACAACTCCCCAAACTTTGCAGTGAGGGTTGAGAGGGACCTCCGTCAAACGACACGGAGGTCCCTCTCAACCTAGCTGGTTGGCATAAAATACATAGTTCTTGGCATATATGTGTACACTTTGGATTTTTAGTGTACAGGTAGAGGGTGGAGCTAAGCTTTGCAGACATCCCCCCTCAGCTATGCAAATACTAGGTCTAAATTAAACTAGCCATTTCAACAAAGTGTGTGTATGTATATGTATGTATATATATATATTATATATATATATATATATAATTGTATTTGGGGGGGTGGTACTTTAAAGGGACCACTTTTAAAAACAGGGTTACCAACTCATCAGGCTTGTAAAACTAGGAAACGGTTAACTGTAGAATTGTCTAGGACCCCCCAAGCCAGACACTATAAGCTGGGCAAACACAGGGAGAATGAAATCTATTCTGAGCAAACAGAGTTTGGAAAATGACTTGTCGGAAGGCTCAGCGTTTACAATGTGATGAGAACAGATTCGACAATGGGACTTGGGGGCCTGTCTGCCCCTTGTCAAAAAAAAAAACCCATGCAGAGCATTTATCTGAAGAGTCAAAAGAAATTTGAAATACACAGAAACTCCGTATCCATCCTGAATAACGAAGGCCAAAATGTAAGGGGGACGAGATTGGACCTGGCGAGCAATGGGTAGAGTCATTATTAAGATTAACATTCGTTGATGGCATGTCCATATATTAGGCGCAGCTTTATCGTGGGTTAACAGAGGAACAAAACACACAATGGAGACGCCGAGAAGCAGGAAAAAAAAAAAAAAAGCTGAAGACCCTACTGGTGAAAATGTTCCACCAGCGGGGAGAGAAATAGCGATCGTTGGGAAAAATATGAAAGGTGATGGGTGGTTTGTCATAGTGATTTGTGTGCAGGCAGCGGGGAAGGCATATTGCCACCTCTAAAAGAATTAGCATGTCAGTGTAGTAGGTAGACAATGCTGAACAGAGGGCTTTATTCATGATAGAGAGAATTGCAGGACATTGACAAGGGAATTTCAAACCTAAGGCCAAAGTACCCAAAGTTCTGTCAATCACTCATTACTCTCTCCCCTGCATCCTTACTTTGCCCTTCTCTCTCCATAATCCAATCAGTCATGGCCTTCTCTCTCTATTTTGGTCATAAAATATTTTTCTCCCTCTCACTCGCTCTCATTCTCTCTCATTCTCATTCTCTCTGTTTCTCATTCTCTCTTTTCCTCATTCTCATTCTCTCTCTTTCTCATTCTCTCTTTTTCTCATTCTCATTCTCTCTCTTTCTCATTCTCTCTCTTTCTCATTCTCTCTTTTTCTCATTCTCATTCTCTCTCTTTCTCATTCTCTCTCTTTCTCATTCTCATTCTATCTCTTCATCATCCTCTCTTTTTATAATTCTCATTCTCTCTCTTTCTCATTCTCTCTCTTTCTCATTATCATTCTGTCTCTTTGTATCATCCTCTCTTTCTCATTCTCATTCTCTCTTTCTCATTCTCTCTCTCATTCTCTCTTTCTTATTATCATTTTCTCATTCTCATTCTCTCTCTTTCTCATTATCATTCTCTCTTTCTCATTATCATTCTCTCTCTGTATCATTCTCTCTCTTTCTCATTATCATTCTCTCTCGCATTCTCTCTCTTTCTCATTCTCTTTCTCATTCTCTCTATTTCATATTATCATTCTCTCTTTCTCATTATCATTCACGCTCTCATTCTCTCTCATTCTCTCTCATTCTCTCTCTTTCTCATTCTCTATCTTTTTTTCTCATTCTCTCTCTTTGTCATTGTCATTCTCTCTTTTTCATTCTCATTCTCTCTCTCTCATTCTCTCGTCAAAACATAACTTTTTATGGAATGGGTTTCGGCTATTTCCCCAAACTATCTGACTCCGGAAGCCGATCTACTGAGAATTAATAAAAATCCATTCAGCGCTTCTGAATCTGGCAGAGTGTCTGATGTATACAAACTGCAGGAATCCAGAAATAGGGTACAGCTCCATGTAGGAGTGACTACTCAAATCTTGACAAGGCAGGGAGAGCGGTACAAGTCACTGGCAGAGCAGAGGAGGCTTTGACAGTTGACAGAAGTATTTGGAATTAAGGGCTGAGTTTTAAGATGGGATTTGAATACGAGAGTGGGGATTGCGAGTCCGATTCGGGAAGGAACACGAATCCAGCAGTGGCATTTGCATAGTGTTTTTGTCAGGTGAAATAAACCAGTGATTTAAACTTGATGATTATGACAGCGAGACTTTTGCGTGGATTGGATTAGGGACAGCTGGATTAGGAAGATGTAAAATGAGTGGAAGTTACCGTCTCCAAGGTGACAGGACCCATGAGCAAGATCATCTCTATCTCTGAGAATTTAAAAAGAAAAAAAAAGATTCTTGATAATTGTTCCTTCATCCAGGAGTAAACAAGCCAACATTGGAGGGAATGTTGGATGGGATGTCCAACGTTTGGCCAAAAGTAGCCAAGTTGGAAAAAGTCTCCCATTCAGTCTGAAACTTTTATATAGAATTGTTTTTTTTCCCCCAGAAAGGGACTCAAGACACTTTGGAACAACAACTGTATAATTGGTCCTGACAGGAAACGAACCTGCAACTCTGAAGTTTATAACAGATTCTTCAATTTTGCAGTTTGTACATAGGCTCTCTGAGCTATCTCCCCAGCTTGAGGAACTTGGCATAGATTCGGTGGAGATTGTGGAAACTATAGAAACCAGGGTCATTTTGTTGAACAAGGGGTGGGGTTATTAGGGGCGTATAGGTATGCCTGGATGGTGTAAGCATAGATAAAGCAGTGAGGATATAGAAATTAGGAGTGCTTCAGATAGGAAGATCGGAGTTCCTGGTGAGTTCCAATACTTAGCTTCTCCCGTGTCACATCAGTCAGAGACTGGTAGGTCACTAGGCGATTGCATTCATTAATGTGCTTGACAAGAAGAGGTATAGCTGAAAGAGAGCAGGCTGATTCGTGAAGAAAAATAACAAGTTGAACATTGGTTTTCTTGGTGGGAGATAATCCAAACTAATAAAAGAATTCAACCTTGGTGCAATTTCATCCAGTGTTATCTAGCCGACCGAGTGTCTTTAAGACAGTGCGGCATTGGTTGTGTCTTGTATTGATCTGAGAAGGGTGTAAGGGAGAGAAAGAAGGCTATCATTCTATGTCTGTCTCTCATTCTTCCTGCTCCCCCCGTGTCATTCTATGTCTGTCTCTCACTCTCCTGCTCCCCCCGTGTCATTCTATGTCTGTCTCTCACTCTTCCTGCTCCCCCCGTGTCATTCTATGTCTGTCTCTCACTCTTCCTGCTCCCCCCGTGTCATTCTATGTCTGTCTCTCACTCTTCCTGCTCCCCCCGTGTCATTCTATGTCTGTCTCTCACTCTTCCTGCTCCCCCCGTGTCATTCTATGTCTGTCTCTCACTCTTCCTGCTCACCCCGTGTCATTCTATGTCTGTCTCTCACTCTTCCTGCTCCCCCCGTGTCATTCTATGTCTGTCTCTCACTCTTCCTGCTCCCCCCGTGTCATTCTATGTCTGTCTCTCACTCTTCCTGCTCCCCCCGTGTCATTCTATGTCTGTCTCTCACTCTTCCTTCTCCCCCCATGTCTTTCTGTGTCTGTCTCTCACTCTTCCTGACCCCAGCCATGTGTTTCTGTGTCTGTCTCGTACTCTTCCTGCTCCCTCCATGTCTTTCTGTGTCTGTCACTTACTCTTCCTGACCCCCCCATGTCTTCCTGTGTCTGTCTCGTACTCTTCCTGCTCCCTCCATGTCTTTCTGTGTCTGTCACTTACTCTTCCTGACCCCCCCCCCCATGTCTTTCTGTGTCTGTCTCTCACTCTTCCTGCTCCCTCCATGTCTTTCTGTGTCTGTCTCTCACTCTTCCTGACCCCCCCCCCCCCCCGGGTCTTTCTGTGTCTGTCTCTCGTGGTTGACACAAGTATAGAATTTATTTTGCTTTTGGTATCTCCAGCTCACACCCTCTTCCTCCATCTCCTGCCGTGTTTATCTTTCCCCTTTTTCTCTAAAGCCCGGCGTTCCTGCGCCCATCTCTCTCTGTGTGACTAGGATCCGGACTGAGGGAAGACACGCAGGAGCAGTGAGCTGGAGGTGACCCAGATTTTGGCACGTACAGTACTTATTCTGTATTCAGTGTCCGTCCCATCAGGAGCTTAAACTGTTTAGTTAACGAGGCGGGAAGCCGGCAGCAGGAAAATCTGTTACTGCTAGAGTCCTTTAATCCTGCCCTGCAGAACCCTGCTGTTTCTGCAGAATCTATCCTGTAAAATACTCTGATCTGCGACTTATCCTGCGCTGCACAGCCTGTACCGTATACTGTGCTGCACACCCTGTACTGTATACTGCTCTGCATAGCCTGTACTGTATACTGTGCTGCACAGCCTGTACTGTATCTGGTGCTGCATAGCCTGTATGTAAACTGCTCTGCACGGCCTGTACTGTATACTCCTCTGCACAGCATGTACTGTATACTGTGCTGCACGGCCTGTATGTATGCTGCTCTGCACAGCCTGTACTGTGTACTGCGCTGCACGGCCTGTATGTATACTGCTCTGCACGGCCTGTACTGTATACTCCTCTGCACAGCATGTACTGTATACTGTGCTGCACATCCTGTACTGTGTACTGCGCTGCACGGCCTGTATGTATACTGCTTGCACAGCCTGTACTGTATATGGTGCTGCACGGCCTGTATGTATACTGCTCTGCACAGCCTGTACTGTATACTGCGCGGCCTCCCTGCAGAATCAAATGCACTGATTGCTCTGCGCACCAGTACCCCTTCAGATACAGAATGCCCCACTTTCCATCTCCGTCCTCCTGCAGAACATCCTACAAATGTGTTACTGTCTCTGCCCATCATCCGCTCTGCTCTCCAGATACTTTGCTCTAATAATATAACCCATCAAAGCTGCCACAGTCTCCCTCACTCATTGGTGTGTATTGCACTGCGCGCCGGCAGTATACCCAGTGCAAACACTGCACCGCTAAGACCATGTGTTAAACTTTCCAGCTGTGCGGCTGCTGGGCTTCAGATTATCAGGCTTCTTGAATGTGTGCGATATTCAGTTAGTACCGTAATCAGTTTTGCGGCCTCTGTGGTTTTCGCTTTGCTTGCTCGTGGCCCTTTCCGCTTGTCTGGCCTCTGCTGCTGCATAGGGCAGCCCGGTGGTTCTAGTACTGCTCCTGTGAGGCCAACCCCACTTCTCCTGCTCTGCTCGTCTGTGTCCCTCTCCATTAAACTTGCTGTGCTACAGAGTAGCGCCCCCTGTGGTGTTCACTCTGGTTCCGTTGGGTCTGGTTCCACTCTCCAAGTTCCTGCGTCACCCTGCTGTTTTTGTAGGGACAGATACCTCACTTATATATATATATATATATATATATATAAATATATATATATATCATCCAATCTTCTTCTCACCTATGTTTCTGGTGCCATATCATTGGACCACCCTGATATTGGCTTCCATGACACTGAGATGGACCAGGAAGGGAATTGAAACGTACATTGCCAACTTGACGCCATATTAGTTGGAAAAAAAATCTCCCAATCATCCAAATTTTTTCCAACTCTGCAACTTTGGACTTTAGTTTTGAAATTTCCATTTCAATTCTCACTTTCATGAATCAAACCCTAAAGTCTTCCAGTCTTCTGGACAAGAGTGTCATTCTCCCCCAACCACCCCGCACTTCACATCACCCATTTATTTTACATTTATTTTTTATTATTTTTGGCTCTTCTCTTTAGCCTTTTCTTTTTTTTTTTTCTTTTATTAAGTTCATATCACTTTATCCTCTTGGACTTCTTTTCTCTCTTTCGCTTTGAGAGTTTGTTGATGTCACAGTCTTTGACCGAAAACTGTCCAGAAACAAGGGTTTCCCCCTAATTATCCTAAATTAGGCCCAAACAGGTAGGAGCATTTTATAGCACCAAAAAAAAAACCCTCTGTTCCAACCCAATCCCCCCCCCCTCCCAAAAAATTGTAAAATATCAAACCATTTTGAGTCAACCCAGTCGGAGAACACTTGATCCTTGAGACTACCTTGAGCGAAGGTTCCATGAGCACCAAGATTCCAATCATTACTATTCTTTGATTATTTTTTTTATTTAGAATTCCCTTGACCACTTCATACCAATCTGTCTGGGCAGTTTAGGGTTAGTTAAACCCCATAGCTCAGGTTTATTTTGTTGTTTTATTTCAGCACCCTTACCAGCTCCACTTCCGTACTGGTGGTGCAAGGTGGCAAGGTGCCACTCTCCCTTGCGGAAACGAAAGAGTCCTGGATGTTAGCTCGCACTGCACACCCCTGGATTTCATTTCACAGTCTGATAGTCCCGTTCCTCTCCTTTTGTTTCATCCTTTTTTATTGTTATTAATTCATTCCCTCTTTTTTTTCTCTCCCTGCCGTGGAGCCGGGTGGAAAGAGGAGGAGGAGAAGGAGGAGGAGGAGAAGGAGGAGGGAGGGCAGAAGATGCAGTTAATTTCTTCTCCCGTCCAGGGTGAGAAATATGTGCAGGAACACTGCAGCACCTCTCTGCAGACTCTCTGTCACTGCACAAAAATAAAGAACAGCCAGGCTCTAGGGGTGATGTCACTATGTAGATGCTATTGTCTTCTCCATTCCAACACCTGTACATTTCGCTCACAGCATCCTCCATGTCTTTAGAAGACTTCCTTTTGCACTGTTGGAATGGGGCTAAATTTTCAGCCAGAATATGGAGAAGATTCTTTTTCTTGCAGCTTTTTAGCAGTCCTTTGAGGCTACTTTAGTGTGCATAAAGACTATGTCCCAAGGGATTTTTTATTTCAGTCTACATTTTTCTTTTCTTTTTTTTTTTTTTTCTTTTATATATATGTTTGAAGCCAAGACATTTTATATTAAGTTACTAATGTTACATTATAAATAACATAGTTGAAAATATTGCCTATTACCCCAACCCCATGTACATTCAGATACCCAATCACACCACAAAACGAAATAAATACATTAAGTTAAAAAAAATAATAATAATAGAAAACAAATAACTAAATAAACAAATTATGTATACAAATAGATAAAGAAAAAAACCCTCTTTAAATGGTTAGAACAATGCTCTTTTCTATCCCTCTTTTGTGCTCTGGGGGTCTCGTAACTATGGCCCGGGATTGGGAGAACCTACTTATTTAGGTAAATAAATAATTGTTAGGAAATGGGGTTTGTACTTAGTTCTATTATTAGATAAATCAGATATGTATAATACTTGTGTGGTAACCACCCACCAATATACACATTCTATCGAGTAGGAAGGAGGTAAAGTGAGGCCTTCTAGATGTTGCTAAACTCCAGGTACCATCATGGTGAAACAGCGTCTTTTTTTCTCCATCAGTAGGCTTGCAAAGCATTATGGGAGCTATAGTCAGTGCTGTATCTTGGTTTTGTGCTGCCCTAGACAGAAAGAATTCAGGCACCCCCACACACACACACACCCACCCACGTTGCACACCTACGACATGCCCAATCACCCACGTTGCACACCACGACATGCCCCATAACCCCATTACATGTTCACATCACCCACTTTGCACATGCATTAAATGTCCAATCACCCTCATTACATACCCCCGCCACGTCCATGACAAGCCCCTGTCACCCCGATTAATTGGAAGGAGCTAAAGCTTGCTGAAAGGTGGGGGAGGGAACGAAAATGTTTGAAGCACCAGAAGTGTGCTTTAATACCCTCTGGCAAAATGCCGCACTAGGCGAGTGCCTTGTTTGCCTTGTGGAAGATACACTACTGGCTATAGTTTAGTTATAGCTTTGGCAACACTTCTACAAAAAAATGTTGTACACTTTAGTACATGTGACTGGTCGATTTTTGTCAGTAGAACTTTATTTTTATTGTATAGACGATATCAAATCTGTTCATATTCTGTGGGGGTTATGTATTATGGATGGGACAAAATTCTAAAATTGATGGAATCAGCAGCAATATTTCATTGACTCTGATGACGATTGGTCCCACTTTTAGACCTTTGCAAAACAGTCGACCGGACATATTGTGCTAATCGACTTTTCTCGGACCCCTATCTATTGCATTCTCGGTGCAAGCAAAAACATTTGAATGCTTATCGGACAGAGCAATCTCAAGAGTTTCTATCCGTTCATTCAAAGATCTTTAATGGATTCTCAAACTGATTTGGTTTTCCTTTGAATTTTGGATCAAACATACGCATTTCCGAAATTCTGCAAATTTACACCTTGGCTGAATAGAATTATTTTTTTCATTTTTATTTTTCATTCTGTTTTTTTTTTTTCTACGTGCTGAGATTTTTCTTTTTTAAGTTTGACCTGCAATTTGTTGATATTATTCAACTGTGTTGGTAAGTTTGTGCATGGAAGATTATAGAGAAAAAAAATACCCAATAATACCAATTTTCTCAGCACTCAAATAAATTAATAAACATACCACTGTGCCTGGGTGTGTATCTGTCACTCAACATAAACAGTCCAAATTGAAAAAAATCTGATCGCACTCACAGGTTTTTCCAGATGAAAAAAAGTTACATTTATTGGATCAACATCTACTGGTAAAAAAAAACCTGCCACGTTTGGGCTACTAAGGGTTCCTAAGCGTTTAGATAGTCTGTGGTAGAACCATGACTTGGTGCGGGTACAGATAATCCATGGTACTTTTTTGCAAGACTTCAGAAGGTAGACCTGCCAGAGACTGATCATGTAGAACTTCTCCTCAGACTTTCCTCCATGGTGGACACCTAAACTTTATTTTAAATAAGAGCCTACAAAAGGGAACAACGAGGCGAGAGTTTGATAGCAGATATAATACCTCGAAATCTACCGAAGATGACCACTAATCCAAACACTTGATCACTGTGTAATGAAAAAAATCAAATTCTTTATCAGTTTTTTTTTCCCTCCTATTATTTGCAAGAATAAACATGGCTCAGCAAATGTGCTGATGGAAAATTCAATTATTTTAAATTGTATAGCAAAAAATGTTCCTTGGACGGCGGTAATGCCATAAAAACGAAACAAGCGCAATTTGCTGCCGAACCCAAGTCAGCGCAATTTTCTAGCTAAACGCATCACGCCACTTGGCACTGGGTTGACCTTTCTTTGACGAAAAATAATAATAATTGGGACTCGTCCATGTAAACACCCCACCAAGAAAATAGAACTTCTTCTTGAAATCTCGGCGAATCAAAATTCTGCAGCAGTTGCTGCTTTTTGATTTTTTGAGAATTTGATTTTTTCATTACACAGCTATCAAGTGTTTGGATTAGTGGTCATCTTCGGTAGATTTCGAGGTATTATATCTCCTATCAAACTCTCGCCTCGTTGTTCCCTTTTGTAGGCTACGCAAGGTATTGAAACTGATAAAAAATCTATTAAAGCTACACATGCAGAATTAGAATATTTTTAACAAAAAAAACCTGCTTGGCTTGGATTTTTATGTTTGTGATATACAAGTCATACACGTACTGATTAACTATCTGCTATGTGGAGAAATGGTTTCCACAGCATTGGGCACGTCTACAACAGTTACAGAACAAGGCAGAACGATGTAAAAATATACACAATCAATCAAGGATGAGTTTATATCCTCTGGTGTGTAGGACTCATGAGTAAAGAAAAAAGTACTTTTTTTCTTCTACATACAATAAGTATATACATAGAAACATAGAAACATAGAATGTGTCGGCAGATAAGAACCATTCGGTCCATCTAGTCTGCCCAGTTTTTGTTTGAGTACTTTTATTAGTCCCCCGTTCCCGGTCTTATATCTAGGATAGCCTTGTGTCTATCCCACGCATGCTTAAAATCCTTGACTGTGTTTACCTCTACCACTTCTGCTGGAAGGCTATTCCATACATCCACTACCCTCTCAGTAAAGTAATACTTCCTGACATTAAACCATACATATCTGTGAAGGAACTAGGAGGAGATGTACAGTTGTGCCAGGATGTATTTATTTATTTAACTATTCATTTATTTTAATGCATGTACGATTTTTTTCATCCAAACATTGTTTGTTTATACTGTGAGTATGGCGAATAAAACAATAATACATTTAAATAAAATATATACCTGATGTTAGCAGAATTGCAAGCAAATGCATAAAGTAGAGGTAGAATATGTTTTTAAATCAATGGCGGATGCTCCATATGTGCCAGGTGTGCGCCGTACACCTAACACGGAGCACCCGCGCTTTGTATTTCTGGGGGTCTGTGTGCTCCGAGCAGAGAGCACGCAAACCCCAGAAATACATCCGAAACACGACACTGTGCTGAATTCGGCAACAGATTCACTCACTCTGATGCCAATTCAACAAGCACGAAAAGTATACAAATTTTTGTATACTTTTCATGCTTGTTGAATTGGCAGAGATTCCAAACAACATGTCCGCCTCCTTATAGAGCTATACAGAGCAAAGATTCCAAACATGTCCACCTCCTTATAGAGCTATACAGAGCAAAGATTCTAAACAACATGTCCGCCTCCTTATAGAGCTATACAGAGCAAAGATTCCAAACAACATGTCCGCCTCCTTATAGAGCTATACAGAGCAAAGATTCCAAACAACATGTCCGCCTCCTTATAGAACTATACGGGCAAAGATTCTAAATAACATGTCCGCCTCCTTATAGAGCTATACAGAGCAAAGATTCTAAGCAACATGTCCACCTCCTTATAGAGCTATACAGAGCAAAGCTTCTAAACAACATGTCCACCTCCTTATAGAGCAATACAATCAAAGATTCCAAACAACATGTCCTCCCCCTGATAGAGCTATACAGAGCAAAGATTCTAAACAACATGTTCTCCCCCTGATAGAGCTATACAGAGCAAAGATTCCAAACAACATGTCCGCCTCCTTATAGAGCTATACAAGCAAAGATTCTAAACAACATGTCCGCCTCCTTATTGAGCTATACAGAGCAAAGATTCTAAACAACATGTCCACCTCCTTATAGAGCAATACAAGCAAAGATTCCAAACAACATATCCACCTCCTTATAGAGCTATACAGAGCAAAGATTCTAAACAACATGTCCACCTCCTTATAGAGCAATACAGTCAAAGATTCCAAACAACATGTCCGCCTCCTTATAGAGCTATACAGAGCACAGATTCTAAACAACATGTCCACCTCCTTATAGAGCAATACAAGCAAAGATTCCAAACAACATATCCACCTCCTTATAGAGCTATACAGAGCAAAGATTCTAAACAACATGTCCACCTCCTTATAGAGCAATACAGTCAAAGATTCCAAACAACATGTCCGCCTCCTTATAGAGCTATACAGAGCACAGATTCTAAACAACATGTCCACCTCCTTATAGAGCTATACAGAGAAAAGATTCTAAACAACATGTCCACCCCCTGATAGAGCCATACGGAGCAAAGATTCCAAACAACATGTCGTCCTCCTTACAGAGCTATAAGCAAAGAAGGAACTTTTTATTTGTATTCTTTTATTGAAGCATTTCTACTTACAACAAGTACAGTTCATCTTTCAGTTAAACATAAGATTTTTTTTTTGTTGACTGTTGTCCTTTTATCTGCCCTGTGACTTCTACCGATCCATGTAGATTGTAACATGGGTGTCTAGTGAATGGAGCGAATCTCATTCTTTGATCTGGAAGTGTTCGCTGTCTGTGTACAATGAGATCCTTTTTAGCGTGAAGGGGAAGATACATCACGGGTCATAGTTCTGTTTTGTGTCTGTGTCAATGTGTCACTTGCCTTGGGAAGGGTCGGGGGGGGGGGGTTAATGTTCCATACTTTCGTTTTTTTGTTCCTGCGTAGGTGTTTATGCTGCAGTGCTCAGCAAGGACTCCCCAATGGGTGTTCACACTTGAGATAATAGGTCACGGATTTTTTTATTGGTTTTTTTTACCGGGGCCACTGCAAAGCCCTAATGATGAGGAACCACTATCTGAGGTGCCCACCTTCTTGGCTGAAAGTTATAATTGCCACGGTGCTCAGCGAAGCACATGACTAGGTCAGCACCCCAAGACGAGACTTGGCTGAGCACCCTTCGACAAAACAGCTTGTCTATCCTGGAAATAGAAGGCAATGTTGGAATTTTGTCTGATTTAACGGGCCTTTTAATCCATTATTATTTTTTTTAACCGTTTGTAGAATATCCTCGGCTATTATCCTACAGTGGAGACGATCTTTTTCATTTCACAGCCCATCAACTAAGCATGTGTTTCGTATTTTCTACTAACCGGGCCCTGGTGACCAGCCATTTTTATATGCAGCTGCTTAGGACGGGCTTGGCAGGTCTTTGTGGGCCGAGGGCTTAAAGAACAAAAGAGGTTCCCCAGTTTGGGCATCGTGACAGCTTTCTATGAGTGGGTCAAAGGTGACAATTGGTAGTGTCCTATTTAATGCCACATGGCAAGGTCCCCATTGGAAGCAGCTAATTACCTACACAAAGTGCACAGCAAGTATTGGCAGAAAGTCAAATCCTATCCTCTTCTACATTGTCATCTATTTTAAGGGGGGGGGGGGGTTTATCCTCGATTCCCCCAAAAATGCAGGATTCAGCCCAAA
The DNA here is from genome assembly GCA_036172795.1 of Pelodytes ibericus. Lineage (NCBI taxonomy): Eukaryota > Metazoa > Chordata > Amphibia > Anura > Pelodytidae > Pelodytes > Pelodytes ibericus. The sequence goes on from CM069866.1 coordinate 70,202,140, forward strand.
AACACTGCTACTAAAGGGCCTTTGTTATGGGAAAATGAGATGGGTTGATATGTTCGCATCCATACATTATGCTTGGCAATTTGCTAGCATTTGGATGGATCAAAAGGTAGCTCATGTTAAAGTATCCGTATGCTCACAATGTATTGAATGCATGGCTGATCTGTTTACTGGCATGGTCCCATTTCCTCCTCTTATATCAATGAAAATGCACAAATCACTTGATCACAATCTTTTGATCTATGCATTCGCCATAAATTTGTCTAGAAGGTGTAGGTTTAAACTGTACTCTTGAACAATGCTACACCTGTGTATACTTGCCAACTTTCTGTAGTTGGCTTCCCAGGACGAAAAACGAGGCCGCACTAGAAAAGGGGGGGAGTCACGAGATGTTCCCCAACCCCGGGAGATTGAGCTCCATCTTCCCAGGTACCTAAACCAGGTGTCTGGAGCTCAATTCTCATCTCTTTTTTTTTTTTTTTGCTAAAAACTGTGCAGAGGCAGTACTCATGCTGGGACATATCTGAATTTGTTGGGACAGAAACCCAAAAAAAACAGGACTGTCCCAGCAAAGTCGTGATTGTTCACAACTATGCCTTTGGAGATCTTTGTTTAAAAAAAAATACTGGATTGTGCAAAGCCGTAGCGGAATCAGAAGGCATATTGAAATTCTGCAGGGATGTGGGATTGGGTGCAAGAGAGCTGTACAATACCTTCCAGCTGTCTCGTTTTTTTACGTGAGGAAGTTCTACCCCGCCCCCTCTGACTTCCTGTCGCTAGTGCCCGTCTTCTCTGTAGAGAGACCCTGGGGGCAAAATGGCCGCCAAATAGTGAAGCAGTTGCCACAGCGGCAAATGTATAGAAGGTATAATTCAACCTTTCCAATATATATATATATATATATGGCGGGTTACTGTTGTACAAGATAGTCCCCTGACTAGCAGGTTACTCCAGCACTTTCAGTGCCCACGCAACTCTTATATTAAATAGGTTCTGGTGTATGACATCACCTGTGGGTTGATATGCAAATTAACTACTTCTCATGGGAAAGGTCTAATTTGCATGCTAAGCCACAAGGTGATGTCACAAACAGGAGATGCCACAGAAGCATTTAAAACCCTATTTTAACCTTTGATCGATGCATTAGTGATTATGCAAACACATAATTTCTTGCTCTGCACATTAACCATTTAAACAATGCATAGCTGATGGAGGGCCTTTAAAAAATACTAGCATTTAACTATTTTGCTGCCAGCAGTGCTAACGTGCCTGTTGCTTAAACAGAGGAGATCTCTGCAATTTTAAAGTAGCATGACTCATTATTTTTTCTTTTTTCGGTCATGCGTATCATCTGACAAAAGTAAGTGAATCACTAGGATACCGGGGGGGGGGGGGGGGGAGAGAGGAGAGAGGAGGGGGGAGAGGAAGACCTCTCTTGCAAACAGAATTGAAAGCGTAAAGAAAGCGAGTACTACAGGCCTTCCGCTAGCATTTGAATCAACTTGATCTATTATGGGTTGGGAATCTCATAGATAATTCAGATCCCGTTACAATCTGGAAGATTGACGTGCCGAGAAGACAGGGAGAATGTCACGGGCGGGGGCGGGGGATTGGGGCACTTTGGAGGTTTAAATACATGTTATCAGAGCGTTTTGTTGACCAAGGGGAAGAGCGAGGGCGATTGTAGCAGAAGTAAGAGGTGTTTATTGTGTCGAGCCAATGACAAAACGTGATGGAGGACTGGTGAGACGCAGTGACAGCAGAAAGGCTGCACGCATCGGATGAGTAAGGAGGTAGGAGTTGCGAAGATCCTTGGGTCTTTTTTTGTGCCTGCGGTCATCCAGCCCGCTCCAGATGGCACCAGATTTAAAGGTTGGATGACTCTACAACTGATGATTCTCAAGCCACCACAGCTGCCAGAAAGGTCATGTTACCAGCCTGCCAACCCACACCCCCAGGCTGAAATATTGACGCAAGTAGAATCTTTCTCTCAAGATCTTCATATCCCACTTAAATAAGGTATACATTAAGACGTACACTAGCAGAAGAATCTCTCTATCTGAGCTTTTTTTGATTGTGATAGTCTAATTTATATATCTTGGTCTTGTTCTCTTTATTTCTTATTCCTTTACGTCCTCTTTCATCCATTCTTTTGACACTATATTTCTTCTTTTGGATTGACCTGCCCAAATCGTCATCAATCACCCAATGCTCTATCAAATTGCCACTGTTCGCTCTCTTCTCACGCTGATACCTTTTTATATTGTCATGCCCCCCCAAAAAATCCCCTCCTGCATTCAATTTGGCAAGGCCATGCACAACTCCCTGTTTTTTAGGATGTAACCTCATTTGGAGTCATCTATCCGTGTGGAATGTAGAAGAATGTGCTCGTTCCTCATGGGAAGAGATGTACGAAATGTTCTCTTTTTCCCTCGCTCTCTCTCTCTGTGCAAAAGGCTCAGTGACATTTTCTGGCGTCTTTCTCAAAATCTTTTCATCTTTATGAACAAATAGAACTTTTTTTTTTTCATGTGCGAAAGGTCTCGGATGCTGTTAACTTTTTTGAAAGAGTTTTTTTTTTTTTGGCTAAAAATAAGGAAAGTGAGAGAGAGAAAGAGCGGAGAACGAAGACCGGCATTGAATTAAAGAAGAAAGAAAAGTAGCAAGGGGAGATGGGCTAGCGATGAATAAAAATGGGAGAGGGAAGATTGGGTAGGTGGGATGAAGGACATGTGGGGAAAAGAAGGAGGTTAGGCAGGTTGGATGAAGATATGATGATGAGCGAAGACTGGTATTGGAAGGAGTGTGGGGGTGGCGGGAAATAAGGTTGGTAGAAAGACCAGGTAAGGAGAAGAGGTCGAAGAGGGTCGATGGGAAGCCGATCAGGTAGGAAAGTGAATAAAAAGGAAAGTTAAAGAAGAGGGAAAAGCATAAGGGAATTAAAACAGAAGACCAAGGACGAGTTGGGAGAAGAAGGGAAAGAGGAGATTTAAGGAAAAATTAATGAGAAAAAGATGGAACACTGTGGGGGAAAAGGGTGGGGGCAGTTGCAGATCAGGTTGAAGGGTAAAAAATAAATGCTGATAAGAGACAAAAAGAAAGGGAAGTGGGGAAAATAGTGTGTAATTCTCAAAGGTCAAGGGTAGAAAAATGTAACTACTTCCCTAAGTGAAATGAAGGCAAATGATTGGAGGCAGACAGGTCTATAAAGATAGGGATTAGAAGGGAAAAAAAACCCGGAGGATGTGCAAAGAAAGGAACTGGATAATAAAGGATTTTTCCGAAACAAGAGCAGAAAAGAGAGGAAGATTGTGAACCGGAGGGATTCGCTTTCTAAGTAACGGTAAAGCATTTTTTTGCAGACAAATAAACAGCATGTTTTAGATCATTCTGGCACCACAAGTTATCGCTTTTCAGTTCCATCGCTAACTGAAGTCAAAGTGAGACTAAAAGGTTGCATTTTTGGTTGTTTTTGCAGACCGTTTTTTTTTTTTTATATATATATATATATATATATATATATATATATGTAATGCACTGGCACAGAGGAAGAAAAGAAAAAAAGGATCATAGTTCTAGTTAAAAACCACAGCATTATTTATACATCAAGCCCCAATGTCTTTTGATGAGAATGACATCACCCTTTCCCTTCATTCGTCTTGGAGAAGAGTTACATCATCCATTTCCTTTTAGTCTTTTTAATCCTGCAGGATGTGGGGCTATGGCGGTTTGGGCTGTTGACTCTGTGATGTGCGTGCAAGGTCAAGGGATTGATTGCCACTCAGTCACAAGCGGTGGAGCGATCTTCGAAAGATAAGGTCGACCTTAGTTTAAGGTATAGCCTCAAAGTCGTTTGCGATTAAATGTGCTCGTTGGAAGAATATATTCAGCCTCCTTGTAAAAATTAATGTTCTGGATACATAATACAGAAAATTGGCAAATCCCCCCAACCCCCACCACCACCAATGTACAAAGATACGTCTTTCTAAAGGAGGCTGACATTTTTATTTTGCCTCTTTCTTCTCTTGGTCTGATGAAGAACAGATGGCCCGTATGGTGTTCTTCTAATAGATAAAGTTCTTTCTGGGGTAGATATAACATTATTAAGGGGGGGCATTCTTGAAAATCCTAAAGATGTACTTAAAAAATGTGAGACTAGGTCAACTTACCCTTACTGGATAAACCCTTTAGAGGTTATGTATAAACCAAGCTGAGAGCATAATGTTGGGAATTGATAAATACAGTGCCATTCACTGAGATCCGGTTTTCGAAAACTGAGTGTACCCTTTTTTTTTTAGAGAAGTGCAACCATAGATGCCGACAGCCCCGAATATGCTGCGGAGGAAGTTTTATTGTTTTTGGGGTCCTGTCTTGTTAAATTCAGGACTATCCCAAGCGCAGATGCTTTGGGATAATACTGTGTACGTCTTCGAGACACACGCAGCCTAAAATGAGGATAAATGATCTCCAGACACCCGGTATCTCCAGGCCCGGAGCGCAATCTGGAGGAATTACATGACTCCCTTTAGACTCCGCCCACTTCATGCCTCGCGACAGAGACCATAAGCGTTTGGGAGTTTTGCGCAACTGTCTCTGCCTTTCGGCATACATAGCTCTGACTTTTGTTGGCTTTTGACATAGTAGCGAGTCACATTATAACAACGTTTTTCCGTGTGCATTTATTAGTACAGGTTAACTGTATACTAGGGTCCATTCATTCTATATGTGTGTATATACAGTATATATTTAATATCGCAGAAAGAGAGGCGCACTTCATACAAATTCTCTGGTCATCCCACGTCCAAAAGCACAAAAATATAAAAAAAAACAACGCTTTATAACAGGGAATAAAATCAACGTTTCCATCTTCTAATAGGAACCTTCATTAGGACATTCTACACATAATAAGTTAACACCTATATCAGTGTATATATACAAACAAAACAGAAAGTCAATACTCCTGAAACATGAAACGCACAGAAAAAGAGCAAGGGCCAGGAAACATGAATTGTAAATAAACATAGCGGAAGTAATAATGCTATACTTGCTAATATATATAAGCATATACCCACCAATTAACCCAAACACCGGAGAGGACAACATGGGGAACAAAGAGCAACGAAACCCACATGGGCCCTTAATAAAAGAGTAATTCCAGTATATGTTTAATGGTTTTAACTTAATAAAGAGAAAATTGCAGGAAATTCCCTGAATTTCTCCCCTTTATTGAGTAGACCCTACATTTTTACACAATGTTTATGTATTTGTTGTTGTTTTTTACATAAGCCAGAGCAGTAGCGAGGGTAGGCACTCTCATACAGCATCTTGTGAGCAGCATGTCTGGATGAGCCTCATAGGAATTGTAGTCATCTGGTGAAGCTGTTAGCTGTCCACATCCAGTGCCATTATGCCCAGCCAGTCAAAATCCTCCATTGATATTTTTTCGCTAAAGCTGATTTGAGCCTCCCTCTCAGGTAGGTACCTTCGTGGGGCTGCTCAGCTGGTTTGTCTCTCATTTTCATGTTTGACTAACTATATACTGATGGGAGGTATGCGCCACCACTAATATCTGGTTAAGTACATGCGAGGAGGAGCTCCTCAATGCCACCAGCTACGTCCAGCTAACTATATACTAATGGAAGATATTCTATGCCACCTTGGCTAACTATATACTGATGGGAAGGATGCGCCACCACTAATATCTGGTTAAGTACATGCGAAGAGGAGCTTCTCAATGCCACCAACTACGTCCAGCTAACTATATACTAATGGAAGATATACTATGCCACCTTGGCTAACTATATACTGATGGGAGGGATGCGCCACCACTAATATCTGGTTAAGTACATGCGAAGAGAAGCTCCTCAATCCCACCAGCTACGTCCAGCTAACTATATACTAATGGAAGATATACTTTACCACCTTGGCTAACTATAAACAAATAGAATTGTCTATATCTGGCTCACAGGGGAGTTATACAGTACCACCTTCATTGTCTGACAAGCTATATACTGGAAGAATCTATTAATTTAATTCTTTATACCTTCCTTCATTTACTGCAACATAAACACTATGAAATTATATGGAGGGGGGGGGCAAGTTTTTTGTTCTTGCCTCGGGGGGGGGGGGGATGAGGGGACAGAAAGAGCTTGCTACGGCTCTGATATAAGCATATATATATTTCTGTAGAGTGTGTGTATAATCTATATAAAATAGGCCAGCGCGAATGGCAGACATGGTTGGAGGATTATTAATAGATATTGCCCTATGTAGCATTCACAGCCTCTCTCTGAGGTATTGAGATCTCATTTAAGGTCTTAAAATTTAAAGTATAGCATTTGTGAAGGGCTCTCATGCTGATCCATTGATAGTTATAACAACCTGCTATATTAGCTGCATTTCCCTTGGGAAGCCAAACATATTTTTTTATTTTTTATTTGAGTCTGCTCTTGATACTTCAAGTAAAAGATGGCATAACATCTGAACATATCTTGCCTGGGCTGCAGCGAGTAGAAAGTATTCTCGGCTGACACACTGTGCGATTAAAAGTTCAAAGTTCAGGTCACTTCAGTCCGTAACGGGGTGTTTGGCCATTCCTTAGTTTAAATATCCTAATTTATTATTCTGTGTGCGGTAGCCACTCCCTGGGCCGACACACAGGATTAAAGGTTTATACAAGTGTGTTTTTTAATATATCCATATATAGGCCCTCGCCCCGTGAGCCGCAGGTCCAATAGAACCCGTCGGCTACCAGAGGAAGGCTCCCGCTTCGAAACGAGGCAGAGTTCGGTGAGCACTCCCATTGGGATACGACTGCTGTGATAATAAAGCACTGCAATAGTATGACACCTGTGTCAAAGCCCATTTGGCGAAGGGTTCACAGTGTCATGCTTGGATCTTCTGGAATAAAAATGGCAGCCATCTTGGGTCCTCCATTATGGCCTTTGTCTTGTGGGGAGGGATTCGAGGGGGGGGCAATAAAACACACCATATTATTAGATGAAAGATTTCTGTTCGATTCCCACCAATAAAAATGAAGTAATATGTGCTTTAAAAACACCCTGTCCGGTATTATTTCTAATTTAGAAGGAAAAGAGCACGTGCATTCATCCTTATGAGATTAATAAAGTGAGTACCATAAAGTCGGGTAATACAGTACTGGCACAATACCTTCTGATGGCATCTAATACATCCGGATACGGCAATCTATATCAGGTGTATGTAGCCAATTCCAAACCTCATCATTTGCTAGTCGAGATCCACAAACAAGGCCATGTTTCCTGCCGTAACGCACTTTTATACAGAATATTATTCTTTTCTTTCTTTCTACAAACACAAGGTCACTGCATGAGGCTTCAATAGGCTTCACGTAGCTGCCGCGTATAATCTTATCGATCCCTCTTTCCTTTTAATCATTCCTCTCATTCAGCACATGGAGCAAAGCCCTGCTCTAGTTCCCTTTCAATCTCTCCAATATCTCTTGCACTGTGTAGTTGTCTCTCTCTCAATCTCTCTCCCTTTCTCTCTCGCTCTTTCATTCTCTCTCTCTCTCTCTCTCTCTCTCATTCTATCTCTCTCTCTCTAACTCTCTCTCGCTCTCTCTCTCTCTCTGTCTCTCTCTATCTCTCTCTGTCTCTCTCTCTCTCTCTCTCTCTCTCATTCTATCTCTCTCTCTCTAACTCTCTCTCTCTCTCTCTCGCTCTCTCTCTCTCTCTCTCGCTCTCTCTCTCTCTCTCTGTCTCTCTCTATCTCTCTCTGTCTCTCTCTCTCTCTCTCTCTCTCTCGCTCTCTCTCTCTCTCTCTCTCTCTCTCTCTCTAACTCTCTCTCTCTCTCTCTCTCTCTCTCTCTCTAACTCTCTCTCTCTCTCTCTCTCTCTCTCGCTCTCTCTCTCTCTCTCTCTCTAACTCTCTCTCTCTCTCTCTCTCTCTCGCTCTCTCTCTCTCTCGCTCTCGCTCTCTCTCTCTCTTTCTCTTTCTCTCTCTCTCTCTCTCTCTCTCTCTCATTCTCTTGCTGGCTCTCTCTCTTGCTGCCCTGAGATGTTCTCTTTAGATGTTCCTGATCAAGCTCCCAGTATCTTGTCATCTTTACCAAACCAATGGCCCCATTAACACCCCTGCTTGGAGTATGGCACCCCGTACGGGACACTGGTCTAGTTTTTTTTTAGGTTTTTTTGGTTGGCATTTGCAGTCAATTTTCAGTCCCTGTCTCCAAACAGCTTTCCGTAACCTCTTTCTAGGTGACTATTTGGCGTTATCAAGTCTATGTCTCTGTTTTGACCTCATTAAAATCCCTTGAGCCCATTTCTATTGACCTTTTTTTAAGTAATCGTTTTTCCCTTCTCTCTGCCTTCTATCTTGTCTCCTTTATGTGTTCACCTCTCCTATTAACTACTTAATTAACAATGTATCCAAAACCTTTTTTTGAATGTGCTCCTCTCCTGTGGACAGTGCCAGTGACCTGGTCTGAAACAGGCGATGCCTCTCATATGCCAGTTACACCAGCATCTTTTCTCCTGTAAGAGCCTGGCAATATATTATCTTGCCTGAACTGCAAATAATAACTAATTATCTTTATATAGTTTTACCTGTCACTGTCACACAATGGGCAACTGATCCTTCAGCATTATGAGTCACTTGTTGCAACGTGACTCCCTACCTTCAGTTAAAGACCCCCAACCCCACATAACTTGCTTTTGGTGTTTCAGCGCACTTTTACTTTTAACGCTTTTAGTGCTCAATCTCCTTTTTTTGGCTCTCTGCCATTTGTTGCTCCAATGCCCTGACATGTTTCACACTAGTGCTACTCCAACACCCTGATGTTTTTCAAAGTGTTGGTGCTCCGATCTTACTTCATTTTATACAATGGATGTTGAGTGAAGCTGCTACAGCGGCGCTCCTTTTGGCGACCTTATCTGCTGGCTGTGGTGGGTCTAAATATTCGGTTAATTATGAGCATTGTTTTGTCGGTGTGGAACTATATCTGAAACCCTACCTACTTTTCAGGTGTAACACAACGGTGGACTAGATTATAGGTTGGCTTCCCTATTACTCCATTACATGCCACCAGATGCAACTGCCGCTTCAGGCTTCTGTGCATCAGATAGATGCTTCACTTTGGGACGAGAGGTTGTTAGTTATAGTTATAATGTGCCCTGTTCTAAGCTGACCATGGAAAAGGACTGGGAAAAGCAAGTTGTCCACACAGGTACACCAGCGTCTGTGAAGGTCCATAGAACATTTCTTTTTAACTAGGTCTACCTGTATTTCATAATGAACCTGGCCACAAAACCTTCACGCACGCGTTACTTTATCGGCTACATTGGCTCTTTAACGACCTTGAGATGATGTCTTCTCTGGAGTCTCCCTGTCTCCATTCCATAACTCTCTACGCCTCTCAGGACAGTGGGATTATCAACTTGCCCAGAATCCCTCTCGAGTAAAGTCTATAAAATACCGGCTCGCCTGTCAGTCAATGCCAGAAAACTATTAAACATAACAGTTTAATAATATAAAGTAACAGTGCACATAAAATTAACTGTAACAGCAGTAAATAAAACAGCACTTAGAGACAAAAGCTCACGCTGATGCTCCCAATGAATTCCTATGATTTTTTTTTTGATTTTTTTTTTTTACGAGGGTCGGCTTGTTCTCGGATTTCACGATTCCTGGTCCAAATATAATGTCCTGCCAATGGGGTATCTCTTGCTCCTCTTTCCAGATCTTAATGTTTATATTTCTTAACCACTTTCTACTTATTTTATCCTGTATAGGAGAGGTTAAATCTTCTGATAGTAGACTTGCCATCCGTATCTGTTTGGAAGTTCACTGGCCTCCAAGAGGTCCCGTTGAATTGAATATTCCGCCCTACGTCTGGTTGTAGAGCTACGACCACTGTGTTTTCCATTAGCCTCTTCCTCTCACACTGACGGACGGTTATTTTATTTTTTTCCTGTATCGTACGCAAGTCAACTGTTGTATTTTGAAAGCAAGGGCAAATGTCAAGGATTCGAGCTAGACCTGTCAACTCAAAGCAAGCTTTGCTTTCACAGCAAAGCATAAAAACTACTTCTATTAAGATTACTGGATAATATTCATATTTTACTCATGAAGCCAATACACACCTCAGCTTTGTATTATGGGGTAAAAAAAAAAAACCCATACAAATATTATGGGGATGTAAAAAATGAGATCCAGGTTAGGATGGATCTGGTCCCCTCCAGCCATCTCCGATACTTTCCCACGGGCTCTTTGCTGACAGTGCATTATGGGATATGTAGGTTCTCGTCCACTAGAGATCCGATGGATTAGTCCTGGCCATATTTTACTGTCACTATATATACATGATTTTTTTAAAAATGTCCTTTGGAACCTCTGTTATAAATGGAAGATACATATAAATATACATAATATAGTAATTACATTTTTTTTTTCTTTACAAGAGAACGTCTTGTCCTCGGCTCAGACGTATGTCTGTGTGACAGTATGTTCAAATTTTTTTTAAATTGTCTGTTAAGCTAAGAAAAAGGATATAATAATTAAGTTGAAAAGAAAAGTGAAAAACGTAAGGAAATCTTCAGCTTGGCTGGTTTTCCAAGTCCACCGTTAAAATGTCTGATTTAATTTACATACTAAATATATATCTATATAAAGGTGTATATGTGCATATTACAAAACAATGATGAAGGAGCACTCTGGGGTCTGTTTATACTCTAGAAATGTTATTGCAGGACTTCAAACACCCGAAACAACATTTCAATCTCTCTGGGAGTTTTATTAAATAAATATATATATATTGATTGTGATTGTCACTCCCTTGCGCTTGATCCCACTCTCCCTCTCTCTTTCTCTCTCTCTCTCTCTCTCTTTCTCTCTCTCTCGCTCTTTCTCTCTCTCTCTCTCTCTCTCTCTGTCTCTCTTTCTCTCTCTCTCTCTCTCTTTCTCTCTCTCTCGCTCTTTCTCTCTCTCTCTCTCTCTCTCTCTCTCTCTCTCTCTCTCTCATTCTATCTCTCTCTAACTCTCTCTCTCTCTCTCTCTGATTCTCACTCTCGCATTCACACTTTCTTTTGCTCCCTTTCTCGCTCTCTCTCATTCTTTCTCTCATTCTCTCTCTCGCATTCTCACATTCTCTCTCTCCTTCTCATATTCTCTCTTTCTCATTCCCTCTCTCTCATTCTCACATTCTCTCTTTGTCATTCTCTTGCTCTCTGTCATTCTCACTCTGTGATTCTCACTCTCGCATTCACACTCTCTTTTGCTCCCTTTCTCGCTCTCTCTCATTCTTTCTCTCATTCTCTCTCTCGCATTCTCACATTCTCTCTCTCCTTCTCATACTCTCTCTTTCTCATTCCCTCTCTCTCATTCTCACATTCTCTCTTTCTCATTCCCTCTCTCTCATTCTCACATTCTCTCTTTCTCATTCCCTCTCTCTCATTCTCACATTCTCTCTTTCTCATTCCCTCTCTCTCATTCTCACATTCTCTCTTTCTCATTCCCTCTCTCTCATTCTCACATTCTCTCTTTCTCATTCTTTCGCCCTCTGCCATTCTCACTCTCGCATTCAGACTCTCGAATTCTCACATTCTCATGCTCTCACTCTCTAACATTCTCGCTCTTTCACTCTTACACTCTCTCTGATGCGCATACTCTTACTCTTTCTCTCTAGCTCTCTCACACACACACACTTTCCCTCTTTCTCTATAGTCCCACCTAGTAAAGAGTTAATGATCTGGGTTCTCCAGGTTCTCCAGTTTCACTTCCCCCAAAAAGTTTTTTAATCTTTAACCAGGGTCTGCCATGTGAATTGTGCCAATCCCCTATAGAGCCGTCTCGCCGCGGCAGCATAGCGGCCTAACAGCGCTTCTTATACTGAGAAACGCAGCAATTTGCAAGACATTTATCAGCCAGATATCTGCGCCTCCCCCGGTGCCAGCGCACAGGCCCGCCGCACAGATGTATCACTCAATGGTCATAAACAACAAAGGCCTCCAAGCGGAGGATTTATTACAGGGCACCCGGATAAGATTGTACTTCCAACAGACACAATATACCACTCGTGAAAAATATCAAATAAAAAAGTGCCCTGTTATATGGATTGAAAGAGAATAGCTAATATTCTATACAATGCACACTGAGCGCGGCTGGAGAGAGACTGGGGGACGGTGGGATATACTATCACCTCTTTGTGTTTCATTGTATACTGGAAGGTGAACAGCTAAGACCTGCAAGAGTCAAGTGCTCTGGTTGTGAACTTTGCAGAGTCTCTGTTAAGCTCATTTGTGAAATGCGTTGGTCTTGACTGCACATTATTAATAGTCCAATAGTATACTGATGAGCAGCAACAACAACAAAAAGCTGTTTGCAGGGGGTGGGGAACCTGTGGCCTTCCAGCTGCTGATAAAACTGCATCTCCCATAATGCTCTTTCAGCTAAGAGGCTGGCAGAGGAGTATGGGAAATGTAGTCCTGCCACATCTGGAGGGCCGCAGGTTACCCCTGCCCTAGGGGATCACTGGACCAGCAAATACTATTGGCTATAAAATTATACTTGTCAAGTAACGTTATTAATCAGGATGACGAATAGAAATTCTGCCTCCCAAAAAGTTGTACTAGACAGAAATTGTATTTTAGTTTCCATAACCTGCTATCAATATGTGCTTTTTTATGTGCAATTTTAGTACATGACTAATACATTTTGCTTTTTGTTTTCTTTCTTCCTTTCTTGCTATTCTTTTTTTTCCCTTCTCATTTTCTCACTATCTCTATTTTCATTCCAATCCCCTCTGCCCATCCCCCCATTCACTCCCCATTTTTGCACCTAATCACCTTTTTTTTTAATCTCCGTTGTCATCTTTCCTTTCTCTTTTTTTTTCTTTTTCCCACTCCTCCATTCATCTTCTCCCTCTTCCAACCTCCTCCCCATTCTGTTATATTATTCTGCACCTTTTTTTTTTTTGTATCTTTGGTGGACAGTCCTCCTTGTTCAGTTCACGGAGATCGCCTCACCAGCCGATAATTACACCGTTTGTCAAGGGGATAATGCCACTCTCAGGTAAGTGCGTCCACCACTTTGCATTTGCCGCTACGCTATCTAGATATGTTTTATTTCTTTTTTTATGTCTCCATGGAATGGGCCCAGAACTAGAGCGATCAGTAGACGCATCCTACACACTGTTACTTTTTTTTTTTTTATTATTCAACAAAGCACAATACTGTGCTAATGTACGACATCATGCACAGCTGCATGGCACAATCAACTCGTAATATTTAATATGTTGAATACATCAACACAAAGGAGACATTGGCTTGTCGTAAAACCATTGTTTGTAGAGTATCGCCAAATGTCGGAGCCCATCTGAGCTGGCAGCTGGGAGAGATTAGTACAGTAGGATATTATTTGTCGACTAACTTTTGTGCCGACTCCACTTTCTGACCTTACGATCCACCTGACATCCAGGAAATATGGCCGGGGCCCACTGGAAGGTAGGAAGAGCCTGAGCGATCGTCGACGTTGGGTCATTGTTCACCGAGGTCCGTTGCACGAGGGCGGCTAATGCGAGCACTGACCCGCAGTTGAAATTAATGATGAGTCCTATCGATGATATCTGTGCATACGTAGATAATAATTTATATACATCCGCGTCCACTGGCATCCGTGTACAGAATCAATTTAACGGCCATGTTCCCTTGACACCTAATTCAGATCCATTTAAATTAATTGGATTAAATCCGTGTTCATCTTCGCTGCATGAGGGAACAAGGGCAAAGCAAGATTAGAGACAACCATGCTGTTAACCGTTCATTAACCAAGTAGATCATAACGCCTGACCAGGAGATGTGCCTCTGAAGTCTAGGAGCCACGGTGAATAGGGCCGAGTGTACTAAGATGCTACAGTGGTGGTTGTACGATAGTGTACATGTTCCGTTCTCTTGTCTGAGGATGGATACACGTGGCAGGGCTATTTTGCGTGACCCTTTTTGGTGCCGTGTTTTATAATGATGCGTTGGCCTCTAGCTCTTCTGCAATCGTTTTCATTCTTATTCAGAAGGGGGGTCAAATACATTTCAAACATTGACAAACCGATTCCGAAGGATGAATTTATAATTTACGAGGGGGTTAAAGGCGCGCAGTTTCCGACATGTTGTACATACCTGTTCGGCAAACTGTTCCTTTATACATAACATTAGGAGAATTGGCCGGTGAATACATGAATTAAGATGACCATTTTGTTTTAACAGGATCTCCTTTTTATGATCTCACCTGTGGCCCAGTATGCAAATTACACATTTCCCATTGAGAGCAGTTCATTTGCATATCACGCCACAGGTGATGTCATAAGGAGGAGACAACACGAACACTGCTAAAAACCTGTTTTTCTTGAACCCTTTTAAATGTCCCCATATGCTTCATATATACTGTATATTAACCTTTATTCTAGCTGCATATATGTACACCCCCTACCCACCAAAAGCCTTCAGCCTTCCCTCCCTGAGATACACGGTGATTAGCCCCACAATTCATTAATCACTCTTCTTTCACCTTTCCTAGTGCAAATTAATCCATTTTCTACGATGTCCCTTCCTAATCTCTGATGTGTTTTATATTGCTTCACGTATTTGCTCGTTAGTCACTCCAGTGCAGTGATGGCTAACCTTGGCACTGCAGATGACAAGGTTAGCCATTCCTGCTCTAATGTTTTCTCTTATCATCTTAGCTTTGCACGCTAATGAAAATTAAAGGGACTACGTCACCTGAAGATTGTTTAATGTGTTAAAAAGATAATAATTTATAGCTTGTGGTAAGAAAATGTAAAGCAACTGCGCAAAAATGTGCTATATATGCGTGTTCTGTTTTATGACATCACGTTATGACCTATGGCGAATGTAACTGCTGCCAATGTGTAATTTCCACATAAACTAGACATAAAATGTCTTCTTTTTAAAGCATGCACACTATGTATTATTTACTATTTACATATACTATGCCCCCCAACTCTTGCCCCACGGGGGAAGAGCCTGGGAGGGTGCGTGCCAATGCTACCATGCATGAGCGGTCACTCCTACTGCGAATGCACAGTAACCAGTCTCCTGTGTCCCAAACAGCCAATAATTCAATTTTAACTTCAGTCCCATAGTCCCGCTATCCTAAAAAAAAAGTGGGGCCGAGCTCGGTGGGACAGAGGTATTGCCTCCCACAGTCATGACTATACTTCTCAAAGTTGAGAGTTGTGGCATTACAGAGTCTCTTTTGGGCAACTGTCAGCCAAAAACATAGATATGTTTAATTTTTTTTATTTTTTTTTAATGGCTTCAAGAGTAGGCATTATAAATAGAAAAGTTGTAATGAAGGAATACAAATAAGGTACTCTAGTGAGCGCTGTATGCAGACATGTTGTTTAGAATCTTGGTGAAGGAAGATCGGACAAAAGATTCTAAACAACATGGCCGCCCTTGATAAATCAGAGCAAAGAGGGCTCAATAAAGTACTTTATTTGTATCCTTTCATTGAAGGTTAAATGGGGTGGGGTGCTAGCTCCCTGTGTTACAAGACTTAAGTGAACTAGCTTGAAAAAAAGAATTTATTTGATCACTCCTTTTCAGCCGTGCCAGGAGCGACGGCTCCTGGAACATCTGAAAGAGTAGAGGTAACTAAAGAGAAATGGATTCTCTTTAGTTACCTCCTAATTCAAAAGTAGCAAGAGACATGTGTTTTGGTAAAAAAAAAAAATATATATATATATATATATATAGCAACCCCAGGGCCCCAAAAAGCAGTAACGGAATGCGAATAATACAAGGGAACTTTTTATTGCTGGAAGTTTGCCTGTGGTCAATTCAATACGAGCTTTGCTTTCTCCATTATAAATACCGGTAGCCCAGGTGCCTAAAAATAGCTGAGGCCGGCCACGCTGGGAAGTCACAAAAGCCTTGGGCCATGGGGAGCAAGGCTAGGTGTGGAGCGAGAGAGAAAAGGAGCCAAGGGGCTGCCGGTGGAGGCTTGCAGCTCTATTGTGATACAGCACAACTGTTTAGCAGCTTGGAAAGCAGCAGAGACAAGGGAATGAAAGGGCATGGACATGCATTGAAAAAAAAAAAAAGTCCATTTAAAAGAGGGAGAGATTAACCTATTAATTTTCAAGCGCTGCCTCCATTGTAGAGCTTTGCTGCCTCTCTTGGCATAACAGTGGATAACCAGGTTACACATACCTCCTCTTATTCTAGCTACAAAAAAATGGTAACAAGCGTCTCCTATTTCCATATTTAAGAGCTATATGTGGTATGGCTTTATCAGAGCGCTCTCTCTCTCTCTCTCTCTCTCTCTCTCTCTCTCTCTCTCTCTCTCTCTCTCTCTCACTCTCTCTCTCTCTCTCACTCTCTCTCTTTCTCTCTCTCTCTCTCTCTCTCTCACTCTCTCTCTCTCTCTCGCTCTCTCTCTCTCTCGCTCTCTCTCTCTCTCTTTCTCTCTCTCTTTCTCTCTCTCTCTCTCTCTCTCTCACTCTCTCTCTTTCTCTCTCTCTCTCTCTCTCTCTCTCGCTCTCTCTCTCTCTCTCTCACTCTCTCTCTCTCTCTCTCTCTCTCTCTCTCACTCTCTCTCTCTCTCTCGCTCTCTCTCTCTCTCTCTCTCTCTCTCTCTCTCTCTCTGTCTCTCTCTCTTTCTCTCTCTCTCTCTCTCTCTCTCTCACTCTCTCTCTCTCTCTCGCTCTCTCTCTCTCTCTCTCTCTCTGTATTTTACACAAGAGTGTTAGAAGTCTGCCCCCTGCTGGACAGTCCTTTGCATCATTCCATTTTAGTGACGGATAATAATGATACATTAAAATCGAAGACTAGGGGTTAATCTTCCTTAATCGAGATCGCCGCGAGCCTCGTAATGCCAGAGAGCGGTCTAGACATTTAAGGGACAAATTAACCTTGACTAACTGATATATTGGTGGATCTTATATATATATAGGTGGACTGATCTATAGGTGGATTATATATATAATATATATATATATAGGTGGACTGATATATAGGTGGATCATATATCTATAGGTGGATTGATATATATGTGGACTGATATATGGAGGTGGATCTTTGGGTTCAGAAAAGCAGACAAAATAGTGTTTTGGTTTCTGTTATATATTGCACAATTAATTTATTATCCATAATCTATTATGAAGGTGAGATGTGACCCTCCAAAAATTGGATGATTCACTAGTGGCGTTGTTGACAATTTCTGGCCAGCCATTTTGTACCCAGGAGATCATTTTCTGAAGCCAGAAGTACTATATATACGTATCAAACAGTTTTCCTAATTAACACAATGCACAACCTAAGATAGGATATTACGTCGGAGGCGGGCTGAAACAATCAAGTTCTGTGTTTTGTACGCATTTCGCTATCTTGGCAGGTCTTGCGAGAGGCTTTCTGAAGTGGCCAAGTCGTTTCCGACACATTCTAACCAATGGTAGAACAGGAAAAAAGAGGTCAAGTGGAAGACGAAAGAAAAGAAAAAAATGTTTAACTGCACATAAATCCTTCCCGTCTGCAATTTACCTGCTCCCTCTAAAAAAAATATATCTCTTATTGCGTAGTATTTTCATTTTTCAAATTCCAAATTTCATGTATTTACATACCAGAAAACTCACGGACAATCGGGATGGGTTCCAATTTTCGTTTGGACTTTGTGAGGTAATTCAAGCAAGAGCTGATATGGTTTGAGGTCATTATCCTCCAAGCATCTCTTACACATGCAGTATGTTTCATATCTTAATATTTTCTCTGACTTCTTTTTCTGGGATCTTCACTGGCTAAAGGGGTGGAGCCAGTTTTGGAGAGGGGGGGGGGGGATAGCCAACATGAGGGCCTTCCATCTGGTTTTCCACTTGGGACCCTCAAAACATAAAATCCCCCCCCTGGATCTTCATTGCCCAATTTGATAGTACATGTGAAGGATTTGTACATGGCATTATGGACGTGTATGTTATAAAACCTGGCCTAGCTTCAACATCCTGCAAAGTGCTGCATTGGACCACCATCTTGATAAAAATAAATAAATACACCTGCAACACCGTCTAATCGTCAAACCCTCATCTCTGGCCTTGAGAACCGCTGTTTACAAAGAGCTGAATAGCAGCCCAGCAAGAAAGAAAAAAACCACTTTGCATGCTACTGGAAGGCAGAATCCGACAGAGACATTGGGGGATTGATTAAGAGATAGCTGTGCATGCCGCAGTCAGCTCTGAATGCCTCGGAAAGAGGCAAGCAGCGTAAGATGCCTGATGGGATAAAATATGTCTGAGCAGCGAGATGGACATTTAGTTTCTCTGCATCCCAGCCAAGATTCTCTCTCTCCGAGCTGTGACCTCTCCTTTTTAGCGAAAAAGCTCCTCGGATCACATGTAAAACACTGTCACATCACCGGCTGTCCCGGAGGATTACGAGGCTATAAAGATATACCAACCTTCTCCAATATTCTCGGCTTCCAAAACCCCACCGCAAATGGACTAACTCAATTATTCCACTGCTGTGTGTCCGACAGATGTCAGACGAGAGGGGAAAATGCCAGCGTTAATTCCCAATGGGGAATGAGAACAGCTAGACAGCTCTGCGGGAAACCCATTCACGGCCAGAAGACATGGCATATAATGCGCCAGCGATATACAGCCAAATAGATTAACTCCTTGTCCCCCCCCCAAGAAGGGTAGATGATTTGTTGGGGGGGGAGGAAGGGTCACCGTGTATTCTAAAGTTGACTCCTGAAGATGATCAGGGCTGTCTCATCATTTCATAATAGAGCTTTTTACATTGTGTACAACAGAAGCACATCATCAGATGTCAAAAACGTTTAGAGACGGACAAATAAATGGCAATCATTTGTCACAGAAAATCAATGTCATTCAGACTGAAAAGAAATCAAACACTCGGAAAGGATGAGCGGTGGTTACATGATATCTGTGGGTCAACATCAATATTAGCCAAATTATGGCATTGTCCCAAATTATTCTTCCCATCCTCTCTTTTTTAATTAGCAACCTATAGAGACTATAGGTCTCCCAAACTATTCCTCCCTCCCCCTCTTTTTTAATTAGCAACCTATAGAGACTATAGGTCTCCCAAACTATTCCTCCCTCCCCCTCTTTTTTAATTAGCAACCTATAGAGACTATAGGTCTCCCAAACTATTCTTCCACCCCTTCTTTTTTAATTAATATGGAGACTATAGGTCTCCAAAACTATTCCTCCCTCCCCTATTTTTAAATAAGCAACCTATAGAGACTATAGGTCTCCCAAACTATTCCTCCCTCCCCCTCTTTTTTAATTAATATAGAAACTATAGGTCTTCCAAACTATTCCTCCCACCTCCACTTTTTTTATTTAGTAACCCATTGAGACTATAGGTCTCCAAAACTATTTCCCCCCCCCCTCTTTTAAATTAGTAACCTATTGAGTCTATAGGTCTCCAAAACGATTCCTCCCATCCTCTTTTATAATAAGTAACCTATAGAGAGTATAAGTCTCCCAAACTATCCCTCCCATCCCTCCCATCCCCTATAGGCTTCCAAAACTATTTATCCCACCCTCCTTTTTTTTTAATAAGTAACCTATAGAGACTATAGGTCTCCCACCCTCTCTTTGTATTAGTAACCTATAGAGGCTATAGGTCTCCCACCCTCTCTTTGTATTAGTAACCGATAGAGAATATAGGCCTCTCACCCTCTCTTTGTATTAGTAACCTATAGAGACTATAGGTCTAAGTCATTAGTCCTAATCTCGAAACATAGAATTCCCAAATTATATTGGTACACAGCTATAAAAAAAAATCCCTTCATCTTTTTTTTTTTTTTTCTTGGTCTTTAAGCTCTCTGTTTCTTTGTTCTTCAGTTATAGCAATATAACTATGGGTGTCGGCAAACAAATTCAAGGGAGCGGATTGCAATGGGCCCCTCTCCCAGCTGTCTCTTTTGGGGCTCGGATATAAAGTCCCTGGTGGGGCTCCTGTGCAAGCAACGAGTCAGAGCTTGCACAGGTTAGAACTGCTGGGCTGGTTAGGAGAGATCTCCTGGGCAATCCTAGCATTATTAAAAAAAAAAAAAAATACCAAGAGCCCCCCTCTTGCTGCCCCCCATCCAGATACCCATGGTTATGACCCTGAACACTATGGGACTGTACTCATTACTTTGAGCTCTGCCTGGCTTGGGGGTGTGCCAAGATTACTTTCTCATGCATGCACATTCTCCATAGTGAACCTCTTTTTCTCCAGGATCGAAAGTAACTGGGACATGGGGTAAAGAAAAACAAAACCGTGGCTGTCCATTTGGATCTAAGACAATTGGGAAGCATGGTTTTCTTAGTAGTTTTTACGAGCAACTTTTCATAGGCAAAATCAGAACCATGTGCATTGAATCCCACGACCCTGAGGGGTTTCTCCCTTTACGTGTGTGTCACAAACTTTACAAGAAGTTCATTTCTCTTATCCGTGGTTTCCTCTTGATTGAGGATTTTGATTCTCCCAAGGTGCCAATTTCCTTTCAGATAGAACCGAACAGCTTCGTGAAATAAAATTGGTGGTTTAGATGATGCTCATATAACGCAGCTGCTATTTTTCAAGACTAGAAGTTGGATAACAGAGGTTTCTCGTGAGTATGTGCTTGCTTCCAGTACAAGAATAAGTGTTGTGCCTGCAGAGGAAAACTGTATTACAAGAAAACACTGCACATACAACTGTTTTATTGATGGTGCCCAGAAAACCAATGTAGGTTTATTTTTATTTTTGTGTTTTATATTTTTTCAGTAGAAAATATCCAATCTTCCTTTTCTTACTTCTTACATTCCTATTTGAATCCTTCGTCTATCCTTCCTCCTTTGTAACCTTTCTTCAATTCCTCCGTCTTTCTTTCCGTGTATCTCTCTTTGCTTCCTTGTATCCTTTCTTCCTTGTATCTTTCCTTCCCCCTCTTACTTCTTTCCTTATATTTGCCTTTCTCCCTTGTATCCTTCATTCCATTCCTCCTTCCTTCTTTCCTTGTATCTGTTCTTTCTTCTTTGGATCTTTCTTCCATTCCTCCTTCCTTCTTTCCTTATATTTGCCTTTCTCCCTTGTATCCTTCATTCCATTCCTCCTTCCTTCTTTCTTTGTATCTGCCCTTTCTTCCTTGTACCCTTTCTTCCTTGTATCTTTCCTTCCCCCTCTTACTTCTTTCCTTATATTTGCCTTTCTCCCTTGTATCCTTCATTCCATTCCTCCTTCCTTCTTTCTTTGTATCTGTCCTTTTCTCCCTGGTATCCTTCCCTCCATTCCCCCTTCCTTCTTTCCTTATATCTGTCCTTTCTCCCTAGTATCCTTCCTTACATTCCTCCTTCCTTCTTTCCTTGTATCTCTCCTTTCTTCCATGTATCCTTCCTTCCATTTCTCCTTCTTTCTTTCCTTATATCTGTCCTTTCTCCCTGGGATCCTTCCCTCCATTCATCCTTCCTTCTTTCCTTGTATCTCTCCTTTCTTCCATGTATCCTTCCTTCCATTCCTCCTTCCTTCTTTCCTTGTATCTAGGATTCTGAATGGCATATGGTCTTTCCTATTACAAAGTTGGAAAACATTGATCTACAAAAAAAAAAACAACTAGTTTTAAAAAACCAAAGGATTTTAACATGTATGACTTAGAGCTATTTTTGTTGATGGAGGTTGCATGCCATGCACAAGATTGTGCTGGGGGTTTGGCACCAACTGGTTTCACCAGGTAATAGACCACCTATAGGGGTTTTTTTTTTCCAGCCAGCATAGGGACTTTGCAGTGATAGGAAAACTGTCCATGGCAAGGTCTGGGAAACATTATTTACTTGCCTATCAGAAGGTCCAGTAGATGCCCACACAAACAATGCTTGTGCCTGCCCCTGGTAATAACAGCTGAGGACCCCATACTGCTAAAACAAGGGATATAACACTGTTAAAAGTGTTTTATTAAAATATAAAAAGCCAACACACAAGGTACAATCTAGCACAGATCTAGCGGCTTCTGTTGAAGTGGAGCATCTCGACTGCTCACCACCACCAGAGGATCTACCCTCGGATAGCTGTTGGGTTTTTTTTTTTTTGCACGAAGCCACCAGCGGCTTCTAGATGAAGGACAGTAAGATTGAGACTTGTCGAAGCTGAATTGGATCAGGACCTTTCCCTTCAAAGGCTTTGCAGTTTTATTGTCGTGGGACGGAAAGCTGGAGCGGAGGGTGATGATTAGGGAGTTGCAGTTAGTGAGATGTGAAAGGGAATTCATTTCCACTGAAGATTCATTGTAGGTTGTGATACCTTTTTTACCCGATTTGATATTTATAGATTAAATTATAGTGCGACAAGCTGTCAGAATCTAATAGGTTTTTTTTTTTTTTTTTTCCTTCACTTCATGCTCTCTATACTCTGTAATTTGATGTATGGAGAATTCTAATGTTATCTACTGAACTATATCACAACTTACTAGGATTCTGCTTTTGTCCGAGGCTTAATACAGTCCTAATATAGTTCTTCGACCTAGACCTGCCTTGATCAAATGAAGGAAGGTCAAAATGTTAACCTCCCCTACCTTAAAAAAAACCTATATGATACCTGTACCGCCCTCCTGATTAACTTAACTTCAAAGAGCTTAGGGGTTGGGAGCCTGGTGATCCAGTGTTCAGTCTGAAGGATGTGTGTCTCTTCCAGATAATTCCTGCTCTGCCTCTACATATATGTTTAAGTGAGAGCACTGGGACCCTGACTTTAGAGTCCCTTGTAAAATAATAATTAGTGTTGAGCGAACCCGAACCGCACTATTCGGGTTCGTACCGAACTTTCCGGTTTTTGGACCCCGGACCCGAACACGGACATTTCACTGTATGTCCGTGTTGGCGTTTGGCGATTACATTGTATGTAATTCTATTGGCTTTCTATAAACCGAAATAGAGTCCCCATTCATAAGAATTTCTTATGAATGGGGACTCTATTTCGGTTTATAGAAAGCCAATAGTATTACATGTATTCCATAAGCTGAAAGTCTATAAACCGAACGACATTCGGTTGATAGACTTTCGTTTTATAGAATAGCAATAGCATTACATGTATTCTATAAAACGAAAGTCTATAAACCGAATGTCGTTAATAGAATGTAATAGCATTACATGGCTATTGGCTTTCTATAAACCGAAATAGAGTCCCCATTCATACGAATAGGTCATAATATTCTGGCAAAGAGTAGCATCAACAGTGATCTGATAAAGGAAACTGTGACACCCCTGGAATTTTGCAGAAGCTGGAGAATGTTACCCACTATTAATGCCTAATATTTCCTAGTTACATGCCCCCCCCCCAGTGCTGTTGCATTTTGTGTGTGTTTGCGATAGCAGTGAAAATTACATATTTCTGCTTTAAAAACATTTTTATATATCTGTCTGAGAAACATAAATGGTCTATATGTGCACTCCAGACCTTCGATCGCTATAGTAGGGAGGATGGGGGTCATTCCAACATAGCGTCACATTTACGTGTTAGGAAAAAACACGACCTATATCAAAGCGGAAGCTGTGAAAAGCGTTGGGCACCATGTTTGACAGAGCTGTAATTCCTGCAGATGAAGCACAGGGATGTAAAAACAAATAGGTGATCATTCATATTCACATTTTGGTAATAATTCCTATCTGGTACTTAGAGGTATGATTACCTGTTTAGAGGACTACTTTATGCGGGTCCTTTAAGGGGCAGACATGTTGTTTAGAATCTTGGGTCAGATCTTCCGTCATCTTCACCCATGATGTCCTCCCCGTGATACACGTATATGGAGCAAAGAGAGCTCAATAGGGTATTTTATTTGTATTCTTTTAGTAAAGCATTTCTATTTGGAATGCAACCCTTCAATTACACATAATTTTATTTTTTGCCAATGGTTGACCTTTAATTGGTTATAAAAAATGCTGGCTGCAGGGCCTGGAACAATTTTTAATGCAGCCCCGCAAAATACATTTCACAGAAGCATCTCTCTAATTTAATATATGGTCACCAAAGATATTTAACCCTTTGGCTAGTGTGGAACAAAACCCACGGAACTTATTTGAACTCCCTTGCACCAAGAAGAGTGTGCCTGATATTAAAGGCTATATATTGTTTGTTGCACTTGATGGATTTGTATATTTTGTGCTGTTTAAAAATATCAAAGTATTCTTCTGTGTAAAACTTTTTTTTTTAACTAAAATATAAATACAATGGGGGGGGGAATAACTGTACTACGAACACAGAGAGATGAAAATAATCCCTGTTATTTAAAAAAAAAGTGAATGAAATGATTATGGGGCTGTAGAATGGTTTTTCCATTATATTAGAAGAAATTGATGATGAAAATTGTGCTTTTATGTCTTTGCGTCATGCAGTGCGGTGTTATATTCAATGGAATGGGCTAACTTTGTAGGGTTTTATTAAATGAAAGTTATAATGATGTGTAATACCTACATATAGGGATCCTCATTGTCTCCGTGAGAGTTCTGTTACTCAAGAACGCCCAGTGCTGCAGAGTAGAGACAGGCAGCCTCCGGACACAGCGATCCAGAACTAGAACGCTCGGACCCGATAACATTCCGGAGGGGAATTGGACACTCTAGAACTCTAGAACTCCAGCTCGAAACTGGAGCGGCCTCTTTCTCCACAAAATAAAAGGTCCTGACCTTGACGGGTCGTTTAGGCTCAGTTTCCTGACAAGTCACAATTACCCACCAAGGGAGTACATCTTAGCAGGTGTTCTCCGCAGTTTAATTTTTGCTCATAAGAGAGCTTTCCAAACCGGATAACGACATACTCAAACACCCGTGGACTTTCATCGCTTACATTTATTTTCTGTATGTTTTACAGGAGTCTATACATGTTTAACATATGTGAAATACGCTTATTTCGGTTCGGAAACTGTTTACATAGCCTTACATTGAAAATTATTTCACCGGGCCTCGTCGATTCTGCAACATCCAATAAGGAGAGGCCTGGACATATGCTGCTATGTCAATATCACCCTTTATTTGCTGTTTTATGAGATTTGGAGAAATAAACTCGGACAGATCTGTCTCTTTTCTTGTTACTCTATACAATGCACTACTTATCTAAAAATATTTTTTCGGGCACTGTAGGTGGAGCTCCTCCCTTTTAAATGGCCCTTTTAGAAACCTCGGCTTCAGAGGTTTGTTGATTGTGTAAAGAACTTTCTGATCATTAGTTTCTACTCTTTTATTGTCAGTGACCAACCGGACTGATATTCAACTTCTTTAATTGTTTGCCGCCTGACCTTGGCTAGACTATCTTTCATGAATCTTCCCTGCCTACCCTGACCTTTGGGTGGTCTGTGACTCCAGCCTAGGGTTGCCACCTTTTCTACAAAAAAAATACCGGCCTTGCTGTTGCTTCCGTAGACTTAACATTGGACTCAAGCCAAGTTTTTACCTGCCTGCCAGTAAAATACCGGCCAGGTGGCAACCCTACTCCTGCCTTAGGTCTTGTTTGAAGTTTTTGTTTAAAAGATCAGCAAATTCCACTGCCTCTGTCAGCCTAGGGGTCTCAACCACTGAACTTCTAGGTTATCGGATGAATATATCAATCTCAGACAATGTCCGCTCCCCTTGGGCTATAGGTGTCATTTACAAAAGGACTAGGAGTGTGAGCGACCAGTTAAAGAGACTCTCATTTCAATATACTCCAAAATGTCATCTATACATTTGCTAACATTTTGGCTATCAAACTGATAGGTTAGGGGTTATATTAAAATAAAATATAGCTTATTCTTTCCGACCTAGGCCCTGCTGCAGGACAGGCCACAAGAAAGTGGATGATGGACTTGCGGAATGATGTGGAATCAGCCCCTGCATAAAGCAACCATTAATTAGATCCTGCTGCTGAAAAGGCCACATGGAAAGTGGATGGTGCAACCACGGCATCTCACCCAGAATGCTGTGCAGTAGATGGTTTATGCAGGGGCTGATTCCACAGTATTCCACAATTACAACATCCACTTCCCTGTGGCCTGTTCCGCAGAACCTAGTTGGGAAAGAGGTAGTTATATATTTTATTTTTTTTACAATCTCAATATAAGCAATGCTTAGGTTGACAGAATACCTTAAAGATATACACAGCATAATTCTGTATCGGGGAGGCATTTAACAGAACTCTATTTTCTTTAATTGCCTCCTGGGACAAAAAGGGTCAGAGTCACTTGACCTTGGCACATTGACCTTAGCAGATTGATCAAGGCAGACTACTAGGTGTTCAGGACACAATGTTGCCTGTCAGGTAGTAATCCTGGGACAGGTCCCCCCAAAAAACAGAACTGATGTCAGTTATGCTAACATATATATGATAAAGTCATAGGTAACATGAGACATTTTTTTTTAGAACTATTGATGAACCAAAGTTTTACCAGATATAAGCCAGTATCAATATACATATATTGTATTTGTTTTACTTTTTTGGAAATTGGTTTGTGACGCCACCAAATGGAGAGTCCTTTAGAATGATGTAGATCACTGAACTATGTCAATGTATTGAGCCAAATCTAATGCGAAAAAAAAAGTCATCACCCACAGAAACCCAGAGAGAGCGAATCACCGAAATATCGGTTATACAAGAAACAAAAATACCATTGTATTTTAATCCCAACAAGTTCAACAGGGACAATCATTATAGGAATTGAAATATGGGAAATGTATTCATACTGGTAAATGATCAGTCATGTGAAATAATGGGATTTTTTTTTTTTTTTTTTAAAGAAAAGATTTGTTTTGTGGCTTTTTTTATTTCTTCTCATTTTTTGTTCTTATGTCATAGTTGCCAGCAGCCCTGGATTTAATGAGACAGTCCTGTTTCGGCAAGGTATATGCCAGATGTCATCAAATCGTAACGAAAACGTTATTGAAGGACTTGCCGGGGTTTACATATTTTTTTTATTCCTTCTATGGATTTTTATGGTATTCATCCATCAGAGTATTTTAAACAAATGTAAAAAAAAAAAAAAATAACAACAAGGTGCCGGAGTTAACAGGCAAACGCAGATGGCATTTTTCGCATGCACATCGATGACTAGAGGATGCGGAGGAAAGGAAGCTTGCTCACATCGGCAAACTCCAGTCATTGATGCGTCCAAACCCATTGGTCACACGCTAGCCCGTTATCTGGTGTTAGCTAAAGGGAAAGAAAAAGCATAGATTAATAGGAAAATATATGGTTGTTTTGTCTCCTGATTATGACATCACCATGTGGCTTTACTATGCAAATTACCCATTTCCCATTGCATATCAAGTCACAGATGATGTCATAAAAAGGAGACACATTTCAAACACATTTTTCTCGTCCCCTATGCATTTTGCTTGAGATTCTGCTGACACAAAGCATAGACTGTTTTTATTCTATGCATTCACATCGTAAACAATGTATAGTTGGTGGTGTCCCTTTCTCTCCACCCAAAAGTCGGTAGGTACCTGTGCATCTAACCTTTTTGGCCCAGGTACTTTGCAGTATCGCAGATCCTTCCTTGTAAATCTGATCCCTGATAAGACTCCATGGTTTCGCTTACTAAACTTGTTTTATTACTTCTTCTTTTTTTTTTTTTTTTTTTTCTGTAAGGAATTTATTTTTAAATTAATTTGGAGACATGGGGCTGAAATGCTGGGTATGAGACAAGCACTCCTCTAAATTAATCCCTGCAGTGCCAAGTCGGGTTGTAAAACATTGTGAAACAATGCTCTTACACTGAAGGGTTTAATTGAACACTCTGCACCTCTACCCCTCCCGAATCCTGGCTGTTAACAGTGAAAGGAATAACCATAATGATGGCTGGACTCCTTCTGGTTTGTTTTTTTTTGCTGGCCAGCCATTTGTCATTTCACTGAGTGAATGAGTCAGAGAGCTTCCCTCTCCATGACTCATTAGGGGTCATGCATATATAGCGAATAGTACTTAAAGTGATGTAATCAGAAGGAACGTTCCATTGGTTTCCATGTTGACTGGACCACATTCCAGAACTTTGCCCCACAACTGACCTTTATACCTACCCCGCACTGACCTCTGTTTTGAAACCTCTGCAGAATGAGAGCAGTACAAGTCGAACTGAAGAAGTGTCGGCTTAACAGCACATGTACAGAATTCATTCTCCTCGTTGTCCCAGAGAATCAGTGACCGCAGGATTAGGAATAAAAAAAAATTGAGAGTCCACAGCATCTCCTCAAAACCAAACAGAGGTTTCCTAAAGGGTCGGATACGCAACGCATGTGTGCAGGAGATCGGTGATGTCATCAGTGACCTCAAACGATGCTCCTGCACCACCCGTCACTGCTGTCAAAAAATGAAACCGGGTACTATCTACTGAATGAATGGGCTACTGAACGTGATCAGGGCAAGACAACCCAGTACTGATCCTCTTGAAATGTTACCACATTCTACTCTACAAAAGAGGGCTAGAGTAGAAGGCTTTGGAAGACCTACTCTGTGTGCATTTGTAGTATAGATGGTTCAAACATAAGTGTCTGTTTAAGATGGTCTTATGACTGCACCCCTATGTGGGCTATCTCACATTAGTTCTCTGGAAACCTACAAGTAACAGTATGTTGTTCAAAAAAAAAAAATGATACAAAATGTGACATCTATCCAGACAGGTGAATAAGAACCAGCCGCGGAGTATAGAGGGTGTATAGAGAATCAGACAGGATGGGGTGTATATAGAATCAGACAAGATGGGGTGTGGGATGTATACAGAATCAGACAGGATGGGGAGCTGGGTGTATATAGAATCAGACAGGATGGGGCGTGGGGTGTATATAGAATCAGACAGGATGGGGCGCGGGGTGTATATAGAATCAGACAGGATAGGGAGGGGGGTGTATATAGAATCAGACAGGATGGGTCACGGAATGTATATAGAATCAGACAGGATGGGGCGCGGGGTGTATATAGAATCAGACAGGATGGGGTGCGGGATGTATATAGAATCAGACAGGATGGGACGCGGGATGTATATAGAATCAGACAGGATGGGGCGTGGGGTGTATATAGAATCAGACAGGATGGGGCGCGGGGTGTATATAGAATCAGACAGGATGGGGCACGAGGTGTATATAGAATCAGACAGGATGGGGCGCGGGGTGTATATAGAATCAGACAGGATGGGGTGCGGGGTGTATATAGAATCAGACAGGATGGGACGCGGGGTGTATATAGAATCAGACAGGATGGGGCGTGGGGTGTATATAGAATCAGACAGGATGGGGCGCGGGGTGTATATAGAATCAGACAGGATGGGACGCAGGTGTATATAGAATCAGACGGGATGGGGCGCGGGGTGTATATAGAATCAGACAGGATGGGGCACGGGGTGTATATAGAATCAGACAGGATGGGGTGCGGGGTGTATATAGAATCAGACAGGATGGGGCACGGGTGTATATAGAATCAGACAGGATGGGGCGCGGAGTGTATATAGAATCAGACAGGATGGGGTGCGGGGTGTATATAGAATCAGACAGGATGGGGCACGGGGTGTATATAGAATCAGACAGGATGGGGTGAGGGGTGTATATAGAATCAGACAGGATGGGGCGCGGGGTGTATATAGAATCAGACAGGATGGGGCGCGGGGTGTACATAGAATCAGACAGGATGGGCCGCGGGGTGTATAAAGAATCAGACAGGATGGGGCGTGGGGTGTATATAGAATCAGACAGGATGGGGCGCGGGGTGTATATAGAATCAGACAGGATGGGGCGCGGGGTGTATATAGAATCAGACAGGATGGGGCGCGGGGTGTATATAGAATCAGACAGTATGGGGTATGGGGTGTATATAGAATCAGACAGTATGGGGTGTGGGGTTTGTAATAAAGCTAGTACAAGACATGTAAGTGTTTGTGAGCCGTAGCTCTTGTGTTACACACACAGATATTACAGAATTGGTATCTTTGAGTTGTTATTTTTTTACATGTTTTTTTTTCTGCCATGTCCTCTGCTGCTCTCTGATCCCCCCTCTCTTCCCCATCTCCCTTTACACTTCCTCCCCCCCCCCCCCCCCTCATCCTTCTCTCATCTTCTCTTTAATGAAATCCCCATTTCCCACCTTCATTTGCATCAGTCAGTTAGAAAAACAAATCCTTTACCTTTGAAAGTCCCCGGCTCGCGGGAGCAGAGCGCTGAGCACTCTAGCTTTTGACACATGCTTGACGCAACCTTCCCGGGGTCATAAATCAACAAATATGGCGTTATACATGACAGGCCGCGTGTGATGACATCTTTGCTTTTACATAAAAAAAAAAAGATAAAATCCATTAGTCAGTCAGTGGTGTAGGGTTTCCGGCAACTGCCCTGGCACAGACAGGGTTAAGGATAGTGACTAGGACTGGGGCAGTTTTGAGACTTTAGAGTAAAAAAAAAAAAAATAGAATGTGTATATATCATGTAAAGTGGAATGTACTAAAAAAAACATAATATATTTTTTGTGCAAAACTATTTTCACACGCAAATAAGAATTATTTTTCACAAAATATTCGCAATGCTCTTTAGCGTGGCGCAAATCTAATCGCAATTTATTAGTTCAACCGGAAAAATGCGTCTAATTAAAAATAAACGTAAGAGGCGCAAATCAGCAAAAAAAAACTTACAATGTTACAAATAGTCGCAAATTGTTCCTTACTCATGTTTTACCTACTTTTTTCCCCACTGCACTTGTTTAGTACATGACCCCCATGGTGGTGTACTAAATCACGTGTCATGGTCCGGAAGGAAGAAATTACTGCATAGTTGTCAACAGCCCCAGATTTGATGAGACAGTCATGTTTTGGGTTTTTTTGGGTGGTCTGTGCTATATAATTTGGCTTTATTACTGCCTGTGACATAAGATGAACAGTAGCAGGTGCAACCAATCAAGGCCTGTCCCTTTAAAGGGGATGAGTGACAGACGCTCTATCCAGTGTCACAGTCTTATTCCACACTGACCCGCGCACAGTGCCTCGCAACAGAGGATTCATATCTGAACCATGAATTTCCAAGAGGTACACGGAGCCTCAACACCTGTGTGCTGCGCTTCTGATTCGGGTTTCTAGCTTTAGCGGGGGTGAAGCGGGTTTCAATCCCCCGGGGGAAGGCAACGTTACAAAACTCAGCCCTCTACTGGTTTGGCCCCGGTGCATCCGGCAAGTGTGTCACAAGGAATATAAACCGATGAACATTCTAATAACACATAACCATTATGTAGTTACACAGTGTGTGTTTATGTTTGCATGTGTGCTATATCGTTTATACATTATAGACAGGATGTTATGAGTCTGTGATATAGACCCAAATTCCTAGAATATTTAGGCTAGGATATCTGTGTGATACAAAACTCTGCATCTCTGTGAAACGATACTGTTACAATCAAGGGAAACGTTATGGGGCGTGACCTATGGATGCAAAATGGAGGACTCTAGGCAGCAGTTTAGAATAATAATAATAATATTTCCCCCTCTCGCTTTTTTCTTTTCTTGTGCCCTGGTTCCGGGTTTTTTCGACATTTATCGCCATCTCTGCACCAGGGGAGGTAGAAGATTTCTCTCTACAATTTAAAATAACTTTTGTCTTCTTTTTTCGGTGCTCCGACTTCTAGGCTTGGCGTCCCTCCCTTCCACCTCGGGTCCTCCCGGGGGTTAAAGGCCCCGCGTCTGTAAAAGCAGAATCTGCTCCCTCTTCATATTCCGTGAAAATATCTTCGGCAGCTTGGCTAAATCCTCCTGGGGCTGGATGCCGCCGGCAGACATTTTAGCTGCTTCCAGGGTTCGGATTTATAGTTGCAGAGAAAACACAGCTGGGGCTCTGCAAGTTCCCCGACTCTTTGTGAAGTGAGGATTTTTGGTTCGTTAGAAATGGTTTTAACTGTTTAAACATCAATTTCTCCTTTTAAAGGACAACTGTTGGCAACAAAAACTACGATTGAAAAACTAATTGAAAAATTGCATTGCAAGTGTAGGCATTTTGAAATTGAAATTAGTTCACGAATAGAACAAATTAAGTACCTTATTGAGCCCTTTTTTTTACTCCGTAAAGTTCTATCAGGGGGTAGCCATATTGTTTGGAATCTTGGGATAGAT
Source organism: Pelodytes ibericus (assembly GCA_036172795.1). Classification (NCBI taxonomy): domain Eukaryota; kingdom Metazoa; phylum Chordata; class Amphibia; order Anura; family Pelodytidae; genus Pelodytes; species Pelodytes ibericus. The sequence continues at coordinate 70,234,213 of CM069866.1, forward strand.
GGGTCACATGACCCAAGATTCTAACAGCCCACCTCCTGATAGAGCTACACTTTACCTGGCGGCAACAAATTGACATATAAAATACAAATAACCACTCTGATGTAGTCTATGCGGTCATAACAATCTGCTTCTAAAAAGTCTATCGCAACATGGAGTGACCTACTCATTTCGCATTGTCCCTGGACAGGTGCCATTAATGACTAGACGGTGATGACTTTGTAATCCAAATTGGGTTAACCCTTTGACTGCTGGAGAGTAGAACCAGCAAGAGCAAGAAAGGTTCCAGGGTCTACTGGCTGTGAATCAGATCGAGCTTGATCATTCCACAGTTTGTTAAAATGAAGCTTTTTTTTTACCCATATGTATAACAATTATCACATGTATCTTTACATTCACAAACTGAAATAGCCTGATCACAAGACCAATATAACACAGTATCATGTAGAAAAGAGATTATGATGAAGTGACATGATTGATTTACCTGGAATCACCATGAGTGATTAAGTCTCCAGTGCATCCAGTTTGGTTCGTAGTGTGAAGGTGGTTTTTTTGCCAAATTTAATTAGTTGCCTGCCAAATCTGCTTAATCCCAAAGACGGAGCTACATTCCCTGGGCTGATTTGGCTTTTAGTGAGGCACAAATCTTACTTGGATGTGCCTCCTGATAGATTGCAAGATGTTTGGAGATCGGAGGCTGATTCCACGCTTTATGTCCGTCCCTCAAGTTCTCCTTACATGAAATATTTTTTTCATGTAGACTGAAGGCTTTCACCACTATCAATCGTTTAGGGAGAAAATAGAGCTTTTCGACATATATATATATATATATATATATATATATATATATATATATACATAATCACTTATTTCCTGTCCTGTTATCTCTAGACCTGTCCGTAAATCTTCATCACAAGTTGGCCAAACTATCACATAGCTATAGTTTGGCCATAGCTAGGGCAGGTTGAGCTATACGAAACTTGAATCAGTACTACTAAAGCTTACTCATGCCAAAGACATTTTCTTCAGTAGTGTAGGGTTTGTGCTAAGGTCACACGATATACGAAACGTATGACAAATGCTTTCCAGCCTTGGACGCAAAGTTGTCGGAGGGACTTCTTTGTCTTCTCCCAGTATGTGTCTTCACTAACAAACCCTCACTATTGCACCTCGCTTGTCGAACTTTGGAGGTTCTGCATATAGGTCATTTCTAAAAAGTAAAGTAATTAGCACACTCTATTGGCTTCCATAGTAACTGGACCACTTCTAGACCCCTATCCCACAACTGACCTTTATACATAACGCTCATTGAGTATCTAGGGAAAATGATAATAATTAATCAAACGCAAGCTAATTTAAAGGCTTAATTCATGAAAGAAAAATGCAGGAAATTGAATAAGGGAATTTCAAACTTAGGGCCAAATTAGCCCTTTGTATTATACAAACTAAAGATTGGAAAACATGTTTATTTTTAAAACTGAATATGCATTTTTTTGTGCAGATGTGTTTCTCCAAACTGGTGTTTTTCTCTTGCTATGCTCCATTCTCTCCTTCTCAGTGCAATATACAAGTATACAAGTTACATTGTGGCACACATATAGATCAATACTATAAGCCTCCGGATAAGTCAATAGTGTCAGTTAATTGGGGGTTTATCACTAACGCATTGTTTTCTTTACATTGTAAAACAAAGAAAATACAACCATTATCCCTCTGAACTGGGGAGATAAGAATTCTAAGCCTAAGCCTTTCAATTCTTATAATTTTATTATCAGAGTTGATCAATACATTAATTTAATTCCTGTGATGTATTAATTCAGTGTGTACTTCATTTTAATTTGCATTATTTTTGTTTGAATTGTAGCTCCATTTTTTAACAGTGTTAAATACTCCATTAAATATATTGATGCTCTTAAAATTTACTGACGTAGAATAGCTAACCGTTTCAATTCGGAAAAAGGTTATACACAGTCTGACTGTTGCATTTAATCAAATAAATAAAAAACTTTAAAGGAACCATTCACTAAAAGGTGAGTTGAGGTGAGTAGCCGGTGAGTTGAGGTGAGTAGCTAGTGAGTTGAGGTGAGTAGCCGGTGACTTGAGATGAGTAGCAGGTGAGTTGAGGTGAGTAGCTAGTGAGTTGAGGTGAGTAGCCGATGACTTGAGATGAGTAGCCGGTGACTTGAGATGAGTAGCAGCTGAGTTGAGGTGAGTAGCCGGTGAGTTGAGGTGAGTAGCAGGTGAGTTGAGGTGAGTAGCCGGTGAGTTGAGGTGAGTAGCAGGTGAGTTGAGGTGTGTAGCAGCTGAGTTGAGGTGACTAGCCGGTGAGTTGAGGTGAGTAGCAGGTGAGTTGAGGTGTGTAGCTGGTGAGTTGAGGTGAGTAGCTGGTGAGTTGAGGTAAGTATCAGGTGAGTTGAGGTGAGTAGCTGGTGAGTTGAGGTGAGTAGCCGGTGAGATGAGGTGAGTAGCCTGTGACTTGAGATGAGTAGCAGGTAAGTTGAGGTGAGTAGCCGGTGACTTGAGATGAGTAGCAGGTAAGTTGAGGTGAGTAGCCGGTGAGTTGAGGTGAGTAGCTGGTGAGTTGAGGTGTGTAGCTGGTGAGTTGAGGTGAGTAGCCAGTGACTTGAGATGAGTAGCAGGTGAGTTGAGGTGAGTAGCCGGTGACTTGAGATGAGTAGCAGGTGAGTTGAGGGGTGAGTAGCTGGTGAGTTGAGGTGAGTAGCAGGTGAGTTGAGGTGAGTAGCTGGTGAGTTGAGGTGAGTAGCAGGTGAGTTGAGGTGAGTAGCAGGTGAGTTTGGGGTGAGTAGCTGGTGAGTTGAGGTGAGTAGCCGGTGAGTTGAGGTGAGTAGCCGGTGAGTTGAGATGAAAATTTCATTTTCATCTCACCAATTCAGCTATACATTGTGCAGGAACAAACCTGATGAGTTCCCTTATTGGGGGAAACTAACCTGGTTTGTCCACGCACAATGTATAGCTGAATTGAAGTATGTTTATCTCACATCAACTCACCTGCTGTTCACCTCAACTCACCTTTTAGTGAATAGCCCCATAAGCATTTTTTAGTTTCCGACTATTGTAATTTGTACACTAAGCAGACATACCTCTTATCCCCATTTTTTCCGCCCACTGCCGGCATTTGGTCAATTCCAGGAGTACAGATATACAGCTGAGGTACAAAGCTGTTGGGATATATATAGCTGTATATATATCATGCACAAGTACATCAGTACAGTTATCATGCAAGACAGTTTTTTTTTTTCTTGCTGTGTTGTTGCTCCAGACAAATGCTGACAAGCTGAGTGGGAAGATCAGTAGATCAGTACAAGCTGCAAACCTGACATTTTGTAAACCATCCAATTTTTTTTTTTTTTTAAAGTTCAAAAAATTCAATTTCCCTAATACTATTAATTGAATGTATTTGTTGCATGGTACTGTAAAGGTTAATTAAATGCTAAATCTATCCCTGCCATCATTTTGGGGTCCATTGTCACCATTCATTTTATCATGCAATTTTGGTACCCATACCTAAGTGTTTTATATCACACAAAACATTATATATATTTTTGACAGGAAAGGTATATTTCACGACGAATGCACATTTTTCCGACTTATGCCTACTATTTTATAAATTGTTTCATAATTACATTTCAGCACTCCTTGTAGAACAATATAATTACCGTCATTGCTAGAAATTTCCATTAGCAGGTGATGAGTCCGCCGAAAAAAAAAAAAAAATGACAGCCCAAAAATAAAAACTTTTATAGCTGTGGCGTGCTATGTGGGCTAATTTTTTTTTTTTTTCACTGTTCCCCACATTCTATTTAAATTTTCTAAAATTACTATAATTATCGCAGGAGAGAACATGTTGAGGTCTGCATGGGTAGGAGTAAATGTGCGTGGTAAGGTATCCCATCTTTATGTCTAGTATACGTTTGACAGACTGGAACATAAAGTAACAAAAACAAAATGAATGGAGCCAATTAGAGAGAGTGCAGGTAACTCTAGGCGTGAATTTATAGTGCTTCATTTGAGGGCCCTACTTTTGGCCGAGTGGAGAGAGAAGAAAGATCAGTTCCTCCAGTTGAACAATTATTAAGGCTTCTGCTCTCTTGGTAACCTGGATGTGATGTCATATCCCATCGCCATCAGTGCTGAACAGTAGAGGAGCCAAAGAGAGACACACTGTTCTCCCTATCTCCTCCTTCTATGACCTGGAGCGGTGGCCACCCAAAAATTGTTCAGGGTGGACATTTAGTGAACTTCGCCTTGGACAATTCATTGAGTTTCGATGGAACTCAAAAGGCCTTGCAGTGGACTTAGGTGTCCCTCTATGGAGATTTTGCCTATCCCTTAAACCATGGTGGTTTTTAAGGGAATAGCAATAGTGGACATAAGTGGCCTTTGATAGAAACGTAGACATTGTTCGTGGATCTTGGATTTTGTGAAGGACAATTTCATGATGTTCTATGGACCTTCGCTAGTCTTGGTGGCCTTGTATCGAAAATGTGCCTATCCCTGGCGACTGCATCAGCCCCATTTCTCCCGAACTGCTCTACCTTATCTACTATATTAATCCTATCCTGTGTATTTAGTGTATAATGTTTTTAGTTTAGATTACAATTATGCAGATACAAAGCCTTTGATCCTACTCTAGTTGTCATATGTTCCATCGGCTATCAGTCGGACCTCCAGCTTTCCCTGCGCCGCAATTCCCATGATTCTCTGCCAACCAAGGGGGAGTAATTTTAGTCCATTCGGCATCTATGAAGCATAGCATAGCCTGGACTGGCCAGTATTAGCTACGTGCCATCAGTATAATCCAGATTTATCCGAGATGTTAATGTTTCATCATTATTAGCTGTAATTCACGCCATGGGGATTTGGGGAGCATTAAATCTTAACCTTCCTGTCTATATTTAGTCTGCGGTGTCACGATCACTTAAAAAAAAATTAGCACGCAGGCATCGTATTGCCGCCGCGCCGCTGTGTATCTTTTTGGATGCGTCTCAATATTATTTGTTGCTTATTTTTAATGCATAAACATGAATGCCATTCATCTTCGTAACATCTGTGTAAGTATCGTAATTAAGAAGCAAAAAAAAGGGGGGGGGAATTAAAGTCTGACGGGAACGGATAAGAAAAGACATGGGCGTAATAAACTAATGGCGGGGAAGAGGGTAACGCACTGTAATGGTTTAGAGTTGTTGCATTATCACTGATTCATAGTGTAGATTAATGATTTTTTTATTTTTTCTATCTTGTGTCCCCTGAGCATAAATGGCCCTTAGAGGGGGCAAGAGCTGGCTAGAAACATTAAGAGATATCATCCTGCTCTAAATTGATATGGTGCTATTGATAATCAGCCGTCTGTGCTGTTCATTACACACTGACAAAATGCTTGAGTATGCTACCGAATACATTATAATGTACACCAATCAGCCATAACATTATGACCACCTGCCTAATATTGTGTAAGTCACCTTTTGCCTCCAAAGCATGCCCTGACCCGTTGAGGCCTGGGTTCCACTAGACCTCTGAAGGTGTGCTGGGGTAACTGGCACCAAGACGTTAGCAGCAGATCCTTTAACTCATGTAAGTTGCGAGGTAAGGCCTCCATGGATCGGACTTGTTTGTCCAGCACATCCCACAGATGCTTGATTGGATTGAGATCTGGGGAATTTGGAGGCCAAGTCAAAACCTTGAACTTGTTGTTGTGTTCCTCAAACCATTCCTGAATATGAAGCTATACAGAGCAAAATTTCTAAACAACATGTCCGCCCCCTGATAGAGCTATACAAAGCAAAGATTCTAAACAACATGTCTGTCCCCTGATAGAGCTATACAGAGCAAAGATTATAAGCAACATGTCCCCCCTTGATAGAGCTATACAAGACAACAATTCTAAACAACATGTCCGCACCCTGATAGAGCTATACAGAGCAAAGATTCTAAACAACATGTCCACCCTTGATAGAGCTATACAGAGCAAATATTCTAAGCAACATGTCCACCCCTGATAGAGCTTTACAAGACAAAGATTCTAAACAACATCTCCACCCTCTGATTGAGCTATACAAAGCAAATATTCTAAACATGTCCACCCTTGATAGAGCTATACAGAGCAAAGATTCTAAGCAACATTTCCACCCCTAAGTGAGCTATACAGGAAAAAGATTCTATACAACATGCAGTGCTGTATTTGCCGCGAGGCATCCTAGGCGGATGCCTATGGCGGCAAATTTTGGGGGGCGGCAGCGCCCCCCAGCACTATAAAAAAAAAAAATGTAAAAAAAAATAAATCCAGCCCTTTAAAAAAAAAAACACCGCGCTTGCAGGCAGAGACGGAGGTGAGAAGGGATCGGAAGATCCCCCCTCACCATCGCTCTGCCTGCCAGGCTGCACGGGGAGCCGAAAAGGCAGCACAGAGAAACCTCCGTGCTGCATGTTCGGCTCCCCGTGCAGTGTGCCGACACGGAAGTGCCGACAGTCACGTGACCTGTCGGCACAATCGCCGGGAAGCCGAACAGGCAGCATGGAGGGACCATGCTGCCTGCCACTAGCCACCAAGGAAAGGTAAGTGCTGATGGGAGACTGTGTGTGTGTGTGTGTGTGTGTGTGTGTGTGTGTGTGTGTGTGTATGTGTGATGGGAGTCAGAGTGTGTGTGATGGGAGACAGTGTGTGTGACTGAGTGTGATGGGAGTCAGAGTGTGTGTGATGGGAGACGGTGTGTGTGACTGAGTGTGATGGGAATCAGAGTGTGTGTGATGGGAGACTGTGTGTGACTGAGTGTGATGGAAGTCAGAGTGTGTGTGATGGGAGACAGTGTGTGTGACTGAGTGTGATGGGAGTCAGAGTGTGTGTTATGGGAGACAGTGTGTGTGACTGAGTATGATGGGAGTCAGAGTGTGTGTGATGGGAGACAGTGTGTGTGACTGAGTGTGATGGGAGTAGGAGTGTGTGACTGAGTGTGATGGGAGTAGGAGTGTGTGACTGAGTGTGATGGGAGTGTGAGCTTGATGTGAGTCTGAATGATGGGGCATGTCAGGTGTGTAACGTGGGTGTGCAGCTTGGGTAGGGGGGTGCCCGGATTTTGTCTGCCTAGGGCAGCACAAAATCAAGATACACCACTGACAACATGTCCGCACTGTGATAGAGCTATACAGAGCAAAGATTATAAACAACATGTCCACCCCCTGATGGGACTGTACAGAGAAAAGATTCTAAACAACATGTCTGCCCCCAATAGGGCTATACAAGCAGTGAGGGCTGAATAAGGTACTTTATTTGTATTCTTTCATTAAAGCATTTCTGTTCTAAGTGTCTACACTTGATGCAATTTTTCAATTAAACAGAACTTTTGCAGACAGCTGTCCTCCAAAGAGCAGCAATCCCTTTTCTTTGTAATACAAGTTGCCCCGTGTTCTTCATTTACCCACATGCTGTAGGCCCTTCTGGATGAGAGCACTGGTTGCACCAAACTGTAGCTTACCCTTCATATTTCATAGTTGATCTTTAACTGTATCCATGCAGAGAGGGAACACTTACACAAAACCCAGCTCGTCAGGGCTTCTCTATTCAAACTTCAACAGCAGAGAATGCACAAGGGAAGGAAGTCCCTAGGTGGCCTGCACCACCCTCATTGACGATCATCAATGATAGCAGCAGGGTTCTCTTCTCCAGGCTGCTAATTCGATCAATAAATAAATAGATTTGATACAATCAAAATACAGTATGTCAACACCCCAGCTCTGCTCATTAAAGTCACGGGGGGGATGGCTATTTAGTTTATTAAGTTACCCCAATACCACCTCTGTGGGAGAGAGATGCAATACATATCAATGACCACATCGCTGGCACATGTGTGTCACTATGGCATTTCCTGTTGCTTTATCACCAGCTGTCACTTGCTATGACTTTGAAGGCTTCGGATGACCTTCAAGCAAAACTTTTCCTTCTTCCAGCTTCTTCAGACCTAATCGGGGATCTTGAAAATAACTAGAAGAAGGAAGGCATCTGTTGCACTCTCCCAAACCAGACCCATTGATCAATACGTACTACTTATTCCAATACTAATATAAGGAGGTAGCTCTCGTCATTCTTAGCTTCTCTAATCCATTAAATGAAAGTCTATCACATTAAAGCCAAGATTGGTCCTTTGTACGCAAGCATACTCACTCTCGGGCAAGGCATCAAAGCACAGAAAAGGTGCCTCTTACACCTACGCTTTTTGTGGTCTCTGGGGATATACTGGGGGGGGGGGGAAGAAAATGTCATGACTCACAAATGGGTTGTAATATCGCCTCCGATATCTCCGTGGGACTTACTATAAGTGAAGAGCCAGTGAGCTAAAGTGAGATGAGCACTTCAATTTAAGACTAGCTAATGTCACTGTCCTTATTCCAATTTTAAGCAAAGATACAGAAAAAAATGGCAAAATAGCTTTTGTCCTCAAAGTACAAAATAGGTCTGGTCTTCAAGAGTTTAAGGCCTTTTTTTTTGGGTTGAAAACAGGTGTATTTGGGGAGAAGAAGCGTATTAAACCTGTACCCGAAACAATAAACTTCACAGCAGGAAAAATTAAGTCGGCTATTAAAAATACCTTACTTAAAATTGCTGAGCTCTTTAATATCCTCAAATATACAATTGTGTTTGCTATATTGATTAAAAAGTAATATCAGGAAGAGGGTAGTGGATGCATGGAATAGCCCTCCAGCGGAAGTGGTAGAGGTTAATACAGTGAATGAGTTTAAGCATGCGTGGGATAGGTATAAGGCTATCCTAGATATAAGATAAGACCAGGGACTAATGAAAGTATTACTTTACTGAGAGGGTAGTGGATGCATGGAATAGTCTTCCAGTAGAAGTGGTAGAGGTTAATACAGTGAAGGAGTTTAAGCATGCATGGGATAGGTATAAGGCTATCCTAGATATAAGATAAGACCAGGGACTAATGAAAGTATTACTTTACTGAGAGGGTAGTGGATGCATGGAATAGTCTTCCAGTAGAAGTGGTAGAGGTTAATACAGTGAAGGAGTTTAAGCATGCGTGGGATAGGTATAAGGCTATCCTAGATATAAGATAAGGCCAGGGACTAATGAAAGTATTACATTACTGAGAGGGTAGTGGATGTATGGAATAGTCTTCCAGTAGAGGTGGTAGAGGTTAATACAGTGAAGGAGTTTAAGCATGCATGGGATAGGTCTAAGGCTATCCTAGATATAAGATAAGGTCAGGGACTAATGAAAGTATTACTTTACTGAGAGGGTAGTGGATGCATGGAATAGCCTTCCAGTAGAAGTGGTAGAGGTTAATACAGTGAAGGAGTTTAAGCATGCATGGGATAGGTATAAGGCTATCCTAGATATAAGAGAAGGCCAGGGACTAATGAAAGTATTACTTTACTGAGAGGGTAGTGTATGTATGGAATAGCCTTCCAGTAGAAGTGGTAGAGATTAATACAGTGAAGGAGTTTAAGGATGCATGGGATAGGTATAAGGCTATCCTAGATATAAGATAAGGCCAGGGACTAATGAAAGTATTACTTTACTGAGAGGGTAGTGGATGTATGGAATAGTCTTCCAGTAGAAGTGGTAGAGGTTAATACAGTGAAGCAGTTTAAGCATGCATGGGATAGGTATAAAGCTATCCTAGATATAAGATAAGGTCAGGGACTAATGAAAGTATTACATTACTGAGAGGGTAGTGGATGCATGGAATAGTCTTCCAGTAGAAGTGGTAGAGGTTAATACAGTGAAGGAGTTTAAGCATGCGTGGGATAGGCACAAGGCTATCCTAGATATATTATAGGGAACTGGGGACTAATAAAAGTATTTAGAAAATTGGGCAGACTAGATGGACCAAATGGTACTTATCTGCCGACACATTCTCTGCTTCTATGTAGTTTATTTCATTTATTTATTTTTGATGACCGGTCCTTTAAAAACACCAGATAGAGACAGCCTGTGTCTCTTCTCTTGTAGATTTAATGGTCATAATGGCCCAGGAAACACACACCCTCCAAATAAATGGTTTTAAAAATACTACTCTGTCTGTGTTTAGAAGGAGAGAGTGACTTCCTTCACTATTTAAAACTACAAAAAAGATCCTAGCTCCTCCCCTTCACTGACCCCCATTTTTAGAATCTTGTAGTGGTATGACATCACCTAACTGCGGCTCATATTACCCCAACATTCTAAAAATGGTGTTCAGTATAAGGAGAGGAATATTTTGTGTTTGGATATAAACGGTGAAAGAAGGCACATTTTATAATTTCGTGATGAATTAAGACCACTTTAAACTGTAGGAGGGGTATGCATTTTTTTTTTTAACTGATCTTGAGAAGGAACTTTCCAAGCCATGAAATGGTTACGCCAGTCTATGCTCTACTGATTTATTTGTTGGTCTCTCCGTAATCATAACTGCATTATAATGTGTCCATGGGCGGCTATCCAGATCAATCTTGATGTGTTGAGACTACAATGTCTTTTGAGGAGAGAGTTATTAGAGAAAAGACTTCCTCCCATAGGAAAAGACTCATAATACGGAGGACCAGAAGGTGGATTGTGTTTTTAGGTGGGGTGTGTTTTTTTTTTTTAGACACTCAGTCTTATATCATTCCAATAGATATGCCAAACGTTGTATCATCCTTGTGTCGATATTTACGTATGTGTTAGTTTCAATTTGTTATTTCTTTCCTTATATCTCTCCACTGGGGTTATTATATAAAAAGTGTAAAGTATTTAATCTAGAACTAACCTTCCTTCATAATGATGAGCTTAGTTGCCAAAACTTCCAAGCTTCAAAGCCCTCAGTGTATATTAACTGATACAGTCACCAACATTCAACATAGACAATACAAAACACTCATCCCATTACATACATCTTGCCAAAAACTGTAACCAACTCTAAGACCCTAAAACCCCGGGGACATTGCTTTTCCCATTGCTTTCCCTATCCCCTACTAAGCTCCAGAGGCATCGGCTGATGTTGACAAACTAATCTATTCCGCAACTGAGGGGAACCGATCCCACCAGGGTTGCCAAATTTAATGATATGTCAACATTTTGAAGTTTTTTTGTTTTTTTGTTTTTTAATCAATGGAATATGAACTAGAACTAAAGGAGAAGGCGATGATTACAGGATGGTCTTCCTTCAAATCTGTGGATAAGGAAAATTAAGACATGTCATAATTAAATAAACTGGAATAGATAGGCCATTGGTTCCCAAACCAGTCCTCATGCCCCTCTCTTATCCCCCCACAGTCAAGGATGTATGGATCAACCAGTTGTGTTTAAATTAGTATATCGATAAAACTTGGCATGGCGTTGGTCCTTGAGGACTTATAGCAGGGTGGCTTCTCAAGTGTTTCTCAAGGATCAAATGCCAGGTTTTTTGCATATCCTTGTTTGAACACAACTGGGTAATCCTTAAATCCTGGATTGTTGGGAGGGGACAGGAGGACTGGTTGTGGAACCTCTGATAAAGTCTAATCAGTTTCACCTCCCATCCCAATTGTTTGGTCTCTGCAGTTTAGATTCTGGATTGGTACCCACTGGTAGGTGAGGCAAGAAGAATGTCTTTCTAGTAGAGGTTTTACTGACAAACCATTAATGTGTTCATAGTATAACATCAGCACTTGTTAAGTCAAAATTGGGAAGACATCCGACTGATAACATGATTTTTCTCTGTTGTCCAGCTCTGCAATTATCTCGAAAAAAAATAAATTCTTGAATCCTGAAGATCTCTCCTCTTTTCACAGTTGTTTCATTGATGAAAATGTGACACGGGTGGCCTGGCTGAACCGTTCCAATATCCTGTACACCGGGAAAGATAAGTGGTCTATAGACCGCCGCGTCCAGCTGCTGACCAATACCAGATCAGAGTTCAGTATCGTCATTACCAAGGTCGACGTGGCTGATGAAGGACTCTACACCTGCTCCTACCAGACCCAAGACCGGCCTCACACGTCACAGGTCTATCTCATCGTACAAGGTAAGGTCTCTCATCCCACAATTTAAAGTGTTATTTTTCTCCGTGTTCGTGATAATTCTGCTAGATTGTGTTTAATACATTTGGGGAAAAAAATTGTAATATGCCTAAATTTATATTTTATCGGAAGTTCGTTGCCTTGCCTTCGCCTTGTGGTTTGCTACTCCAGTTATACATTTCCTAATGACAATAACTGCATACCAAGGTAAGGGTTGCCACTCAGCTGGTAGTTAAAAAAAAATTAAAAGCTTGAGGCAGTAGCATTGCCAGTATTTTTTTGAAAAAAAAGATGGCAACCTTCATTCAGGTGATGTCATAAACCAGAGACACATAGACTACATTTGCCTCTAAACCTATGCATTTTCTGGCAATTTTATTAACACGCACTATAGATCCTGTTTTAGTCTCTACATCCAAAATTCAACCCGTGTTTAGGTAACGGGGTCCCACCGATCAGAACTCATCTTCCAAAATGACATCATGGATAAAAGTCAGTTGTGGGGTGGAAATCAAAAAGTGGTCCAGTCACCATGGAAACCAATGGAATGTTCCTGCTGATTACATCACTTTTAGAACTTTGCCCCAGAAATGACCTTAATATGTAGCCCCCAGTGAGGTGGGTTTGTAGATAAAGGTTTTGGATGAAGAGGTGGACTGTATAGTGCTTACATGCCAACATATTGAGATAGGGTCCCAGGAGGTGGCAGGAATAAGAGCTTAAAGTGAGCAGGGTAACATGACACACAAGGGAACAGGACGCCCCCAAAAAAACAAGACTCTCTTGGATAATCAGAGACTTTTGGCAACTATAAGCACTGGCGACAGATTGAAGGCAATGAGTGTCGGGATCAGGAGTTGTCTGCGGTGGTTGGCGTTCCCATGGCCGGCTCTCCTTGTTCTTCAGCCCTGATGTCATACCCGTCAAGAGGTTCAATACCCCCTGCCCCGAACCCACTCCCTTGTGCAAGCTTGAAGTACCATAGCCAATTGCGAGGCAGCCTAATAATGTGATTCATAATGGCTGCCATTGTGCTTACGCGGGTAAGGCCCCATCTGGATGTGCAGGAGAGAAGCTGTCAGTCACTCCATTCCCAGCACTACCCCCCCCCCCTCCCCTCTCCCGCTCGCTTACAATCAGCGGTATTGTCAGAGCCATGAAAGAAGTTCTATTGTGGGCCGGTTGGGATAATTACAGCCTGACGGTGTTTTTTGGAATAGAAAACACAAGGCTCTGCTAAGGGCCCAATTCAGCAGAAACGAACAAAGCCGAAGAGGGGGGAAAAAAAGAGAGAGAGAGAGAGAGAAATCTAAAACAAACAGTCCAAACTTTACAGAAATGTCAGCAGTTTATTTTCCTTCTGAAATATTCCTGAATTGCAGAGCTAGGCATCAATGCGAATCCATCTATTTTTTTTTTTTTTATGTTTATGGAATAACTCCGCTTCCAAAACACTTCATTCTAAGGGGCGTAAATGCTAAAAAAAATGAATGAAACAGGCTTGTATACTAAACCATTGCAAAAAAAAATGACAGGGCCGACGTGCCTGCTATCTCTGTGACATCAAAATGAAAAATAATATCCATGTACAATGCTTTATAATCGCTAATAGGAATTTAAAAAAAAATAAATGTATAGGATTTTTAATAATAATAATAATATATATATATATATATATATATATATATATACCAACCCCTATGACAGATGTAAACATACATTAGGTCCTTCACAGGGTCTTATTGTAAACATAAGAAGCTTTAATAGCTAGAGGAGTAGAAACTCCAAATTAATAAATACAGATCTGGTAGTGAGAAAAAATAATTATAATAATAAAAAGTGGACTGAGCTTTAAAAAAAAAAATAGACATAAAAGCGCTGAATGAATATGCATATGGATAAAATAAATAACACCACTAAATAGGCATACATTAGTAATAATTCATGGCAAGGAATTGTATGAACATAAAACAATGTGCGGTATATATAGACTATCAACTCACACAGAGAATTCAAGTGCCGGTGGGCTTGAGGCCAGTGTTAAATCTACGGACTCGATAGCATGGCCGGCCTTTAAAGCCCTAAAGAGTGGTGGAGTATAGGCAAGATTGTAGTGCGCTCCCTGTGAGCGGAGATGGACATTCCATCTCGCGGGCTATAAGATGCATGATGCAGGGACAAACCTGGTGAGCTCCCCCCCCCCCCCCCCCCCGCATTACCCAATTGCTAAAAGATTCCTCTGCACAGCAGAGCAATAAGCAAGAGGGAGGCAGCAGACAATAGATGGGCTATATGAGAACCACAGCCCCTGAACTCTAAGTGCTGAGGGAATTGCACTGGGAGCCAGAAGGACCACGTTACTGAAACAATTATCAGTCCTAGGGGGACCGTTACGGCTGATCATAATACCGGCCGTTTACCATGGAGAGAGAGGCGACCGCATTGAAAATATTCCATCCACGGCACTGCGTGCTACAGACGTGATCGCACACCACCACCACGCTTAACCCATCGAGGACCAGAGCCTTGGTCCTCAAAGGTCTCATTGGAGACTTTGGAGTAATAGAGAAGGACAGCACATTGCAGAGCAGTCAGAATAGTTACACTTCTGATGGCTAACCTTGGCACTGCAACTGTTCCGGCAACTACATGAGGCTAACGGTGTACCATGGAATATGTAGTTCCCAAACAACCAGAGTGCCAAAGTTAGCCATCACTGTTACAATTGTTCTAGCTGGCCTTATGGCTGACTGAGCATCATGGGATATGTAGATCTCAAAAATCTGCAGTGCCAAGGTCAGCCACCCCTGTTATAATTGCTCTGTTAAGTCTCATGGCTGACAAAGCATTATGACATATGTGGATTGCAAGCCGCTGCAGTGCCAAGGTTAGCCATCCCTGTTATAATTGTTCGACTAGGCCATATGGCTGGCTGAGCATCATGGAATGTACAGCTCCCAAACAGATGCATAACCAACACAGAAGAAGACATCAGTTCAAAATGTTTTTGTAGTGAACATATATTTGAATTGATCCAATTTATCAATGTATCCTGTCCTATGCAAAGCTGACCTGTCACCAGGGACTAGCAATACATTTTTTTTTAAGACAATAACACATGACTCCGAACTGTCCTTCTTAGCGCACCACAGTTTGAGGGTCTGATCCAGCTCGGTGGGATTCTGGACAGCAATCCTGCAGTCCTGATCTCATCCTCTGTTTGTCTGGAGCACTGGACATGTGCATCATTACGCGCATGCGCTGCACTGCTGGCAGTTTGAGAGACGGTGCTACCGTCCATGCTCACTAACCCTGCCACTCAACTTTCCATGCTCTGCCCCCGGTGTCACAAACCCCTGGGGGCAGAAGGTGGGAGGTATGTTAATATAACTCTGCCATCACCTAACAGAGTTCATTCACACGTGTACCAATACACACATTAAATGTTGGGAAGCCAAAGCTGCCTTCCCTACGCATTTTCACCACCATGTGACTGCCCATGAATTCATTAGCTTTTTGCTACTTTTAAATGAGTGCACCAGCAATAGGCAGCGTAACTACAGGTGTGCAAATACTCTCATAAAACAGATGGCATAGATACAAAAATACCTGATGTGGTACCAGTCAGTAGTGTGTGTTCCACAAGGCAAACAAGGCACTCGCCTAGGGCGGCACTTTGCCAGAGGGTGTTAAAGCACACTTCTGGTGCTTCAAACATTTTTGCTCCCTCCCCCACCGTTCAGCAAGCTTTAGTTCCTTCCAATTAATCGGGGTGATGAGGGCATGTAATGGGGTGATGGGGCATGTCGAGGGTGTGCAACGTGGGTGATTGGGCATGTCATAAGTGTGCAACGTGAATGGGGGGGTGCCTGAATTTTTTCTGCCTAGGGCAGCACAAATCCTAGATACACCACTGGAACCAGAGGTGGAATTTAAGTTTGGGAGCACCAGTGGACCTCTCCTGTATCATAATATTTAACAAATGAATGCATATTTTGTACGTAAAGGGACTTCACCACATAAAATGTTGTTCTGGGTGTAGAGAATACAAAAATAGCTGTACATTGTCTTAGGATAACCTATATTTTTGGTAACCTATTGGCTGCTTTCTAAAAATAGGTGGCACCCCATGGATTTATATGTAGGGTAGATTGTTTCCATGTGCCACATGCACCTACGTTCTGAAGGTCTAGACCAGAAGACCAAATAGAAGGGCACTGTGGCCATGCGCGATTGTGACCGAAGTAAACCACACTGCTTGAGCTTATGTTTCTCTTTTTCTAGTACCGGCCCAAATAGTCAACATCTCCTCGAGCATCACGGTGAATGAAGGGAGTAACGTTAATCTGTTGTGTCTCGCTATCGGGAAGCCGGAGCCGACGGTCACCTGGAGGCAGCTGAAAGGTGAGAAAATCCGCAGTCTGTGGCTGACACGATACATCTCTGTGCCTAAAAGAGAAACCTGAATGTGGGACTAGTGTCGGGGGGATTGTGAGACACGGGAGGCTGCAGCTCCAAAGGTTGAGGTTTAAAAATATATGGTAGGCTATTAAAATATAGTAGAATTTAGACACAGATAAAAGGTGTGCGGTAGTTTATAAGACTAGGATACAGCTGGTGTAGGATAAGAGGTTGAGATAAGAGGTAGAACTCGTGTAGGGGGCAGTGAGTTGAGATAAGAGGAAGAGCTGGTGTAGGAGGCGGTGAGTTGGGATAAGAGGTAGAGCTGGTGTAGGAGGCGGTGAGTTGGGATAAGAGGTAGAGCTGGTGTAGGGGGCTGTGATTTGAGATAAGAGGTAGAGCTGGTGTAGGGGGCTGTAAGTTGGGATAAGAGGTAGAGCTGGTGTAGGGGGCTGTGATTTGAGATAAGAGGTAGAGCTGGTGTAGGGGGCTGTAAGTTGGGATAAGAGGTAGAGCTGGTGTAGGGGGCTGTGATTTGAGATAAGAGGTAGAGCTGGTGTAGGGGGCAGTGAGTTGAGATAAGAGGAAGAGCTGGTGTAGGAGGCGGTGAGTTGGGATAAGAGGTAGAGCTGGTGTAGGAGGCGGTGAGTTGGGATAAGAGGTAGAGCTGGTATATGACAAAGTGAGTTGAGATAAGAGGTAAAGCTGGTGGAGGAGGCGGGGATGAGTTGGGATAAGAGATAGAGCTGGTGTATGCGAAGGTGAGTTGAAAGAAGAGGTAGAGCTAGTGGAGGAGGTGGTGAGATATGGGGTAGAGCTGGTGTAGCGGGTGGTGAGTTGGGATAAGAGGTAGAGCTGGTGTAGCGGGTGGTGTGTTGGGATAAGAGGTAGAGCTGGTGTAGCGGGTGGTGTGTTGGGATAAGAGGTAGAGCTGGTGTAGCGGGTGGTGTGTTGGCATAAGAGGTAGAACTGGTGTACGAGTAGGTGACTTGGGATAAGAGATATAGCTGGTGTAGGAGGCAGAGGTGAAAGATGGGTCGTGTAGGAAAAGCCTGTGGGTGCTGTGGAGTGCTAACATAGAAACATAAAATGTTTTGACAGATATGAACAATTCAGCTTGTGCTAGTCTGCACAATGTCTTATTAATAAAAAAATATATCATTTGAATACCTTCGCTACTCCCTGAACTTATCTTATATCTAGAATTTATGTCTATCTCTTTGCTTAGACTCCATCACTATATTAACCTATACCAGGACATATAATCTTGTTGTGTTAGTTTATCTTTTTTTATCTATAATCTCCTCCTTTCACTGTTGATTTGGATGATATGGTACAGAAGAGTATGGATACCAAGTTTTAATATAGAAGGTATGGGTGCAGTTTTGGTATTGAAAGGTGAGTGGTGAGCTCCCCATTTGTTTAAGGTGCTGAGAATGTATACATGACCTCCAGATTATCACAAGGAGGTTTGTGCTCAGATATGAGTTTTCAATTTATTTTAAAATCCCTGGATTGAAAGGTTTGGATATGTAAATAAGCTAAGTGTCTAGAATTGGATTCTAGATCAGTTCAGGGGGTTCAGATGCATGGGGTAAGTACACATGGTGGACATATACTTGACTTAGTTTAGTTGCCATATATGGACATTTTGCCTATCTCTGGTTGGGTGTGCAGAGCTGTATTCTAGAGCAGTACGGAATGTGCAGTGTTAGTCTCTAGAGCAGTACGGAATGTGCAGTGTTAGTCTCTAGAGCAGTACGGAATGTGCGGCGTTAGTCTCTCTAGAGCAGTACGGAATGTGCGGTGTTAGTCTCTAGAGCAGTACGGAATGTGCGGTGTTAGTATCTAGAACAGTACGGAATGTGTGGCGTTAGTCTCTTGAGCCGTACGGAATGTGCGGAGTTAGTCTCTAGAGCAGTACAGAATGTGCGGCGTTAGTCTCTAGAGCAGTACGGAATGTGCGGTGTTAGTCTCTAGAGCAGTACGGAATGTGCGGTGTTAGTCTCTAGAGCAGTACGGAATGTGCGGTGTTAGTCTCTAGAGCAGTACGGAGTGTGCGGTGTTAGTCTCTAGAGCAGTACAGCATGTGCGGTGTTAGTCTCTAGATCAGTACGGAATGTTAAGAGTTGAAGATTGGACTCTAGATTAGTACAGGAGGTTGGAAGTGTAGAGTGCTGGATTCCAGATCAATACAGAAACTCAACCATATCAAACTGCAAGACAGGAAAGACATAAGGGTACACTCAATAAAGAGAGTTTTATTAGAGACCAAATTCAAGACCAAAGTAGCTGAGATGAAGAATTGAATCAGCTCTACTACATTGGCCTAAAGTTTGAAATCCCCAACTCAATTCCCTGCAGTTCTCTCTTTATGGAGAAGAAATAAAGAGTCTGACTATAGAGTCAGGAGACGTGTGATTGCAGAGGCACTGTGAGCAGAGGTTTCACACATACAGATTCAGCAGCAGATGAGGGGATAAGCATGGAAACAGGGAAGGCTGTAATGAGAGGCTCCTATAGCGATTCCGATGTAGCAGAGGCACAAGGGGGAGAAATAGGAGGGGTGTAAGGGAGCATCTCATAAATATAGTGATTCCTCAGCAGTGGAGGAGCGAGGGTATCCATACATCAGGAGGCAGACAGCAGTAGCAGCGTGATACATTATATCCATACATTATCAGGGAGCCAGCTCTCGGCTGATGTATTACTGTAATGCATTAAACGTATACATCATCCCAAGCCCGTGACTTTGATGTATGGAGTCAGAGGAATGCCAGGAAGTTGGGAGAGCCGGCCAGAGAGAGGGGTGTGTGGAAAGGGGAGGGTAGGACTTTCCATGTAGATTTGGATAAAAGGCAGGTACAATTATTAACTGTTTCACTCCAATGACATATAATTACATATAGTGAAAGCCCTCACCTGAATGCAAACATCGTGCATGTAAATCACACTAACAGACAATAAATGGGCTGTCCTGATGATACCCTGAGTATTTCAGTCCTTTAATAGCCCAATCAGTGGCAGAGCGAGATATCGATTCTCTTAACATCCAGCATTTATTCAGTCTCCCACGGTTTCTTTCTTCCATTTCCTTATCATTATCTTTCTCTCCTCCTTTATACTTCACTTCCCCTCCTTTCTCATCCCTACACCAGTCTTCCTTTCCATTACTTATTTCCCCCTTAGCTTTCATTTCCCCTCGCTTTGCCCCCTTCCTCCAGCCTTTGTTTCCCGTTCCTTCTCCCCACATCCTCCAGCCTTTGTTTCCCCTTCCTTCTCCCCACATCCTCCAGCCTTCATTCCCTCTTCCTTCTCCCCACATCCTCCAACCTTCATTTCCCCTTCCTTCTCCCCACATCCTCCAACCTTCATTTCCCCTTCCTTCTCCCCACATCCTCCAACCTTCATTTCCCCTTCCTTCTCCCCACATCCTCCAACCTTCATTTCCCCTTCTTTCTCCCCACATCCTCTAGCCTTCATTTCCCCTTCCTTCTCCCCACATCATCTAGCCTTCATTTCCCCTTCCTTCTCCCCACATCCTCTAGCCTTCATTTCCCCTTCCTTCTCCCCACATCCTCCAGCCTTCATTTCCCCTTCCTTCTCCCCACATCCTCCAGCCTTCATTTCCCCTTCCTTCTCCCCACATCCTCCAGCCTTCGTTTACCTTTCCCCCTTCCTCCAGCCTTTATTTCCCCTTTCTCCTTCCCCCACCGTCAGCCTTCATTTTCTCCCCATATCCTCCTGCTGTTGTCTTCCCTTCCTCATCTCCTTCCCTCCAGACTTCTTTCCCTGCCTTCTCCCCACAAAGATGTTGCTTCCCTTTTCCCCTTCAGCTGTCATTTTCCCTTACTTTTCCCCATTTTTCTTTCTCTCCCCTTCATCCCTTCCCTCAACCTTGAGCCTGGATTTTCTCATTTCTCCCCCTTTCTTTCATCACTCATTTTACCTGCCCCTCCTTTCCTCTATAAGCTTTTGTTTTTTCCTTCCCTTTTTCCTTATCTCCCTAAGCTGTGACCCCAGTAAAACCAACAAGACACTGAAAAATTGGTCTATTAAAAAGTATCAACTTCTATGAAATAGCCTGACTCTCAAATTCCAGCCTCTAAGGCATGGTGCAATATACAGCAAATCTTCTAAACATATACAATCCTATACCCTGCATCCCTGCCATCTTTTCCATCACACGTCTCCTGGGCTATGTTATATACATCTCCTCCCATCGTTCTTGGCTCATAACCCAGCAATACATTCCAGAGCACTGCTCAGTGACATTATACACTAATAGCGGCTTCCATGCTTTAAGCAGTCAGAATTAATCTCCATATACATTCCCTGCTCTCACACAGGGTCCTGCACTTTTCTCTGGCTACACACAGTCTACTGATAACGGCTCCTCCTATCAGATTAAACACGCGGTTGTATATCCCATGTCCTGCTCGGCAGGCTCGCACAGCATGCTATACCAATCATAACCCGAGCATCCGATATAATCCGTCTCTTTTGCTAAAGTGTCGCATTCATAAAATGCAATGGCTTTCTCCTCTCGGCTCAGAAAGTCTGGTTAGTGTGAATACAGACAACAGAGAGACAAAACAAAAGGAGAGGAAAAAGCCTTCAACGTCGATAAGGGTAGAAGCGACTTGGAACCTCAAGCCCAAGTCTGAGAAGTCTATTTCCTTTTACAGGACAACTGAAGGCCAAAAATTAAGTTGTGTTTAATTGAAACAACAAAAGCTTTGTAGAAAGAATACAAATAAAGAACCTGTATTGAGCCATTTAGCTCTATCAAGGGAAGGAGAGAATCTTATGGCAGTGTGCTGTTTAGAATCTTGGGTAAGATCTTGCTTCATCTGACCCATGATTCTAAACAGCCCTCTGATAGAGCTAAGTGGAGCAAAGATTCTAAACAACATGTCCGCCTCTGATAGAGCTAAGTGGAGCAAAGATTCTAAACAACATGTCCGCCCCCTGATAAAGCTAAGTGGAGCAAAGATTCTAAACAACATGTCCGCCCCCTGATGGAGCAAAGATTCTAAACAACATGTCCGCCCCTGATAGAGCTAAGTGGAGCAAAGATTCTAAACAACATGTCCGCCCCTGATAGAGCTAAGTGGAGCAAAGATTCTAAACAACATGTCCGCCCCCTGATAGAGCAAAGAGGAGCAAAGATTCTAAACAACATGTCTACCCCCTGATAGAGCTAAGTGGAGCAAAGATTCTAAACAACATGTCCGCCCCCTGATAGAGCAAAGAGGAGCAAAGATTCTAAACAACATGTCAGCCCCCTGATAGAGCTAAGTGGAGCAAAGATTCTAAACAACATGTCCGGCCCCTGATAGAGCAAAGAGGAGCAAAGAGGTCTCAATAAGGTTCTATTATTTCATTGAAGCATTTCTTTTTAAAATGCCTACATTTGATGCCATTTTACAATTAAACAGAATTTAGTTGTTTTCAGACAGTTGTCTTTTAATGGTCTACTTTACACGGAACCCTAAAGATCCAACCACCAGCTGTAATGCTCGGCTCCGTGTCGCCAAATGCCATTTTTATTATTTGACGAGTAGCAGGGATATTAAGGGGCCCAACTGCAAAGTTTGCTCTAAGGTACAATAATTTGTGGTAAGGCCATTAGGGGAAAGACAGCGGGGGACTTATTGGCAAGGGCAGATGCTACGTGGTGTCTTCTCTTTGTAGCTCCAGAATTAGGAGTAGATCCTTGCCTCGTAGTTGCTGAGCCTTCAATGAATTAAATAATCACTTTTATTGTAGATGTGTGTTGAAAAGGGGTTGAGAACTGTAAATTCCAGAAGGGCTTTCATGAGCAGTATGGTTATTAAAAATCGACCAGGCTACTAGAAAACTAGTTGACGACTTCCGCTACACTATTGAGTCCTAGATCTATATCTTTTAATTAGCAGGATCAGTAACTTGGGGCCAGTGTGGATATGAACATAAGATAGTTCGGGGAATCATAACACATCAAGTGTTTTCATATCTGGAAAAAACAGAAATTCCCAGCCAAGATCCTGGGCTGTAGATACTTACACCATCACACCATATCCTAGTTACCAAAAGGAGATAAGGGATAATGATGATTACAATTGTATGTAAATTATTATTTATTAGGTATCTCGAACATTCTTGGTCTGAGATGGATATTTCATGGCCGTGACCTTTTTATATGAAAATTAGATCTATCGGAAAGGGTGACCACGAAGGCCCTGTGCATTTTAATTCAAGCATGCCAACCATGTAATAAATTCAAGGAAACCTAGCACTCTAGAAATATTAAAAGGGAGGCCGGTGTGATATTTGTGTGCTGTGTGGTTGATGAGCGAGATGTGGAGTCTGGATGGAGATGTGTATTGGGAAAAGGGAAAATATAAGGCATAGAGTCAAAAAAAAAGTAATGGTTAGGCCAGGGCAATACTATGGGGGGCTATTCACTAAAAGGTGAGTAATGTACCTATTATATGTCGTGCAGGGACAAACTTTGTGAGTTTGTATAGTGGGGAAACTCGCTAAGTTTTTCCATGCACAATGTAGAGCTAAACTGGTGAAATGAAATGTTCATCTCAACTCACCTTTTTTTGTGAATAGCTCCCTATATCTGTACCCAGGTAGCAGTTATTTTTGGAGAGCTCTTTGGCTTCTCCCTCTCTCTCTCTCTTCTAAATATTTAAGGCTTCTTATAATTGTTGATGTACGTCATCAGGAGGTATAGGTCCCGTTCGTGGACTCGCATTGTATTTTATGTCAGAAGAAGGGATTTATTCTACATACTCCTCAAAGCAGATGTATGTTTACCATTGTATACCCTAAGAATCCTTAACTCTATAAATGGCCTACTCAGCAAATAGAAAATTGCAGGAAAATTGAGACGAGAATTTCAAACTTTAGGTCAAAGTAGCAAGGCGTGGGAGAAATTCTCCGGTGGGAGAACTTCTCCATCTCAGCTACTTATGTTTGACATTCCCGACTCCATGGCATGCAGTTCTCTCTTTATTGAGCAGAATCTTCTGAAATTATTGGATAGGATAGGAAAAAAAATAATCATGGTCTCCCTTCCCACCTTTCCATAGTTAATCTCTAGTAGCACGGCTGTGACTTCCGAGAGAGCTTGGGCTCAGGGATGGAGTCCCCTTCATCACGCCACAAGAAAGATGGCCATGGTGCTGAAATTCAACATCTTTCCAAGCTCTTTCTAAGCCTCAAATGTGTGCAGTCATGCTAATCTCTTCCCCAACCATTAAAGATGTTACCTTAAGATTTAGATTCTCTATGGAGAGTGTCAACATTCTAGAAGTGGAGCAGTCACCATGGAAACCAATGAAATATTCCTGCTGATTGTTGCACTTTGCCCTTGATTTGCTCGTAGCCTTTGCAGTATTGTAGTGGACCAATATTTTCTTTCTTTGGTTCGAAGTGGCTGCCTCTTCATTTGAGGTGATAACCGTCATGTTGTGTTTCTATGTTGTAAGTGTGTGTGTTTGTGTCTTGTTCCCACCCAAAAACCCTCATTCCTACCCTTTCCCCAAAACTTCTACTCCCCCCCTTCACCCTACAGAAGGCTTCTCCAGCGAGGGCGAGCTCTTGGAGATCACGGAGATAAACCGTCAGCAAGCTGGGGAGTATGAGTGCATCACGTCTAATGGAGTGTCCACTCCTGACAGCAAGAAGGTGCTGATCACCGTCAATTGTGAGTACAGGTTTGGCTTTATCTATTTCTGACACTTTTGCAAAGACTCTTGGGCTCTCATCTTGTGGGGCAGTGCTCCGTGGCAGCACATAGAGATATCATTGGTGAGTGCGCACATATTAAGTTCCCTGCACACAGCCAAAGGCGAAAGAGGCAATAACTATGCGTGTTGGTAGGAGACTTTCAGAAAAAAATGTTATATCTTCTCTGAATGGTGCTCCACAAGGGCATCACCTCTGAACGATGCTCCACAAAGGCATCACTTCTAAACGGTGCTCCACAAGGGCATCGCCTCTGAAAGGTGCTCCACAAGTGTATCACTTATGAATGGTGCTGTACAAGTGCAGCACCTCTGGAAGGTGCTGGACAAGGGCATAATCTCTGAATGGTGCCCCACAAGGGCATCATCTCTGAATGGTGCCCCACAAGAGCATCATCTCCGAACTAGCTCCAAAAGGGCATCGCCTCTGAACGGTGCTCCACAAGTGTATCACTTCTGAATGGTGCTGCACAAGTGCATCACCTCTGAACAGTGCTCCACAAGTGCATTGCTTCTGAATGGTGCTCCACAAGGGCATCATCTCTGAACGGTGCTCCACAAGGACCACAACGTCTAGCGGTATTGTGTAATCGGACAGAAGCAAGTTTCTCTCCGGATAAACATACTAAAGGAAGATTTAGTTTCTCTGTAAGCCCATCACTCTAGAAGCCTAACAGCTATACAGTACAGCTGAAACACGAATAAGTATTCTCAGCTTTATTTATTATTTTTAAAATGGTCAATCTTGATCAGGAAAGAAAAAACCCCTAAACATACTTATAAAAAAAACATCTAAAAACATAACAGGGAAGAGCAGCTCCGTATGTAAGTCAGTAATAAGTCAATGAAAGTAGAAGATTACCGCCAATCGATGTTACATTGAGTGAGCGTGTTCACAGATTTGTCTCTTCTAGAAGGAAAAAGGTTGCGCCCTGCGCCAGCAAGAATAGCCCCGCAGGGCCCTCAGTAATGTTCACTGCAAGAAAGAGTATTAAGGATGACAATAAAATAAAACATCCCTTTCACTAAGTGTATCGAAAGAGTTTTTATATTACCCTACGATGCAGAACATTCTTCATTTAAGCGGAGGGTGGTGGGGCGTCAAGGAAAGGTACTTACACAGTCTACAATGCATCTCTTGGTCTTCAGGCAGTCAGGGCAGACCATGAAGCGAAGAGTCTTTATTTAGGACCACAGGGCACTTACCGTGTTTTGTAGCCCGCGTCGTACCTATAGATGTGCTACAATCTTTAACGAACAACTGTCTGCAAAAATGTAATGTATAAGCTATACTAAAGGGCCTACTCAATAATGCCGCGGGAACTGAGAGGATAATTTCAAAATTTAGGCCAATCTTGCCGAGTTTGAAAAATTCTCCAATACAGCTGAATTTACCAAATCCCCTACTGTGGCCTTCATTTTTTTGAAATTCCCATCTCAAGCAGGTCCTTCAAGATATATCCCTAATTCACTAATCATTTTCTTATCCCATTTTTTTCCCCGTTAGTTCCACCGTCGATCACGGACGTAAAAAACGCCCAATCCCCAGTGGGTAAATCGGCGGTTCTTCGCTGTGAAGTATCAGCTGTGCCTCAGGCGGAATTTGAATGGTTTAAGGATGAAAAGCGGTAAGGACGATCCCTGGAAGACATGCCGCTGTCGATACCCTCTGACATGTGGGACGTTGCCATTAACTGTGTAGTTTAAGGGACAGTAATTGTACAGTTTCAGTTCTGGATATTTAAAAGATCTCATTCAGACAAGTTTAAAATGGATCTGTATAACATAACAGCTGATCCGCATTTTACAGTAGGTGGGGGCCGCCATTAGACTATGGAATTCCTGTTCACTGACCATAGTTCTAAATCATTTAGAATATTAACAAGCCAGTGGTGGTAACTGGGGCCACTGGCCCGTCAGTAGAATACTTCATGGGTGGCAATGCTAGTGGTGATTCCAACAACTCTGTTTTCAATATTATTCCCTATCTCTCTCTCTTTTTTTTTCTTTCTTCTTCTGGCTTCTCTTCCTTAGCAGACTGTCTACAGGAATGGAAGGCATAAAAATCCAGAATGAAAAAACCTGGTCCGTGCTTCTGTTTTCAAATGTCACCTCAAAGCATTATGGGAATTACACCTGCCTGGCATACAATAAACTCGGCTCATTTAATACCAGCTTGCGACTACTCAGTAAGTAATTGGTATTTTCTGCTTTTATTGAGCACCTCCGCTTAGCCATTTAGCCCTGGAGAATAGGACCATCTGTAGCCAACATAAACCTGCAAAGCCAGGCAGGGACTCCACATGATTCTATGGCTCGTCTTGAACGACGGTGTGGGGGAACGACCAAAATCTCTTCTACGAAACGGACTACAGTTACATTTTCTTACAGTGCCAGAGTGTGTATGTGTGTAATTAGTTGGGTTTTTTTTCTAGTAATTAAAAGGGACTTTTTACTGCAGCTTGTAGAGAATTAAAATAATGATCTGTACATTGGGAAAATCCTGGGGTGCTGATAAATATCCCACTGATGACCAATTTAGCGTGTGGATTTCCAAAGACAAATCCCAAAAAATCAGAAACAGTATGGAATAAAGGAAAGCAAAGCCCACATCTAACAGAGTTATTTTAACCCCAGAGGAAAAAAAAAACAGCAGCATATAGTGTAGTATGTTTATAACACAGTTTGGAATCTTCACACCATTAATCTGTCGGAGAGACTCTTACAATTGCTGGAGATATAACTTCTCTGATTGAAATCCTCAGTATAATCTTTTGGTCTGGCGATCTTTCCTCAAACCGTTACCCAGATACGACCGCAGATATGTTCATCCAAATGTGGAAAAGAAGAAGGTGGAAGACGCAGTTGGAGACAAATATGTCTCTCCTACATATTAATGGTGTTAAACACGCCATACTGTCTTATAAACATACTACACTATATGCTGCTTTGGGGTCTCTTTTTCTCTGAGATACCAATGGAATTGAGATAACTCTGTTGGGAAGTATTGTTTGTTTTACACCTATAGATGTGAACTTTGCCGATCGGTAAGTTGTATTCGCAGAACTCCTAGCAAATCCATAGATTTAGAGAAACTTTTTGTAAATGTTTCTGTGGTGGCTCCTTTTTATGGCAATCGGATTATGCACATTAGCTATTTTCAAAAGGAAAATGTGTAATTAAGACACATTCTAATTTAACATATGTGTTTGCTTTAATTTCACAATGCACAGATCATCTTTAATCATTAATTATTTTCTATAGGACAGGTGTTTAGGTGACAGAGTCCCTTTCAGCTTGGGTAATATTAGCGCACAGTAAACAGACGAACAAATTCGGAAAGGGCAACTCATTGCACCTTCTTTTTAAAAGTATATATAATGCTGTGAAACAAAGAGCTTGCAATCTACAAAGAAGGTAAAGTCAACTACTTTTTTGCCCATTTTTCTAAACCAATTCTGCGGATTTTCCATCTCCGTGCTCCAATCCCCTCCCTGTACAGTAAAAAAAAAAAAATTATAATAATAATTAATTCCTTCCATATGTGCTTCTTAATTCTCAGCTTTCATTTTAATTCTGCGCTAGCGATCACGGTATTCCCCCCAGATTCTAATTGCGGCTTACGAGAGCATGGAGAATTTGTAGCATCAGTTTTAGGAAACAAATAAGACAGTAATGGAATCCAGACGGTCGCAAATCAGTGTTCCGTGAATGTCGTAAGAAATTATCCCCTACCTCCGTGCAGGTAGAGATCTCCGACGGTCCCGTCCATCTTTCAGATCTTTAAAAAAAAAAAAAAAACACTTTCCAAAACCTAGAGAAAGAGGCTAGCTAAATTATGTGAAACGGTGGAGCTGTGCAATCTTTAACCAATCCCTTCAGGTTCTAGATCTGGAACCTAGGAACACTGATGAGTGACTCGGAACCCTGTGCCACTCTGTTTTCATTGGAGGAGTGGGGTGGAGATCATAGATTAAAAAAAATGAAAAAAAATTGATGCCTGAGTTGGTACAGACTCGGGGTCACACATTGGGTTTGGTAGAAATTGATAGAGATGTCAGGTCAGTTTGCGTTATATATTATTTATTAAGAAAGAAAGTTTTTTTACCAGGAAGAATACCTCTTGTGTTCAAGTATGTCTTTTGCATTGGTCCCATACTTTCCAGTCGCCCTGGTGCTAATACCCACACTTAAAAGTGTAGTAAAAAAAATAAAAAAGTTCCCTTTTTTACATTCATTCGTTTGTTTTCCCGACTCCATAACACTGCATTCTACCGACCCTCCTCAATTCCAGAACTTCCAAGCAAACCTATGTTAGCGAGAGGGTTAAACCTGTGTGCCGGGGAAAAAGTAATCAACAAAAACGTAATAGAGTCCGTAATCTAGAAACCTCTTGGTGTTTCCTAACAACTCCAAGGCAGGCCTGATCTTTTTTTTTTTCCTGCCTCCTAATCACTCACGTAGAAGCCATCCTTTTCCATTACAGTTTTTTTTTTTTTTCTTCTTTCCTTAAATGTGAAAAATTTCCCTCAGTGAGCAGAATTTGTGACTGTAATAACTTCTCCTGTGTCATTCATTAAAACTACTAATAGCCTCCCCTCCGCACAGCCTGGGCAGGTACCCAGGGGATGCTAGGTTTCCCTTGCATGTAATAAACATTTGCTCTCTTTTTTGGGCAAGATCTTTAATGGATTATTTACAGTCGACAGTTAAAAGAACACTTTTTTTTTTTTTTTTTTAAGGTATCTGATGCACTAAAATCAGGCAGGGGCTAAAATAAAATTTAGTTATTGATCTAAAAAATAATCACAGTAAATAAGGACAATTAAAAAAAACTACAAAATACTCAATCATCGTATAGCCGCAATCTTATGTACGCTGATTTTTTTTAAATTTAATTATTAGTTACGTAACCAGATAACAATTTGGTCCTATTGCTATTTTTTCCGGGCACAAATTTATTATAGTCTGCAGAATGTGATACAAGGAAAGGACAAGCATTGTTGACATAGCACCTTGAGCGTGGCAGGTCTTGGTTTTTTTTCACGCCATGGCCATGCAATTAAGTATCACTAGTATAGAGGAATAACGGTTATGATTAGGGATACACACCTCATTGAGAGCACTCCCCTATCTCCCCCCGCGTGAGCGCACCCACAGATACCTCACATTCCAAAGCTGGGTGCAGACCAGGATTCTCTGGCCAATAGAAAGTGAGGAAACACAGACAGGCCTGTCTAACAGCCAATGGGAAAGTGGGAAACTCGGAGCAATGACAAGAGAGGGAGGGGCCAGTTGCAGAATTATCCAATCCGTGGGGAGTGTGTGAGCAGGGCACCAACCCCACCACACACGCCCCAACTCACATTAGGTGGCAGGTGTTATTTTTCTCATGGCCGTTTGAGAATCACTTACGTGATTGTCCACAAAATTATTTTTTAATAAGTACTGCATCAAGTAAATAAAAGAAAAATGATCTGTTTTATATAGTTTTTTTCCCCATCTCCTAAAAAATGCAAATAAAGTGTTATAGATTTTTTTGCTGTTACTGTAGGAGCAGCCCTGTCTATCAGTCCAAGCCCCTCCTCTATCTCTCCAAGCCCCTCCTTATTGGAATGTTGCTGAATTTAGAAGCCCCGGCAAAATTATTTATTGCGTAAAACTAAGGAGAACGGTCAATTGTTTTACAAGTCAATATAAGCACATCTCACGTATATTAAGAACTATTTACAATACGTCAGAAATAAGTTAGGTAGGACTGCTCCTTTACTGAGCGAGCCACTGAATCATCCAATGGTCAATACCTCTGTCCCCCACTGAACTATCCGATGGCTTAATCAATTATAATACCGCAAAACGCCGGCACTCGATGAATTACGATGGACATAAAAGATTACCAAACAACATCAGTCATTTTATGTGTGAACCCATAGGTTTATTTGGAGCGATTTGTTATAGGCCTTTGTAAACGTGCATTTTTGTGGAGCTTCATTAATTTAAGAGTCTGGCTAAAGAATAGCTTTGGAGGAAAGTACCAGGTTTTGATATACTCCGCAGATGAAGTGTATAGAACTCTATGGGGACCATTTCTAATGGTCAGCTCTGGGTCAAGGTTCTAACAGTGCAGGAACATTCCACTGGTTACATAGATTTATATAAATCTCTCCGGTATGAACCACACAATCTAGAGAATCTAGTTCCTTCAGTGTGGTGCTACCGTATAAGCAAACTGAGCAGCAACTCAGGGCCCCTAAGGGGGTCTTAAGGGTCCACACACAATGATTAATCGAGGGGAGACAGATATGGCTCATTCTGTATTTACCAAATTACTGTATAAAAAAATGATGAGACTCGATAGGAATCTCGCATGAACGATTGTCTGCCAACCTCCGCATCAACTCCAACATTAGATGCGTAGGTTGGCAGACCACCATCCATACAAGATTTCCACAGAGTCTCATCAGATTTTTTTTTTTTTTTTTATATACTGTAATTTGGTGATTACAGAATGTGCCGAGTTCTGGCAGAAAATAGCACTAGTCAGTCTAATTTATTTACTAAGCACCAGGGCAGAGTATTCTATCTATCCCCTCCCTAGCACAAAACCTAAAATACATTTTTAAAAAATGTTGGCTCTATCACAAGACTACAGGAAACTTCTTTTTTTTTTTTTTCCAGTTTTTGAAAAGTCTACCCATTTAGAAAAGTATTGTAAAAGGGTACTTTAAAAAAAAAAAAAGGCTTGAAAGGGAGTCTCGGGGGATTACATTGAAAGAAAAGAAAGGAGTAAAAGAAGACTGCTAGGTCATGGGGAGAGATGGAACACAATAAACACTGTCTTTGCTGAACTATGGGGATTTTATTTAGAATTATAGCAGCCTCCCTTTCTTTGTTCTACATAACTGTTGGAGAAGATTACCTGTAGGTAATGGAGGTGACTGGTTCTCAGAAAATATTATACCCAAATATATTTTCCAAACTATCACACAGTGCCAAAGATAGTATGTATTTTTATAGAGAGAGATAGATTTAGTTTTTATTTTTTTTTAATTGGCTATTTTGGTTTTTGGGTTCATTTTAATTGTGGGGGGAAAAACAATGTAATTCTGTTTAATTGAAAGATTGCACCAAAAAAGTTTTATGAAAGAATACACATGCAGTAACTGATTGGGCTCTCTTTGCTTGAATAATTCATGTCCACCCCACTAATAGAGATTACGGAGGAAAAAAGTTTCAATAAAGTACTTTATTTGTATTCTTTTAATTAAAATATTTCTACTTAAACTGCCTACAAATGAAACAACCTTTCAATTAAATAGTTAAGGGTGTGTTTTTGTAGAATTTAGAACATTTGTAGTAACTGTCTGTTTTATGTTTCATTTTATTTTTATTCTAATTTATTTATTTTTTTTTATTTTTTTTTTAGAGCCTGGATTTGTGCTGAATCACGGGGTGAGATATACGGTACCCCCTCTGCTCCTTGTCTTGTTCTCTTCTATACTTGTCTCCCTCCTACGCACAGTCTAGAACAAAAAAGAAATAAAATATCCAGAAAGAATTGTCACGACTGGCAGAAAAGAGGAAAAAAATAAGTGAATAAAATAAAAATAAAAAAACCTAAAAAAAGAATTTTTAAAAATTACACACAAGAAAAAAAAAAATTCAGCAAAGTACAAAAATACATTTTTTTTAGAAGGAATCTGACACTGTGAGGGAACAAATTATGCATTTTTGAACCGCATCATTGACTCATTGCGCCTCCTAATGAGAAACGAAAAAAAGAGAGGTGGATTTAATCAGACGACATTCAACGATTGAGGAACAATAAAGAGGGGGGGGGGGGGAAACCCACAATGGTGGAAACTTGAATAAGAAAAAAAAGAAGAGGAGGAATGCGGTGAAATTACAAAAAGTCAGAGAAAGGAAAATCTGGTGTCAAAAGATCTTTGCTCGGGTAACTTCACAGAAGGCTGAAATTCATTTTTTTTTTAATCCTTCTAGTGCCGAGGTAGCTTGCAAAACCCTTTGGCACTCAAAGGGTTAAAGAGTCAGCGTAGTATCCTAACCATACCTCAAAATTTTATCCGTAAAGGGAATTTCTCCAAAAACAAACCCCCCCCCCCCCCAAAAAACAAATCCTTTAGAAACACAAACGTCAACGAAAAAAAGGGCAGCTTCCCTTGCCTGATGTCTCTACATTACTCGTTAGTGTAACGATCGTTCTCCATCTCTCTCTCTCCAAACACTGATACTTCCAGTTTAGTAATTGTGGTATTCGTACCATAAAAGGCCATTCGATTCTGTACTTGAATGCAAAATAGAAGGACTATCTTCCAACCTCTCATACGTGGGCAAATAGTCCGGAAGACTTCTTGTAGAAAGTCAGCGTTGGCTCGGAGATCTCAATCCGATTCTTCAAGACCTACTGAAGTTGGTTAGAAGCTCAAGGTCTACTTATGGTATTTGAGTTGTCCATGATTTTATCTCATGCATTTCTCAAACAAAAAAAAAAAGCCAGACAACGTCTTAACTGCATACCTGGATCTCTAAACTACGTGGCGCTAAGAGGAACTTCCCTACCATGGCATGTGAACGCACATTTGGAGATATACAGGAATAAAATAGGCGATGGTCAATTCAAATGAACTGTGACGTTATAACACCATATCAACAAGAAAATGGGAACATTGTAAGAAAACTGGGACACTTAAGGGATAGTGCACAATCCTTAAAACTTGCCAGTTTCATATGCTTGTCAATTCATTACCAGTGTCTGTGACATTCTTGTGGGTATTATGCAGAACCCTGCCCCCCTCCTTGTAGATGGAAAAAAAAAGAGGGGGGTCTAGGGGACTTGAGTATTGTCTGACTGTTAGCTGTCTGTCTGCATGGTCCTATCACTGATTGCAAATCCCTGGGCCACCATTAATCATTGTGTTATCTTGACATGGGGGGTTTGGACCCCAACCTTGTGGGCTATTAAGTTTGTGTTCCAGTGTTGGAATTGAAATGGGGGGGGGGGGGGGGTCTTAAGATTAGCAAAAATTAACAAAGCTTCTGTCCAGTATTACAGGGTCTATAAGTGCCAGGACCCTAACAAAACCATTTTTGCCTACCGCCCCCCACCGACCCCAGCCAACTAGGGAGCTCCTGCTAATCTTTCCAAAATGGTGGGCCTGCTCCAACTGTGTCTTTTTGTCCTTGCTGTCTATTTGTCCATCCACCTGTTCACAACAGATACACCTGGGACCGGGAAAAAAAAAAAAATGAATAATAAATAAACTTGGGCCCAACAAGAGCTTCCAAGCTGTGCGTCAAAGCAGCGCATTCTGGGATTTATCAGTCTCCGTTCCTGCGTGGGATTTGGCGTTTTTTGTTTCTTTTGTCAGGGGGCACTTTTTTTCATCACTGAAAATTCAAGAATCTTTTTTTTTTTTTTTCTGTTTCATTTTTTTTTTTTTTTGCAAAAAGATAAAAAAAAAAATACTTGTGAATATTGGCGAGAAAATGTAAAAAGTGTTATAATATAAGACAGAGAAAAATCTATTTAGAATCTGAGTATTAATTTGTCTACATACACTGTAATGGGATGTGGGAGGGGGGCATGCTTAAGTTACCTGTTTGGGGCCCAGGAAGATAATACACATATAAGAAATGTCAACACCATGTCGAAGTATGTGTGAGTAATTTTACTTTGCTTCTGAATAGAGTTGCGCGGACACCTGGAGGTTCGGGTTCGGCAGGTTTGGCCGAACTTCGAAAAAATGTCTGGGTCCGTGCTAAATGCCTCTAAAAAAGTCCTGGAAAGGGCTAGAGGGTTGCAAAATGTAGTAAAATGTGGGTGAGTGTCCCCATTCATACAAATAGGTCAACTGACCTATTCTTATAAATGGGGATTCTATTTCAATTAAGCCATAGGCTTATGGAATACATGTAATACTATTGGCTTTCTATAAACCGAAATAGAGTCCCCATTCATAAGAAATTCTTATGAATGGGGACTCTATTTCGGTTTATAGAAAGCCAATAGCATTACATACAATGTAATCGCCAAACCCCGAACTCCAACACGGACATACAGTGAAATGTCCGTGTTCGGGGTCCGGGGTCCAAAAACCGCAAAGTTCGGTACGAAGCCGAACAGTGCGGTTTGAGTACGCTCAACACTACTTCTGAAATGTCTGTTTTGTCTTATAGTCTGCTCTTGTAGTACTCAGGAAGTGCTTTTCAGGGCAAATTTTATACCTAGTGAAAAGATCTTAATGTATAAAAAAAAATCTATATTTCTTATCTAAATGTCCAAATTAAAGGGACAGTGTCACTTAAACATTTTTTTTTGTAAAGAACAAAAAAATATTGAAAATGATCTAAAAACAATGTTTAGGTGATACAGTCCCTTTAAAATTAATAAAATGTTTTTTTAAATTATTTTAATTTCTGCCATTACCTATTCACAATATATTAGCACGTATACATCACATTTTAAAAATGATTGTGCTCTGCTACTCCAGTGATCTTGGCAATGCTGCTACATATTGGCAACTTCAGCTTACAGGACCATTTCCATTTCAAAGACCTATACCATGAAGAATAAAAAACAAACACACTCTTTGGGTTGAAAATGTACCTCCTGCTCCAGCTGTGGATCTGATACATTCACCGAGAAAGCGACGCTGCTGTTGTCTCGACAGATTCTCTCCAGTCAGATTTTGTTAAATTAATCTTCCCTAGAGTTAAACAGTTCTGCAGTAAAAGTTTGAAGGAACTTTGTACATCTAAACGCTGCTTATACTGTGACTGGAGAGAATAAAGGGACTGGATCACCTAAACACTGCTTATACTGTGACTGGAGAGAATAATGGGACTGTATCATCAAAACACTGCTTATACTGTGACTGGAGAGAATAATGGGACTGTATCATCTAAACACTGCTTATACTGTGACTGGAGAGAATAAAGGGACTGTATCATCTAAACACTGCTTATACTGTGACTGGAGAGAATAATGGGACTGTATCATCTAAACACTGCTTATACTGTGACTGGAGAGAATAAAGGGACTGTATCACCTAAACATGGCTTAAACTGTGACTGGAGAGAATAAAGGGACTGTATCATCTAAACACTGCTTATACTGTGACTGGAGAGAATAAAGGGACTGTATCATCTAAACACTGCTTATACTGTGACTGGAGAGAATAATGGGACTGTATCATCTAAACACTGCTTATACTGAGACTGGAGAGAATAAAGGGACTGTATCACCTAAACATGGCTTATACTGTGACTGGAGAGAATAAAGGGACTGTATCACCTAAACACTGCTTATACTGTGACTGGAGAGAATAAAGGGACTGTATCACCTAAACATGGCTTATACTGTGACTGGAGAGAATAAAGGGACTGTATCACCTAAACACTGCTTATACTGTGACTGGAGAGAATAAAGGGACTGTATCACCTAAACACTGCTTATACTGTGACTGGAGAGAATAAAGGGACTGTATCACCTAAACACTGCTTATACTGTGACTGGAGAGAATAAAGGGACTGTATCACCTAAACACTGCTTATACTGTGACTGGAGAGAATAAAGGGACTGTATCACCTAAACACTGCTTATACTGTGACTGGAGAGAATAAAGGGACTGTATCACCTAAACACTGCTTATACTGTGACTGTATCACCTAAACATGGCTTATACTGTGACCGGAGAGCATAAAGGGACTGTATCACCTAAACATGGCTTATACTGTGACTGGAGAGAATAAAGGGACTGTATCATCTAAACACTGCTTATACTGTGACTGGAGAGAATAAAGGGACTGTATCACCTAAACACTGTGACTGGAGAGAATAAAGGGACTGTATCACCTAAACACTGCTTATACTGTGACTGGAGAGAATAAAGGGACTGTATAACCTAAACACTGCTTATACTGTGACTGGAGAGAATAAAGGGACTGTATCACCTAAACACTGCTTATACTGTGACTGGAGAGAATAAAGGGACTGTATCACCTAAACATGGCTTATACTGTGACTGGAGAGAATAAAGGGACTGTATCACCAAAACACTGCTTATACTGTGACTGGAGAGAATAAAGGGACTGTATCACCTAAACATGGCTTATACTGTGACTGGAGAGAATAAAGGAACTGTATCACCTAAACATGGCTTATACTGTGACTGGAGAGAATAAAGGGACTGTATCACCTAAACATGGCTTATACTGTGACTGTAGAGAATAAAGGGACTGTATCATCTAAACACTGCTTTTACTGTGACTGGAGAGAATAAAGGGACTGTATCATCTAAACACTGCTTATACTGTGACTGGAGAGAATAAAGGGACTGTATCACCTAAACACTGCTTATACTGTGACTGGAGAGAATAAAGGGACTGTATCATCTAAACACTGCTTACACCGTGACTGAAGAGAATAAAGGGACTGTATCATCTAAACACTGCTTACACCGTGACTGGAGAGAATAAAGGGACTGTATCACCTAAACACTGCTTATACTGTGACTGGAGAGAATAAAGGGACTGTATCATCTAAACACTGCTTATACTGTGACTGGAGAGAATAAAGGGACTGTATCACCTAAACACTGCTTATACTGTGACTGGAGAGAATAAAGGGACTGTGTCATCTAAACATGCCTTACACTGTGAAAGGAGAGAATAAAGGGACTGTATCATCTAAACATGGCTTATACTGTGACTGGAGAGAATAAAGGGACTGTGTCATCTAAACATGCCTTACACTGTGAAAGGAGAGAATAAAGGGACTGTATCATCTAAACATGGCTTATACTGTGACTGGAGAGAATAAAGGGACTGTGTCATCTAAACATGCCTTACACTGTGAAAGGAGAGAATAAAGGGACTGTATCATCTAAACACTGCTTATACTGTGACTGGAGAGAATAAAGGGACTGTATCATCTAAACATGGCTTATACTGTAACTGGAGAGAATAAAGGGACTGTATCACCTAAACACTGCTTATACTGTGACTGGAGAGAATAAAGGGACTGTATCACCTAAACACTGCTTATACTGTAACTGGAGAGAATAAAGGGACTGTATCACCTAAACATGGCTTATACTGTGACTGGAGAGAATAAAGGGACTGTATCATCTAAACACTGCTTATACTGTGACTGGAGAGAATAAAGGGACTGTATCACCTAAACACTGCTTATACTGTGACTGGAGAGAATAAAGGGACTGTATCACCTAAACACTGCTTATACTGTGACTGGAGAGAATAAAGGGACTGTATCACCTAAACACGGCTTATACTGTGACTGGAGAGAATAAAGGGACTGTATCACCTAAACACGGCTTATACTGTGACTGGAGAGAATAAAGGGACTGTATCACCTAAACACGGCTTATACTGTGACTGGAGAGAATAAAGGGACTGTATCACCTAAACACTGCTTACACCGTGACTGTAGAGAATAAAGGGACTGTATCACCTAAACACTGCTTACACCGTGACTGTAGAGAATAAAGGGACTGTATCACCTAAACATGGCTTATACTGTGACTGGAGAGAATAAAGGGACTGTATCATCTAAACATGGCTTATACTGTGACCAGAGAGAATAAAGGGACTGTATCATCTAAACATGGCTTACACTGTGACTGGAGAGAATAAAGGGACTGTATCCCCTAAACATGGCATATACTGTGACTGGAGAGAATAAAGGGACTGTATCACCTAAACACTGCTTATACTGTGACTGGAGAGAATAAAGGGACTGTATCACCTAAACACTGCTTATACTGTGACTGGAGAGAATAAAGGGACTGTATCATCTAAACACTGCTTACACCGTGACTGGAGATAATAAAGGGACTGTATCATCTAAACACTGCTTATACTGTGACTGGAAAGAATAAAGGGACTGTATCACCTACACATGGCTTATACTGTGACTGGAGAGAATAAAGGGACTGTATCACCTAAACGCTGCCTATACTGTGACTGGAGAGAATAAAGGGACTGTATCATCTAAACACTGCTTATACTGTGACTGGAGAGAATAAAGGGACTGTATCACGTAAACACTGCTTATACTGTGACTGGAGAGAATAAAGGGACTGTATCATCTAAACACTGCTTATACTGTGACTGGAGAGAATAAAGGGACTGTATCACCTAAACACTGCTTATACTGTGACTGGAGAGAATAAAGGGACTGTATCACCTAAACACAGCTTATACTGTGACTGGAGAGAATAAAGGGACTGTATCACCTAAACACGGCTTATACTGTGACCGGAGAGAATAAAGGGACTGTATCACCAAAACGCTGCTTATACTGTGACTGGAGAGAATAAAGGGACTGTATCACCTAAACATGGCTTATACTGTGACTGGAGAGAATAAAGGGACTGTATCACCAAAACGCTGCTTATACTGTGACTGGAGAGAATAAAGGGACTGTATCATCTAAACATGCCTTACACTGTGACTGGAGAGAATAAAGGGACTGTATCACCTAAACATGGCTTATACTGTGACTGGAGAGAATAAAGGGACTGTATCATCTAAACATGGCTTATACTGTGACTGGAGAGAATAATGGGACTGTATCATCTAAACATGGCTTACACTGTGACTGGAGAGAATAAAGGGACTGTATCACCTAAACATGGCTTATACTGTGACTGGAGAGAATAAAGGGACTGTATCATCTAAACATGCCTTACACTGTGACTGGAGAGAATAAAGGGACTGTATCACCTAAACATGGCTTATACTGTGACTGGAGAGAATAAAGGGACTGTATCATCTAAACAAGGCTTATACTGTGACTGGAGAGAATAATGGGACTGTATCACCTAAACACGGCTTATACTGTGACTGTACAGAATAAAGGGACTGTATCACCTAAACATGGCGTATACTGTGACTGGAGAGAATAAAAGAAATGCTGAAAAATGATCTATACATTGTGTAAGCAAAATTGCAAGCAAAGGCATACAGTTAGAGAAATCTTTGTTTTAAATGTGTCCGCTGAGTCTCTTACTTATGACATCATCTATGGCTTGATATTCAAATGACACATTTCCCAGTGAAACGTGCTTCACTTGCATATCAGGCCACAGATGATGTCATGAGCAGGATACTCCAGACACATTTGATGCATTTTCATCCAGTTTTCTATACATTTACAGTACAAGCGATATTTACATTGACAGGCTCTCTTAATAAAACAGCCATGACTCCCTTCTCAATGCTCTTTCATAAAGAGATAGCCTCACACATGTGAATTTTCATTTCTATCATGCATGAACAACTTGTGGGTGGAAGGCCAAAAAAACTTTAATTGGTTCTTTGCTCGCTTACTCGTGTTTTAAACTATCGATTTATCACGTCTTGGTTAGAAGCTATCACTGACGTAGCAGTGAAGAAAGCTAGCACTAGGACACATCTCCGGTGTCTACTTGTGGGTGTGGCCTATTCACATGCCTTCGTATTGGTCTGCAAGATAGATCGTACGCCAGACCAGTAGAAGCATTAGGGGGCGTGTCCATAGGTGATAAGTCATGACCCAGGACTGCTCCCCTTACACTCCTACTTCAGCTAATCCCTCTTAAACATGTTGTTTGGTTTATGTTGTGGACTTAAAAGAAAATGTGTAATGGTTTTCCCACGTACAATCCATAGATCACTGGTAAATACTGGGCCTCCAAGGACAGAACCCTTTTTTCTCTTGGCCCCTATGAGTTCCCATACTACTGCCATTACTTTATGTCTCATTTTAGCAAAGGGAAATGTATGTACAGGTAGCCAGAATGATCTCAGGACTTTAACATAAGCATGGGGTGACATGTACGGCAATGTGTGCCTTATATCATCCATCTAAAGAATTTGCGTACAAAGTAATAAGAACATTGGCTGGAATTGGCATATCGAGGTCCGGCCAATGGATTCCACTCCAACAGATTTGTCCAACGCTAGTCTTCGATTCTGGCTTTTAAGTCAACAGTGAACACGGATATCTGGAGTAATGCTAAACCTCCAACACAACATTATTATATGAACGTACGGTTGAGAAATCAACTGAAGGAAGGAAGGTAGCAGAAAACCACTCAAGGAAGGTCTTCAAAAATAGGGTAAACCTTCATTAACTTGAAAAAAAAGACCTGAGAGGGAAAATTATAGGTGTGAAATGAAATGATTGCGGAAAATAAACCAGAAGCCCTAGGGCCGACATTTATTACATCCGTGCCCCTTTTCCGTAAGCATGACATTATTGATCACATCCCCATGTTTATAATCTATATACATGGCAAATGTGCTAAATCGGACTAATCCAGTGTTTTTCTCAATCAATATTTTTCACAAAATCCTATGTATATTATTATTTAAAATATTTTCATCTGTTATACCATTCGCAGGCAACAGGATTACATAGGGGTGATTACAAATCCTATTTACGTCAGTGTGAACCAGGAAAGTCAAAACAAAATGGCGGGTGCAGTTTTATAAAAATGGCCTCTTTAGTTTTCAAAGGGGGGGGGGATGGAGCATTTATGGTGCTTCCTTCTTGACTTGGCGGTAGTTCTACGTGGGCATACCAATAAGTGGTATAATAATAATATTGCACAATCTCATAGGATGGGGCTTCAGTCTAGCCAGTACAGGTACTAGATGGCTGAAGCCAACTTCTTGTACATTGAGACTATGTTTATCTCATAGGCATACATAGTTTAGACCAGGGATAGGAGTACTGCAATGTCCCCACTAGCAAGGTCAGTGAAGGTCATTAGAACATCATTAAATTGGCCATCACAAATTCCAGTAAAATGTCTACCATATACAATACTGGTGCCTAGATGAAACTCCGCAAGTTACCTCTGATTAAGCAGGGTCGGCACTCACCTGTATAGAGCGCTCACTGTGCTAATTATCTCTATATTTATTCACCTAAGAGGCAAATAGATTCAATTCCTTTTAAAGGGTCACACCAGCCTGGGAAAAAAAAAGTAGAATAAATTAATTTATAATAAAGCTGCATTTATTTTTTGGGGATTGACTTGATAGCTGTGAGGTCATCCAACAAGCGAAGGTAAGTGGTGTTGAAAGCAAGAGTTTGCACGAACGGCACGCAACTGAAAGAATTACAAATAAATAAATTGTCTAAATGTTAACAGCTGCCTCCCAGGTTTTCTAGCAAAGCAGTGGCCTAACACCAAAATCCGGATTGACGTTCGTATATTGAGAGACAATTAAGGACATCCAAGTACAATTACATTTGGTCATCGTAATCTCGTGTGGTTGTAGTAACCGTAGGACGTACCAAGAATATCTTGGTCAAGGATCGGAAAAGAGTCCATGCTAGGCCACCAGTGTCCGTGGCAGGGTCTGTGAAGTTCCATAGAACATAATTAAATGGTCTGCCACAAACTCCAGTAAGTGTCCACCACGAGCAATTGGTGACCCCTCATCTCAGTGTACCTTTCCTGATTAAATATTTTAGTTGTTTTTTTTTTTTTGTAGTATGTTTCACAAAGTGTAAAATGACAACAACATGTATACAAATTTACGGAGCTCTTGGTACAGAGAATAAAAGGGAATTGCAGACCATGCTAGACAAACACAGTGATTGCGTGTAAGGTTCAATCTAGTGGTGGGTGACAGGAGATACAAGGGTCAGGAGAAAGGCAGAAGTAGAAGGTGGTGGCTGTCATAGTGCGTTAGAGGACAGTGGCAGCTAGGTCCGTCTGGTCAGAGGTCAATTATTGGCTGTTCCAGTTGGATTCATTGTAAGATTCTTTGAAGAGGTGAGTTGTGAGGGACTTTTTTTTAAGATTGGGAGTGAGGGAGAGAGCTGGGATTGCTGGGGAAGTGGGTTTCGTGAGACAGGGAACAGCTCAGGTAAAAGGAGGAGGCCATGAGATTGGAGAATATCATTGCAGGTGCTAATGGTAATGGTATGTGTTGATACTATTATATATTTGCAGAAAAATCACAGTAA
Source organism: Pelodytes ibericus (assembly GCA_036172795.1). NCBI lineage: Eukaryota > Metazoa > Chordata > Amphibia > Anura > Pelodytidae > Pelodytes > Pelodytes ibericus. Next base: position 70,276,348 of record CM069866.1, read on the forward strand.
ATGAATGAAAATAGATTCTGAAAAAGGAAGGATTACTTGTTACAATATAGTATTGTATAGCTTGGTGGAAAGACGTAACAGAGGGGATATGATAGAAACATTTAAATACATAAAGGGAATCGACACAGTAAAGGAAGAGAGTATATTTAAAAGAAGAAAAACTACCACAACTAGAGAACATAGTCTGAAATTAGAGGGGCAGCGATTTAAATGTAATATCAGGAAGTATTATTTTACTGAGAGGGTAGTGGATGTATGGAATAGTCTTCCAGCAGAAGTGGTAGAGGTTAATACAATGAAGTAGTTTAAGCATGCATGGGATAGGTATAAGGCTATCCTAGATATAAGATAAGGCCAGGGACTAATGAAAGTATTACTTTACTGAGAGGGTAGTGGATGTATGGAATAGTCTTCCAGTAGAAGTGGCAGAGGTTAATGCAGTGAAGGAGTTTAAGCATGCGTGGAATAGGTATAAGGCTATCCTAGATATAAGATAAGGCCAGGGACTAATGAAAGTATTACTTTACTGAGAGGGTAGTGGATGTATGGAATAGTCTTCCAGTAGAAGTGGTAGAGGTTAATACAGTGAAGGAGTTTAAGCATGCATGGGATAGGTATAAGGCTATCCTAGATATAAGATAAGGCCAGGGACTAATGAAAGTATTACATTACTGAGAGGGTAGTGGATGCATGGACTAGCCTTCCAGTAGAAGTGGCAGAGGTTAATGCAGTGAAGGAGTTTAAGCATGCATGGGATAGGTATAAGGCTATCCTAGATATAAGATAAGGCCAGGATCTAATGAAAGTATTACTTTACTGAGAGGGTAGTGGATGTATGGAATAGTCTTCCAGTAGAAGTGGTAGAGGTTAATACAGTGAAGGAGTTTAAGCATGCATGGGATAGGTATAAGGCTATCCTAGATATAAGATAAGGTCAGGGACTAATGAAAGTATTACATTAATGAGAGGGTAGTGGATGTATGGAATAGTCTTCCAGTAGAAGTGGTAGAGGTTAATACAGTGAAGGAGTTTAAGCATGCGTGGGATAGGTATAAGGCTATCCTAGATATAAGATAAGGCCAGGGACTAATGAAAGTATTACATTACTGAGAGGGTAGTGGATGCATGGAATAGTCTTCCAGTAGAAGTGGTAGAGGTTAATACAGTAAAGGAGTTTAAGCATGCGTGGGATAGGTATAAGGCTATCCTAGATATAAGATAAGGCCAGGGACTAATGAAAGTATTACCTTACTGAGAGGGTAGTGGATGCATGGAATAGTCTTCCAGTAGAAGTGGTAGAGGTTAATACAGTGAAGGAATTTAAGCATGCATGGGATAGGTATAAGGCTATCCTAGATATAAGATAAGGCCAGGGACTAATGAAAGTATTACATTACTGAGAGGGTAGTGGATGCATGGAATAGTCTTCCAGTAGAAGTGGTAGAGGTTAATACAATGAAGTAGTTTAAGCATGCATGGGATAGGTATAAGGCTATCCTAGATATAAGATAAGGCCAGAGACTAATGGAAGTATTACTGTACTGAGAGGGTAGTGGATGCATGGAATAGTCTTCCAGTAGAAGTGGTAGAGGTTAATACAGTAAAGGAGTTTAAGCATGCGTGGGATAGGTATAAGGCTATCCTAGATATAAGATAAGGTCAGGGACTAATGAAAGTATTACCTTACTGAGAGGGTAGTGGATGCATGGAATAGTCTTCCAGTAGAAGTGGTAGAGGTTAATACAGTGAAGGAATTTAAGCATGCATGGGATAGGTATAAGGCTATCCTAGATATAAGATAAGGCCAGGGACTAATGAAAGTATTACATTACTGAGAGGGTAGTGGATGCATGGAATAGTCTTCCAGTAGAAGTGGTAGAGGTTAATACAATGAAGTAGTTTAAGCATGCATGGGATAGGTATAAGGCTATCCTAGATATAAGATAAGGCCAGAGACTAATGGAAGTATTACTGTACTGAGAGGGTAGTGGATGCATGGAATAGTCTTCCAGTAGAAGTGGTAGAGGTTAATACAGTAAAGGAGTTTAAGCATGCGTGGGATAGGTATAAGGCTATCCTAGATATAAGATAAGGTCAGGGACTAATGAAAGTATTACCTTACTGAGAGGGTAGTGGATGCATGGAATAGTCTTCCAGTAGAAGTGGTAGAGGTTAATACAGTGAAGGAATTTAAGCATGCATGGGATAGGTATAAGGCTATCCTAGATATAAGGTAAGGCCAGGGACTAATGAAAGTATTACCTTACTGAGAGGGTAGTGGATGCATGGAATAGTCTTCCAGTAGAAGTGGTAGAGGTTAATACAGTGAAGGAGTTTAAGCATGCGTGGGATAGGTACAAGGCTATCCTAGATATAAGATAGGGCCAGGGACTAATGAAAGTATTACCTTACTGAGAGGGTAGTGGATGCATGGAATAGTCTTCCAGTAGAAGTGGTAGAGGTTAATACAGGGAAGGAGTTTAAGCATGCGTGGGATAGGTATAAGGCTATCCTAGATATAAGATAGGGAACTGGGGACTAATACAAGGATTTCGAAAATTGGGCAGACTAGATGGACCGAATGGTTCTTATCTGCCGACACATTCTATGTTTCTACAAATAATGTATTGGACAATATGGTGCCAAGTATTAAAAAGGAGAAACCATACAGGGATGTAAATATACCAATTGAATAATGATTCAGACAGACAACCAGCACCAGATACACAGAACAACGAACACAGAGTGAATGTACTTTAACATAGAAATGGTCCACGCATTTTACACTCCATCAACATCAGTACAAGAAATGGTCTTTAACAGACAAATGATCCTCAGCTAACAAAACAATACAGACATAATTATCAGAATTAAACTTAAAGGGCTTTTAATTGTAAAAGAGGGGACTGCAGGGAATTGACAATGGAGCCCAGTTTGGGAACATTTTTCCAATTTGGCTGAAGACTGGAAAATCCGAAAAATGTTTTCCAACTCGTCTCCATTGGCCTGAATGGCTTGAAATTCTCTTGTCAATTCCCGCTCTCGTTAACAGAGCCCGAAATGTCTCTTGATATCAGCCTTTTATTTTTTGGGATATGTGACGGGAATCTTCTGCTCTGTAGGAAACAAAGGGAGTTATTTCTAAAAACTCAAAGTTCTAACCCAACAGGAACATTCCGTTGGTCTCCATGACGACTGCTCCACTTTTTCGAATTTGCCCCAGATTTGACCCTACGTATTCTCCCTGTATCTCAGCGTTGGTACACAGGAGAGACTAGTAAATTGCAAATGAACAATGAGAGGGGAGAGATTGTACTTGAGGGTTTTTTTAAAAAAATGTGATTTAGAACTATTTATTTCCAATATATAACTGTCTCTTCTATTATTCACTCCACTAAATCTCTAACCTGTTCCCTTGAAGAGTTCTAGACTGAAACAGCTCAGAGCGGAGGAGGGCTGGCAAGGGGGGCAGAGGGGCCATTCTGTACCCCAGCTAGACGTCCAGTTGCGTCCCTCCAGTGCTGCCAAACTACAAATCCCATAAATACCGCCAGCATTATAGAGGGGCCAGGAAGTATGATATGTATAGTCTAGAAACAGCTGTAGGGCAGCAGTTCGATGGCCAACTTCCTATCCAAGTATCTTGTCTATCAAGCTGACTCAGTGATCAGGACTAGACTAGCTATTAGCTAATGGTTGGGCACTTAAAATGCAATACATTTGTTTTGTTTGTTGCCTAAGAGCCATATTTAAATACCTTAAAAAAGCTTTATTTGCCTATTAGTTGAAGTCACTGAAGTGTTAGGCCTCAGAGATCATGTTCATATTTAATGGAGTGTCAGCTCTTGTGTTTTGCTCTATACAATCTCTCCTACTACACTGCCTTGTAAAGTACGCCACTGGCTTCTTGAGGGTTCTAGGATAACATTTTGGAAGACGGAGTAAAGGGAAAAAATATATTTATATTTTTTTTTTTTACTTAAACACTTTTTTTGGGATTTCCTTGTTTTCACTTATAATTGGTGATACATCATAACTTTCACTGCAGAAATTTCTAACACTAGGAAAGCTCCAGATAACGAAAACGGCCAACTTCAAAAAATTCATTCAAGAATACGTCAACGCATCAAGGTTCTACTCGGAACGTATCAATATCCACAGCTGTAGCAGACGATAACACGTGCCTCTTAATGGAGGATTCCATTTTTCACATGTGCTATTGTATAGGTCTTTGAGATGCAAATGTGCGTGTGCGTTGTAGATATTTAAACTTTTTTAGGTCACATGGCGGGGGGGGGGGGGGGGGAGATCAGGAAATGATCTGCAGCAATAATTCTAAAAATGTATATCCGCAGTAAAACACTGCTAAAAACTAAAAGTGTGGAAATTCAATACTCTGCAAAGAGAGAGACCTATACTCTCTATGGCAGGGGTATGGAACCTTCAGCACTCCAGATTTTGTTGTCTACATTTCCCATGATGCTTTGTCTGCATTACGGCTGCAAGAGCATTATGGGAGATGTAGTCCTCCACATCTGGAGTGCCGAAGGCCGCCTACCCCTGATCCATGGAGTCTATGATCTGTGCCTGGAGAAACTGAAGTGGTCAAGGATGCCTTTCTACAAGAAAAGGCTTAAATTTAAAAAAAAAAAAAAATATATATATATATATATATATATTATTGCTACCACTTCGTGAAGGTTTAATGATCAGAAGAGGGACTGATTACTATGGAAAATTAAACTGCTGCATCGCTAAAGCCACTTTAACTGGGTGTTTAGAGAATAAACCCATTTATTATGTAGCAAATAAATAAATAAAAACATTGTGCTCCTGATGCGGTGATGTATGGCCGAGCTTAGCGTAGGAATGCGTGTTTGCCCCAGTGAATCCTGGGAGATGTCGGAGATGGCTGCATATGACATGGGAGGTTTATGGACTGCCCGCTGTGTGTTATTAGCAGGGGTAGGAAACGGGACTGATTTATCTTTCCCATTTCCTTGGCTGCCTATTAAACCGCCACGGCTGGCTTGTCGTCCCCTACTGCAGCCAGCTCTATTTATTAGAAATTAGCAGATGGAAGCCAAATGTACAGTTAACATATCCCTTTACTATTTACTGCCCGGCGTCAACGGCTAATAAACTGGCTCACTGAGAGCGGGGATATTTACTCGGACTCTCGTTTGTTTCTTCCGGAGATAAAATATTCCAGAGCATTTGGTAGCTGCAAAGTTGAAGTTACCGTGGGCTCAAGGCTTGATTTATATCTATCGCTCCTCTGGTCACAGCGTTAAGGTCAACGGGCGTGTGGCCATATCTCCCACCGGGGCAACGGAGATGGGGAAACAAAACTCTGCAAGTATGCAAACATATGCGAGCCTCTGCAGATCGATTAACCAGGGGTGCTGACCATGCATGGTCCATTAATTAGCGGATTGCGTCCTTCATGTGAGCAGAAGAGCGTGTGGTTGGTTAGCACAAGATGTGCACCTTGGTTGCACATTTGCAGGTTGCTAGCACGCACAGTGCATTCTACGCAGCTGGCTGACACGCCCTTTTTTTGAGGCCTAATTTTCACTATAGCATTTCGGGATGGATCACTATAGACTAGAGGTCATGGTCTGATGGTGGGAAAAAAGATACGGTGGTGGCCAAGTTTGGAAACGCGAAAAAAAAAAAACAGGCTCTTGTTTGCCGATAAAATCGGTAAATGACAACCCGTAATGCACAAATGCAGACGAGAACAGTTACCCAGGAGCAATGTGTCAAATCTGGTCCCAGCATTCCAAAAGTGATGTAAGAATACAGAAGGGGAAAAGGCTAAGCGGGAAGTCAGGTGTCAAAATGTCTCAAGACGAATGGCTGGACAATAGCCGCAAAAGGAGCATTCATGCATTAGTGGTCGAGGTCGCTCGGCACATAGCTTTGCAATTAATCAGCAATCTATATGTAAAAACCATGATGGTTGAGAGAAAAATGAAGGGAACGGTCACACAATAAAATTAAAATGCCTCTCTAATGAGAAATGATGGCGGCAGCATGGGAGCATTGAGACCTTTTCAGCAAGTGTTCTGGATGGAGCAGAAAAACGTCAGCGTCCAACGCTGTATAGTGATATCGTAAGTATCACGGTATTTACATTGCTATGTTTCAGGGACCTTAATACGACAGATGTTCATGGAGTACAGCCCACCCACAGCACCCCCATTTCTAGAATGTAAGGGTCAACCAACGCAAGCCACTACTATAAAGGTATTATTCCATACAAGCTGATTAATACATTTCCTCAATTTTTTTTTTAGCTCAATCTGAATTTCCTGAACCTTCATTAAGGGTTTGTCTAAACCAGGGGTAGGAAAACTGCGGCTCTCCAGCTGTTCCAAGACTAAATCGCCCATAATGCTCTTTCAGCTAAGAGGCTGGCGGCCGAGTATGGGAGATGTAGTCTTGGAACAGCTGGAGAGCCGCAGTTTGCCTACCCCTAGTCTAAACCAACAAGTCTGGGAAAGTAATTTAATAAAGATTTAAATCAGGAGCCATGTAATAGAGTCCCTTGTAGCTGGGCAAATCACATATACTATAATTAAGATCTGTGATTTTACATATTTTCCCTTCAAGCATTTTTTTTGATGCACTTTTTTTGTGTGGCATTGAATTATTGAATTGTCACTTATTGTATTTTTGTCTTTGTTTTATATATAGTTTTATACCACAGCGCACCTTCGGACATCTAGTGGAGTCCATGCCTCGATGGGTCAAGGCAGTTTTGGTGTCAAATAGGGGAACGACACAATGTTAGGCAGGTGGTCATAATGTTATGGCTGATCGGTGTATATATGTACAAATGTATTAGTTCACCTAGTCTAATTAATATGCACATTACTAATTAATACCTCTACAGTTTCAACCTGATAATTAATTATATACGCTTTCTCCTAAGGTGCTACAATAAAAAAAAACTCCTATGTGAAAATCCAGGTGTGAAATTAGTCCTATAAATTAACACCTTCTGCTGGCACATGTATGTTTCTATGTTTCTAGTTGCCATGTTCTGTACTCCCTATTATGCCAGCACCGATGTCTTGCGTAACTCCTCTGAGGCTCTTTATACTTTTTCTACTCTTTCTCACTGCCTCCAAGCTCCCGTCAGTTTCTTCTTAACTGTCCACATTCTCGGGCACACTGACACCGATTTCATGGTCATACTTCCTAAGTGTTCCAATTCAGATTCTCATTTGCACGTCTATTTCCTCCCTCCCTGATTACACGACTGACAAAGACACAGCACGGGGAGCGAGCAACTGTAGCCCGACCACCTCAGGGAAGCAACAGCTTCACCAAATGAGTGAGTCTTTGTATTTTCAGACAAGACGTACCTTTTATTATAAAAGAAGGGAAAATGAAATTTTATATATAATATATATATGCAAAAAAAATTGGGGGGTTTGGACCCTCTTTAATATTTTTGTAACAGGATTTGAACAGGTAGAAATAAATACTTTAAAAAATACTGTATTTAAAAATATATTATAATATATGTATAAATGACTTTTACATTTGAATGTATACATTTGCATCTTGATATAGTTACATTACTTACTGCTTTAGAGAATAAATTTTCATATGGCATATGGCAAGGTCATCAGAAACCATCCTTTGAAGGTCCACTGTTGGCAAAAAAATAGAAATGAAATAAAAGAATACAAATGAAGTACCTTACTGAGCCCTCTTTGCTCTGTATAGCTTTATCAGGGGGCGGACATGTTGTTTAGAATCTTTGCTCTGTATAGGACTATCGGGGGCAGACATGTTGTTTAGAATCTTTGCTCTGTATAGGACTATCGGGGGCATACATGTTGTTTAGAATCTTTGCTCTGTATAGGACTATCGGGGGCAGACATGTTGTTTAGAATCTTTGCTCTGTATAGGACTATCGGGGGCAGACATGTTGTTTAGAATCTTTGCTCTGTATAGGACTATCGGGGGCAGACATGTTGTTTAGAATCTTGGGTAAGATGAAGAAAGAGCCAGTCGAAGCACAGAGGGCTCAATATGATACTTTTTTGTATTTGTGCATCAAAGCACTTCTATTTTGAATGCCTATTTTTCAATTAAACAGAAGTTTATTTGCCAACAGTTGTCATTGATGCTGTTCAATCAAAAAACTTAATTCTTAATGCATTTCAATCATGATTTTGGCTTTTTTTGCGAGCAAACCTAGTGAGAAACCAGCAGGTCCAAAATCTGACTGAAGATGACTTCGTCAATGTCTTCAAAGAACCCCCGACCTACAGGATGAAAGGTTATACTCTTCTCCTTCGTCATTTTTGTTCCATACAATTGTTCCTCAAGACGTTTTTCGTCTTCATTCACCCAGTTCTGCGAGAACCGCAGGCGGAGTTTGTAGCACCCAAAGCAAATCGTAATGTCTGTAATTGTCATCAAACCTCCTCTCGTGTCCATTCCGATCCAAAGAATGGAGGTGGCTTCAAATAATCTACATGACGCAGTGGAGGTATCACACTTGTGTTGCATGCTTTAGCTTCATGGAGCTGCCGCTTGCAGGGAGGGTTGAAGCTGCTCCTCCACTTGGAGTGGTGACACGCGAATTCTGATAAAGTTAAAATAAAAGTTGGTCATACAGCTTCCCACTCTTCCCACTGTTCATTCTCTGTAGAGTCTACTCAATAGAGAGAGGGTTGAAGGGAATTGAGATGGGGAAGTTCAAACTTTAGCAGAGTTGGAAAAAAAACCCAATTAATTACAGCTGAGTGGGATAATGTTTGAAATTCCCGTTTCAGTTCCCTGCATTTCTCTCTTTATGAAGTAGAGCTTTATATTTTAGACTAGGAAAGGATAGAGCTACATTTATACTGCCCTTCAATACCAAGCATCTCGGACAAAGTGCAAAGGTGTAGTTAATGTGACATCCATTAGTGCTGTGGCCTGTCGAATTATTAAACCATGCCACATGCAAGCACCCCTTTAGTCAACTGGCTAATGGCTTTTTTAAACTACCGGACTTTGTCACAAGATCTCCCTAATGGACAACTACAAGGACACCATGACTTGGGCAGCTTTGGGTTATTTTTCCCTATACTATGTTTTAAAAACATCTTTAAAAAAAAACACAGAATGTGATGTTGACCTCCTGACCCACCAAGATCTATTTCCCTACAGTATAAAACTTATCTACAGCCAAGATACTTTAAGATGGGGTGCTCGGACTCCCCCCCCCCCCCCCCCCCCTTTGGACCCACAGCATCGTCGTTAAGTGACTTAATAGTTAATTATACTTAAAATGGTCTAACTCAACACAAAAACAAACAAGAAGACCCTTCTACCAATACAAGAAGACGACATGACTGTGTGTTACTTAGGACCAATGTTAGAAAAAATGGCTTACCTCATTCATGTCCCATAATGGTTTATGATTTTGATTGTCTCGCTGGTCCTTTAAAAGAGAGAAGAGACATTGAATTCGCAGTAGTTCCCCCCCCCCCCCCAATCACATCTTGCAGAGAACTTGGCCAGTTCGTAACAATCTGGATACGACGTAGTGATCGAGCTGCAGAACATGGGAGTGTTAGATGTAACACCTGAGGCTACGATGCACGGCCAAGATCGGAGTCTCCGAGGTGGTAAACCAAACCCAGATAGTTCTTCTCTAGGTGAGGAGCTCAACAATGACGTGTCTGTAGACAGCTAGGCATCATTGGGTATGAAGGTAAGTGGTGGACAATGCATTACGACAGAAAATTAAGTTCTTAGACCTCTATTATTCTGCCCTGTTGTGGTATTCTTGGGTCATAACCTCTACTGCAATGTCTCAATGATACCGGGGGTGAGGTCTGTGCATTATCTAGTTTAAAGGGGGTGGTTTCTATCCATCTAAAATTGAGCCAATTTGTTGAGGCTCCACTGCCAAACCATTCATAGTGTATGGTCAGAGTCTGGAAGGTTTGGCTGGAAGTGGCAGAGTTGGCATTTGAAATTTGGGAAGAAATTGGTTTCTATTGTAAAAAAAAAAAAAACATCTGCTTTAGTAGGCCAGTTTGCATAATAAAAGAATGACACAGGCAGCTCAGCACATAAAATGTCGGAGGTTGAGTTTATTCCGTGTCAGTGGCAACGTTTCAACCAGTTTTGTCTTCATCAAGCCCAAAAATATGGCTATCTATGGCTTAATGAAGACCATTTTTACTTTTACCGTTCTGGGGAACTGGTGGAGTATCTTAAGCACTGATCTCAAAAGAGAGCTGTTACTCATAATATTTGACTGAATAATGAAAAATGTTTTTTTCCCCCAGAGAGAAGCCAAGGGATAAATGGAAATGAGGGAGAAAGTAAATGTCCACCATGGACAATGCTGGTACATGTCCCTACATACACTTGACTGTGTTTAGTCTGGGCTCTTATAATAGTACAGTATCAAGACAGTGAAACAGTCAGAACTCTAGCTAGCATATCCTTAATGTCTGTCAAACTTTAACACAACAAGAACGTGCAAAATAATTATGTTTTTTTTCCCTCCCGTATTACCATTTCTTGATCTATTTTAATGTCGTATGGCTGTTCCAGAACGTTCATCTAATCTCTCCTCATAGCTGTCCATTTGCCATTAATTAATGATAAATTAGAACAATAAATCAAATCTTTAAAAAAAATAATCTCAGTCTCTTTGTGTTCCCGGCTTCCAACCAGGCGGCGGAAAACAAAATATGATTGAGCTACGCAATTTAAGAGAGAAGAAAAACAAAACATAGTTTAGGAGTTATATTGAAATCAAATGTATCTGCCTCCTTCCATATCTGTTCCTGCTCTACATTGGGTTGAGAGTAAGTGGACTGTGCACCTGGACACGCCTCCGAGATGTTGTGCAATCATTCCGGTATACTTAATGGAGGGGCTGATTGCACAGAGTGCCATGTGAGTCACAGGAACACTGTCCACTTCCTGCCGGCCTGTTCCATAGCGGAAGTAAGGCCCTTTAGAAATAAATGGCAAATGTATACAACAATAGATGGTTTTAGTCATCCCAAATGTATTTAAGTCAGGTGAGCAGATGTGCACAAGCCCATTTTGAATGACTGACTGAATTCGCTCCCTGACCCAGTGATTGACGCAGAGCGGTAGGTTCTCCCTCGTTGAATCTCAAGCACATTATGTAGTCACGGGAAAGAAGAATACCGCGCAATATGGTCAAATTCCCACTGAGCTATGGATTTGGCATGCAGCATACCATGCGTATGGGATATTATAGTCCTGAAAGCTAGTTTTTACATCAGTGCTGATGGAGTTGGTGTCTCATTCCATTCAAGCTCAAAGTGTTACGCTATTTGAAGTGTTATATTTTGCCCGCCTCGGGAGTCAGTTCACTTTCGTGACGTGTGTAGATTTTTAAGACAACCTGACCCTGTGGCATTTGTCCTTGTTAATTCCTATTATCTTTTCTCTTGTGCCATATGTGCTTGAAAAATTGACAGAGGACCTTCCTCATGCGCTAAATCTTTCATCGATTGCAGATGCCATCAACTATCATTCAATAGAGTTGGAGTGTTAGGTCAGATCTGCTCTACACAAGTCCTTATTACTCTACTGGTAATGAAAAGATTGTTATACTTTTGGACACATCATGTCGATGACTGTTTGCCCATCGTAAATAAAGGAAAGTTATTGGTAGAACAAGGTTTGTCAAGCAGTCCGTAGAAAGAGCCAATCAGCCTCCCCGCTTACCATGATATAGGAGCCCATCGAGATTGAGGAATTGCGATACATGATGTTGTTTACGGTAAAGAATGCCGGGTCATCGGGAGACAGGGTGGTGCCAGATACCTATCCCAAAAATAAGCCAAGAGTCAAAGGAAGCACGGAAATTAATCAGCACATGACATGTTGGGTTGGATAGACGAGACCGGGAAGACAAAATTGGAAAACCAATAGAAGTAGAAACACTAGATTACTAGACATTGGATAACTGAGCACATAGGCAAAACAATGCAAGTGGAATGGAAAAGACATACATTAAAATGAATCCGCAAATTGGATACCCTCGCAACATAGAGAAGACAAGGAAGATAGATGGGTCAGCCAAAAGGTAGATACAAGAAAGGTATCAGACAACCATGTACACAAAAAATTGGACAACCAAAGAGCAGAAAGAGTTAAGAAATAAAAACTTACGGTACGAAGAACATCCTTGTGTTTGGAACCTGCAGCAGCTTTCTTACTTTTACCTAATGATACGAAAAGGCAGTTATCATACTCTACAATTAACAATCACAATGTATTGTTACAAAGGGAATCAAGTTTTCAAAACAGTCCTGACGCACATGATTAAATTATTTGTTTGTCGCTAAACAGAGATAGACAACCATCATCTACAAAAGCGATGCCACCTATCCGATGCTTCCAAGTGTCCGGTAACATCCGTGATGGGTTGGGATATACCGATTTAGCAATTTAGATACATTACGAGGCCAGACAATGCTAGCTTTCAAAACCCTGAAAGGCTTTGTCGAACTAGGTCAGGGTCCAGAAACATTTAGACGTTCAACCGTTTGATCTAATCCTCACATAATCCAGTAAAGCATGACGTGTACCAATGCCTGGAATGGAGATAGTATGACATCTCTGTCTGTAGAGTCTTGAAGGATGACGGTCGGGAAACATGAAGTTCTGTTAAATTGAAAAGGTTGCATCAAGTGCAGGCATTTTAAATAGAAATGCTTTAATACAACAATACAAATAAAGAACTTTACTGGGCCACCTCTGCTTGCATAGCTCTATCAGGGGGGCGGACGTCTTGGATCAAATACTGGGTCAAATATTAATGTATCTGACTCATCATGTCTGCCCCCTGAAGAGCTATCCAGTGCAAAGAGGGTTGAAAAGGGTATTTTACTTGTATTATGTAATTAAAGCTTTTCCATTTGAATTGTCCTCACTTGATGCAATCTTTTAATTGAAGATGACTTAAAAAAATGTCCATTTAAGCTCTGATAAGTTGTAACAAACTCACCTTTCCGCTGCCTTACGCACAGTACAATAAGGACGATTAACGCGATCAGTAACAGAGCGCCTAGGACACTGCCAATCACAATGCCCGCAATAGCCCCCGGACTGAGTGAAGAATCTGTGACCCCTAGGGAATGAAAAGACATGAAAGGTCAGTAGCTATCCCATCAGATGTTATTGCACTCAACCTATGCATGTAACAAGGGTTAGAGACCTGGAACTCTCCTGGTGTGGATGACCTACGACTCTTCGACAATCCAGGGAGTTCCAATCCATCATCACCTGGAAAGCCAGACGTGTCTGTACCCTAATTCTCATGAATTGTGTCGGCGGGTAGTGATTACTACTGGGAGCCGAAGCCTACAAAAGGATTAGTAAAATGTGCAGGGTACAGGTGAAAGATTTAGCAGAGATGCAAGATTCTGAAAACCTAACAAAAATTACCAGATATGATTGATCAAATATTTAGGAGCTGAAACTGAAATACATCAAAAGACCGGTTTACGTAAAGTAGCATTTAACACCCTATGGATATGAAAAATAAAAATGTTGGGAGGGGAATGGAGTTGGTCAGGCTGGTGGTGTAGTCACAATAACACATTGGCTTGAAAAAGAACATGATTAGAAGCAGATCAGCGTTAACAAAAACTTCTGAATGTCACTTGTCGATTTTTCAAGAACCCCATGAAACCCCTCGTGACCCCAGCAAGAGATCTTCCTGACAATCTCATGACCCAGTGCTATTTTACACTCCTTTGGCATTTTGGCACCCGAGGAGTTAAAGCAAAGGACTGAATGACTCCTCCAGACGTGCCCGATACTATCTTTGATGCTCTTTAAGAATCGGCGGTGATAAAAATGTTTTGATGAAGTTTATCGTCATCTAAAAGAGAAGTCTCTTGAGAAATGCTTCACTGTAGAAGATTAGTTTCGTGGTGGGGCGTGTAGAAGGTCCAAGATCAATCGAACGAGCGTCGTCAAGCTCTGCAGTGTGAAGGGCAGCGCTCAGGCTCCAACCACCAAGTGGCGCGACAACGACTTATGCAATAGAGTACAAACAGAACACAGATGCACAGTAACATATAAAATTATTATACGATTATGTATGATCTTCATAGCAAACAATTATCAAGAAAAAAAATTGCAGTAAGTGGACCTCTCAAATAAATGGTATTTTAGCTTATTATTTTCTTTTTTTTACCTGTTGTTGATCATTTAAAAAAATGCACATTAAAGCTGTAACACTACAAATCAAGGGCATTAACGTTTTTTTTTTTCTGAAGTGGGCCAGGAATGCATGTGTGTCCTGGGCTGCATTTTATTTTATTTCTAGTAATGGTGAGGAACAGCTCTTTAGCTGTAGAAAAATGTTGGGCTATTTAGCAGAAATACAAAAATAGTGGTAAAACATTGTCGTCTCCCTAAACGCGCCACATGTCTCGGAAGCGCTCTGAGCAGGCCCTTAGAAATCTGCTTCGTTTTTAGGCCGGTGGGGTTTTTGCACCCATGGCTCACAGAGTGAAGACATACTTAAATATATAAAAAACGTCCTCACTGTCCTCAAGAACCAACCCTAGTGAAGGTGTATAAATGCGTCCTTTTGGCAGGACCGGTTAAATCAATTACACATTTTTAGGAATAATGAAAACAGGTGTAGCTAAGTCGATAGGGCCTCACTTGCCTATCAGATGAGTCGCATTAGGACACCCTGCTTTAAATTATAAGGTTTTTTTTATTTTTTGGAGTTTTGGAGAATTCACAACCTTGGTTTTGTTTCCAATTCAGCATTAAATTAAAGAACAACTGAAAGCAAATATATAACTTGTTTAATTTACAAACTGCAAATGCACTAAGTGTGGATGTTATAAATAGAAATGCTTTAATGAGAAGATACAATTAAAGTACCTAGTTTATCCCTTTTTGCCCTGTACAGCTCTATCAGGGGGCAGACATGTTGTTTGGAATGTTGGGTAAGATATTTTGACATCTGACCCAAGATTCTAAACAACATGTCTGCCCCACCTGACAAAGCTATGCTGAACACAGAAGGTCTAGTAATCTACTCTGGGGTTAATCAGTCTTTCATTGGCCATGGGAGATTGTGTTTAGCTCCCCCTAGTTTTTCCCTGTTGGCGCTCCATCGCTTTGACATCACCTCCAATTCCCTGGAGTCACATGCTCCCTACTCCATAGGAGCAGAGATCTCCAGCCTACTGTCCCACCAACATCCCCAGGTATTTTTTATTTATTTTTTACAACAGGTGCAAAAATTCAAAGAGTATAAGTTTATTTGTATCAAATGCCCCCCAGTGTAAAAAAAAGTTCCTCTTCAGGCAGTGTTAAAAGAATTTTTTTTAAAGCCTTTAACCAATAATAATAAATATTAGTATGACATCTAGAAAACTATTCATTTTTTTTTAGTTGATAGTCGGGTGCATCCTAAATCCTTAATTTTTGCAGTAGGGTCTCTGCATATTCGTATAACTTACAGGAAACACTCAGGTTTAAGGTTCTCTGATCAGAGTCGACGGGATTTGATGCGATGCAGGTGTAGTTCCCGCTGTAGGACCTGTTGGGATTGTTTAGCTGTAACGTTCTATTTCCATCCAAAAGGCTGTAATTCAAATTACTACCCAGCGCTAGATCGTCTTTCTCCCATGTGAACGTCACTGCTCCACTGGACGCTCTGCAGGTTACGTTGACTGCAGGGGTGCTTTCAGAAACCGACGTAGGGGAAGATTCCACCATTGAAATAACCACTGGCTCTGCAAATGTAAAGAAAACACCGGGAAAGGCTCATAAACATACGTTTTACAGGTTAATATCTCGCAACCGCCCCACTTAGAAGGAACGCCTAAACATTTTTTACCCTGTTGTGTATTCAGGGGCGTGTCCTGCCCTTGAGTGACAGGTGTGTGACGCACACCTGCTTGAAATACATCAGAGAGTCGCTCACTCTGTCGCCAATTCGGCCAGCGCGAAAAGTACGAAAATGTGTATACTTTTTGTGCTGGTCGAATTGGCGACGGAGTGAGTCACTCTGATGCCGAATTCGCAGTTGTCGTCGGCCCCTTGGGTGTATCTCGTGTATTTCCGAGGGGGTTTGTGTGCTGTCTGTTGGGATCACATAAACCTCGTAAATATACAGCGCGGCTCCATGCGAGGGGTGCGGCGCACCTAGCACACGTGGAGCATAAGCGCCTGCTTGTATTGTAGACCCCAGACAAGGTCGGGGAGGGGCAATCATGACAGGGTGCTGAGGGGATATGTTCAGCCTATAGTGGGAGGAGTTGGGAGTGGGAGGAACAGGAAGTTTGGGGGCAATTTTAGGAAAGGTGTTTCCCCCTACCTGTTGTCCCACCCTCCCTAATTTTTTCTGGTTAATGAGCCTTTATTTATTTACATGTCACAGCGTTGGCGGAAGCTTGCAGGGTATCCAGGAGGGTTAATGGAAGAACGGATTGGGGAGAGTCAATCGGGACCCTGGTGGGAGGTTCGAGGGGAAAGTGGTACCCAGAACCTCAGGTATTGGGGGCATTGGTATATGCCCAGAACATGGACTTATTCGGCAGATACCTGGATACTCGTGCAAGCTTGGTTGTTCTTTTCTGTATATGGAATGTTTATGTTTATGTTCAGTCATTGTATAATACGGATATATTTGTGTGGAATGTATATATATAATGTAATGCAATGACTATTTAAATAAAGTGCCGTGGCCGTTGTTTTTACCCCACAGGTCTGGTTTTAAGTTTCAGTTATTTCTAGGCAAATACATATCCCCAATGATAGAAGCTACCATGCCATGTGTTAGAACAGGGGTCCTCAAACTACGGCCCGCGGGCCCGCCGAGGACATTTATGTGGCCCGCGGGGGGTGCTGCCGGCACCCCCACCCCCCCCCCCCCCCCCTTCCGCACTGTTTACTTTTTTTTTTCTTTCTGGCAGCCGCAAAGGATGCGGCTGCAGGAAGAAAGAAAAAAAAATCACCGCGATCCGGTATCTGTTTCCCTCCTCCACAGGAGGACACTGCGCGAGACGTCCGGGGACACAGCAGCTGGAGGTAAGTGATGGGGAAGCGGGGGAGGAGGGAGGGATAACGAGCACTATTCCTGGGCTCTGACTGGCACACTATTCCTGGGCATCTGACTGGCATCATATTCCTGGGCATCTGACTGGCACAATTTTCCTGGGCATATGACTGGCACAATATTCCTGGGCATCTGACTGGCATCATATTCCTGGGCATCTGACTGGCACACTATTCCTGGGCATCTGACTGGCATCATATTCCTGGGCATCTGACTGGCACAATTTTCCTGGGCATATGACTGGCACAATATTCCTGGGCATCTGACTGGCATCATATTCCTGGGCATCTGACTGGCATCATATTCCTGGGCATCTGAATGGCAAAATATTCCTGGGCATCTGACTGGCATCATATTCCTGGGCATCTGAATGGCAAAATATTCCTGGGCATCTGACTGGCATCATATTCCTGGGCATCTGACTGGCATCATATTCCAGGGCATCTGAATGGCAAAATATTCCTGGGCATCTGACTGGCATCATATTCCTGGGCATCTGACTGGCATCATATTCCTGGGCATCTGACTGGCATCATATTCCTGGGCATCTGACTGGCATCATATTCCTGGGCATCTTACTGGCATCATATTCCAGGGCTCTGACTGGCACACTATTCCCATTGAAATACTGGTAAGTTTGTTGATTTAACTTTACTTTAAATATTGTATTTGTTCCCGTTTTGTTTCTTCACTGGAAAATAAGATGTATGCAGTGTGCATAGGAATTTCTTCATAGTTTTTATTTTTCCTATAGTCCGGCCCTTCAACGGTCTGACGGACAGTGAACTGGCCCCCTGTTTAAAAAGTTTGAGGACCCCTGTGTTAGAACAACTGAAAAAAAAATGCATAGATAAAGAGAACAATGTACATTATTTGAAACCCCACAATGGAACTTTGTAATTTTCTGATTAAGTCACATAAATAGGAGACACCATAGACAGCCACAGGGGAGTTTAAGATAATGTACATCTGCTTGATGCATGGTTCATTTTTTTTATTCTTTTCATCCACAGCACAAGCAATGTTTAGGTGACGGAGATGTTGTTATGCAGGACATTGCACATTGGGGATTCACTATTCCCGCAGTCCTGAATTTCAGGACACCGGAGAATGAATGCTGTGTATGTGCAGATGTGTGCGTAAGTGCAGTCGAGCGGTCACTTTGAAAATGTGCGGCACTCCTGGAGTCTCACATTGCCGGGGGGGGGATTTTTTGCTCCTTTTTTGGTCTAACAATTAGGGGGCTGACTTCTACACAAACACTATAAGGTTTTCTTGAATATGGATTATACTCGATCACAAGACAAAACCAACCCGATGTATTCGTACATCATCTATATACCTACCAATTTCTACACCACCTATAATCTACCCACGCAGAGGGCTGCAAAGTATATACCCTCAGTCTATGCATCTTAACTCGGCCTTACACAGTCTACCTATCTGAAGGCTTTAGAAGTCTGTAGGAACCGAGCAGACTAGTCGAGGAGCTAGCTTTGTTATCTTTAGGAGCCAGGGAAACTGGAGTTAGAAGTGAAACAATACAAAAAGTTAAGAAAATAGATAATGGGAGTCATGGCTCCTGGGAATTGTCAACCCATGACCTGTCTGTATATAATCTGCACAACTATTGATAAATATGGATATTGACATAGACAGACGTGTTGGGAGTTATTATTAGAAGCCAATTCCAGGAGAAAGTGGTCTAAACAGTGGGGAGATTTAATTGGTTCCCATGGTGACTGCACCACTTTGCTCCAGACCTGACTCCTAGTGAATTGTTGTAGGCACTTACCGTAGAATCGCACATGGAATGACAGAGAACCAGGAGACTCATCAATTTCCTGTACACTGACCGAATATGTGCCAGTGTCATTGACTGTGGTGTTGATTAGCAGTAAGGACCCATTAGCAGTATTAAACAATCTCCCGTTATACTTTGACGATGTCTGAGAAGTCTTTCCGTTTTGCCAGCGTAATACCAAGGTCCCATTGATCGACCAGTCCACCGAGGCACCTGATCCGCTGTAACTGATCGACAAGGTGACGTTTTGTCCAGTCAGGAAGTTACCTGTGTCAATGCTCGTGACCTCTCTTCCCTCGCCACCTGATACAAACAAACAAACCAATCCATTCAGTAAATAGTGAACTGCAAAGATAAGGCATTAAGAGCTGTTTCTCTTTCCCGACTTAGGAACTAAAATGGCAAATATTAACTTACTTTTCAGTTTTGTTTGGAATCTTGGGTCAGATATATTTACAGGAGACTCGAGATTCTAAACATGTCTGCCCCCTGATGGAGCTATACGGAGTAAAGATTCTAAACACCATGTCCGCTCCCTGATGGAGCTAAACAGAGTAAATCTGCCCCCTGATGGAGCTATACGGAGTAAAGATTCTAAACATGTCTGCCCCCTGATGGAGCTAAACAGAGTAAATCTGCCCCCTGATGGAGCTATACAGAGTAAAGATTCTAAACATGTCTGCCCCCTGATGGAGCTATACGGAGTAAAGATTCTAAACATGTCTGCCCCCTGATGGAGCTAAACAGAGTAAAGATTCTAAGCATGTCTGCCCTTAATGGAGCTATACTTAGTAAAGATTCTAAACATGTCTGCCCCCTGATGGAGCTAAACAGAGTAAATATTCTAAACATGTCTGCCCTTAATGGAGCTATACCTAGTAAAGATTCTAAACATGTCTGCCCCCTGATGGAGCTATACTTTGTAAAGATTCTAAACATGTCCGCCCCCTGATGGAGCTATACGGAGTTAATATCACAAATGCTGAGAAAACGCGCTGGTCCTTAAGGGGTCAATGTATACGGCTTTAAGAAATGTCAGGGCTGGGTTATGGACCAACACCGTTTATTCCGGACATGGACCTTCACAGACCTTGCCACGGACACAGGAGACCTTGTTTGGAAACTTTGCTTACTCCTGCCTGGGATGGATGGGGGGGGGGGAGGGGAGGGGGAGGGTAACAGCAGACACAGAATAAAGTGCAGCTTACCATATACAAAGAGAAGAAGTAAAATGAAGGGAATGTTCCCATAACTCCCCATTTCCCGGAGACTCTGAAGTATCCAGCGACCTGCACAGGATCAGAATCTGCTTTGTAAAAGCATGTCTGAGATCAGACAGCAGCAGCTTCGAATAACAGGTGTATTTCCTGTGCTCACCTGGAAGAGGTACGAGAGGAGGGAGGGAGGGAGGGGGTGAAGTGGCCGCAGGAGAGGTGGGGCAGAGAGGAGTGGACACACGGAGCACGACTGCAAATACCATGCACTTCAGACAGTCCCGGGTTATTAAAGACAAAGTAATAGATCTGTTGTTAAACTGATCGTATTACACATTGGAGCAACTGCACCGGCTAGAATCTAAATGGACTGACTCTTTAAAAGATTAACCCTTAGATAGCAGTAATTATACCATGCAATTACTTGAGGATTAGGAAACTCCAATGACATGATACTGGCAAAGTTACCTGTGTTAAAGCAGGAACCTTAACTTAATGCACAACTGTCGGAATAAAATGAAGTTGTGTTTAATTGAAAGATTGCATCAAGTGTAATAGATTTAAATAGAAATGATTTAATAAAAGATCATATAAAATTACTTTATTGAGTACTGTTTGCTTGTATTGCACTATGTGGGGGCAGACATGCTGGGTCAGATCTTCCGCCAACAAACCCAAGATTCTAAACAACATGTCCGCCCCCTGATAGAGCTAAACAGAGCAAAGATTCTAAACAACATGTCTGCCCCCTGATAGAGCTATACAGAGCAAAGATTCTAAACAACATGTCCTCCCCCTGATAGAGCTATTCAGAGCAAAGATTCTAAACAACATGTCCGCCCCCTGATAGAGCTATACAGAGCAAAGATTCTAAACAACATGTCCTCCCCCTGATAGAGCTATACAGAGCAAAGATTCTAAACAACATGTCCGCCCCGATAGAGCTATACAGAGCAAAGATTCTAAACAACATGTCCGCCCCCTGATAGAGCTATACAGAGCAAAGATTCTAAACAACATGTCCTCCCCCTAATAGAGCTACACAGAGCAAAGATTCTAAACCACATGTCTGCCCCCTAATAGAGCTAAACAGAGCAAAGATTCTAAACAACATGTCCTCCCCCTGATAGAGCTAAACAGAGCAAAGATTCTAAACAACATGTCTGCCCCCTGATAGAGCTAAACAGAGCAAAGATTCTAAACAACATGTCTGCCCCCTGATAGAGCTAAACAGAGCAAAGATTCTAAACAACATGTCCTCCCCCTGATAGAGCTAAACAGAGCAAAGATTCTAAACAAAATGTCTGCCCCCTGATAGAGCTATACAGAGCAAAGATTCTAAACAACATGTCTGCCCCCTGATAGAGCTATTCAGAGCAAAGATTCTAAACAACATGTCCGCCCCCTGATAGAGCTATACAGAGCAAAGATTCTAAACAACATGTCCTCCCCCTAATAGAGCTAAACAGAGCAAAGATTCTAAACCACATGTCTGCCCCCTAATAGAGCCTAACAGAGCAAAGATTCTAAACAACATGTCCGCCCCGATAGAGCTATTCAGAGCAAAGATTCTAAACCAGATGTCTGCCCCCTGGTAGAGCTATACAGAGCAAAAAAGAGCTCAATAAGATACTTTATTTGTAATCTTTCATTAAAGCATTTCTATTTAAAATGTCTACGCTTGATGCCATCTTTTAACTAAACATAACTTATTTATTTGCCGACAGTGCTCAGTTATGGGAATGGGAAGTTTTTTTTTATTATTGAAAGGGTAGTAGATGCATGGAATATCCTTCCAGTGGAAGGCGTAACGATAAATTCAGTCCAGAATAACCAGCGTGTGCATGACATTTTGCTTATGGGCAGACATATATATAATTCCAATCTATTCCATATACACCAGTTATTTCATCTCCGAATGCAGTGTACGGGGGTTATGTACAAAAAGTCCTGCACATTAAGACTAATTCCATTATGGGCTCTTTTTTCACTTTCCTGCCGTAGATATTCGTGCAATTAGTCGCAATAAGTCATTAGAGATCATTTACACACTTGTTATGACACCAAATTACTTAAACTAGGTGCGAAGAGATTTCCACAGCTTGAGAGTTTCTCGGTTCAGCTGAAATCGGCGTTACTTTCCACATTTTATTTTAAAATAATTAACGGAGCTCTGATTGCTAAATGTGCGAAGCAGAAAGTATAATTAAATGATACTATTTTTTTCCAATCTTGGGAATTTGCAGAAGAAACTTTTCCGACGTTTCCAAACTTAGCAAACTGGGGCGGCCATTTCAAATCTTCTTTATGGTTTGAGCCATTGGGGATGACCTAGAGCAGGACAACCAGTTATCTTCCATAAGGCAAACAAGGCACTCGCCTAGGGCGGCACTTTGCCAGAGGGGGCGGCACTTTGCTAGAGGGTGTTAAAGCACACTTCTGGTGCTTGAAACATTTTCGCTCCCTCCCCCACCATTCAGCAAGCTTTAGCTCCTTCCAAATAATCGGGGTGATGGGGGCATGTAATGGACGTGGTAGGGGTATGTAATGAGGGTGATGGTGGCATGTACTGGGGTGATGGGGCATTTAGTGTGTGTGCAATGTGGGTAATGGGGCATATCGTAGGTGTGCAACATGGGGGGGTGCCCAAATTTTGTCTGCCTAGGGCAGCACAAAACCAAGATCCCCCACTGAGGACAACCCAATAGATGTCTCTCCAGCGGTTGTGATCCTCATATATAATCCTAATAATAATACTGAGCTACCTCAAATTGGAATGAGTTCTCGCTGGTTCTATTGCTCTATCGGTGGCGGACATCTTTGGTCAGATGGGTGAATGCAGTAAAGGAAGAGAGTATATTTAAAAGAAGAAAAACTACAACGACTAGCGGACATAGTCTTAAATTAGAGGGGCAACGATTTAAAAGTAATATCAGGTAGAATTACTTTACTGAGAGTGTAGTGGATGCCAGGAATAGTCTTCCAGTAGAAGTGGTAGAGGTTAATACAGTGAAGGAGTTTAGGCATGCATGGATAGGTATAAGGCTAGCCTAGATATAAGATAAGGACAGGGACTAATGAAAGTATTACTTTACTGAGAGGGTAGTGGATGTATGGAATAGTCTTCCAGTAGAAGTGGTAGAGGTTAATACAGTGAAGGAGTTTAAGCAGGCGTGGTATAGGTATAAGGCTATCTTAGATATAAGATAAGGCCAGGGACTAATGAAAGTATTACTTTACTGAGAGGGTAGTGGATGCATGGAATAGTCTTCCAGTAGAAGTGGTAGAGGTTAATACAGTGAAGGAGTTTAAGCATGCGTGGGATAGGTATAAGGCTATCCTAGATATAAGATAAGGTCAGGGACTAATGAAAGTATTACTTTACTGAGAGGGTAGTGGATGCATGGAATAGTCTTCCAGTAGAAGTGGTAGAGGTTAATACAGTGAAGGAGTTTAAGCATGCGTGGGATAGGTATAAGGCTATCCTAGATATAAGATAAGACCAGGGACTAATGAAAGTATTTAGATAATTGGGCAGACTAGATGGGCTGAATGGTTCTTATCTGCTGACATACACATAATAACACATACAATAACATTTAAACTCTAAATAAAAACTATTTTTGAAGCATGAACCGGTTTTTACAACACTATTTAAACACGGGGTAAACCCTAAACTGTAAGAGGCGCTGCCTGGTATCCCTGGCTCAACTGCATCGTCCACAAATACAAACCTGGGCGTGTTAACCACTTGTTGGAAATACTCGTCTGAATATGCAACACTGCAAAGATGCAATGACTGGTTAATGGAGCCAAGTAAAGTACTAAAATGAGAGCAAAAGAGACGAAAGTGAGATCTGGGCACTAAAAAAGGGGTCGAAACAGTAAGAAATCTCCTGTCACTGCACCTCTGCTATTACTGCTCCATTTGTATTGCTTTAATTCACCTCAGTTAAAGGGACTCTATCACCTAAACAATGTTTATTTTGCAATTGTAGGAAATTAAAAAAAAGGATCTGTACAGCGTTAGCAGAAGTGACTTGAAATGTGTTTGTGGCATCTCTTGTGGCGTATCATCGCCACGTGGCTTGATATGCAAATTATCCATTGAAATTACCACTAGATGAGGTCATAAACACGAGACACCACAAACACATTTGTTTTCATGCATTCCCCTGCAGTTCTAATAGCACTATAGTGATGATCATCTTTGATCCCAGAGAAGTCAAACTGGAAATAAATATACAACATGAACCATTTGGTAATAGAGCTTAGAGCCAGTAACATGATGCTTCTTCCAGGAAGTGTCAGGGGCGTGGCTGTCGCCGACAGTCGCTCACTGCCAGGGCAAATGAAGGTCTAAGTCTGCATTAGACGAGAGAGACGGTCAGCCCCGACAGACCCTCTGTGGAGACTGGCTGAGCGCACAAGATATATCTGCTAAAAGTTCAAAAAATTATTTAGTGCCCCTTTAAATTTAAAAAAAAAGTTGAGTTGAGTCACCCAGACTTGTAAAGGGAGTACAACCACATAGGAAATGTAACTAAACTGGAAATGTAACCGTAGCTTTTTTATAACCTGGGGCGGACATGTTCCTAACAGGTGTTACAGAAGCATCCATTGGAGACCACGAACTTGACGGAACCTAGGCAATCGGCCAATCAAAACCAAGTGGAAGAAACCACTAAAACCCAATAGCTTTCAAGGGAATAGGAACACAACAACTACAGAACAATCCCGGGGTAATTTCCAAGTTATTGTTAATTAAACTCGGTCTAGGAAAACAAGGGCGATAATGTGAAGCATTTGTAGCGCCGAGACGGGAAGGAACGAGGGTTTACCACTAAAAATCTTATTTAAGTAGATAATAGAGAAAATATATTGTAATTACACTTTGAAATTAAATTGCTATTAGCAGTAAAAGAACATATTTAAGATCCAATTGATAATGATTAGATATGTGGAATATAACCGCTGGGTAATGTGAATTTTTTAATGAGCATAACAAAAAACAAACAAAAACCAGTGAGACAGTTTTGTGGTAAAAGTAAACGCCGTGAGATGGTAACTTGGCTA